>OV277694.1:21826578-22442155 GCA_922987775.1 Agonopterix subpropinquella | reverse complement strand
TTGATTTGGCATTACCGCTTTTAGACTTATGTTAACCATGTGTATTTTATGTTCACCTTGTAATGTGATTAATTGATTATGTATTATTATTTTCTTTGTCAATATTTCGGTTTTACTCAGCAACTAATATTTCGCTTTGAAATTTATCATGGCAACTCATTTATACCTTATACTAATAGATATAGAATACCAAATCAAATACAATGTATCTCAGCAACTCAATAGCTACAAGTATAAGGATAATACAAGCACAGGCGTTCTAGAAAGTTCTGTCTTGCATCGTAAAAACTAAATGATGATACTATTCTTGGAACTCAAGATATTAAGTTATTTCATTTTGAGTTTTGAGAGGAAACAAACCATTACAAAATAACATCAATATAAATTTTAAAATTAACGTAAGTAACAAGTTCAATTCTCTGTTTTAATGATTATACTCAAACAAGAAAGCCAAAAACCTAACCTTGTTCTTTCTTGCTCTAGGGAATTATGTAGCGACTGAAAGGGATAGAGATACAAGAAATTCCATAAAGCTAATATGGCAACTTTTTCGAATAAAAATTATTCTAGTTTTTATGATGCTTGATTAATATTGTGAACAAGGTTAATTTCATGTAAATTGGGATCGAACGGTGATAGGATATCGATAGTGGCTGAATAATTAGATGGATAAGCAACTCTTTATGTGATAGATTTCTAGATTACTTACTTATTATTTTGTAAATATCTTGTATTATTTCATGATAAGGAAATAAATTATTCCAATGTATTAGTTAGTTTTTTTTATTTGTGATACCGTACGAATATTTCGTATTCGTTGGTGTCACCCGATAGCAGTCACACCCAGAATTCACAAAACCGGAACAGAGCGACCAAAGCGGGCCAAATTGACTAAATATGCTAACATAAATTCGGAGAATCAGAAAATTTAGGGATTCGATTGGTTGATTTTACACAGCACTGCTCCGCTAAGGGCTCTTACAGACGAGCGACACTTTGCTGTCGCGGCGGGTCGCAGAGCGTCGCGCTCATACATTTTACGGTCGCCCTCCGCGACACCCGGCGACCGCAAAGTGTCGCTCGTCTGTGAGAGTGCTAAGGTGGATACCGGGTCTAACTGACCCTACAATAACTCTACATTACGTACAAAAACTCTTAAAAACAAAAATCTGGATACGTGCTTGAACATATCGTCGATACCATCCACACGAGCACCACACAAAAGACGAAAATGAGATAGGGTAAAAATTGAATTTTTATCACTACTTACGACCTCAGAGTAATTACAACCTACCTACCTTAATGTCAGTGTGAGCCGTTTGTATGAAGTGCCCAAGGTGTGGTACGGTGTCAGTGTTGTGTAAGGAAACAATCTAAGTTGGAAGGGTTAACTTTATAAACTTTTAAATTGAATTTTGGACGCTGTCACAGGCTCACTTTGTAATGCAAAGTTATACAGAGGGTGAATAAAATGTACATTTAGATTTTAGAGTGTCAAGTTTTATAGACCGGACAAGAATGTTAAATAAGATACATTTTGGGCATGCCGTTAGGTATTTACCTATATTTCATTTAGCGAGACACAATGTGTATAAAGCCTGACCAGAAATATTAAAAAACTGGTTTGGGGGCGCTACAATCGACTAGAACCTGTAATGTCAGTGTTCCACGTATAAAGATAAGTTCCAATGATTTTTCGCATTATGGCGAGCTTTTTTAATTTTCGAGATAGGTATTAAAAGGAAAAACGAAAGAGGGTGCCTCACTAAAAATTTAAAAATGCTTGAAGTAGTACTTATATAATACTATGTGGTAGTACCATGCACAGAGTAGGTACTATAAGTTACTGTTACTACCTACAGACCGCTTCTTGAATCAAAAACTACCTACCTAGCTAGCGACACCTAAGAATGATGCGGACAACAGAAGATACGAACCGAACCCCCTTTTAGCATTTTCGAGTTGATGGCTAGTATCTCTGACTGCTAACAGGTGGCGCTACTAGTTCTGATTCTGATTTATATAACATAGAACTAATACTTACCTAGGTAGGTACCTAGTTAGTAGTTAGCTAAGGTAACTAGGTACCTAATGCATTTATCTAAACTATTATAAAACTGTAACAGAAAGTGTGTCTGTGCATTGAAGATATTTACAAAAAAAAGATTACGATAATGGTTTTTAGATGTCCCTGAATCCAAATCACCAATTTTTGGATTTTTTTGTCTGTCTGTTTGTTTGTTTGTGTGTTTGTTTATTCGAGCATCACGCAAACACTACTGAACCGATTTTGATGAAACTTTTTTGTTTGATAGCTTAAAATCTGGTATATAATTTATGCGGACGAAGTCGCGGGTAAATGCTCGTTCGGCATAAAATTCTTAGGTAGGTAGGTACTTTGGAATGCACGTTAATAAGTGGGTACCGAACATGTTTTGAATAACTCTGAAAGGAGGCGATATTAGACTAGTTTATAGCGGCTTAAAAATACTTTTAACAGCAAGCACCTACCACTAAAATGTAATAAGTATGCCAAACGTACTGGGATAGCGTGGCGTGGTGGTCTTCATTATCTAGTGAAAATATGTTTTTGCCATAGGCTCGGCCTTTTGGAAATAACTTTCTTTCTTCGGAAGATAATATAGTAATTACCTACTTTAGTTCTTTCTTAGCGCAGAAAAAGAAGAAGCTCATCTATGGTTCATTGAAGAAGAAGCGCACCTATCTTGGTTCCTACCTATCACAAGTTTGAACAAAGCACTCTTCTACAACTCCTGCCATATAATATGCAAGTAAATTATTTCTTTCAGAGTTACTCCAAACAAAGGTTCCTAGGTTCTACGCACATATTTCTTATCTTCCTAACTTTTATGAACGTCTAAGATGTAACCAAATAGGGGGAAGAATTTGGAAAATTGTAAACTAAACTTAGGGCAATTACCTATGAAACAATAGTGTGGAAAATTCAAAATAAGTAAGTATATTGTACCTACTCGTTAGTAAGTTCTATTTAAGTAGGTACCTACCTACCTAGATAGTTCTTTCAGAACTTCTGTTTTCTAATATTTAGAGATTGAGATCATTTAGCTTGATCAATTTGTAGTGTAATTGAAAATATTGGGTAAGTAGGTAATGTGAAACAGATAAAAAAACGAACAAAATAAAATATAAGTAAATGAACTTTATTGTGTTCTGGAGTGCGATGTTTGAAACTCATTCGGTGAGTTCAGCAGTTGAAAATGTCAAAATTACTGTGGAGATATACATCTTTCTACTGCTGATTTGACTTTCAAAAATCATACTTCAGGAGTGCGATTTTTGATACACAAATTAGCAGTAGAAAGATGCGTATCTCTACAGTAATTTTGACATTTTCAACTGCTGAACTCAGCAGTTGAAAATGTATGGAGATACGATACTTTTTACTGCTGATTTGACTTTCAAATATAGCACACCTGGAGTATGATTTTTGAAAGTCAAATCAGCAGTAGAAAGATGCATATCGCCACAGTAATTTTGACATTTTCAACTGCTGAACTCAGCGAATGAGATTCAAAAATCGCACTCCTGGAGTGCGATTTTTGAAACTCATTCGGTGAGTTCAGCCGTTGTAAATATCAAAATAACTACGGAGATACGCATCTTTCTATTTCTGATTTGAGTTTCAAAAATCGCACTCCTGAAGTATGATTTTTGAAAGTCAAATCAGAATTAGAAAGATGCATATCTCCAAAGTTATTTTGACATTTACAACTGCTGAACTCAGCGAATGAGATTCATAAATCGCACTCCAGAACTCAGGATAATGAAAAAAAAAATGAATGAATGGATGAATAATTTTAATTGGTTTGGTGTGAACAGATTGTGTCGACGAGAATTGAAGGTCTCACCCGCGCCAGCCAGCAACACCGCGCCCGAGGCGGTGGAGCGCGGAAGCGAGTGCACTCACGACTGATATACGCACGGGACTGGCAGTTTAACAGGTAAGACAAAAACAATCCTCATTTCGGAAAATGTTTACGTGAAACACCTTGAAAATCATTAGGTACTTTTTACCCCTAAATGATCGATTTTGGCGAGTTTAATTGAATCACAATAATATTATCGAAATTATTTAACCTACCCTTCATTTTAGTTTCGAAAAGCACAACGCGTGATCGACTCATCTTCCTGTTTTGGTTTCATCTACGGCGAAGGTAAATGTTTTGAGGTTATTTCAGCGTGCAAGCTTGCAGATAATTATTTTGCGCTGAAGTTGCCCTACTTCGAGCGTCTAATATGGAGATTGGATTTTAAACGAATTTAGATGCAAGCACCTATTTATATTTTGCTGTTAGGTACCTAGGTAGGTACTCCTAGAAATCTTAGGTTTTAACTAATTAGGTACCTACCTACCTACCTCCCTATCTTATACCTCCTACCTACTTAGATAGTGTAGGTAGTTACTCAATTATAGTCCAACATAGCATGGTGATTTTGACAGGCGGTTTTCGAGATTTCGTTTTACTTTTTAATGCTGTTTGAGCCGTCAATGCTTTATAATATGTACACAGGGCGACACATCAGGCTACGCACCCTATATACCCATAACTACACTACGTACAAAACACAAAATAGTGCGGTAGAGAGCCTGCATAGACGCGGCTGCCGGCACGGGCGCAGAGTGCTGTGAGACGAAACAACAACAACATACCGCACCCTCTCGCACGATTCGCAGCGTTCAACTTCTAATAGTTCAAAGTCCAAACAGGGTAACCTGACCTGTCGCCGTGTGTACACTAAAAATATACAAGTTTAATAAACATTTAACATAAAATTAAAGGGTTTACGGTTCAAACATTTTCAGAAAGTAAAATAATCGCTCTAAAACGATCTGTCAAAATCACCATCCTATGTTGAACGGACTATAGGTAGAAAGTATCTGATTTAAAGAGCAGATTTTTTTAATTATGTAACCTACCTACTAACTTCTAGCTCGCAATTTTTGTCCGTGTGGAATCGATAGATCCGTAGAGCCTTACCTGTAAGATCTAAACTTTTGCCAGCTTTCCTTGCATACCTACCTTCAATGTAGGTAAGTACCTTATAGGTAGGTACTATCGCGGACTTTTCCGCCTGACCACCACTAGGCTAATTTTTGCTTGCATACTAAAAAATAAAAGCGATGTCTTATCCCGCCCTATTGATGAATAGACTAATTAATAATAGTTTCCAAGCAATAAATTTTGGGCGAAATTATGCGATTTTTTTCTTAAGTGATCAGGCGGAAAAGTCCCCGATAGTACAATAGGTGTAATCTTTCGCATTAACACCAAGTAGGTATGATGAGGATGTAAATAGATGTGTAAACTAATTTAGCCTAGATACCTAATTATATTATTTTATCAAGATTTTCAAAATTGCCGATCCCCTGACATTTATGCGACCTTTCTTGATCCTTTAACTTCCCTTTCAAAGGGTGGACCATCGTTAATCTTAATAAAGGGACAGTGATTGTCACATCCGGATTTTTGGATTACGACTCTACGACGCTTAAATTGGGATTTGTCATAATTCTTGACAGTTTGTTATAAATTAATTGGGGTCTGATTGCTACGAATAAGAAATATACTGTCCGATTGATTTGATCATTAATCAAATTGTTCCATTACCTACGTAATCTAATTCTATTTTTTTTTCATCGAGGTACCTTTCAGCATAAAGTAGTAATGCAATGATTAATATTGCTGTTGTGTTAAATGAGAGATATAACTACCTACCTATAAAATTTCCTTAAGGTACTTTCAGTCCATACAAACGTTTGACGCACAATACGCGTAGACGGAATCAATAAGGAAAAATAGTTTAGAAAATCTAGATGTTGCGTATCAAATAATATTTGCAATTTATAATATAATTACGAAGATATAAAGCTTTAAAAATTTTGTATGAAAAATTTCAAAGCTTTATATCTTCGTAATTATATTGTAAATTGCAAATGTTATTTGATAGGTGACTTCTAGATTTTCTAAACTATTTTTCCATATATACAAAGTTACTTATATTAATACCGTCTACGCGTATTGCGCGTCAAAGTTTTGTATAAAATTGACCCCTCTGCAACCGCCTTAAACTGGAAAATGTCGATCGATATAAAAATAGGTAGGTACTTATATAACATCAACATTCATCACTTTAACATAGTTTCACAGGTAAGCCTATCAATTAAGAGGAAAGTATCTAAGCTATTCATCATCATCATCGTCATATCAGCCGGTAGACGTCCACTGCTGGACATAGGCCTCCCCCAAAATGGAGGGATTTGCCATACTCGCCAAGCTTGGCAGGCGGGTTGACGATTGCAGTTAGATTGAATGTGTGTACTCAGAGGATGCTGCTGCCCATCGTCCGGTAGATCCCTTAGTCGCCTTTTACGACACCCACTAAGCTATTGGCCAGTCTGAAATACAAAAGAAAGTTTAAAAACTAACGAAACTCAAAAGTAAGCTAATAAACAAGCGAAGTCCTATTATAAAAGTCAATTTTATTTTTCGCATAAACTTTTTAACTTCTAAAAGCTTTCGGTCAGCAATTTATAACGAGCAACATTGCAGATGACGTTAATATTTCAGGGCGTATGCAGAATATTGCAGAAAGGCTATATTTCACAACCATTCCGGAGTTTAGTTTCGTAATTTGTCTGCGCCCGTTAAATTCTGGCAAGGAAATAGTACCCGTGTTGGATTGTACAATCTACGTCCTATTAATTAGGCACATCTACGAATTGTTTTTTTCAAGTCTAGGTAATGATTTCAAATTCAAACCAACAATGACAAAAGACAATGCGGGTTTTGTATGGAACGTTGGCGCCTTATTTGTCGCCGTTGTTTTTGGCGCGGCCAGCAACCAAACATGAATACTTATTTTATTTCAGAATAAAGTAACAAACAAAACTTATTAACATATATATCCCTAAACTCAGTCCGGACGGAGATATAAAGCCTTAAAGTTGAAAATATTACCATTACGTGCACTTCAAGCCTTTATATCTCAGTTCGGACTGAGTTCCGAGATATTTGTAATAACGAGTGTTGTTTTTAACTTTATTCTGAACTATAATATTCAAGTTTGATTGATGGCCGCGCTAAAAAAAAGGCGCTATTTTTAGGCATAGGCTTTTATTCAAAGATTTATTTAAAGTTGTTAAAGTTTCACCATCCGCCTATAAACGTCCCTCTGCAGGGCACAGGCCAAGGAGTGTGTATAGGCGTTAGTCCACCAGGCGTGCCCAATTCGGGTTGGTAGACTTACATAGGTACGAATCGGAATTTCATCTCCAGCATGTCATCGAAGTGATTTATATTAATGATGTCAAGATTTAGTGCTTACTATATCCAAAATTTCATTACATTAGAATAGATATATTGATTTCACATTAGAACATGTCACATTCTTACATTAAATGTCGGTATTGTAAGGTAAGCCTACGTAGGACCTAGGACCTAGGCAGTTGGAATATCTATCTATCGAATCTGTCAAAATCTGACCACCAATTACTTACTAATTGCATCTGTCAACCATTTCCCGGTAGGTACTCCGTCGTGGCCATAGGGATGTCATGAAGATGCGGATTCGGTTACGAATAATTTCAGATATTAGATATTATTATATTATAACTTACGAATAATTTTAAAATTAACTAACTTTTAATGTCACTCTTTCGTCTAAATGTGTTTTTTTTTTAATTTGCACTAAATCTGTTTAATTTTCTAAATAAATGTAAGTACTTACCTTACCTAAGTACAAGTTGATTAAATTGCATTGTAAAAGGTGTTAATTTGTGAGTATAATGCACCGTAATATTGTTAATAATGAAGTTAAACCAACATTATTATAGTAGATATGTTCGGAGATATACAATTAAACGCTTGCTTCTAACCATCAAACTGAAGAACTTTCACATATGGAGTATGGACCAACATACAGGGTGGAAAAAAAAGGCCGTGGTTGGAGGGAAAGTACCCTTAATATTTATGATGGCAAATTTTACCGAAAGGATACATTCCTTTATTTTCAAAAATAATTAAAACTGCATTTAAAGATTTTTGAAAAATCATCTGCTTGAGCCGGGAATCGAACCGGTGAAATGTGAAAAAAAACATCCTGTATTTTATGATACCAACCGAAAGAGTCATTCATAAGGATCAATTTCTTTTAAACAACAAAATATCTTAAATTAAAGAAAGTCCAAGAAAAAATTTTTTTCATTGTTAAACTGACTCACTAAGTATTTTCTTTAGATAGTTAGTTTAACAATAAAAAAATCATTTTTTCTGGGTCTTTCTTTAATTTAAGATATTTTGTTGTTTAAAAGAAATTGATCCTTATGAATGACTCTTTCGGTTGGTATCATAAAATACAGGATGTTTTTTTTTCACATTTCACCGGTTCGATTCCCGGCTCAAGCAGATGATTTTTCAAAAATCTTTAAATGCAGTTTTAATTATTTTTGAAAATAAAGGAATGTTTCCTTTCAGTAAAATTTGGCATCATAAATATTAAGGGTACTTTCCCTCCAACCACGGCCTTTTTTTTCCACCCTGTATAATCGCAAAAAAAAAAAACAGATTTTCCATAGAAAACATCAACGGCTAAGTACTCGATCCAAATGTATGGTTTGACTGATTGTTTTTTTGCGATTTAAATGTTAGTCCCATAGTTAAAGTAAAACTTCATTTTGATGGTTTGAAGCACCCCCGAAAGTATATTAACCCAATTAAGTTTACAACCTATATAATAATGTGGCATCGAAAATACGTTATTTTGGGATATCTCATAATTTCGGTTATGTATACGAATGAAGCTCCTGAACAGCCCTACTCCCAATGGAGTACCAATGGACCAATGTCCCCCAGCGCTTAGTATTCGTATGCAAGCCGCATGATAGCTGCAATCTGATTTCTACGGCGACTTGTGGCACGCCCCCTTAATCAATGCCCTTGTCCCGCCAAAAAGGGGATAATTCATTCGTTAGTCTTTCTTTATTATGATTATGGGTTTCATTGTGTTAACCGAGCTGCTAAATTCAGAAATTCATAAGTTAGGTAAGAATTTTTCATCCATGAGTGACTTCGAACAATAACCAAGACATGATTTTCCAAATACCTAATTATAATTAGTCTTCCTAAATTCGAATGAAAACGTAGTCTTCCTGCTGGTTTTAATCAACAGACTCTGCGTACCTACCTAGTGATATACAGGGTGTAAAATTAAATGCTTTACATATCGAATAGGGTGCTTCATACCATCAAACTGAACAACTTTCACTACGAAGCCAACAACAAAACCGCGAATAAAAACTTATGTTCCATAGAAAATATCAATAGCCAAGTTTTTCAGCTTATTTTCTTTTCGAGATTTCAAAGTTGGTTCCAATAGTATGTATACCTAACTATTACCTATTCCGTGCCAATAGTAAAAGTTTTTCAGCTTGATGGTCTGAACAAGGTCTGAACTACCTTGTTCGATATGTAACGCATTTAAATTTAGGTACACCCAGTAAGTACCTATGTCAAAATAATTCAATTATCCTGAAGTAAATTCCTTTTTCTAACACGAAAATTGAAAAGGTTTCTTTTCTCTCCGCACTGTTATTCCGCGAGGTCGGTTGCCAATTTTTCGATCAATCCAGTGTGCGTTTAATTCAATCTGCTATGGATCGTGGGGTCCGTCGGTTTAGTTTTCCTGTTAATCAATCAGTGTCCATTGGTTCAATTCCCTATCTCAAAATGTCGATAGGTACCGCTATTGAAAAGTATTGGAAAGCACACGTTTATTCGAAAGTTTTTGCACACATAATGCATGGGATAGGTTATAAAACACACAGCCATTAGGGATTGGGCTGATAAAACACATAAGCTGGAGTGGTAGCCTTAAAGGTCTACAGCGCTCCAAGAAATTTATCAGCAATGCGACAACTCGTGTCTCAAAGTTCATACTGAACAACAGCAGGCGCAAGGCTCCTGCCATCGTCGGAGCCCTCACTGGGCACTACGCCACAGGCACGATGATGCACAAGATGAAACTCACCCTGGAGTGCGATTTTTGAATCTCATTCGGTGAGTTCAGCCGTTGTAAATATCAAAATAACTACGGAGATACGCATCTTTCTATTTCTGATTTGACTTTCAAAAATCGCACTCCTGAAGTATGATTTTTGAAAGTCAAATCAGAATTAGAAAGATGCATATCTCCAAAGTTATTTTGATATTTACAACGGCTGAACTCACCGAATGAGATTCAAAAATCGCACTCCTGGATCCCAGCTGCCGAGCGTGCGGAGAGGATGAGGAGACCATGGAGCACATTCTTTGTGACTGTGATGTCTTGGCGGCAAAACGCATGTGCCTCCTCGGTGATAGATATCCAAAACCGGGAGATCTTAGGCTTCTTCTCCTCAATGGTATTGCCTCCTTCATTGACCATGTATTTGAAGGGTGAAGAAAGCAAAAAGTACTGGGGCTAACACAAAAGATCCCACTGGGTCGAAGTGTTGCTGACTTGCCAGCCCCCACATCCCCACAACAAGATAAGATAAGATGGGATAGGTACATTTAAAGTCAACTTTGACGACGAAGTTCCGGGCAAAAGCAAGTCATTCATCATATTGATATTAGCACAGTATCAAAATATGCAGCTGCATAAGATGCATGCCCAGGAGTGCGATTTTTGAAACTCATACGTTGAACTCAGGAGTTGAAAATGTCAAAATTACTATGGAGATATGCATCTTTCTACTGCTGATTTGACTTTCAAAAAACATACTCCAGGAGTGCGATTTTTGAAAGTTAAATCAGCATAGACAGATGCATAGGTATCTCCTTAGACATTTTCAACTGTTTGCTGAGTTCAACGTATGACTTTCAAAAATCGCACTCCAGAGCTGAATATATTTTGCAGGTACCAAGAGGTGATTAAAAAAAATTAAAACCGCCTTCAAAAAAACTTAAAAGTTAAAAAATAATATTGCAGCCGATGACTTTTTCGTTCGCATCATAAGAACATTAATTTGTTTTATCGAAGTCGCTGTCAAGCCGATTCACAGGGCTTGCATTAGTTTTTTGACTTGGCTTGACACCGACTTCTATAAAACAAATTAATGTTCTTATGATGCGAACGAAAAAGTCATCGGCTGCAATATTATTTTTTAACTTTTAAGTTTTTTTGAAGGCGGTTTAAATTTTTTGATAAAATTTTGTTTATTTCACAATTTTCAGTGGTGAATTCATTAGTTCGATTTAACAGTAGTGCTTCAAATTAACAAACGCACTAAAAGGCACTACGATTTTCGAAGGTTCCCCTCGATTTCTCTGGGATCCATCATCAGATCCTGGTTTCCTTATCATGGGACCACCCTTGGAATATCTCCTTTCGCACAAAAAAACCGCCTTCAAAAAACTAAAAAGTTAAAAAATAATATTGCAGCCGATGACTTTCCCGTTCGCATCATAAGAACATTAATTTGTTTTATTGAAGTCGCTGTCAAGCCAGTACGATTCGCGACACGGCTTGCATTTTTTGGCTTGGCTTGACACCGACTTCTATAAAACAAATTAATGTTCTTATGATGCGAACGGGAAAGTCATCGGCTGCAATATTATTTTTTAACTTTTTAGTTTTTTGAAGGCGGTTTTAATTTTTTTGTTAAAATTTTGTTTATTTCACAATTTTCAGTGGTAAATTCATTAGTTCGATTTAATAGTAGTGCTTTAAATTAACAAACACACTAGTCGGCACTACGATTTTCGAAGGTTCCCCTCGATATCTCTGGGATCCATCATCAGATCCTGGTTTCCTTATCATGGGACCTCACTTGGGATATCTCCTTTCCAACAAAAAAAGAATCATTGAAATCGGTTCATAAACGACGAAGTTATCCGCGAACACACATAAAAAAAAAAAAAAATAATATATACGGTCGAATTGAGAAACCTCCTCCTTTTTTGAAGTCGGTTAAAAAAGAATCATCAAAATCGGTTCATAAATGACGAAGTTATCCGCGAACACACATTAAAAAAAAATATATACGGTCGAACTGAGAAACTACTCCTTTTTTTGAAGTCGGTTAAAAATACGCCTCAAGCGCCCATATTTTCATTTTCAAAGTACACAAAAAGATAAAAAGATACATTACCAGAAAGAAAAACACCACTAACTAATATTTAATGTGAAATTTCAGCTCTTCATAAAATATTCACTGATAGAAGCGAAAAGGGTAAGCGCTCAAGGGAGTTAGTTAAATAAATATTATTTCACCACTGATTTTATTCAGGCGGATGCCCTTTGCTGTGTAGATAATTCGACAAACCACAAAGCGAATTCGTTATCGAATTTTATTGGTTTGTAAGCTCGTAATTAACTTATATGTTTGTGGTAGATTTCATTATTGAAAAAACGCATGATGTTAGCACATTATGTTTCAATCGCTTATGCATCTACATATAACCTAGTGATATTTAAAAGGGTTGTTTATATCATCAAACTGAAAAATAAAGGGAATCACTAGGAGCCAACAACGAGAAAAAATCTGCTGATCAAAATAAGAAGTTTTTTTTTTCAAGATTCCGAAATTGGAAGTTGTTCAGTTTGATGGTCTATAGTATAGACACAGTATAAGAAAGAGTATCTATTAATAGGGTCCTTCTTAATATGCTGACACTTTTATAAGGGGATGATCAGACCGTCAAACTGAACAACTTTCTCTATGGCACCAAAATCGAAATCGCGAAAAAAACAGCTCTTTCATACAAAACTGCAAACCTGCAAACCGGCTCTATCAAAATGTATGGGACAGCTGATTTTTTTTCGCGATTTCGATATTGGTCCCAAAGATAAAGTAGTTCAGTTCGATGGTCTGATCATCCCCTTAAAAAAGTGTCAGCATATTAAGAAGGACCCTGTATAAACTCTAAACGACCCCTTTAAGTATTACTAGAGTGTTTTGTTAAACCATATATTTAAAAAAAACATTCACAGTAGATAAATAAAACTTTTCCAAAACATTGTACCTAAAGAATGTTCTACTTGCGTCCATATACTAAGGAAACATTGAATCTTTAACAGCCAGTGGGTAACGTATAGCACGTATTTAAAAATACCAGCCCGTACAATGGCTGGCAAGCACACGTAGCCCACATTAGTCTGGCTTGAATACTACGAGGCGAAGCACTAATGGTGTGAAACCTACGTGATCATTGCATTCTGCGCTATTTAAGAATTTTAGCACTATTTTTAAAAATATTTTTTTCTGGGTATCTAGTAAATTACTGAGTTTATTAAAAAAGATACATTATTCCATTGCATCGTATTTATACCTAGTAATTACTAAATTATAATTTAGTGCTCTTAGCAATTTTCAAAGATTGTATACACGGGAATACGGATGAAAATAGCATATTATCACGTCAATGCATATAGACAAAAGTACAAAAGGCGAGCTTATGTCTGAAGATATTTCTTCCAGCAGACCTGTGACTTTGACTTAAAAATGTTGTGCCACCCTAATAAGTATATGCTACTACAAACTTTTTTAAATAATGCAATGTAGAAATACTCGTATTGTTAGGTTAACGAAAATCAAGTTCCGAATTCCGGGACACACTGACACCCAATCTCAGTTTCAACAGCTATATTATGGTCACCCGTAAGTCGGATTCTCCGCTCTTAGCCAAGCTCTAGAGACAATGCTCGTTCCACTCGGATCTCAGAGACTGACTTGGTTTACATGGCTGACGGTCATGAAATTAAAATAAAATAAAAATGAAATTCAAACTGCCAAAAAAATTACGGCTCCGGAAAACATTGCTTATGTAATGTTTTTATAGTAATGATCCCTTCATATTAGCTTCAAAAATAAACACGAACATAAAGGAAGTGGCTTTCTATGATAAAATGTAATATTTTTGTTTTGGTTACATAAATAAATAAATAAAAAAATACATAAAAAAAAGTGAAATGATTACTTAATCAAATAATGTTAAGTACTTACTTATGTCGATGACTTTTTACCGTCATCTAAATCTTAAACTAATGACTAATTTGATTGGTTAATCTTTTTTTTAAATTAGCATTTTAAAGAAAAGAGATTTTTAATTTTTTTATTTAATAAGTTATTTTTGTGATTTTTCACGCACAGCCAGAATCCACCCATTGCTGGGTTATAGGGCCTCTCTACCCATCAAACTGAACTACTTTTACTATTGGGTGTAAACCGATCGGAGCAACTAAAACGACTCAAATATATGCAACAGCTTAGATTTTTTTTTTGCTCCGATCGGTTTGCACAGTAAAAGTTGTTCAGTTTGATGAGTAGAAGGATGCCAATGATATCATATCACCCTGTATAATTTTAATTATATTTGCTGATGCCACTCTCCTCGGTCTTCAGCCAATTGCCATACTCACCAAGACTTGTGAAAAATTAATTGATCATTTTCCATAGAGAAAGTTATTAATTTTCATCCTATAAAAAACCGTTAGCATCATATTAATTCTGGCCTTGTATAAAAGCTATCGCATGCATCCCTTGAAACCCAGCCTGACTCGTGTCGAACTCCCCATACATCTTGACTGATATATTCTCTCATCATCATCTTCCTAGCTGCTGTCCCACTGGGTAGCGGGTCTGCTTTCCTTGTATGTTTCTTCCACTTTGCTCTATCTTAAACATCGTCGATGGAGAGCTTGCAACTCGAAACTATCCATTTCCCTTTATATTGTTAAAAAGTCATGGTTTTGTTGTTATGGTCTGATGTTGTCATCAGACCATATGAATTTTGGCCTACACACGCCACGTTGACCTGGTAGAGTCAAGTCGATTGCTATGTAAACTATACAACGTATTAATGAATAAGCGCAAAACTATAAATTAATTTGTTTAGAATCGAGAGCAGGAGTGCGATTTTTGAAATTCATACGTCGAACTCAGCAGTACAAAATGACAAAATTACTAAGGAGATACACATCTTTCTACTGCTGATTTGACATTCAAAAATCGCACTCCTAGTATATGATTTTATAATGTCAAATTAGCAGTAGAAAGATGCACGTCTCCATAATAATTTTGACATTTTCAACTGCTGAACTCAGCGAGTGAGATTCAAAAATCGCACTCCAGAATGAGGTTTTGCGCTTATTTATTAACACGTTTGTTACTCAGGTGATCTTCTTTTTACATCTAAGTAGATTTTCTTGAAGTTTATCAGCAACGTCTTCATCTTGATTGATATAATTTATAATAATTACAGTCGTCATGTGAACGAATCTTCCAGGCAGTGGAGCGGCGAGATGGCTGTAGAGAAATTGAAAATTTATCAAAGAACGTCTTCGCCATTTGTCTTTGCGCCTGGTAGTTGCCGATTAGTTGGAAATTCTCGGCTAGCCAATTTATTTTAGTACAATTCCTAAGTATTCTGTTTTGTTTGTTTTCTTATAAATAAAACTGTTTGATATTTAGAACAAAATCTTAAAAAATTAGAAGCAAGTTTTGAATAGAAAAAGAAGCGAGCTTACATTTTTTTTGGAGGTACTGGCATACGGGTTTGAGCACGGCACGGGTACTGGAACCCCCTATAAACTATTTTCATCATGCTTCTTTCAGTCTCATGAAAAAAAGGTTAGGTACTCCTTTTTATGGTTATCCTACAAAATTTAGGATAACCATAAATATTGTATTAGTTTCTAATTATATTTACAAGTTAAGTTTACAAGATTGAATTTCTTTTTAGGGTTCCGTACCCAAAGGGTAAAAACTCCACCCTATTACTAATAAATAAATAAATAATAAATAAATAAATATCTTGGACAATGTAAGACTAAGACTAAGACTAGATTGACTAAGCCTACGTTGTCCGTCCGTCCTTCTGTCCGTCTGTCCGTCTGTCCGTCCGTCCGTCTGTCCTACCTATTTAGGGCTGTAACTTTTGAACCGTAATAGCTAGATAGTAGAAATTTTCTCAGATTATGCGTTATTACGGCGGATTGGTTAACAAATAATAAAAATAAAAAAAGTTAAAAATAAAGGGGGGTTCTCAACAAGAAACTAGTTTTTATCAACGTTTTTTCTTCACGCTCTATCGTAAAAATGTTAATACATACAAGCGTCAAACTTAGTGTGATTATAGAGCAAACTCTACAGAATAACAACAAATACTAAAAACCGACCAAGTGTGAGTCGGTCTTGCTCTAAAGGTCCCGGACAAAAAAATATTTTTTTTCTAAGTTAACAATGTTGTGTTCTGTGGTGGTGTGGTACGGAACCGTCGGTGCGCGAGTAGCCCGACTCGCACTTGACCGGTTTTATCTATGATCATCACAAATTGTCTGAAATTAACTAAGTACCTACTTAAAACCTGCTATGCTGAGCTGACCCACAAGATTCGATTGAGAATTGAGATCCTTAAAAAGATACACTTAAAAAAAATCACCCCACTTCAAAGAGTATAGGTAGCTACATATTAATTCTGTCACCCTGTAAACCTGATAAAAGTTCAAGTTGAACGCAAAAATTCGAAACCCCGGATATTAAAAGTCAAGTCGCACCGTTATTGGACTAGCATCAAATGCACGAATATATTTTCTCAAAAGATTTTCTTTGTGAATCTCAGAATTATTAAAGGAGCTCCGGGATTTATTACTAGCTCTTGATGCTGTTCTTAGATTGAATTGAAAATCTTTATTCTAAGTTCTGACTAGGTGAAGACACCGACATAACTACATTCTACGAAGTTTTCATTAAAAGATGACGGTCGGATCACATTATTGGACACAGATTGGGATGCCACATTTCTGTTCATATTTTATATATTTTAGATTATCTCTGACTGACTAACCTTAAGGAAATAATCATCTTTAGCATATTGTGCTAAAAACTATGAAAAACACGTTTTTGCTATGTTTTTGCTCTAACAACATTTTGGACAATGTCAGACAAATTATCTATAATAGTCACATACCAGAATCTAGCCTGGAGTGCGATTTTTGAATATCATTCACTGAGTTCAGCAGTTGAAAATGTCAAAATTACTGTGGACATATATGCATCTTTCTACTGCTGATTTGACTTTCAAAAATCATTCTTCAGGAGTGCGACTTTTGAAAGTCAAATCAGAATATATTTTCATGTTATACTTTTTGGACGGTGACATAGCGGCGTAGTTCTCAGCTTGATGATACCAAAAAATGTACGTAATTGTTCGTGAAATTTAAAAATTTTACTACAAGGAAATTGAGAGGGTTGGTGGCGCGTTGCAGAGAGGTATAGACTCCCAATTATGAGGGCCCGGGTTCAAATCTGCACGGACAAAATGCCATGTACCAACGAGTTTTACCAACTTATGAACGTAATCCCGACTGCTCTCAAACGGTGAAGGAAAACATCGTGAGGAAACCTGCATACACTGAAGAAGAATTATGTAGGTACTGATGTTTATGTACTTAATGTGAAGTCTACCAATCCGCATTGGGCACGCGTGGTGGACTAATGCCCATACACTCTCCCTGAGGGTAGGCCAACGGTGAAGGAAAGCATCGTGAGGAAACCTGCATACACTGAAGATGAAATTCTGTTGTTTATTTGAAGTCTACCAATCCGTATTGGGCACGCGTGGTGGACTAATGCCCAATGCCCATACACCCTCAGTGAGGGTAGGCCTGTGCCCTGCAGCGGGACGTTTATGGGCTGATGATGATGATGACTACAAGGATTGAAGATCTATCCATGGAGAAAATAACGCGCTCCCCTGGGGTAGAGATGTTGTATCGAACTGTGCACAGATACTCAACTGGGCCTGACGTCATATCATACACATCTAGCGGGAAGTAGCGTATTTAAATGTTAACCCTCCCCTCACCCGTTTTTCACCCCCTTTGTTGGCGACAACATTTTCTATAGAAACAAGCCGATATGCCATCTCTTAGTACTCTATGGATCTATCCACATTAGAACGGGCGGAGGACGGGCTAGCGTAGCGGCAACAATTGTAAAATATAAAACTTATTTTAATACGGGTAAGGAATAGAATACGCTGACAAAGCGAGCTTTGTCCTCCCCTTACTCGAATCCTTACCTTAGGTAACATCTAATATCGTAAAGCTAAAATCGACGATTCGGAATGACGAAGTCGCGGGTAAATTCTAGTGTTTAATATTTTTAAATTTTACATATTTCAACAGCAGGTAAGTAGATATTATAAAAATATTATCAATACCAAATTATTTATTATATGAAACAATTTCTCGATGTTGAAAGTTGCACAAGTAGCGAAGCATTAAGAAATTGAATAGGTAAACTTATTGGTAAAGAAAATACGCCACAATGGCATTAAGAAGTGTTTTTATTTATTTTGTTCTAAGTAACTAATATTTTTATTAATATGTGGGTGAAGCAAGTCCCAGCGGAACTTCGTGCTGTTAGAAACTTAGGTATGTAAGGATACAACCATAAAAGTTAAATATTTGAAGATTTTTGATTTATTTAATTTCACATTTATTGAGTTAATTTTTAGGGTTCCGTACCCAAAGGGTGAAAACGGGACCCTATTACTAAACCTACGTTGTCCGTCTGTCCGTCCGTCCGTCTGTCCGTCCGTCTGTCCGTCCGTCCGTCCGTCCGTCTGTCCTACCTATTTAGGGCTGTAACTTTTGAACCGTAATAGCTAGATAGTTGGAATTTTCTTAGATTAAGCATTATTACGGCGGATTTGTTAACAAATAATAAAAATGTCAAAAAGTTAAAAATTAAGGGGGGTTCTCAACAAGAAACTAGTTTTTATCAACGTTTTTTATTCGCGCTCTATCGTAAAAACAGTAATACATACAAGCGTCAAACTTAGTGAGATTATAGAGCATACTCTACAGAATAACAACAAATACTAAAAACCGGCCAAGTGTGAGTCAGTCTCGCGCTGAAGGCCCGAACTAAAAAAGTTTTTTTTCTAAGTTAATAATGTTGTGTTCTGTAGTGGTGTGGTACGGAACCCTCGGTGCGCGATGTAGCCCGACTCGCACTTGACTGTTTTTATTAATGTATCGTGTGGCGTGTAGAGCGCAGGATATGCTAATTTTTATATGTTTTTTTCTTTTATGGAAGCTCAGAAATCTGGGCATAAGTCATTTCAATATGACTAGGTCCAATTGATACAAAACTATTTACAATCACTCATTATCTGCATCCAGATAACCGAACAAGATAGGTAGTATTGACTTTGTTGAGTGACTACCCTTCAGTGAGTCCAGTCGGTCGGTCGGCCCAGTTTGATGTCGGATAGTTTTAGCTGTAGACAATGTCGTAAAGTGGGCTAGCTCGCGGCTGTATCATGATTGTTGAAGTTGTTTGTGCACGGACAAAGACGTGGTGGTACAAGAATAGACAAATCTAATTGGGGTTAACTATTAAACGGCTGTGCTGTGGCAAAAGTTATGTAGGTACTGAATCGTGCAATTCTTTACTAAAACAATATCATTATTTTTGCGTCGGTGTATACCCATAACCATTACCCATACTAATTTTTTTTTAGTGGTGGGTGCGTTTGATTCATAGATATAGTAACTAGATGAAACCATACCGTGGCCGCACATGAAACAGCAATAGTGTGACTTTTGCATACAAAAAACGGTTTGGTTGGCAAGATGTCATCAACATTCCATAGTTTTGACAATGGTTTGACATCTTGCCAAACAAAAAAACCGGCCACGGTGACCGAAACAAAAAATAATATTTCTGTCTTTTTTATTCACATAAGTTTTCATAACTGGCTATCTCGCTCTCTCATTTCTCGGCTCCATCTTTCAGCGTAAGCGAAAAGTTTTTAATCTAAGGTTTGATTCGTTTGGCAAGATGTCATCAACATTCCATAGGTTTGACAATGGTTTGACATCTTGCCAAACAAAAAAACCGGCCACGGTGACCGAAACAAAAAATAATATTTCTGTCTTTTTTGTTCACATAAGTTTTCATAACTGGCTATCTCGCTCTCTCATTTCTCGGCTCCATCTTTCAGCGTAAGCTAAAAGTTTTTAATCTAATTTTTTTTTTTTAATACAATTTATCCTTTCGGAAATGCAATGGGAACTAGCCCTTACAGCATGGTCATAAGTTACATTTTTCTTTGTACTTAAAACTAACTTAACTAATCTTACACCTAAATATTGAAATGTGTGGGTGATACACACATTCCAAGTTCAAGATAAGTTTTACGCGAGGATCAATCCGAATCAAACGGGAGCGCCTTCTTTATTTCTCACCTTTACTATATTGTTCTTCATTGATGACACATTGGCCTCGATTCGGAGTGTACTACGACTAAACTAAACTAAATGTATTCCTGTCACTTTCTAAAATAAGATTAAGAAAAGAGACAGAAAACCAACAGCTGACTTTAGTGCTGTCAAAGTGACGTTAAATGCGCAAAATAAGTCGCCATCATAATGTACGCCATCTTATTTAAGTCGTTTTTGGGCGTTTAACGTCACTTTGACAGCACTAAAGTCAGCTGTTGGTTTTCTGTCTCTTTTCTTAATCTTATTTTAGAAAGTGACAGGAATAAATTTAGTTTAGTTAAGTCGTGGTACACTCCGAATCGAGGCCATTATTAAACTAATTTCACCACATTAACACAATAATAGCCACGAAAAACGAATCCAGAAAATTAAGAAACAAAGCCCGTCCTTATCCTCATGATTCCCGTGCAAAACCATCCTGATGACGATGGGATGATGGGATGATAGGATGACGATGAAATTGTGGATGATTTTGTAAGCTCGCGCGATGCCGCCAAAACCACCATACGAGTAAACTTGCACCAAAACTTTTGTTCTTTCTTCGTATGTATTTGAGATTCCTGTTATGTTGGTCGATCTACGCAACCGTTTGGTACACAATCCGCACGAAATTATGTCACAAATATCACTAAAAACCAACTTTTCACAAATATCAAATACAGACACAAACGAACAAAATAATGGCGGCAAGCAAACTCGTTTTTAATCTAAGGTTTGATTCGTTTGCTTTTTTTTTTGGTTCAATTCAAGGTAAAGGGCTACAAGAGAGACTATATCCCATACAACCGATGTCTTCAATATAATTCTTTCATTTATAGCAATTAAAACGTTGGTGTTCGACGTTTTGCCGCTTCTTTGGAGTTTTTGGAGACAATTGAAAGACGCAGGAAACGCAGAGAAGTCCACAGGAAAGTTTGGTGAACCGATCGCTTTGCCGCGCTACAAATGACGGAACACTTTTCCTGTTTACGACCCATACACCATCATATTTCACTGAACTGTATATTGTTCACTTGCACGACACTTTGTTACGCAAAACAACACCAATTTTACGAACCAAAACTCACTATAGCATAGCATAGCATATGCTCACGACTATATAACTATATTCCCCGAGGGGGTAGTCAGAGATATTCTGAATCCATCCTTCGTTCTTTCGAACTCACTATAAACAATAAAAATTCGATAAAATATGTGGATTCCAAACGTAGCTAACGAATTACCGCCAAAAACTCTGATTCGTTTGCTTCTTCATGAATAAGTCGGAAATAGTACCTACATTACTGCAGCGGCCAGCAACAGAGGCATTGATGGACGAACGTGTAAATGTGGGCCGAGGCGAAGCCGAGGCACATACGTAAGTCCATCAATGCCTAGTTGTGGCCAAGGCTTGTATAGTACTTTTCTCAAATAATGCGCGGAAATTAAAACCGTTTTTCTCAAATAATTCGCGGAAATTAAAACTCTTTTCAAAATCAATGACGAACAACGAACAACAATTTTTTTTTTTCAATAACCAGCTTTCTAATTTGCAAGCCAGTTTGAAATTTAAATAAAACCTTTGATGAGTTACCTCCTTGGTCGCCATGTTTCGGAAAAAAGATCGTTCCATTTTTAAATTACACGACAGATATGAGTTTACTATGTAATTTATTTGGTCGCTAAACACGACAGATATGGATTTTCATACAACATTGCCGGCCGCTGCGCGCATGTATTTGGCCAGTACAGCAATTTCGATTTATCTCGAAGAAGGTTGTCAAAATAATGCTCACATTTCCAAGCATGTTTGAGAAAATAAAATTTCCTTTACAAATTTTAGCAAAAAAGATGAACACCATGGCAACCAATCTTCTTGGACTTTATCTTGATGCTGGTAATTTTCCGCAAAAAAATATTTGGAAAGCCATTTAAATAAAAAAGAAATGGTTTTACTTTTTAAATGCACTAAATGGCTATACATATTTTTTTATGTCAATATTAGGCCAGGATATGACTTTTGTAGAAAAGAGACTATACACAGAGATATTTTACACCTGCAAGGAGGTTGCTACACCGTGTGTTTGAATACATAAAGTTCGTGTTAGGTGAGAAACTGTTAGGTATTTTTTAAATATTGTTTGAATTTCTAAATCAAAAAAAGGACACAAATAACGCTTATTTATTTATTATTATTTTATGTGTTACGTTCCGTAATCACGGACAATTAAGTCCCGGACCTTTGGAAGGCGTGCATGGAGCAGAAGCCAACATGTAGACGCCCGTTCAAAAGACAAGTTAATCTAAATGTAAGGGATACACAAATGACGGATACCATCTCCGAGCGCTCGTTATATGCGTATGCATGTATTATTTATATATGTTTCTAAAAGCGCTTCTAGAAGAACACCGACTCTATGATTTATTCTCAAAAGTTGGAATGCTGGTTTGGTATTCTGAACTTTTCATTTACTTTTGTAAATGTTAACAGGACTAACAGTAGCTTCATCGGACTCTGCGTTTGTATTTACTGAAGACTGAACTGAAACAACGTTACCGACAATGTTTCATCTTTGTTTTGTTTTTACCCAACCGAGCGATAGCAAAGGCTTTATATTATACCCAGGTACTTTTCGCGCGTAACTATATTTTTTAGCATAATGATGTCCTAGGTCCTAACCATAATATGGACCTAGGACATAATTATGCTAACAATATGTTATGGGATTCACCTTACATAACTCCAAGTATCATACAAAATCCTAGCTTTTTGTCCAAATCTGACCTACAAATCTCTCTCCCACACAAATCAAATATGCATGCTATCGGGTGGCACGAATATGTTGTTTTTGATTCATAAATATAGCACAACCTATTTGGTATATGATTAGTATTCGCACTGTCGACATGTCGCACTTCCGTGATTCGCAATTTGTGTGTCGCACCTCCGTGATTCCCTCTTTGATTATGTCGCACTTCCGTGATTCGCTCATTGGTAGTGTCGCAACTCTGGGGTAACATCGTGATTACTGTTAGCTAGTACAAGAAAGAGCTACTTATAATAGTTTAGTTCGATATAATTATATCTATATATCTATGGGGATTATAGGTAGGGTAAACTATATAATGATTGGCACCTTAAAGCTAAGCCAGACTTGACTTACTTATAACAAATTATAAATTTCAATTTTATGTTTAGACATAAGTAACAATTTTTGAATTATCGATTGGGATATAGGTTTTTAAATAAAAGGGTATTCTAGTATACATTATCAAAATTTTAATTATAAATTTACGGATTAAAAAAATTATACCCGAAAGTATAGTCATTGGCACCCCAGGTACAAACATTGGCACTATGTATCAGTGATTGGCACTAAACCTCAATAATATTTTATAAACAGTTATTCTTAATCTTTGTACAAATTGACATGTACAAATCAACAAAATTATTATTTTAGGTAGGTAGGTGTAGGTGTTTTAAAAATATACAGGGTGAAATTGATATCATTAGCATCCTTTTACACTAAGTGTCTTCCCATCAAACTGAACAACTTTTACTATGAGAGCAAACCGATAGCAGCAAAAAAATAATCAGCTGTTGCAAACATACATTTGAGTCGAGTAGGCATTGCAGTTTAGTATGAAACAGCAGATTTTTTTTTTCCTCCGATCGGTTTGCTCCCATAGTGAAAGTTGTTCAGTTTGATGGGTATGGGTAGACTCTTAGTTTAAAAGGATGCTAATAATATCAATTTCATCCTGTATAACGGTAAGTCATCCTCACTTTCATAGCTTTCGTTTAAATTTTGGTTTACAGCTTTCTCCTTAGCATTTTGATGTACAGTTTTGTGTACGTTTTCTCTTTAATGTGTATTTAGTAATGTATTATACTAAAATTGCCCCAAACTGACTCCAACCTGCCCCCAACGTTTCACCAAATTGCCCCAATCTGCCCCAACTGAACTGCAAACTGCCCCAACTTGGGCCCAAATTGGCCCAACTTTGCCCGTAACTGTCCCAACTTGGGGCCAAACTGCCCGACCTGCACCAACTTGGCCCTAGCTGCCCAAACGATCCACAATGTGCTCCAAATTGTCACAAGATTCTCCCAACTTAGCCCCAGGATGCCCCAAACTTGCTCGCAACCTGCCACCAACTTGTCCCGAAGCTGCCCAAACTCCCAACAACTGGCTCCAAATTGCCCCCAGCCTGCCCAAACTTGCCACAGCCTGCTTCCAATCTGCCACCAACTTACACCTAATGTACCCCTAATGGACCCCTTATTGACTCCTGGTGGACCCCTAATCGAATCCTAGTGGACCCCTAGTTGACCCTTAATTGACTCCTAGTGGACCCCTGATGGCCCCTTAATGTACCCTTAATTGACTCCTAGTGAACCCCTAGTTGACCCCTCATTGACTCCTAGTGGACCCCCATTGGACCCCAAATGGTACTATAATTGACACCTAGTGAATCCCTAATTGACTCTTATTGGACCTTTAATGGTCCTCTAATTGACCCCTAATGGACCCATAATTGACCCCTAATTTACTCCTAGTGGACCCCTAATTGGTAATGGTCCCCTAATAGTCCCCTAATTGAATCCTAATGGACCCCTAAATGACTCCTAGTGGATCCCTAATGGAACCCTAGTGGAACCTAATGGCACCTCTTGTACCGCTAGCACATCACCAACCCAGTTAATCGTTTGTCAGATTAACTTTTGCCAGAGACGCAAGCCCTGACTGACTAGTTGGTTGAACCAACATGACATTGACGTGACCTTGAACGCGTCTGTCGCGAGAGTTTCGCTTCTACTATAGTGTACTATTACTATTTATTCATATGACTATGCCTTCAATTGCAACGATTGGCACTCACTACAGTGATTGGCACTATACCTGTGTATAATGATTGGCAGTGCCAGAAATTGATAGCAAGGTAGTGAAACAAAATTCCAACATTGTTTATAAGAAAATGTTAACAACCAATTCATCTCGTGGTCTAATATTGAAGGGAAAATATTAGAATTGATTTTTAGTGATTGGCATAGGTGCCAATGAATTATACTTCAGTACAAAATTATAACTATTGATTGGCACTCTATAAATTAAAGGTTACGTTAGAAAAATTAACGGAAATCCCATTAAAATCTATTATTTATTGTAAAACAAAGCAAAATAACACACATCATATCTCATATTTATATATTTATACGTAAATTATAAAAGTTCAAACTTACCCAAAGCTTGTTAAATTTACAATAAAATGGCGTCAAAGTGATATTTCTCCTGTCAACGACTTTGTTTATTTTACAGTGTTGTCAGTTTATATATTACAAATATTACGATTGAAATTTATGAATGTAGACATTTACAAGAAACCAAAAAAAATACCAAACTGTATTTTCTGATAGAACAATTCTTAATATTTGTGTTCAAAATGCAAAGTGCCAATGACTAGTGGGGTGCCAACAATACTATAGTTTACCCTATATATCATTAAGTATTCCCTCGTAGCATCCAAATTGCAAGCAACATCTTTTTAGGTAATAGGTAATATAAGTTTTGCGTTGGATGGATCTATTTTTTCTGTTAGGTTATAAATAAGCTAAGTAGCTTTAAGCAAATGCGGAATACAACGAATCACTCCGAGTCTAACTGTCTGTACAAGCCGACCACAATCTAAAAAGGAGAACCTAATGAGCGTATTAGCCAGTGCGACACGACAAAGGTGGCAGATATTGAGAGACGATCTGAGAGAGACATGACTATTCCACATGAAAAGAAGACAAGCATAAAACCATGAAGAGAAAAAGTCACTACAGAGAGACTCACCGTAAAGAGAATCACTGCAGAGCTTAGACTAATTATATCGGGACGCGTAACCACGTGTCATTCTACTAACAAACTTTCTGCCACTTTTTGCGGGGGGCGAGGTAACATGTTATCCGCAACTTTGGATTTTATTCCCTATGACTTTAGATTCTAATTTTGAATGTTCAAAATCATGAAAAGTAGTCTCGTGTAAACCCCAAACGTTCTAAGTTCAAAATTATTGTTTCGCTATTATAGGCTGTCTCGTTTAGTGATAAGGTATAAAATTGGGTGTAAATGCGCAAGATTAATTGATCTAATACCGTGGCAGAGGGGAAATGCTACCGCAAGGCCGGTCCGGATATAATTAGTCTAAGCTGCAGAGAGACTTACCGCTTAGAGAATCACTGCAGAGAGAATTCGATGCAGTGAGAAATCACTGCGAAGGTAACAACTCAAATAAACCAATGGATGCCAATCATCCTTACAAGCATAGAAATACGAAAATTTATCATGGTGAGCAAAAAATTAATCAGCTGTTTCATACTAAATTGTAATTTTTTTTTTTTATTTGTTTATTTACAACTCTTTTGTACAAACGGCCTAGACTTGTCAAACAAGTTGTGTGAGGCCCAAAGAGAATATAAGTGAGGCCATTAGAGAATTTAAAAGTTAAACATTTGTTTTTTTTTTTTTTAAATGGCTGATAACATTTTTTTTTTGCATAAAGTTACCAGTAACGTAACACAGATAAGATAACCAAGAAGGTTCGTTACTTTGCTATGAAGATTATGTGTTCGCTACCAGGAGTGCGATTTTAAAAACTCATTCTTTGAACTCAGCAGTTAAGAATGTCAATATTACTATGGAGATGTGCATATTTCTACTGCAGATTTTTTGATATTAAAGAATCATACTCCAGGAGTGCGATTTTTGAAAGTCAAATCAGCAGTAGAAAGATGCATGTCCATAGTAAAATATCACTCCAGGAGTGCGATTTTTGAATCTCATTCGCTGAGTTCGGCAGTTGAAAATGTCAAAATAACTTTGGAGATATGCATCTTTCTAATTCTGATTTGACTTTCAAAAATCATACTTCATGAGTGCGATTTTTTAAAGTCAAATCAGAAGTAGAAAGATGCGTATCTCCGTAGTTATTTTGACATTTACAACGGCTGAACTCACAAAATGAGTTTCAAAAATCGCACTCCAGGTCTTATTGCAAGACTAGATACTCTTTCTTATACTGTGACTAGCACACGACTCCTTTTCATTCCTGTTTTATTCACACCTGATGAACTGCTATCAGAATGATGAGGTAGGTGTAGAAAGTTCATTTATTTGTTAAACATTTCAACTGATCCATCGCGGTCGAGGAAGGCGCGAACGTGAACATAAATAAATCAGTCATTTTTAATTAAATGTACAGCTGAAATTTATGTAGACACCGTTTCACACTACGAGTCTCGCACGTCAAGCTATTCTGATATTTTATAGGTTGAAATAAGGGTCTTGTCAGGTGACTTTGAATAAACTGTAAAGAGGACATAGCGAGTAATTAGAGCTCACCGTTTGCTGTCCACACTGCTGATTTATATCTGCTGAAAAAAAAGTATTTTCTGCTTAAAAATTTGCTACTGAAAGATTTATTGTGCTTATTTTTCAAGCTCCATTGATGACATTTAATCGATTTGGAGATACAATCGCAACGGGTAAAATATGTTGGCGTCATCATTAACCTAGATATGATGTGTATTTTAATTAGCACAGTAATAAAAGAAAATATTAAATATAATTGCAATACAAATATTCTGTCTAGAATAGGGCTAAAATTGCCTCTCAAAAACATCTGCATACAACAATTTCTTAAAATCTAGCATATGCTCACGACTATACTTCCCAAGGGGGTATTCAGAGATATTCTGAAACTTCAGAACATCCACGTTTCACTAGTAGTACCGAAACTCCGTCCAGTGTGACGGGGAGTGAGCCCGTCGCCACTTGTAGTGGACAGTAGGTACAATACATGCCTCGAAATTTAAGCATGCAGGTTTCCTCACGATGTTTTCCTTCAACGAAAAGCCAGTTGTGTTACAAATCGTACATAAATTCCGAAAAACTCATTGGTAAGAGTCGACCTGGACGGGGATCGAACCATCGCCTCCTGCACGGCAGGCAAGGTTACTCGCCACTGGACCACAACGGCTTTTTAAATTGGCTCTTAAAATCTAAACATTGTTATAGTTTGCTGCGAATTGAGAGTATAATTATTTACTTACGTTATTTAGAATACGCTTTTCGGTAGGCACACCCCACACGGTGGACCGACGACCTGGTGAAGGCGGTGGGAACCCGTTGGATGAGGGCAGCGCAGAACCGGTCGTTATGGCTATCCTTGGGGGATCCTATGTCCAGCAGTGGACGTCCATCGGCTAAGATACTGATGATGATGTAGAATACCCCTAATAGAGTTATAACATAAATTATATTAAGCCTTGATTTTGACGAAATTGTACTTATTTATACTTACATAATAATACTTACATAAGTTATTATTATTAAGTACCTACGATAATTTGTGTGTCAAGAATATAGAAAAACACTTTTCCCAATTGCCAAACAATTGGATCCGAAATCATCGGCAGCTCCAAAGAGAGCCCATTATTGACACCTGCGGCAATTCTGCCAGGAAGCCTTTAAATTGAACAATATAATAGCCACCAGCCCAGCCACCGCCTACGTGAGACAGCCCAGATGGCCGGATTCGCCTGGTCTGACTAAAATGTGGAGTTCAGAGTAACATAGAGTTTCTGACCGCATCTTCTCTCAACGGAACACCTTCCGACGCGGTTTTAGGTTCAAAAAATGACGTCAAAAAGATACGACGTCGTGACGTCTATGTGATATTATTTTGAATTAAAAATTTTGAATTTTGACGTTAATAACGTCTAAAATTATAATGCTAATTATTTTACACATTTTTCAAAATTTTAATGGTATTTCGAGCTTTTCTCCATAGTGAAAGTTGTTCAGTTTGATCCTCTTTAAAGGGTGTTTTGTGACACCTTATATGTCTCAAAACATGCATTGATTTTGTCTCAGCGAACTTTTGTCTCTGAAACACATTATCACAAAATAGAATTTCATTTTATTGCTAGTAAAGGATCAGAAAATCGTAAGAAATTATCAAAATAAGTGTTGAAAAAAAGGGGTGAGTTCGGCAAAGATTTAAGTAATAAATTTTTTTTCAGTTACCATTTCAGAAATGATTTGCTGCGATCAAGGTTTTTGCTAAAAACTTCAAGTACCTACCTACCTAAACTTACCTACTCCAACTACATAGAAAATACAGACACAGACAAAGAGACATATCGAGAGCGTTTTTATTTGTTTGGTTAGACATGTTACTTATTGTCCTGCTAGATAGACGATATCCCAACATGTTTTTCATTATGGTAACCCTACTCTCACGTGCGACAGGCCAGCTGTACAGTTGCTCACAGATTTTGTTCTAGCCACTAATGTGGCAATAAACATTACTAAATGGGTAATTTTGGAAAATTCGGGGTGTTTTTAATGCTTCGTTTCCTAGTTCACATTCATTAGAGGTACCCTTGAGGTACCCACCGGACAGCTTTATGACCCATCAGTGAATTTCAAAGATTTTCAAAATAACCGTTTAGAGAGACAAAGCTATAATAGCGAATATTAAAAAAAATAGTAGATTATGTACCAAGGGGATAAAGCAGTGTCTTTCATCACGGGCGCGATATTGAATCCCGAGCGTAACGAGGGATTCTAGGCTTCGATCAAGTATAGTAGGTAGATTTTGAAACGCCGCTCGAAAAATGGCACCATCAAAGCAATGCACAATCTGGCAGCGTGGCTTGTATCGCTCTCAGTCGCTAATCGACCGTGCCTGCAAAAACAACTCACGAAAAGTGCAAAAAACAAGATGGAGTGTCATACTTTCAGTAAGTATCGCTTTGTAATCACATTATCTTCAATATTTTTTATATATCATGGCATTTAATCGCATTTTTTCTAATATTTTTGTTTATTTACAACCTCGCGGCAAGCACGCAACTATCCCTTTCACTCTCGCCTACGCGAGTATAGTGAAAAAGAACCGAGGATAATGCCTTAGAACAAGGTCGAAGGAGTCGTCATTACTTTTTTTTTTCGTTCTTTTTAATGTGTTTACATTTTAATGACTTATTTGATTAAATGTTTCGATCATTATTGTTTTCCGCAAAATGAAACTTAACGCTAATAAATTAATGTTGAAGTTGAAAATATGTATTTATATCTGTATAAGTAAGAATTGACGCGGCGCGCCGCAGATTGGGTTTGGTTTAAGCGAGCGCGCATGATGGTTTTCTCGTTTTGTCGCTTTGTCGTGCGTGGAATGCTAGCCCTACTATTTATCTACCCTGTATTTGATCGCAGCCTACAACCGTTCTTTTAATATTTGAGAGTCAAAGCAATATTACTTCAAGTTTACTATTCACCCTAATCAATTGCATAATAAGTACAAAACAAAGGTAGGTACTTAATCAGGTAATCAGGGAAGCACCATAATTCTTCACCCCAAGAAATACAAGGTTTTATAGGGAACGAGCTTTTACCCGCGACTTCGTCCGCATAAATTATATACCAGATTTTAAGTCAGATGATAAGCTATCAAACAAAAAATGTTTCATCAAAATCGGTTCAGTAGTTTTTGCGTGATACTCGAACAAACAAACACCCAAACAAACGAACAAACAAACAAACAAACAAACAAACAAACAGACAGACAAAATTTTTGATTTGGAATCAGCGAAGCCTAAAAACCATATCGTAATCTTTTTTTTGTAAATATCTTCAATGTACAGACACACTTCTGTTACAGTTTTATAATAGTTTAGATAGGGCTAAAGATGCATTCAGTGTCATCCAATATTTTTTCTTTACATAAAATCTTATCACAAAGAATCGCTCTTCTGATGAGATTTGTTTAATGAAATTGTAATTTTATCACGTATTATTAGTTTATTACAAACTAAAAAAAAAAATCTCAGCGACTCCACACCTCCTATAATCCATGTTCCAAGCCACAGTGACAAGCACATGGCGCCAGTGTGACCAGATACAATTTTACGAAAATACCGAGCCACCGAGGAAAACATCATGAGGAAACCTGCATGCTTCAATTTCGATGCATGTATTGTACCTGCTGTCCGTTACAAGTGGCGACGGGCTCACTCCCTGTCGCACTGTACAGGGTTTCGGTACTACTAGTGAAACGTGGATGTTCTGATGTTTCAGAATATCTCTGACTACCATCGGGGAATATAGTCGTGAGCATATGCATGCATGCATGCCGAGGCACCTCAAAAATACTGAAATATACCAACTTGCACAGGGAAAATATACCAATAACAATACTGATTTGCAAATCAAGTTTTATTCATTTAACATCACAATAAATGTTAGAATGGATATTTTAACATTATATTCGGTTCGGAGGATTAAAATGACAAAAACGTAGGTACTATAAATTTGGGGATCTTTGCTCCAGAATGAAAATGTGGACTAAATCCGGGATTCCCTGAAAATGTTCACGAGGACGATCGCTACGGTGCTGCTATAACTTTTTATGCAAAATATACCCAAAAATACTGACTTCCGCCACTACATCTACAAAAATACTGATGCTCGGAAAAGTCGATAAAATATACCAAAAAAGTATTAAAATACAGAATCTGGTCACACTGCATGGCGCAGCGGCACGGATTACGGCGGCGCACTGCCATTTTGCCGCCATTAGCTATATATCGCCTTACTATTCTAACGCACGTCCAATAAAATGAGCACGTCTCACTCCTGCGTGTGCACGGTTTGGTAAGCAGTTCCAAAATGACGTTACACGCATATCCTTTGTGACGATTTTGTACTTTAAATAAATAATAAATAAATAAATAAATATCTTGGACAATGTCACACAAATTATCTAGTCACATTTAAAGTACCAGAATCTAGCCTGGACTTGTATTATGATAACTAGACAACGATATACATATATAGATACAAACATCCATGACTCGGGTACAAATATTCATATTCATCATACAAATATTTGTCCCTTACGGGATTCGAACCCGCGACCCTCGGCACTTAATTTTCGACTCTTTATTACTTTAACCGTAAAGGTCATTTCAAAATGAATATTTTTTAATAAGTAAAAAGTGAAACAACTGGCTTTCGACGTTATCACTGCGCATTAAGGTCTATGTTAAGAGAATTCTACTCGGAGCGCGCTCCATACAAACGTAGTATGGTGATATTTTCAATACTATCTAATTAAAGTCAATGAAATTTTTCAAAAACAATCAAGTAACTAATCTCTATGTCGGTAAGAAGTCAGATTTTCATTAAAATATACAGTTTCAATGCTAGGATTAATTTAAGATTTGTATGGAAATATTTGTGGCACTGTAACTTTAAAACTATAAATTTTATCGAAAATCTGACTTTATACCGACATAGAAATTAGTTACTAGATTGTTTTTGAAAAATTTCATTGACTTTAATTGGATAGTATTGAAAATATCACCATACTACGTTTGTATGGAGCGCGCCAACGGTAGAATAGCCTTAAAAGGCTGACGAGGTATATACCTGAATAAAGGTCGTAACAGACGGACGCTATAATATACAGCGCAGTACAGCGCAGTATAGCGCTATACTGCGCTATAGAGTACGGTATAGCGCGGTAAAGCGCAGTACTGCGCTATACCGCGCAGTATAGCGCTATAACGCGTGTGCATCAAGATGGCAGGATCAAAATCATCGATTGAAAATTTGGTAAAACGGTGGACACCTGTCTCATACATTTAGGTCGAGTAGGTAGAACAGCATTTTGTATGGAACAACAGTTTATTTTTGTAATTTCGATTTTGGTCTCGCATAAAGTTTGTCAGTTCGATGGTCCAATCAACCCCTTAAAATCCGTCTGCTAGTGTTGGGCGTAATTCAATTAAATTACGTAATTGGAATTACCCAATTAATTGTTAATTCAATTACATTAATTTAGTAATTAAATTTACACAATTACTTTTACAAGGGTCACAGATAATACATACTGACGCGGAAACCTGGAGTGGGGTAGGTGTCCAAGTGTCCACCGTCTGTAGGTCCGCGTGGATTGAATCCGATGTCAGATTTGAGAAAACCAGCCACCATTTTGAACTTTACAGTTTTTGGACAGATTGTTACCAAAATCCATTAGGTACCAAACATCCACCCTACACCCACCACATTGACAAATATACTCCACATACAACCCAGCATCCACCACCAAACATCAAATGGCTAACGCAATCATTCTTCACTTTCAACATAATTATATACATTATAATGTTATTGAATACATTATTTTGTAAAAGAGGCTGTTAGCATCCCGAATATTATAAAATAAAATAAAATAAAATAAAATAATCATAACCAAAAAAAGTTATTGAGTAATTGAAATTAACAAAAATTACAATTGTAATTATTAATACAATGACTTTTCAACAATTCGGTGTGTCATGATTTTTTTGGCGGGCTAAATCGAAAACCATGTCGAGATAATTGTCTCAATAATTGATAAGAGACAAATAAATACTGTTCAATTTAATTTAATTAATAACAATATTTTCTATGTCAGACATATAAAATAAAGACCAAATTGACATACCGAAAGTTAATTGATGTTTATTAATTCTAATCAACTTAATAAACTTCAATTAAGAAAAATAAAAGCTAATAAAAGCTAATAAGTCATCATCTTAAGAAAGGTAAATTAGAAAAAAAAGTCTAATAAATTAATTATTAGTTAATTATATTTTGCCCAACACTGGTACCTGAACTTTACTGATAAAAGAAATAAATTTTGAATCGAAGACTATCCCGCCGTCTTGATGCTCACAATCTATTCAATGAACTGACTAGCCTACTACGCCCTAGTGATGTGCCGTTACAGGTTGGACTCGAGTGCGGATTCGAATACCTTATACCATACCTAAGTACTCGCTCACTCGAAAATGCGAAATATAGTATTCGGATACACAATACTCCGATTCGTTCTTACAGTTAGCACTTACCTACATAAAATACCTCTTTAATTTCTCATCTCTTGTCGAAAAACGACTATATTAAGTAAGAGTGGATGTATGGTTAAATGGGTTACCTACATCATTTATGGGGTGCTTCAGACCATAAAACTGTACAACTTTTACTATGGTACTAACTTTGAAATCGCGAAAAAAATAATCCTACATTTTGTTCGAGTAGCTATTGGCATTTTCTATGAATGACATTTGCTGTTTTTCGCGATTTCTTTGTTGGCTCCATAGAGAAAGTTGCTCAATTTGATGGTTGCTCAGAATGGACTCGAATACGAGTAGGTACCAAATCAATTCGAGTTCGTGACTCGAGTACTAGGTACCAATTTGATTCTTTTTTCAATGAGTACCTAACAAAGAAATAAGAAAATTTTTATCGAATAAATTAATATTAATATCCGATTACTAAAATAGTCGTCTCGGCACATCACTAGTACTACAATGTCGGCGAGTACAAGGGGCTCGGCCACGCCGCACGCACACACGCCACCGTAGAGTCAACTCCACATGGAAGACCACTTCTTCATACTTTAAAAAAAAAATTCTAGAGCAAAAGCAAGTACTTTGTTTAGCAACGTAGTTTATTTATCATTTTAGACAGGTATTAAAATTTAACTTAAATAAACATTTAAAACATAATTGATCTTATTTTAATTCGTAAATCAATGATTTTATTTAAGTCTGTTGTTTGTGCTCGAGCGTCACGCGAAAACAACTGGACCAATATTATGCAGGGTGTAAATTTAAATGATTTACATTTGTCAAACCGAGTACTTCAGACCATCAAACTGAACAACTTTCACTCTTTTGGTTCCATAGTGAACATTGGTTAATTGTATAACGTGTACTATGTACTAATACAAAGGTAGCAAATAATAAACAATTTACTTTGCCAAACAAAATACTTACAAAAAAAATAAAATAAATAAAATAAATAAATATCTTGGACAATGTCACACAAATTATCTAGTCACATTTAAAGTACCAGAATCTAGCCTGGACTTGTATTATGATGACTAGACAACGATATAGAATACATATATAGAAATTACAAGTATCAAGATCGACCGATCGATCGGTATCAATTTTGCCGCTTGTGTCTGTGTGCGTGAGTTATACAGGCTGTTCACTTAAATGCGTTATATGGGTTCATGGTTTGGGATGAAAATCAAACCAGGAGGTTTGATTCCTTTTATCTGATCGTATGCCGCCAATGAACGCGAAGGTACCCGCCGCCAAAACTGGTTCGAGTGAAAGGTCTACCTATCTTAAAAATTTACAATGAAAAAGTAGACCCTACTTAGTTGTTTGATTTGATTTCCCAATAAAGACAAAAATTTGAAAAATATACCGGAAGATTTTTTTACCGTTCCGAAACTTTAAGGGGTGGTTCAGACCATCAAACTGAACAACTTTTATTTTGGAATCAAACCTGCAATCGCAAAGAAAAAATCGGCTGTTCCATACTAAACTGCAAAGCCTCCTAGACTCAAATGTATGAGACAGCCGATTTTTTTTTGCTTCATTTGGTTGTTGAGACACTAATAACTCATATAAACCTTTGTTGCTTAAAATTATAATAATAAACTGTTAAGTAATATTAGTCCGCCTATTCAATAAATAAGTTGATTAATTAAATAAATCAGGACGGTTGTAGAACATCCTGTATCTATGCCACGTAATATAACAAGCAGTATAGCGCAGTATAGCGCTATACTGCGCTATACTGCCAGGTATCTTTCAGATGGCAATAGCCTCCTCTCACTCACACAAGAATGAGACGTGCCCATGTAATGTTTCGTGTGTTAGAAGAGTTCAACCTCGGCGGTATCGCGCTATACTGCGCTCTATAGCGCAGTATAGCGCTATACTGCGCTATAACGTACTCTCGAGCGCAGTATAGCGCTATACTGCGCTGTATATTATAGCGTCCGTCTGTTACGACCTTAAAGGTCGTAACAGACGGACGCTATAATATACAGCGCAGTACAGCGCAGTATAGCGCTATACTGCGCTATAGAGTACGGTATAGCGCGGTAAAGCGCAGTACTGCGCTATAGAGCGCAGTATAGCGCTATAACGCGTGTGCATCAAGATGGCAGGATCAAAATCATCGATTGAAAATTTGGTATAACGGTGGGCACCTGTCTCATACATTTAGGTCGAGTAGTTAGAACAGCAGTTTTGTATGGAACAACAGTAAATATTTGTAATTTCGATTTTGGTCTCGCATAAAGTTTGCCAGTTCGATGGTCCAATAAACCCCTTAAAATCCGTCTGCTAGTGTTGGGCGTAATTCAATTAAATTACTAAATTAATTGCAATGCAATTATTAATTACAATGTATTGTGTACATATGTGAGCGTTATTTATTTTATTTTATTTATTGTTAATTCAATTACATTAATTTAGTAATTTTTACACAATTACTTTTACAAGGGTCACAGATAATACATACTGACGCGGAAACCTGGAATGGGGTAGGTGTCCAAGTGTCCACCGTCTGTAGGTCCGCGTGGATTGAATCCGATGTCAGATTTGAGAAAACCATCCGCCATTTTGAACTTTACAGTTTTTGGACAGATTGTTACCAAAATCCATTAGGTACCAAACATCCACCCTATACCCACCACATTGACAAATATACTCCACATACAACCCAACATCCACCACCAAACATCTAATGGCTAACGCAATCATTCTTCACTTTCAACATAATTATATCCATTATAATCATAACCAAAAAAGTTATTGAGTAATTGCAATTAACAAAAATTACAATTGTAATTTCAACAATTTGGTGTGTCATGTTTTTTTTGGAGGGCTAAATCGAAAACTATGTCGAGATAATTGTCTCAACAATTGATAAGAGACAAATAAATACTGTTTAATTTAATTAATAACAATATTTTCTATGTCAGACCTATAAAATAAAGACCAAATTGACATACCGAAAGTTAATTGATAATAAACTTCAATTAAGAAAAATAAAAGCTAATAAAAGCTAATAAGTTATCATCTTAAGAAAGGTAAATTAGAAAAAAAATCGAATAAATTAATTATTAGTTAATTATATTTTGCCCAACACTGGTACCTGAACTACCTAACATACTATGTTACTGATAAAAGAAATACATTTTGAATCGAAGACTATCCCGCCGTCTTGATGCTCACAATCTATTCAATGAACTGATTAGCCTACTACGCCCTAGTGATGTGCCGATACAGGTTGGACTCGAGTGCGGATTCGAATACCTTATACCATACAGTGCTATCAACTTAAGCTGAGAATTGCATTTGTGTGAGTGCGCACACCGATAGTGTAGAGTGGCAATCGGCGCGCCAATGAGGCGCGGCGCGTCGCTTCCCTGCCGCCCACATACTTCACTTCACCTTGCTTTTGGCGATCACTCACACAAATGCAATTCTCAGCTTAAGTTGATAGCACTGTACCTAAGTACTCGCTCACTCGAAAATGCGAAATATAGTATTCGGATTGACAATACTCTGATTCGAGTACTTACAGTAAGCACTTACCTACATAAAATACCTCTTTAATTTCTCATCTCTTGTCGAAAAACTACTATATTAAGTAAGAGTCGCTGTATGGTTCAATGGGTTACCTACATCATTTATGGGGTGCTTCAGATCATAAAACTGTACAACTTTTACTATGGTACTAACTTTGAAATCGCGAAAAAAATTATCCTACATTTTGTTCGAGTAGCTATTGGCATTTTCTATGAATGACATTTGCTGTTTTTCGCAATTTTTTGTTGGCTCCATAGAGAATGTTGCTCAAGTTGATGGTTGCTCAGAATGGACTCGAATACGAGTAGGTACCAAATCAATTCGAGTTCGTGACTCGGGTACTAGGTACCAATTTGATTCTTCTTTCAATTAGTACCTACCAAAGAAATAAGAAAATTTTTATCGAATAAATTAATATTAATATCCGATTACTAAAATAGTCATCTCGGCACATCACTAGTACTACGATGTCGGCGAGCCCGGCGGCGAGCACAAGGGGCTCGGCCACGCCACGCCGCACGCACACACGCCACCGTAGAGTCAACTCCACATGCAAGACCACTTCTTGATACTTTTAAAAAAAAAAATCTAGAGCAAAAGCAAGTACTTTGTTTAGCAACGTAGTTTATTTATCATTTTAGATAGGTATTAAAATTTAACTTAAATAAACATTTAAAACATAATTGATAACCCAGTAAAATTAAGCTGAAATATACCAATCAGGAGAAGTAATTTCCGGATTTCTAAAACTTTTTTTAAACGTTCCTTTGGTACGTAATATTGAAGAAAAAAAATAGTCCTGGTAACGGGGGGGTGAGCTCGAGGAAGGGGGGGGGGGGGCTCTAAAGGTGACTTTTTTCAGTTTTTCGCTTATTTCTCGAAATCTGCAAGTCGTATCGAAATGTTTTGTATAGAAAAATTAAATCTGACAAAATTTCCAACAAAACAAGTTGTATGCATTTTTGCCATAGGACTTAACCTTTGAGGGCTACGGGGCCGAGAAAGTAACAGCATTTCAAAAATTATGAAATTTGTATGGCGACCCTCATGAAAGTTGAAGATAAAAACAAAATGATTTCATATTCTTAATCAGCAACCCCGAAAACCCCCAGATACAAATTTTCTGTCGGTTCGGAGAACCCTTAAGAGCTGCATTGGCTTTTGAAATTTCCATAGCAGCCATCTTGGATATCGCAATTTTGGATTTTTTTCACCGTTTACCAAATCTGACCAAGGTCCTCTATGACAATTGTTCAAGGTCCATAACCCTATCTGTCATAGTTTCCGCGGGCCGTTGACCTCATCCGTCAGGAGTCGACCTTCTGAGGAAGTCGAAATATTATTTTTATCGCCAGGGCATCCTTATGATGATCCCTAAGATCATTTTACTATACGTTGAATGGGGGAAACCCGGTGAACAATTATACGGGTATATATCTAATATCTATGTGGTGGGGGTTAGGGGGGGTCAACCAGATACCTCCAATTTATCTCCGGGTTCCCCTTACGATACAAGGATGACATTTGGGGATCATCATATGGATGCCTTTTTGATACAGGGAAAACTTTGACTTCCTCGGAAGGTCGACTCCTAATGGATGAGGTCAACGGCCCGCGGAAACTGTGACAGATAGGGTTATGGACCTCGAACAAATATCATAGAGGACCTTGGTCAGATTTGGTTGGCGGTGAAAAAAATCCAAAATTGCGATATCCAAGATGGCTACCATGGAAATTTCAAACGCCAATGCAGCTTTTAAGGGTTCCCCGAACCGACTGAAAATTTGTATCTGGGGGTTTTCGGGGCTGCTAATTAAGAATATGAAATCATTTTGTTTTTATCTTCAACTTTCATGAGGGTCGCCATACAAATTTCATAATTTTTGAAATGCCGTTACTTTCTCAACCCCGTAGCCCTCAAAGGTTAAGTCCTATGACAAAAATGCATACTACTTGTTTTGTAGGAAATTTTGTTAGGTATAATTTGTCTATACAAAGTATTTCGATACGATTTTTAGATTTCAAGAAATAAGCGAAAAAATGAAAAAAGTCACCTTTAGAGCCCCCCCCCTTCCTCGAGCTCACCCCCCCCCCCCCCCCCCTCACCAGGACTTTTTTTTTTTCTTCAATATTGCGAACCAAAGGAACGTTTAAAAAAAGTTCCAAAACTTCGGAAATTATTTCTTCTGATTTATCTAATTTTACTGGGTTATGATATTATTTTAATTCGTAAATCAATGATTTTATTGAAGTCTGTTGTTTTTGTTCGAGCGTCACGCGAAAACAACTGGACCAATATTATGCAGGGTGTAAATTTAAATGATTTACATTTGTCAAACAGAGTACTTCAGACCATCAAACTGAACATTGGTTAATTGTATAACGTGTACTATGTACCAATACAAAGGTAGCAAATAATAAATAATTTACTTTGCCAAACAAAATACTTACAAAAAAAATTACAAGTATCAAGATCGATAATTTTGCCGTTTGTGTCTGTGTGCGTGAGTTATACAGGCTGTTCACTTAAATGCGTTATATGGGTTCATGGGTTGGGATGAAAATCAAACCAGGAGGTTTGATTCCTTTTATCTGATCGTATGCCGCCAATGAAAGCGAAGGTACCCGCCGCTAAAACTGGTTCGAGTGAAAGGTCTACCTATCTTAAAAATTTACAATGAAAAAGTAGACCCTACTTAGTTGTTTGATTTGATTTCCCAATAAAGACAAAAATTAAAAAAATATACCGGAAGATTTTTTTACCGTTCCGAAACTTTAAGGGGTGGTTCAGACCATCAAACTGAACAACTTTTCTTTTGGGATCAAACTTGCAATCGCAAAGAAAAAATCGGCTGTTCCATACTAAACTGCAAAGCCTCCTAGACTCAAATATATGAGACAGCCGATTTTTTTTTACTTCATTTGGTTGTTGAGACACTAATAACTCATATAAACCTTTGTTGCCTAAAATTATAATAATAAACTGTTAAGTAATATTAGTCCGCCTATTCAATAAATAAGTTGATTAATTAAATAAATCAGGACGGTTGTAGAACATCCTGTATCTATGCGACGAAATATAACAAGCAGTATAGCGCAGTATAGCGCTATACTGCGCTATACTGCCAGGTATCTTTCAGATGGCAATAGCCTCCTCTCACTCACACAAGAATGAGACGTGCCCATGTAATGTTTCGTGTGTTAGAAGAGTTCAACCTCGGCGGTATCGCGCTATACTGCGCTCTATAGCGCAGTATAGCGCTATACTGCGCTATAACGTACTCTAGAGCGCAGTATAGCGCTATACTGCGCTGTATATTATAGCGTCCGTCTGTTACGACCTTAGTATGAATTGACGCGGCGCCGCAGATTCGGTGTGGTTTTGCATAAGACTGTACGTCTATCCTATATTTGGTCGCAGATTCTAGGGTTAACTCCCGAGCGTAGCGAGGGAGTTTAGAGTTAACTCCCGAGCGAAGCGAGGGAGTTAAGACTAGAATCCTGAGTGAAGCGAGGGGTTCAAGCTCGCCCAAGATGAAAACACGTTTATCCCCGAGGACCATACTCTACTTTTCACACCCTCCGCGAGAAAATAATAAAACCGGCCATGTGCGAGTCGGGCTACTCACGCACCAAGGGTTCCGTACCACACCACCACCGAACACAACATTATTAACTTAGAAAAAAAACTTTTTTGTCCGGGACCTTTAGCGCGAGACCGACTCGCATTTGGCCGGTTTTTAGTATTGATGTTATTCTGTAGAGTTTGCTCTATAATCACACTAAGTTTGACGCTTGTATGTATTACCGTTTTTACGATAGAGCGTGAAGAAAAAACGTTGATAAAAACTAGTTTCTTGTTGAGAACCCTTAATTTTTAACTTTTTGACATTTTTATTCTTTTTTAACAAATCCGCCGTAATAACGCATAATCTGAGAAAATTTCAACTATCTAGCTATTACGGTTCAAAAGTTACAGCCCTAAATAGGTAGGACAGGCGGACGGACGGACGGACTGACGGACAACGTAGGCTTAGTAATATGGTCCCGTTTTTAGCCTTTGGGTACGAAACCCTAAAAAGCAATACTGTTAGAAACAAATTATTTTATTAGAGTTTATAACAAAGTAAGTATAGTATTTAGAAAACACTATTTTATATTTGAAACATTAGACCAGAAGTGCGATTTTTGAAAATCATACGAGCGAATTGGCAGTAGAAAGATGCATAATCTCCATAGTAATTTTGACATTTTCTACTGCCAAGTCACTCGTATGATTTTCAAAAATCGGACATGAAAGACATTGTAGTATTTTTTTATTACTTTGTTCGTAGCAATAGGTACAGAGATTTGCAGTATTCGCGCCTTTTTTTTTCTTTTTTTGTGTTCAATAGTCGTGGTGGCCAGTTCGAATTTCGAATTAAGTTCTTTTTGGTGCAGGTCTCCATGATAAGTTTTCATACGAATTTTAAGTAAGGGTCGTAGTAACTTTTAAATAATCTGTGGATGCTGTTCCATATTCAAATCTCATTATTGACCAGCGGGTTATAATGAAATTCAGTACAATATTATTGCCCGGCTAGGGCCAGGGCTATAATGACTTGCTTTAGGTTCGAGTTACATGACATATAATGTTCCATTTTCGAGCGGGTGGTGTGAAAAAACACTTTCATACTCTGTTAGATCTTACAAGGAAGTCATAGACTGTATCACCCAACTACAAAATAGGGGGGTGAAAGTGACTGGGTTGCCTACATAGATATATTATACTATGGTTGCCTAGTCCAGTAACTATCAGGGTGGTTGCAAAATTCACCCCAACAGGATTTTAATTTGGCCTTTCAAATAACGCCATCTAGCTTTTTATTATTTACTAGCGACCCGCCCCGGCTTCGCATGAGTGCAATGCTGATATAAACATTCCTCTTGAATCACACTATCTATTTAAAAAAAAACGCATCAAAATCCGTTGTGTAGTTTTAAATATCTAAGCAAGACACTCCCTCAAACTAACCCTATGTAGGGACAGACAGACAGCGGGAATCAATTTTGTTTTATACTATGTAGTGATAAATATATATATATTTTTTAAATTGACTCGTGAATCGCGATTGACCGCCGGAGTCAAGTACTTAGTTTGAGGGAGTGTCAATCCCAATCTCAAGAATTATTTTTAGCAAAAATACAGCTGAGAAGAGATTGCGGAGCCTCGTGGCAAGCTCAATCACGAACCGTGCGAACATCACGCAAAACACAACTGCTCGCGGTAAAACTTGCAACGTGGCTCCTAGAAGTCATACATAACATCCTACACAAATGTAATCCTACACATGTACAGGGTGTAACAAAACACCCTAGTAATACTTAAAGGGGCGTTTCAGACCATCAAACTGAACAACTTTCACTATGGAGCCAACATCGAAATCGCGAAAAAAAAAACCGTTCTTTCATACAAAACTGAGTACCGTCTCGACTCAAATGTATGGGACGGCAGATTTTTTTATTTTTTGTCGACGTTGGCCCCATAGTGAAAGTTGTTCCGTTTGATGGTCTGAAGCACCCCCTTAAGTATTACTAGGGTGTTTTGTTACATCCTGTATAAAAGCATAACGCTTTAGTACCTACCTACCTAAGTAATCAATTCATCTCATTGTTACCAAAATGCTGCCGATGCTTCCATAATCTCTAAATAAAACACAAAAGCTCATGTAACACAGATAATGAACCACACAATCACCAATTTCCAATATCACGAGCGTCTCAGTTTTAATACCCTTGGTACCAGGTGTTCTTTATTATAAAATAAGTCAGAAGCGGTAGCGGTATGAATATTTATAATGAGCATTTTTCTTTTGGTTTTCTAGGGGATCGATAGATGGCACTACGGTCTGTGCGAATAAAGGTCAAAATTTCAAAAAGTGTTTCTTTATAAAGAGGGAAAATATGTTCAATTAAATGCCAACACATACTTTGATTGAATATTTCATTATTTACGTATAATTTTAACCGAAAATATGAAAATATTTACGTATGACATGTGACGTTTGTATGGGCTCGATCCCTTGGCCTTTAAAAAAAGGCAGGCACAGTCTTGACATGATTTTGACAGGATCTTGCCTACGTCTCTATGGAGCGATAATCACGATATCTGTCGAGTTTTTAAGGAACTAAGTTTAAATAAGAAAAGAAAAACGCTCAATTGTAATACCTCGCTTCATCATCATCATCGTCATCTCAGCTGATGGACGTCCACTGCTGGACATAGGTCTCATCTTTTCCCCCAAGGATCGCCACAACAACCGGTCCTGCGCTGCCCTCATCCAACGGGTTCCCGCCGCCTTCACCAGGTCGTCGATCCACCGTGTCTACACACGCTGCGCTTTCCGTTACGCGGTCTCCACTCGAGAACTTTTCAGCCCCATCGGCCATCGGTTCTGCGAGCAATGTGCCCCGCCCACTGCCACTTTAGTTTAGCAATTCTTTTGGGCTATGTTAACTACTCTGGTTCATCTCTTCATTTCTGATTCGACCTCGCAGGGATCTCGCTTATCTAAATAAATTTTATGAATTTGATTGATTTATCCCCCTTCCCCCCAAAATGTAAGTGTGTCCAGGGGAGACAATAATTTTCCCCGAACCAAATAGTATGGATAAGAGCCTGATTTAATGGTTGTAAAGATGTGGGTAACAGATAGAAGAATCATTTTCGCAGACTAATTCACGAGATTTCAATTATTCTTTCATTTTCTCTTATATGTATACCTACTTACGATTTATAAATATCTAAATAGGTACCTACCTACCTAACTGAAGCAAAAATATTGAATCGCTACAGTTTTTCACTTTTTGAGCTAATTTCGACAACTAATTCCGTTCCCGGAAGCTTGTGAAGTTGAAGTATTAATTTTCAATAACAGGTGCGTTCCGTAGGTATTGACGGTAAGGATTATCGATGTTTCACAACTTTATTTAGTTAAGGTAATTAAAAAATAACACGTGATGAATAAATTTTGCATAAAGGATATCTAATTTTAATAACATCCTTTTTAACAACATTATGTATACTACAACTTAATTATGGAGAGTCACGTTGCAGGAACTGACCCGAGCACTTGTCCCGCGTGGTTTCGCGCGTCGCGTTTTTGCCTGCCACGAGGCTCCGCAATCCTCAATCTCTTCTTGTTCTTGACCAAAAACAATCCCTGAGATTGGGATAGATTCAAAATTCAAAATTCAAAATTTTTTATTCAAAATAATATCATATAGATAGCTTTTTGACGTCATTTTTTGACTCTACTACCGCGTCGGAAGGTGTTCCGTTGAGAGAAGATGCGGCCAGAAACTCTACATCACACATCTTTTAAACCATACACTACTTGACACTGGCGGAAATGCAGTGCTAACGCACAAGCAAGAGTCCATTAATTATAAATAACAAAACTAAAAAAACATAATTCGTTGTATGGCTATAAAGACTGAAATTAGGTAGAGTTCATACTAGGTATGTACACTTACCTACACTGACGACGGTCGCGGTAGAAGATTTCAGTCAGAATTTTAAAATTAAACCTGTTTCTGGGAATCACAGTTCAATATTACTTTTTCTCAAACATGCTTGGAAATGTGAGCATTATTTTGACAACCTTCTTCAAGATAAATCGAAATTGCTGTACTGGCCAAATACATGCGCGCAGCGGCCGGCAATGTTTGTATGAAAATCCATATCTGTCGTGTTTAGCGGCCAAATAAATTACATAGTAAACTCATATCTGTCGTGTAATTTAAAAATGGAACGATCTTTTTCTCCGAAACATGGCGACCAAGGAGGTAACTCATCAAAGGTTTTATTTAAATTTCGAACTGACTTGCAAATTAGAAAGCTGGTTATTGAAAAAAAAAAATGTTGTTCGTTGTTCGTCATTGATTTTGAAAAGAGTTTTAATTTCCGCGAATTATTTGAGAAAATTTACTGTTTTAATTTCCGCGCATTGTTTGAGAAAAGTACTATACAAGCCTTGGCCACAACTAGGCATTGATGGACGAACGTGTAAATGTGGGCCGAGGCGAAGCCGAGGCACACATACGTAAGTCCATCAATGCCTCTGTTGCTGGCCGCTGCAGTAATGTACTAAATGTAGCCCAAATCAAGAATGACAGAAAATTTGCAGTCAAAACTTTAGCGACCCAGCTCAATCTAAGATCACGTAAAGATTGTACTTGGCGTAGTCCAAATTGCCAAAAGATCGTATGAATAGTGCGACGCGACTTGCGACCAAAGAGATTTAATCTTGCGACCAATAGCGCGATCAAATGATAATTCAAAAAAATTATGTTAACAGTAAAGTCCCTCTGAATAAAATACACACCCCCCCCCCCCTTTCGGCAGGTAATAAGCGTTTCTAACAAATAGGTAATATTGTAATCACAGCCCATTTGTATCAATCCCTATCGGTACCTACCTACATTCAAATGTCCGACTTTGACCGGTTGTCAATTAGATGAGTTTTTGACATGGTTTGAAGCTTTGATAGCATAAAAAGTAGCATTCGCATCGCACTTTCGCACTTCTTGTAGGTACTATCTGCGAGTTAGGTCAACGCCTAAGAATGGAGGTTAATCGAATTAGCTGAGATTACATTTTCTTGATTTAACTTTGCAATAAAGGTTAAGGTGAGAGTGGATTTGTAAATTGGGTCTGATAAAGCTTTCAACTTTCATTTTAAGACTGTAAATTTTTAAAAGCGAGTCCGTAATAAACGGATTTATCTCCTTGTACGTGCCGTTGCCACAACTGACTGTACCTAAATGATTGTAGGTAAGGTATTTGTGTTTAATGCAACTATTCAAAGTTGCTGAAAAGAAAGGTAGAATAGAAGAAAGTAACAAAGGTCAATACCTGCCTAATAACTACTGCCTATCCCGTCTGAAGATGTTTCCGTAGGTATCTAACGCTCTCGTACAGGTTTAAATACAGCCATAACAAAAAATGCCCTAACAACTTGCTAACAACTGTCACTCTTACCAGAGATTTATATAATTCATAATAATGCGAAGTATTCTCATTATTCAAAAGCTAATCTTAATTTTTATACTTTTATTTTTGAAATACACTTACTTACCTACCTACACAGATCAGATCAACATTATTCAAGTAGGTAAGTAAGTAACCTAAGTTTTGTAACACGAGACTGCAACTCTTGTTTCTAAGATTGTCGTGAGAATAATGCCTATGTCATAAAATAAGTTAGTGTACCTTATAGTTATTCTATGACGCCTAGGACCCTGAAGTGGGACTTATAATCAGGCTGATGATTACCTAAAAATTATGTTAACACTTACGACTACTAAACTTTTCAGCATTTAAGTGATATAACTAATATTTTAATTTTAAACAATCGTTGATAAGTGATGACTTTTTGAACTGAAACTTCTTTAGCACCGTTGTGATTTGAAACTCGATGAAACGAAAAAGCGACACGAAATAGTTTCTGAAGGTTTCACTTCTGAACTGCCCTAATGTTTATTTTAAAATTTTATTTAATATTTATAATATTTAGATAGTAAACACGTCATAGTTAACGTAAGTCTGGTAGCATTTTGTAGTATTTTACCGTACAATTATGCGACACCACTGTCGCGAGCTTAAGGTCTACTTAATGCACAGTCACGCATAAGTGTTGTGTCCGCCAGACATTAGTGTTATCCTTTAAGCCGTTGTAGTTATGGGACTCTACAACTAGGTACGAGGATTTTTGTATACTAAATACATTGCTATTTTGGTAAAAAAAAGTGTTTTTTGTGAAAGAAAAGCTCTTTGATTGGAAATGAAAGGGTTCGCGGAGCTTACCTACGGCTTGCCACCTTTGATGCAGACGAGGTAACATTAAGAAGAATCAATTTGTTTACGAACTAATATTATTTAAATTCGTTGAGATTCTGAAAGTTTAAATTTACACAAAAACAAATACAAGTAGGTAATTTAAGTTACCTACAATTTACAACCCCAATCCATTTTCCATGTTATGTTATGTTATGTTATCTCAGCAAAGAGATACAAAACAGTTTTATATTGTTTATAAATAATTTTTTTTTTTTAATTATTTACAAACAATGTAAAACTGTTTTGTTTCTCTTTCATAGCGACTTTCGCTGAAATAAAGACATATCGCAAGAAATATATAGTTGTTCAAAATTTTTATTTGTTTTATTTGTTGTTTGTTGTTTAGTTGTTCTACCTTGCTCGCTTTATTTGAATCACGGACCTAAAAGGTCCGTCGCTGTAATTCTAATTTTTCAAGCCGTAATTTAGGATCTGAAATTAGTGGAATTTAGTAGAACTTTTTTACTAAATATTGGAGGAATTACTTATTATTAACTTCTGGCATTATTGTAGGTATTATTTTCATTGTTTTACAAATAATATGTTACTTAAATGGAATGGATCCATTCGTCTAAGCTGGAACTTAAAGTTTTATATCGATTAGAAATGAAAGAATAACAATTTCGTATGATCTTAAAATTTATTTACATTTATAAATGAACATCTTTGGCATTATAAGCAGTAGCAAAAACATTTAATGCAACTGCTATATCTATAACATTTTATAAAATATACATTTTATCAAGATTGGAAACATTGATTAAACATTAAAAGTTACAGAGAGAGGCACTTTGAAGTCTTAGTAGATATTACAAGATATTAATGAGGTAAACTTTAAGCTGTAGCTAACTAACAACTTAACTAACAAAATTAATGTAGGTAAGTAGGCATGTATTATCAAAATCGACAGGATTTGATGATTCTTTTTAAGAGGGCTATCGGAGTCCAGTGGCGCCCTCATCACATTAATAAAGATTTCTCAATAAAGAAAGCCTAAATTAAAAAAGTGCTCAATTGACAAACTACAAAAGCCTTCAAGCCATTGTTATACAGGGTGGCCGGGGAGTTGACGTTCAAACGTAAAATTTAGGTCCGGTATGTCGTGGGGTATCCGAATCACCCCCATGTATGTTCCGCGATTTTTTATAGTTTTCGAGTTATGATGATTTTTCCGATTTTTTGAGGAAACTCGACATGACCGGCTTAACAACTTCTAAAAAAAAAAGTGTAAGACTTTTTAGAGATTTTTTTTTTTGCAACTTAATCTTTATGAATTGTGCCTTTATTCATAACATCATCAGCATCGTAACTTTGATAAAAGTTTTGAAAATATTGGTCTAAAGTTAAAAATTTGCGATCCGTGAATTATGACTAAATTTTCAACTTTAAATTAAAACTCTAAACAGGTGGCCTTATGATTTTTTAGCCAATCCCAAAAATGCGCCCAACTCTCAGCTTTCATAATCATAAATAAAAAGTAGTACTTAAGAGGGCTAATTTGGCTAGAATTGATCTTCAAAGACAACAAGGCGGAAAACTCTTAAATTTTTTTTTTTTTTTTTGCCATAATTACCATGCCTAAGGCTAAATAATGATTAAAGAATGCTGGAAACCGAAACGGCGACGGGTTATGCCGGACTCTTACCGGCTAAAACCCCACCGTATTCCACCTCATCCCATATTGCCGTCGAGCCTGAGGGCCCGTGAGGAATCTTCCACACTCTACGGCGCAGCGACCGACCTTACCAGGTCTCATCTCTGTTGGCCTTGACAAGCCTACAGGCCTTTAGGTGGTGCGTGGGAACTCGCACACAACCATCTCGAGTCCCTATGATCGGACGCCGGACCCCCCAGCCCGACGCCCAGAGACTCAAAAATTACGGGGGAGGCAGACCGCGAGCAAACGCAGCCCGTCTGCGCCCCGTGCGTCTTTGGCGGATCGGAAGTTCAGAAGTCGACTCCCTCTCCCTCTCCGCCGTCTCCTTCTGGAGCATTACTGCCTCACAGAAGGAGAGAACCGCGCGCCAAGACGCCTCACTGTCGACCATGGCCGGCAGCGAGAGGTCTGAAACTACCTGGGAGAGCTCACTGCGCTCTCCCGCCCACGCAGGGCACTCCTGCAGCACGTGCTGCGCCGTCTCGTCGAGACAGCCGTCGCAGTTTTGGCACCCGGCTGTCGGCTCCCTCCTCCTAGGTTAGGTTAGGTTAGGTACTTTTTACTTAAAACTTTCCTTATTCCACCAACACGATAGGTTTCCAGCATTCTTTAATCATTATTGATGAGACCTGGTAAGGTCGGTCGCTGCGCCGTAGAGTGTGGAAGATTCCTCACGGGCCCTCAGGCTCTACGGCAATATGCGATGAGGTGGAACACGGTGGGGTTTTAGCCGGTAAGAGTCCGGCATAACCCGTCGCCGTTTCGGTTTCCAGCATTCTTTAATCATTATGTAGCCTTAGGCGTGGTAGTTATGGCAAAAAAAAAAAAAATTTAATTTAAGAATTTTCCGCCTTGTTGTCTTTGAAGATCAATTCTAGCCAAATTAGCCCTCTTAAGTACTACTTTTTATTTATGATTATGAAAGCTGAGAGTTGGGCGCATTTTTGGGATTGGCTAAAAAATCATAAGGTCACCTGTTTAGAGTTTTAATTTAAAGTTGAAAATTTTGTCATCATTCACGGATCGCAAATTTTTAACTTTAGATCAATATTTTCATAACTTTTATCAAAGTTACGATGCTGATGATGTTATGAATAAAGGCACAATTCATGAAGATTAAGTTGCAAAAAAAGAATCTCTAAAAAGTCTTACACTTTTTTTTTTAGAAGTTGTTAAGCCGGTCATGTCGAGTTTCCTCAAAAAATCGGAAAAATCATCATAACTCGAAAACTATAAAAAATCGCGGAACATACATGGGGGTGATTCGGATACCCCACGACATACCGGACCTAAATTTTACGTTTGAACGTCAACTCCCCGGCCACCCTGTATAATACTTTTATAGGTTCTAAACATTCCACTTTTAAACAGTTTCGAATAAAAACAAAAGCGGCCGTTATTTTTTTTTTTCAAAATGTGTATGTCTCGACCTTTAAAAAACCTATAAAAGTATTCTATGAAAATAGCTTGAAGGCTTTTGTAGTTTGTCAATTGAGCACTTTTTTAATTTAGGCTTTCTTTATTGAGAAATCTTTATTAATGTGATGAGGGCGCCACTGGACTCCGATAGCCCTCTTAAGGTATCGCCACCTAAGAAGGCGTTAAATAATTTGTTTGTGTGTAAATTGTTGGTTAAATTTTAAGATTAAAGAATAAAATTGTCACATGAAAACATACACATTCGATACGATGACGATACGGTATAGTCTGACCACAAGGTTTATTACCAATCATTGGGTTCTACAGAGCTCTGGATATTTTATCTCATGGACATAAAATTACTAACAAAGTCTGGTGCAAATAAACCAATATAAGTCGCAGCGAAAGTCTACGATGGAATGGCCGAGCATCTCGCTCGTCGCGTAGCTTCCTACGGAGCAGTAGGTACAGCCTGGTTCGACTGTACTAAACGAATGATTCGTCTATTTAATAGTTATTTGTTATGCAAGGCTGCAAAGTTGCTTTTAGGCGCGAGTACTTGTATTGAAACCTGAGCGTCGCGAAGGTTTCAAAAGTACGAGACGCAGAATAACTTTGCTGCCGAGCGAAACACACAACTTTTCACCTCACTACAGCGAGGAAAATTTCAATGCACCAATCTCATTTTTAGAATAATCGCACTGGCCAGTACGAAAATGGCATGAAAAAAAACTTGTTTAGGCTGTTTTTCTCATTTCTTTACTGAATAGAAAGATTCGAATTTTAAAAACTCTTTCCACGCTAGCGGATAATAGTACATTACTGCAGCGGCCAGCAACAGAGGCATTGATGGACGAACGTGTAAATGTGGGCCGAGGCGAAGCCGAGGCACACATACGTAAGTCCATCAATGCCTAGTTGTGGCCAAGGCTTGTATAGTACTTTTCTCAAACAATGCGCGGAAATTAAAACACTAAATTTTCTCAAGAAATTCGCGGAAATTAAAACTCTTCAAAATCAATGACGAACAACGAACAACAATTTTTTTTTTTTCAATAAGCAGCTTTCTATTTGCAAGTCAGTTCGAAATTTAAATAAAACCTTTGATGAGTTACCTCCTTGGTCGCCATGTTTCGGAGAAAAAGATCGTTCCATTTTTAAATTACACGACAGATATGAGTTTAGTATGTAATTTATTTGGCCGCTAAACACGACAGATATGGATTTTCATACAAACATTGCCGGCCGCTGCGCGCATGTATTTGGCCAGTACAGCAATTTCGATTTATCTCGAAGAAGGTTGTCAAAATAATGCTCACATTTCCAAGCATGTTTGAGAAAAATGCACTTTTGCACTCAGATTTTGAATGACAAACAGAATCTTTCCGAGCATGTGAGGTGAAAAAACTATTGTAGTTTAGGCATATTTACAAATACGTGTAAAATTAATGTTGCATAGAGATTTAACAATGCTTGTGATAAGGATAAGTAACTGTAGCTTACAAAATATCTTAATAAATAAATACATGATCATTGGAACAATAGAACAAAATGTTAAACAATGGGACGTTTCGAAATGTAGACTACTGTCTTCAAACGATGTATACATAAAATACAAATTCGTAATACCTAATATAACTTTATTTTTAATTGCCGTAGCAAAATGATAAAATTTGGGATCTGTTTTCACGGAAAGTTTATTTGAAGGTGTAAAATTTATGACATTAAGTTGAAAACACGCTTACAAAGCACGAAATACCACATTTTTCGGGCCGTTTGATCTCGCATTTTGGCGATTTGAACTGTCCGGCCAGTAGGCCTACCATGATTTTTTACTCTACTACTGCAGTTATGTCATCAATTTCGTATGGCAGATATTAGTTCTCAATGTAACCACTAGGAGCGTTGTACGAAATTCAATACAAAATTGGTGACGTAACTACAGTAGAAAAGTACAGTCAAAACTCATGGTAGGCCTAACGATCGCCAATCTGAGGGCGCAAGGCTTCCTTTTTGAAATATCGCGTTTATCAGAAAAAACCACAAACATTGAAAGTCCTGAAAGTCAAAATTGAAGAAAAAATAAAAATTTTCAGCCAGAAGTTTTACAAGCACAATTCAAGATGCCGCAGAACGAACACAAAATACACAGGATATGATAAATATAATTTTTTCAACTTTACGTAATAATTTACTTTATGTCAAAACAGAGCCCTTTTTTCATTTCTCACAAAATGGCAGCCAATTCACATTATGACACTACTTTTGCCCCACCCTGTATAAGAGAGGAATCTGTTCTAAAAACTACAAGAAATGTAGGTGTCGAACCACTTCAGCTTACAAGCAAGTTACCGCATTTAACTCCCCGTTTTGTGCAGTTGGCTCATTTTTTAGAACAAGCTTTTGCCTGCGGTTTCGCCCGCATGGAATTCATTTTGTTTTCGGAATAAAACCCCTACACCACATGTTATTTGCATAGCAAACATGGCGAATGTTTGAACGATTGCGGTGTAGAAGTGGAACAGATAAACAAATAAATAAACAAAAACGAAATGACTGAACTGTTTATAAATAAAAATAAATAAGTAGCCAAATAGTAGAGCAAGAGCCCGTGACGATCAGACCCTCTTATTTTATAAAACCTGAAATTTATCTGTGTATGTCCCTAATACAGGGTAAAAACTATCCCGACTATGAAGTTTGGACCACGGTGGCTTTGACAGGTAGCAAGTTAAAATTGTCTGGCCAGGGGTCGAAAGTATTAAAAATGACAGACTACTGAGGAAACATCTTCTAATAGTGACCCAAGTAACATGTATAAAATTCAGCTTTTAATACTCTAACGTAACGTAAGTATAGTTACAATTTATGTCTGGCATAGTAACTTTACTTACGTTAGAGTAAAAAAGCTGAATTTTATACATGTAGGTATGTTTCTTGGGTAACTAGAAGATTTTTCCTCAGTAGCTCGACAGTTTTGATATTTCCAACTCCTGGCCACACAATTTTAAATTGCTACCTGCCAAAGCCATCACGGCTCAAAGTTCATAGTTGCCCATCATTTCTACCTGCGTTGGGAGCATGCGCTGAGAAACTTTCAGCTTTATAAAATAACGAAGGTCTGATCGTCACGGGCTCTTGGACTATAGGCACCTACGAATAAGATAGGCACACGTAGGCATACTGGGATGATTAAAACTTATGTGGTAGAAAATTTCATCATGTCCAGGTTATTTCTCTTTTTGGTTCCTTTTTAGTATTTGTTAACTTTGTCTACCATTTTTAATACTTAAGCGGAATATCCCCCTAAAAAGGAGATTCCATAACCTGTTTTGTATTGTAGATTAAGTTACTGAAATAAATACTTAGTACTTAAAAATTGTTGATTTGTAAATAAATGAAAAACTTTAAGTTCATCTTAGGTACAACAGCCTAACAGGAATGAAACACAATAGAACCTTAATTAAGAAAAAATCGAATCAAACAAATTCCAGTAACTCCAGTAACTTTCCCAAAGATTTTCCTCTTTTAACAAAAATAAATACAGGTGTATTCTTTTATCGTACAATGGATTCTTTTATTATTTTCCGTCTATACGGCGGAATGTTTGCCAGTTATAACGCCGGTGGTCTTATTGTATTCGAATTCTTTGTGGCCATTGTCGGCTCGCTTCACCGCGTCATCTGGCCCCGACTCCGCGTTGTCTTTCAGAAGTCCTTTCTTGTCTCTGGAAGTCGAAAGAAATTCTTTTATGGACTACCACTTAAATAAGCTTTTAGGTACAGGTAAGTAGACGCTTTTTTGTGATTGGATGTTACAAAAATCTGATTGTACCAATGTATCGGATAGTAAGGAAGTATCTCAAAAACAATAGTGGTTTTCCTTTTTTTTTGTTATAGGTACCTCTTTTTGCGCGTTAGGAGAAACAGATCAGAGAGAGTGAAATTTCAGCATGTGATAGAAGTTGCGCGCGCCAATGTAACAATGTAGAGAGTAGAAAAGGGAATGCTTCGATGGGTTACACATGTCGAAAGGATGAATGTAAGTCGACTTACGAAACATAAGTATAAGGCGTGTGTGGAAGGAAATATTGGTAAAGGCAAATCGAGGAGGACGTAGCTAGACCAGATCAGGGTCGTCATTAAAATGCCAGGTTAAAAGGAGCCGAAATCGACGGGAGTGTATGACAAGGTGCAAAGACCTAGAGGAAGCAAGAGAGGTGTGTCAGAACCGCCCAAAATGGATACCATAGCACAGTATAAGAAAGAGTATCTATCACTAGATACCAATAGTCTCTGCCCTGCCTACCCTTTTGGGAAAAAGGTGAGATTTTATTTATTTACTATGCATTTTTTTAGGCCGTAGATAAGTGGCTACCACTCTACATTCATTCATGTTTTCAATAAGGTATGTGTAGTTAATTATGTGGTCAATGATCAACGAATCGTAGGTAGGTATTATGCATGATAGATAATTATGTTATTCACACTGATCTTTGTTTGATCAAGAAGGAACACACAAAAAAACCTAATATGGTATCATTCGAGAGATCAAGTCACAATGATTTTAATAAAACTTACTTGCTCTCAAAATGATGAAACCATTACTCCACCTTTTTCCATACACCTTAAAAGGGAAACCAAAGTATACATAAACATTTAAAGATATTGTATCAACTTGCTCATTATCGACATGGTAGTTGGAAAGGGTAGTGGACAACTTTCATACTGTAATTATTGAGTGTAATGGCAAGATTAAAATACCTACAGCTACTTAAATGGTTTCATCTGAAAATCCGAAAAGATTTCGTGCTTCGGATGGCACGCTAAGCCGTTGGTCCCGGCTACTATCTCTGGTGGTAGTAGTCGTTACATAAAAACCACGTCAGAGGCCGTAAGGCGGTCTGAAAAAACTCTGACACCAGGGCTCTGCCCACACGATAAGAAGAGAAGATCTGAAAATCAACACCTTACTTTCAGGCAAGGCCTATGTTGAGCTGGGACCTATTTGCTGCAGTAGCATACAATAAATTACATGTCTGTTGGTGGTGTATGGTATTCTTGTTTTGATAACTTTTATGTAAATTATAATATTATGTATAAGTTCTTACTTATGCAAATAAATTGTTTATTTATCTATCTATCCGTTGAGATGTACTTTTACCCTAATTATGTTTCAGGAGGATGTGTCAAGTATGTGACTACTTGATTAGCCTTTTGCCCACAAAAATACTTCAAAAGAAACATTAGCTTTTCGGCTCCCAGCGACCGGATATCAGGTCAGATAAAACAACAATTTCTATTGTTGTTCTTCATTACGGTATTTGGTTACGGTTATACGGTTTTGACCTGTCGGTAGTGAACCTGCTTGCTGTGCCGAGGGTCGCGGGTTCGAATCCCGTAAGGGACAAATATTTGTATGATGAATATGAATATTTGTACTCGAGTCATGGATGTTTGTATTTATATATCTAAACTATTATAAAACTGTAACAGAAGTGTGTCTGTACATTGAAGATATTTACAAAAAAAAGATTACGATATGGTTTTTAGATGTCCCTGATTTCAAATCACCAATTTTTGGATTTTTTGTCTGTCTGTTTGTTTGTTTGTTTGTTTGTTTGGATGTTTGTTTGTTTGTTTGGGTGTTTGTTTTTCGAGTATCACGCAAAAACTACTGAACCGATTTTGATGAAACTTTTTTGTTTGATAGCTTATTTTCTGACTTAAAATCTGGTATATAATTTATGCGGACGAAGTCGCGGGTAAAAGCTCGTGTATTATATATCGCTGTCTAGTTATCATAATACAAGTCCAGGCTAGATTCTGGTACTTTAAATGTGACTAGATAATTTGTGTGACATTGTCCAAGATATTTATATTTATTATATTTATTACGGGACCACACCAATAGGAAGAAATGGAACGGACTCTTTTTAAGAAATTAAAAAACTACGCGATGCAGTGAAACCTGTAAGGACGAAGATGTCTTACCGTGAATGCAACGTGTCTTCTTTTCTCTTCTTGTTCTTCTTGTGGCAGCAGCTGGCGATCATGCCCTGTTTCCTCGTGAAGTACAGAAGTGCATCTAATAATACTATGCACAGCACTACTACTACCACTGATATGGCTATTGTGGCACCGGCTGAGAGTAGCGATTGTTCACTTCCTGGTACCGTTTCTGCAATAAAATTTTTTTTTTTAAGGATCACAAACTTTTTTATTTTGAATCTAAAAAACTAATTCTAAATATGAATTACTAGCGGCCCGTCCCGGCTTCGCACGGGTGGACGCCTTATCTTTTCTAGCAATAAATATAGCCTATGTTACTCAGGGTGAATGCAGCTTTCTAATGGTGAAAGAATTTTTTAAATCGGCCCAGTACTTTTTGAGCCTATTCATTACAAACATACAAACATACAAAAATAGGTACAAATCTTTCCTCTTTATAATATTAGTGTAGATTATCGGCTTGTCGATTTCTCGTCGATTTTGCATCTTGTAAGATTTTATAGAATTTGCTCCATTAGGTATTTAGATACGTATTGATAGCTATAAATTCTTGGATTTCAAACCCGTTCTATTTCTTAGCCGACACCACGACAGACGGTCAGTTTGCTGCTAACAATTTATGTCTAGTTATCTAGAAGGCAAGCGAAGGGGTCAGTCAGTATACCAACTGACTGACCCCTTCGCTTTATAAAGCAAAGAACTAAATTGTGATAATTACAAGTGAAATTGCTCCATATATTGGTAACAATTTGCCCCATAGTTGCAATTACCCCGGGAGACCTTATACGAAAGTGTAAAGGTACCAATTGTATAACCATACCACATAGAATATAAAATTTTCTGACATAATCTCTCTTCTGCAATGATCCTCTAAGTCCTTCCTATCTGTGCATAAAAAACATTACACACTAACTATCTCACCTGGCATACGAAGGAAGAAACTAGTAGGAGCAGAGTTCCCCAAAGCGTTGTGAACTGTAACTTCGACAAGATACGTCGTATTGAGATCCAAATGGTTCAGTGATATAACTGATGTCACTGGAATTTTTTGCTCAATGCATGGCCTTTGCTCTTCTTTTACTTCCTGTAATGGAAAATTGGTAGTTAACCATGATGATGATGATGATAGTAGACTCTGTTTCATAATCAAGTACTAATTCGCTGTTGTCCTATAGAACAGTGGTTCCTAAACTTTTAAAATCATGGAACTACATACAAAAATGTGCTAGGCTGCTCGCTTGTAAACGGATTCGGTGAAATCCGATGTCTCAAAAGCATGCTCATGGGGTTCATTCGGGCGCACATTATAGACTTTGATATATTAACATACGGACATATTGACACTGATTCGTAGAAGTCTGTTGACTTTTCCACTTTAGGAATCGCTGCCCTAGAAGACACAAATATGAAACACGAAAAATGAAGTAGGTACCACATTATGGATTTTATTAAAGGGTTTTCTTTTTTTTAAGATTACGTAACGAAGGTTGTTTAGTTTCCTTCGAACGGTAGCTATTGAAATATTTTATTGATGGATGAACAAAAAACAGGACAGACGGAGGTTTTAATCCTTTGCAATGAAAATATCAATTTGACAAAGGAATCCCATATCATTGATCTAATTATCTTATCAAATTATTCTTCACAAATACGATCCATACTCCTGCTAACTATCATCAAAAGGTTTCATAGATTAATAATATGTTCTTATCTAGTTGCTCAACCACGTGAATAAGATTGAAGGAAAAACCATAAAACTAAAGAGATAAAACCATATCTTACCGGACAGTATTTTATAGCGTAATAATCTATAGGTTCCCCGTTGTCATGTGGTATCTTTAGATTCAGCACCGGTTCACTATTTGATGGCATTTCTATGTAGTCGTGCTCCATTTCCAAAGGCTCTGGAATTGATCTGGGAAACCAACAATTAGAGACAATCTTATTTTATTAACGTATTTACTTAAATGAATGAATGAATGAATAAATTAGATTAAAAAAAAAACAATATTTATTATACAGGGTGTAAGTGACAGTCTAACAAATACTGAAACGGTGAACTCAGACCATCAAACTGAACAACTTTCACTATGGAGCCTACCTCAGGAGACGCGAAAAAAAATCAGCTGTCCTATACAAAACTGCTGTACCTACCCGACTAAAATGTATGGGACAGCTGATTTTTTTTTTCGCGTCTTCTGAGGTAGGCTCCATAGTGGAAGTTGTTCAGTTTGATGGTCTGAATTCACCGTTTCAGTATTTGCTAGGCTGTCACTTACACCCTGTATATGTATAAGACCTGCTGTATATTTATTTAATAAAGATATTGTAAGGGTGTATTTATTATTATTGTTTATAAAATACAAGAAATAACTAAATTACGACGAGTTTTCAGCACTTCAATACTGGAATGTGTAAAAAATACTGCTTGTTTTTAGTCAATTCGCAATAAAAATTCTGGCCTCATAATAAAAATTGAATAAAAAGCTGGTATGCAATAGTTTGCAACTTTATTTTGCAGAATTTCAGCGCAGTGGTAGAAAAAGGGGTTTCAGGGATGAGAGAATACCCCACCACGCTAGTTTAGTGTCGCTTGGATAATAATTAAATCTGACACGATATTTTATAGTTTAGCTCGAATGTATTTCCAGAGGGGTGACCAGAGATATTCTTATTAAAGTTTATTCAGGAAATCCATATTTCACAGCATTGCCCAAACTTTGCTCTGTGTGATAGGTAGTTAACCGGCCGCCGTCGTTGGATATAATAAAAGCATGTAGGTTTCAGGAAATTAGCAAGCTGGATATGCAATGGGCTGGTCATATCTGCCGAAGAACGACAACCGATAGGTTGTCAGAGTTCTAATGTGGAGACCGCGAAGTGGCAAGCGTAGTGTGGGATGCCCTGCTGCCCGCTGGACAGACGACCTAAAAAAGGTAGCGGGGAGCGACTTAATGAGGAAGGCCGAGGACAGAGTTTTGTGGCACCCCTCTGAGAGGCCTATGTTCAGCAGTGGACTATGATAGGCTTGTGATGATGTTTCCTCACGATATTTTCCTTCATCTAAAACCTTATAGTAAAAATAGCTGAAATTATTTAAGTAAAAGTAACTTACTTCTCAGGTGTTTCAAATTCAATAATTTCGCTAAAAGGACTAGATCCAACATTATTTTGAGCTGTAAACTTGATTAAGTAGGTTGTAGAATGTTTCAGTCCATTCAATCTGATTGGTCTATAAATAGGCCAGGTCCTGTTTTGGTGTATATGTGTGACATTGTAGTTGTCAGCTTCGTCGTATTCTGCTCTAATAGCGGTTATGTTTGGACCTTGGTGCGGAGGGATTTCAATAATGAATGTTGCTGACGATGCCGTTGTATTACTGACTGTTATCTGAAGAATGAGATAAGTTCTTTGAATGTGTGAAAGAAACATAGAAGAACATAGTGCTCTTGCGATTATTCTATTTAAAATACTGGTCTGTCTTTTGCTTTAGCTACTTATTGCATAATCAGACAATAAGTTATAGATATTTAAATGCAAAGATGCCGAAAAAAATCGACGGCACAGTGCATAAAGTTAATTTATGGCACAGCGTTATTTAAATATCAAAATAGTTACAATTGAAATCTTCAGATATGGATACTACAGGGTGAAATTGATATCATTGGCATCCTTTTAAACTAAGAGTCTACCCATCAAACTGAACAATATTTATTCTGGGAGCAAACCGATCGGAGCAAAAAAAATATCAGCCGTTGCATACATTTGAGTCGACTAGGCATTGCAGATTTTTTTTTGCTCCGATCGGTTTGCTTCCATAGTAAAAGTTGTTCAGTTTGGTGGGTAGACTCTTAGTTAAAAAGGATGCCAATGATATCAATTTCACCCTGTATATGATTAGCTGTTGCTACAGAAGAACAGATTCCTAGTCACGACTATATTCCCCGAAGGGGTAGTCAGAAATATTCTGAAACCTCAGAACATCCAAATTCACTAGTACCCTAACTCTGTCCAGTGTGACGGGGAGTGAGTCCGTCGCCACTTGTAAAATTATTATTTGTCTCTTATTAACAGTTACTAATGCACGTATGTCTAGGTATTACGCTGTTTTCATCTATATTTCTATGTATTTATACAATCTAAACTATTATAGAACTGTAAATTTAAAAAAATAATGTTTTTACTTTGTGTGTTTGAACGAGCATCACGCGAAAATTACTTAACCGATTCTGATGAAACTTTTTTGTTTAATAGCTTATAATCTGACTTAAAATCTGGTATATAATTTGTGCGGACGAAGTCGCGGGTTAACGCTAGTGAAGTTATAAAATAAATAAACATGTTGAATAGGTACATCAATTTAAACTTCTAAACTATTATAAAACTGTAACAAGAGTGTGTCTGTACATTGAAGATATTACCAAAAAAAAAGTTACGATATGGTTTTTAGGTGTCCCTGATTCCATATCACCAATTTTTGGATTTTTTGTCTGTCTGTTTGTTTGTTTGTTCGTGTGTTTGTTTGTTTGTTTGTTTGGGTGTTTGTTTGTTCGAGTATCACGCAAAAACTACTGAACCGATTTTGATGAAACTTTTTTTGTTTGATAGCTTATCACCTGACTTAAAATCTGGTATATAATTTATATGGACGAAGTCGCGGATAAAAGCTCGTATTATGTAAAAGTCTTATAATAATCGAAATGAGTACTCACATCTTCTAACTGCGATGGTGCAAACCCTTCTCTTACATAAAAGGTTTTGTTGGCTTCTCCATAACTGTTAAACGCTGTGCACATATAAGTTCCATAGTATGAGCTTCTTGTAAAATTTATAGGGAAAATATAATTATAAGACTTTGTATTGATATCTGCTAACAAGAACTTGCTCACTTCTATATGGTCTGCTGAAGTCGTTTCATTGCTACCGTGGTAACTGCAAAGTTTAAAAAATAATTATCAATTTATCATTTACAAAAAATGCTGACTCAATTGGGTCCGACACTGTTAGACACGTTTTGTATTATTACTAGTACCAATCATTAATACGATTTGTGAATAATATTTGATTGATGAGATGACTTTACGATATTTTACAAAATTGTTTTAGTGGAATGAAGAAGCTATTTTAAATAAACACACGGGGCTCTGATTTCTCAAGTTCGAATTTGCGCTGCTAGAGATTTTAGATTAATAATGTCCACCATTGGGGACGTCTGGAGTTTCATGATGGATGTGTTTTTGAATAACTGAATAATTCTATTTTACTGTATTAAATTGAGTAACTTATTAAATTTCAACAGTCGATACAAAACTGGAATACTTACCTCATTAACTTAGGTTTACTTAACGACCACAAAGCACGCGCCGAGCGAGTGTGCCGTGGCTGCGGCTGCGGTTAGCCAGGCCCGAAGTGCAACTCTACTAATTGCACTTGTGCAGTTTTACTCTAACATAACTACTAAGTAGTCTAATGTTAATCAAGATATCTATATGTCTTCTTAATAGGTCAAACGCCCACTACTGATTCACACTACTGTATCTTTTGTAAACCTGGATCAACTTCGGCGACCACTCGAAAAACTAGACAATGAATTCCAGCAAACATAATGGATGACTATATTGTGTCTGGAAACCCGGAACGGATTTAAGTACCCAAAGAATAGGACTAAGAAAATCAAAAAGTAGCAGCCTTCCCTTCCCTCTAGTCTAGTGTACCTAATCGTGAGACTGCTTCAGAAAAAGCAAGGCTATTATGGGTAATACATTATAGGTAATAGATAATGCTAATATAACATAATAGAGTTGACACTCTAGGTATTATCTATGGCAGGAATGAATACTCTATCCCAGGTAGCTACTGCAAAAGCGACCAATAAAAAAGCAACCTAGTCGTAGGTCTTTGAATCACTGTTTTCAGAATTCAATCATACCTAGTACAGTCAGCAGTAATAAGTTGTATACACTTTTGTTCTACGTCTCGTAGTACCAAGTGTATAACTTATAGCTGCTGCTGTACCTATCCTCTTTCACTTACCTCCATTTTATTTGAGCTTCCGGATAGGCGTCGTTTTCACAGCTTAAATTAACAGTTTGATCTTTCCAAGCCCATACTGTCTCGATATAATTCTCAAAGTAAGGTTTGTACCAAACTTTTAAATAGGCAGCTTCAATTGCATCGCTAACTGAATTTGGAAGGAAAAAAACAATAGTTGAACAATAAACAAGAGCTCCAAGTTCTCTACCAGTTTTAGAGAATCGTCATTGAACCGGATCTGATGCGTTACAACATTTTATGAGTAAGACAGAAGACTCATGACGGCACTATGTTTGAAACTAGAAAGAAACCAATAAGGGGATAGTTATTATATCTTAACTATTATAATACTGTAACAGAAGTGTGTCTGTACAGTCGGCTGCAATAAGTTATACTACGACGTAGACTTTAGTACTACGACGTAGAACAAAAGTGTATACAACTTATTGCGGCCGACTGTACATTGAAGACATTTACAAAAAAAAAGATTACGATATGGTTTTTAGGTGTCACTGATTCCAAATCACCAATTTTTTGATTTTTTGTTTGATAGCTTATGATCCGAATTAAAATCTGGTACCTAACTACCTATAATAGGTACTTAAGGGGGTGCTTCAGACCTTCAATCTGAACAACTTTCACTATGGAGCCAACGTCGAGAAAAAAAAGAAAAATCTGCCGTCCCATACATTTGAGTCGAGACGGTACTGCAGTTTTGTATGAAAGAGCGGATTTTTTTTTCGCCATTTCGATGTTGGCTCCATAGTGAAAGTTGTTCAGTTTGATGGTCTAAAGTACCCCCTATAGTATTACTAGGGCGTTTTGTTACACCCTGTATAATTTGTGCGTATAAAGTCGCGGGTTAACAGTTAACCCGCGACTTTGTACGCACAAATTATACAGGGTGTATATTTGTATAACGGGATCTAACTTCATTTGTGTAGTACAACTTGCTCGGGCCGAGCGCGCTCGTAGGTGCCAACTGCCAATATAAAATACTAGAGTTATAACTCAAGTATTTTATATTGGCACCTACGAGCGCGGTCGGCCCGAGCAAGTTGTACTACACAAATGAAGTTAGATCCCGTTTTCAATATTAAACAATCAAAGTCAATGATATTTCTTTAACACGATCTAAAAACTAATCTCTATGTATCTGGTTTGTCAGAACTCCATTATTAGGTATAATTATTTATACCTACTTATAGTTTCATTGCTTGGAATAATTTAGGAATTGTATGGAAATCTTGAGCTATTGTTACTTTAAAATTATTCATTTTAACTAAAATCTGTCAAAACAAAGACACTGAGATATTCGTTTCTATACCGTCTTTAAAATAGATTTAAACTTCGTTTAACAAAACATCCTAGTAATACTTAAGGTGGTTTATAAGAGATAAGTGTACTTTTGCAACCATCAGCAGCAAGGCTGATTCAGTGTTTAGGGGGAGCATCTCTGTGATGGGGACGGACCAGGTCTGCCTGCATAACTCCAGTCGGTTTAGGAGTTACTGATGATTAAAGGTCGGTAAAAAATTAACGATCAGCTGCAAGGCTGATCGTATGTTATTGAATGCACTGTAGCTATATGAACAGTACAAAAACTGACATGGTTCATCAGTCGGTTTAGGAGATATACCTACATCCTTTAGCTGTATCTCATAAACCGACTGGCAGTTCATGTCAGTTTGCTTGCCTTTCTGCTGATGGTTGCAAAAAGTACACTTATCTCTTATACTATTAGACCATCAAACTGAACAACTTCCACTATGGAGCCAAAATCGAGAAAAAATAAAAGTAAACTGCTGTCCCATACATTTTTGTCTAGTCGGTACTGCAGTTTTGTATGGACAGCATATTTTTTTCTCGTTGTTGGCTCCATAGTGAACGTTGTTCAGTTTGATGGTTTGAAGCAACCCCTTAAGTATTACTAGGGTGTTTTTTTACACCCTGTATGTCCTCTTAGTATCCGATGTGCTGTAATGTAGTTATTTATTGACTACTTACCATTATTCGTAGCATTGCAATAGAAATATCCTTCATAATTTCGGTGGACCTCACTAAAGATTATGTTTAATTCTGTGTCCGTTTCTTTTGTATCATTCACACTGTAAGGTAAACTAAAAAAACAAAAAAAAAATTCATTATGAATTCATTTATTCATTATACCGGATGATTTTTTTTATTGCTCCGAAACTTTTAGGGTTCAGACCATCAAACTGAAAAACGTTTACTATGGAAACAAAACTGAAATCGAAAAAAATCTTCTGTGTCATTTGAATTCAGTAGGCATTGCAGTTTAGTATGGAACAGTTTTTTTTTTGCTAAATGGTTCGGAACGGGAATCAAAATCCTTTTTGCCCCCATAGTAAAAGTTATTCAGTTTAATAGGTAGACACTTAGTTTAAAAGGATGCTTATGATACAAACCAATAGCCAACAAGGTAGGTTTTGTAATTCTCGCTGTCCCCCGGTTGCGATGTACGCACGGCGACAAATCAAGCTATACAAAACCAACATAAGCTGGCCGCACGACGTTATTCGTTACTCGACCTACGCGCGACCAGGTTATGTTGATTTGTATAGCTTGATGTGTCGCCGTGTATACCTACCTAATAACATTCAAATTATATTTGCAAAAACAAAGTTGGTATAACTGATTAATGATTACAAAGCTTGTCTTTTTCTTTTCAGTTACTAACTTCGGGTTTTTCGTTTTCTTAATAATTAATTGGATTATAGTTATCTATCTTCATGACAAATTTCGTTTCAATAGGTGCAAAAATGAGCGAGTTATTGAGGCGGGGCATACGGACAGACAGATAGACAAAATGGCGCTGTCCTATTGCCATCACTCGCGCGATCATGCGTTCGTCCGACGAAAATCATTGTGCCACTGTGCGTTTAAACATACTTAGGTATATCTGAATAAAAATAGAACAATAATAGCACGACCTTCTATAGGATTCCGCAGATATAAGTATGTTTAAACGCACAGTGGCACAATGATTTTCGTCAGACGAACGCATGATCGCGCGAGCGATGGCAATAGGACAGCGCCTATTTGAGGAACCCTAGCCCGCTCTAGTGTGAGAACTACTAATATATTTTAGTTCACTGTGTATGAAGTAGGCATTTTTCGCTGCTCTGCGGCCACCCTGCGTCCATAAGTTGAAATAATTCATAATTACTGTATCTCTACAAACCTCACATCGGCACTAGATTTTTCACTTTCAAATGTCATCACAATCTTCGGTCTCGGTCTACCGGATGCTTTGCAAGTTAATTTCGCTTCTATTCCTTCTGGTACAGTCATATTCACAAAATGTGTTATTTTTGGTGGTGATAAAACCTGTAAAAAATAATAACGTTGTTAAAGCCTGACAAGAAAAATAAAAAACCTGCTTTGGGGGCGCTACAAATTAGTTGCAATGATTTTCCGCAACGTGGTGAGGTTTTTTAAGTTTCTGGTCAGGCTTTAATTTTTATTACAGTTTCTGCTGTGTTTCTAATTTTCTGTCGAGAGTCTATAGCTAAAATATACAGAGTGTAACAAAACACCCTAGTAATACTTAAGGGGGTGCTTCAGACCATCAATCAGAACAACTTTCACTATAGAGCCAACGTCAAGAAAAAATAAAAAAAATCTGCCGTCCCATACATTTGAGTCGAGACTTGGTTAGGTACTGCAGTTTTGTATGAAAGAGCGGATTTTTTTTCTCGATTTCGATGTTGGCTCTATAGTGAAAATTGTTCAGTCTGATGGTCTGCAGTACCCCCTTAAGTATTACTAGGGTGTTTTGTTACACCCTGTATAAGTATAGTTTCTATCGAGATAATTATAGGTATTAAAATATTGAGAACATTTTGATTCATTTAAATTGATTGTTTCTAAAATAATTGATTTCTTAACGACAATAACAGCTAATGGTAAAGCGATATAGCAATCCAAGAACGCAAAATACTACAAACTGCAAATCCATGGTCACTCACCGCGGCAAAGCTGGCAGTGGGCTCGTATATAGACCACAAACTAACCGTGGGCTAGTTGCGGGCTTATATCCCGATAAGCCCGCAACTCTATAACTAGCTAATATATTTTATGAACTTTTTCATATAAGTAAATATTCAACTACCGACATGTAAGTATTTTATTTAATAAACTTTGAAAGACAAATAAAATACATGGTCGTTTAAAAATTCAGTTCTAAGATATTCATCAGTTTCATCCTTCCTCAGGTTTCATCGCACCAGCATCAGTGTGATGACGCGTTATTAATTTCTTTATTATCTACACCTTTATGTACAGCTTTACCCGCGACTTCGTCCGCACAAATTATATACTAGATTTTAAGTCAGATTATAAGCTATCAAACAAAAAAAGTTTCATCAAAATCGGTTCAGTAGTTTTCGCGTGATCGCAAACAAACAAACACACAAACAAACAGACAGACAAAAAATCCAAAAATTGGTGATTTGGAATCAGGGAAGCCTAAAAACCATACCGTAATCTTTTTTTGTAAATATCTTCAATGTACAGACACACCTTCTGTTACAGTTTTACCTATAATAATTTAGATAGTGCTGTTTACCTCAATAGTAACAGTGGTCTTGTCCTCGCCGGCATCGTTTCGAGCAATACATTCATAAGTACCTCTATCATTTTCAGTAACATTTTCAAATATTATTTTATTCAAGTCTTGTACCCACGTTACATTTGTATTATTAGCCGTGGTCTGAAAATAAATAATATTGTTATTTTTAACATTTGGCATCAACAAAAATAAATAAACTGAAAAGTTTTCTTTCTAAACATATCAAATTTTCAGGACCTTTTCTTGCTGTATCTATCTAAATGTTGTTTATTATATTTATTCCATTTCAATGATAAGCACAATGTATATGTAGGTATATTTATTACAAATTAAAACATAATTTCAAAATAAAATTGTATTAATAATATTAACATTTTCTTTTTCTGTAGGAACATAACAAACACACATAACAAACCATAATTCGGGTGGTCAGAAACATGAAATAACACCAACTAGATAAATAAATTGTTATTGTATAAATTAAAAAATTATACTAACTGCTGGATATGAAATCTTTTTCCAGGAATAAGAAGGAAGAGGATATCCATCTGCTTCGCATTCAATTGTTAATTCATCTCCCAATATAACAGTTGCATCGGGTATTGCATCCAAATTTGTTATTGTTGGCACTCTGAAAACCTGCATAATTTACGGCATTATTAGCGTAGAATAAGTTTATTGTTTGCTGCTTGTTTTGCTCCGATCGGTTTGCTCTATAATAACTTTATGGTTTGCTCCCATAATAAAAGCTGTTCAGATTCACCCTGTATATCCATTAAAATATTTTAGGCAAAATTTAAATTGGATCAACAAACATTCACCCATATAAAACCCCAGACCGTTTAAAAAAAAACAAGAAAGAAAATCAGTTTGGCCAGAGTTTGGCAAACAAGAATTTTGACGTTGTGACAGGTGTAGAACCATGTTGGAACATTTTTGTATGGTGATGTTGACAGGTTATGTGAGATATTGACGTTTTTGCGTAGTGGCAGCGCCCTAATTTTTCCAATGGTATTTTTCCCATTCTAGAACCTTATCAAACAATATACAGGGTGTAACAAAACACCCTAGTAATACTTAAGGTTGTGCTGCAGACCATCAAATTGAACAACTTTCACTCTGGAGCCAACAATGAGAAAAATTAAATAAAATCTGCTGTCCCATACAAAACTGCAGTCACAATGGATCCAACATCGAAATCGAGAAAAAAAATTCATACAAAACTACAGTACCGTCTCGACTGAAATGTATGGGATGGCAGATTTTTTTTTTTCTCGACGTTGACTCCATAGTGAAAGTTGTTCAGATTGATGGTCTGAACTTAGACAATTTATGTAGGGAGTACTCGCCTTGCGGTAGCATTTCCCTTCTGCCACGGTATAAGAACAATTGATCTTGTGCATATACACCCAATTTTATACCTTATCACTAAACGAGACAGCCTATAATAGCGAAACAATAATTTTGAACTTAGAACGTTTGGGGTTCACACGAGACTACTTTTCATTATTTTGAACATTCAAAATTAGAATCTAAACTTATGGGGAATAAAATCCAAAGTTGCAGATTTCATGTTACCTCGCCCCCCGCAAAAAGTGGCAGAAATGTTTCTTAGTAGAATGACACGCGTAACTCGCCCCTATTTAAATTTTCTAAGGATTTGAAGTATTACTAGGGTGTTTTGTTACACCCTGTATTTTACCATTGTACCTATATCTAAACCAAGAAGCTTAAAATACCTACATAAGATCTATAAGTTTTTTTATTTAATATGATTAAATCCTGGAATAAAATATATAATTACCTCAACACTGATGATATTGTCGAATAGTTCTCCTATACGTTCTTCAGTTGCAGTACATTTGTAAATACCGCTGTCTTCGTTTGTTACATTTTTAACTTTTAGACCAGTTGAGTCGATTTCATACTTGTCGCCGTCTGTTAGCTGTAAAAATACAGTGTCTTTCATATGCTAACGGTTTTTTAAGGGATTATCAGACTGCCAAACTAAACACCTTTCTCTACGGGACCAATATAGAAATATCGAAACAAAAATCCCACTTATTTGGGTATACAAAACTGCAAATAGCTACTGTTGTTGTACAACAGATTTTTCTCGCGATTTTGTTGTTTGTCCCATAGAGAAAGTTGTTTGGTTTGGTGATTTATCAGAATATTATGAAGGACTAATAGGGCTATAAATACTAGGTTGAAACAAAACGAAAAGGTTTTGATTTCTCGACATATTATTATCAACATTACATTGGATTGGTTTCTGGCATCTTCTCTGCAGCGACAACACGTTCCGATCGCGGTGGTAGCTTCAAAAGATTTGACGTTCAATAAGAGGGCTTCAAGCTCCTATATTGAATAAATTATTTTGACTTTGATACCTTGGAATCTTACTGTAACTCGTAGCAATAAAATAATGATGAACGTACCTCAACCAATTCATCTTCTCCTTTATACCACTGGAATCGAGGAAGTGTATCGCTTCTGACGTGACAGTCGATGTGTGAATCTCTTCCCATAGTTATATTTTGAGTTTTATTCCAGTTTAAAAAGATCAGGGGATCTGTGAACCGAAAAGTAAGAATACTTTATAAATTATGCTCTCAATCCCATCCTTTCATTTTAATATTTTTGAAATGTATTGCCTTGTTATTCTTTAATAATGGTCCGTATAGTAAGGTGAAACGTGGATGTTCAGAGTTTTCAGATTATCTCTGACTACCCTGTCTAGGCACTATTTAACTGCGCGGACAGCACATTCGCACTGAATAAATGTTTCATTAATCTTTCTACGAATCAGGGGTGCAAGAAGAACAAGCAACCCTCCATGGCAAACTCAAACAGCTCTGTAAAGAAAAGATCGGTTAGTATGAAGCCGACTCCAGATACCATTTAAGGCAGGATTGAAGATCCTACCAAAAAGCACTAGTTCATATCATGGTTCATATAGTGCTAAACAAGTGTAATTTATGCAATTTATTAGTCACGCTGTGTTTACTTGTAATTAGTTATTCAATTAGATAAATATTATTGTGTTATTTTTTACTCATGTAACATTGTAATAACAGTAAGTAAACCTTTTTAAATAAATAAATAAACGATCACCTAAGTTTTCCTAAATAAATATGAAGATATTTTGTTCTTTTCCGTGGTCCACCTGGCTTGTCCACCCAGGTGGATCACCATCATAGAATCATAGAAGTTCGTACTTTTATTAACTGGTGAGCTAAGGGGGGGAAAATATTTCCGGTGGTCTACCTAGGCACCGTTTGTGCCGTTGTTGTTTAGTTCCCATACCAGCAAAAAGCCTGAAGCTTAATCAATCAATCAATCAATTAATTATACTTTATTTTACACCAAAAACATAGTACACAGAGAGTAAACAGACAGGAAATACAGAAGGTACAAAAATAGGCAGCCTTACCGCTAAAAAGCGATGTCTTCCACACGACCTTAGGGTAGAGGAAATGGTAAAAGAAGATTGGTAGGCAGTGTAGATCACAATAACATTTTTTTATTTTATTTTAATTGGAGCTTTTAACCCTGAGGTTATGTCAGCCACAATAACATTACCTATACTTACTTACTTGGGATCATTACAATGTATGTGCATGTGAGCGTTATTTATTTTATTCAGGTGGACCAGTCAGGGTGAACCACGGAAAAGAACCGATAAAGATACGTACCGTAAGCAATAACCGAACGCGTGATAACATCAACGTCTCTTCCATCGATGGCAGCAACACACTTGTAAATACCAGTCTTGGATTTACTCATGGACTGTATGAACAGCACCAGCTCTCTCCCGTTTAATTCCGTGTACATCTTGGAGTTGCTACCTGGTCTTGTGAAAACAATAATTTTCTTTAGGAACTTTGATAACCTGATGATATCTAAACAATTATAAAACTGTAACAGAAGTGTGTCTGTACATTGAAGATATTTACAAAAAAAGATTACGATATGGTTTTTTGATATCCCTGATGTCAAATCACCAATTTTTGGATTTTTTATCTGTCTGTTTGTTTGTTTGTTTGTGTGTTTGTTTGATCGAGTATCACGCAAAAACTACTGAACCGATTTTGATGAAACTTTGTTTGTTTGATAGCTTATGATCTTACTTAAAATCTGGTATATAATTTGTGCGGACGAAGTCGCAGGTAAACGCTAATTATTTATAAAGACAGACAAAATGTAGTATTGTACAGGTTAAGAAAACGTAATGGAGGAATAATTACAAGTTCAGTAAACATAAAGAGGCATGGAAAACATAATAGAACATCGGTGGCGCGTTTGGGAGAGGTATGGACACTGGATCACTAGAGTCCGGGCTCGAATCCGTACGAATGACATGCCATATACCTACTATAAGTTTTTCTAACTTATTTACGTAATACCGATTGATCTCAATCGATGAACGAAAACATCTTCGGCCTCATCATCACTCAACATCAGGTGAGATTGGGGTCAAATGTTTACCTATCGAACATAAAAAAAAAAAAAAAAAAAAACCTGCATGCGCTGAGGAAGAAATTCTGATGCGTATGTGTAGTCCACTAATCCGCTTTGGGCTCGCGTGGTGGACCAACGCCCATACACCCTCTCTGTGGGTGGCCTGTGCAATGCAGTGGGTCGTATACAGGGTGTTAGGGTAAACAGTTGCATTACTTTAAGGGGTGATTGTACCCATGATACTGAACAACTTTCCCAAAAAAACGTATAGCAAATACGTAAAAAAAAATTTGGACTTCCCATACTAAATGCAATCAGCCGAACGAAGTTTTGTATGAAAAGTCCAAAAAAAAATTGTGAATTTCCTATAGGCTTCTTTGGGAAAGTTGTTCAGTATCATGGGTACCTCTTAAAGTAATGCAACTATTTACCCTAACACCCTGTATAGGCTGGTGATGATGATGAATATTTGAACACCCTTTGTTCCCTAGTTTGTGTTTGAGAAATTAAATTAATTCCTAATAATTGTATTCCCTCCATTCGTTTGACCTTTCCAGTATATTCATCATCATCATTAAACTTTATATTTGCGTGTCATTGCAAAGCACAGGAAGGAGAGGAAACGGGGCATATATACAAACTTACTCCACCACCTGTCGCGTTAGATCGCGGTGTCTTTGTTCAGGCAGATCAGGAGTGCAATTCTCTAAGCATCACAACGATGTAAAAATGCATCGATAAGCTCACAAATGAAACATACTTCGATCGTCGAAGTTTTTATAAGAGTTTGACATATGACATAACCTTAGCGAATACCGAATTGACAGCACGCCGATGTTTCAACGTGGTTTCAACGACGGATTCAATGTTGTGACGATGTTTGCGCATAGAAATTGCATTGCAGCAATCTGTTGCGGCGGCTTGAAAATACTCTGACAGCAAGTTGTCTGCTAATTTGCCTTCACCAACCCTGTATCTAATCTAAACTATTATAAAACTGTAACAGAAGTGTGTTGAAGATATTAACAAAACAAAAATTGCGACGATTACGACGGTTTTTAGGTGTCCCTGATTCCAAATAACAAATTTTTGTACTTTTTGTCTGTCTGTTTGTTTGTTTGTTTGTTTGAACGAGCATCACGCAAAAACTACTGAACCGATTTTGATAAAACTTTTTTTGTTTGATAGCTTATGATCTGGTGTATAATTTGTGCGGACGAAGTCGCGGGTTAACGTTAGTACTAAATAAAACTATTTCGTGTTACCCCATTCGCTTGATGTCTTGACCTCCTTTGTCTATCCATTTAAGTTTCTCACAATCCATCGTTTCTGGGCAGGGGCATGTCAAAATTGACGTTTCGCTGCTTTTCACTATTAACGTGCAGAGTGATTGGGCAGAATTAGCGCATGGCTCGCTTCTCGATTCTGTAACAAAATCAAAGGAATGAGGTTAGACAATTTTATTTTATTTTCATAATACGGACACTGAACGAGACACAATATAACTTTTATTGTTATCACTGCTATAGCCGGTCAGTGTCCGCGAAAGAGTTAAGTTAGAAATTTCTTAGTATTTTTTATTTTTCTATTAAGAAGAGAATTCAAACTGCTTCCTACTGAGAAACTTTCTTAATCTTTTGGAAAAAATATAAGCAGCTCTGAGAGTTCAGTGTGTTAATATTCTCATGTTTATTTTATTTATTTATTAACATTACAAGTGCATTAATTATAATGCACTTGTAATGTTAATAGATAAATAAAATAATAAAACAAAAAATGTCCTAATAAAATGTCTTAATATTAATTAAGACATTTTATTTTATATATTTAAGTATTTGTCTCAGTATACCCAATGTTATTTTTCGCAATGATTCATACAGCGTTGGTGAGGACAGGGAGCAGGTATTGCTTATTACTGCTGACGATTGGTGGGATCACCAAGGGTCTACCGAGCCAGATACCTAGGGGCACCAAGAGAGGTATCGTACTGACCTCGGCATAGGAGATAGGACGTTGCTATGGGACTATGCGGCGGATTGGGTAGCGCACGCTACGATTCTAACACACTTTTATACTAGCTAGGTATATCTTTATCCACTTATCTACCTATTGAGCACGGTTTAGAAGAAACCTTTATTCTTACAAATAACCTTTGTAATCCCATTATGTGGATAATCCCAAATTGTTTTTGAGCAACTTACCGTTTAAGAAATCCAAAGAATCAGGTTGGATTCCTTCGTTCCAAATCCTATTAAAGTTTGGTATAAGTCGATCGAATATATGCCCTAACTTTACGCAAACTTCGCGAAACTTCCTACGAGTGCACTGACATGTCTGAGATTCGATAAGTTCAATTTAAACGTCCCAAAGATTTCCTGCGAATGAACCATTTTACATAAAAAAATAAACAATTCGTTTTTTTCACATGATCCTGGTTTTGGCTGACTTAATTTTTTTACCATGGCATTTTATTGTTACTTCAACATTGTCAATGTGTGTCGAAGATTGTGAAATAATATGTAACGGGAATATTCTATCGTGAGACGAACACCAATAAATAAAAAGAAGAATAGCGGGCATGGTGAATTCTCTAATGATTTTTCACACTTAGTAATCCATTTTTCGTTTGTTGGCATCATAAGCCAATTTGTTAAACTTTAACCATCAGTGGAGGATTACTAAGGGGAAACCCTAAATATAATCAGATAAAATTGACTTAGTGGTCGAAAATTGCGTCGGCCTATTCCGCCTGACATGTAATCTGTCTCATTTTGGGGCCGGATAAACATTGTGGGGTCAAAAAGAACCAAATGTATTGAAACTAAAATTAGTTTTGATGTATCAAAGAAAATGTCTTTTATCTTGAAATCTTTTGTAGTAAAAATATTTGTATCGAAAAATCACCAAAATTCTACCAACATTTGTCTAACAGTTTGACAAATTTTGGTAGAATTTAAAGATCAGTTAGACTAATAGATATATTATACAAGAACAAGATGCACAATCTCATATAAAATCATAGCAAATTTTTGTCCAAAATGACACATACTTTTTAAACTTTTGCAAAGAGATATTGAAATCACTATACTAAAAAATTCTTCGTCTATGTATCAATGGAACATATACCTTATTTTCCAGGTATATAGTTGTAAATACTTCTTTCATGTCTTTAGAAAAATATGTATTTTTTAAAACAGCATTTTGAAAAAGGAACAAGATGTCATCTATCAGACGATGACAGGAGTGGTATTTTTGAAAGTCACACGTTCAAATAAGCAGTAGAAAATGACAAAATTACTATGGAGATCTTTCGATCATCTTTCTTTCGAATGCTGATTTGAACGTCTGACTTTTAAAAATCGCGCTCCAGAACAGAGACAAATTAAAAGCCACACAAAATAAGTATGAGTGCTGTAGGTTGATACTAGTACCTGATATTTGACTATTAAACTTAGTCGTATTATGTATTATTACAGTCAGAGAGGCAGCGCGGTACTGAGGCAAGAGGAGGTACTTTTATTCGTAAAGTACCTCATTTGGGTCTGCCATTTTTGGACCGCTGATTGTGTATCTTGTTCTGTAGGTATAATATATCTATGTTTAGACTAGTGATTATAAATAATTATGTTACAGCCAGGTTGTGTTTTGTTATCGGTAACTTAATTTGATGAAAGTTCATCCCCAGTTTTGCAGGTTTGCGGGTTCAATAAAGTCCCGTCCAGGACAACATTTTTCAATCTTTAATCTTATCTGTCTTGTGTATTAGTTTCACCATCAGCGGCTCTACTAGATTTAACTTTTTATATGGTACGAGAAGCTTATCCATCGGCATCCATCCTTCCATTAGTTTTCATAGAACTAACACACATTTGGTAGTAGGTTAGTACTTCAGTAGGTACTTCAACTGTTTACACATTAAAGTACATCAGACTGGTCGAAAAACTCGTTTCTAAAAAAAAAAAAATTTTTAGGGTTCCGTACACAAAGGATGAAAACGGGACCCTATTACTAAGCCTACGTTGTCCGTCCGTCCGTCCATCTGTCCTACCTATTTAGGGCTGTAACTATTGAACCGTAATAGCTAGATAGTTGAAATTTTCTCAGATTATGCGTTATTACGGCGGATTTGTTAACAAATAATAAAAATGTCATGTAACAAAAAGTTTAAAATTAAGGGGGTTCTCAACAAGAAAATAGTTTTTATCAACGTTTTTTCTTCACGCTCTATCGTAAAAACGGTAAAACATACAAGCGTCAAACTTAGTGTGATTATAGAGCAAACTCCTACGAAGTCCTTTCCAGGTTTGTCCAGCGTAAGTTTTTATTACCAGTTGCCAGTTCTAGCGACACCACGCTCATAAACTATTGATTAGGCATCAAAAGTATGTTGGCCACTCATCAGCATCTTGTATGTAAACAAAATCTTTCATAAAATGTTTATAGTTCCAAAACGTATACGATCATTCAGCACCATAAGTTCCTCTAATAATAGCATTTATGTTTATGATTGTAAAGTTTATAATCGTTCAGCTACTTGTTGCTGTGTGCATTAATAAGTTTATTACGAGCATAAAGTTTAATAACTGAATGCTTACAAAATGCAATAAATTAATAAACAGTCGGTACATAAACACTGAAGTAATTAGGTAGGTACTTGCAGCTTATATGGAGTGCTACTATCGCATCGTCATAGTCCATCGTACTAGTTCCTAGTTCAAGATTTTTAGATTCTTTTGCATCTGCATGTTCGGTATAATATAAATAATTATTTGAAACGACATAAGACTGAATAATTTTTTTTTTTTTTTTTTTATATCTTGGACAATGTCACACAAATTATCTAGTCACATTTAAAGTACCAGAATAGCCTGGACTTGTATTATGATGACTAGACAACGATATAGAATACATATATAAATACAAACATCCATGACTCGGGTACAAATATCCATATTCATCATACAAATATTTGTCCCTTACGGGATTCGAACCCGCGACCCTCGGCACAGCAGGCAGGTTCACTACCAACTGTGCTACCGGACAGTCGTAATTTTGTTACTAAATTACGTCTTATTACTAGTTCGTTTTTCTAGTGACCTATTATTGAGTTTAGTAAATACTAGCGTTAAACCGTGACTTCATCCGCACAAATTATATACCAGATTTTAAGTCAGATCATAAGCTATCAAACAAAAAAAGTTTTATCAAAATCGGTTCCGTAGTTTTTGCGTGATGCTCGAACAAACAAACACCCAAACAAACAAACAGACAGACAAAAAATCCAAAAATTGGTGATTTGGAATCAGGGACCGAGTGGTTTCTCGCATATAGGTAATGATGTGTAAAATTTATGAGATAGCAATACGCTAAATAAGCCGTGTTGTGCACAAACATAAAAGTTATTTATTCCATTTTGAAAAAATCGTATCCAAATCGGAAATCTGCATGTAAAATAGCTCTTATCAACAAATCTAAGTCTGACTCTTGTGACCTACTGGCATATAATATATTATAAGTACATAATTTTCTAAGGTATTCGATAACATCCAATTATACGGCACATGTATGAGGTCGCATACAACCTAATACATACAAAAGCAGAGATGTTAACAATAGGAAACTAAAGATTAAACTTAACATCATATCTATTTTAAGATAAGATGACGTTTTTCGTAGGATATCGCGTTTTTACGACAGTTTAAGTGAACTAATGCAGCGGTACTTTGTGCTAAGGATGTATAATATAATTTATGTTCAGCTGTGAGACGTCTGGGTTTAGTTTAGTGGAACACAAGGTCGGAATCATTGAGGCATATTGGTGGGACCGCTGAGAAAAAGTTTGTTGCCATTTTATTTGGCGAATTCTTAGGCCTGTTTAAGTTGAGTCACAAACGGTTTAGGTGCTGACTCAGTTTGTTGAAAGCGTGAATTCTATTTTAAGCGAAATGTTTTAAGAACTCTGGTTGAACAAAATTAAGAACATGAGCATCTATCTAATACCTAAATTGACGAAGACTGTTGTGGATGTGAATGATGTATTTACCTATGACGAAGCCTGTTGTGGATGTGAGTGATGTATTTACCTATAACGAAGCCTGTTGTAGATGTGAGTGATGTATTTGACATATGACGAAGCCTGTTGTGGATATGAGTAATGCGTATTACCTTTGACAAAGCCTGTTGTGGATACGCATTTTTTTTTTTTCGAATAAATTGCTTTATCTAATAAACTTTAAACAATAAATAAAAAATAATACCTTCTCAAATATTTTGGACATTGTCACGCAAATTATCTGGTTCCATTCAAAGTACCGGAATCTAGTCCAGACTGGTATTATTATGACCAGACCACGACATGAAATTCGTATTTATTTACCATACAAATATTTGCCCGTTGCAGGATTCCAACTTACCATCCTCAGCACAGCAGGAAGATTCACTTCCGAATGAGCTATCAAGCCATCAACCATCTTATAACTTCTTAGAAATCCTAAAGACAATGTTTAATAAGCAGTACTAACAGGATAATCAAGTAGTACCGATGCAAACCTCTGAGTGACAGATATAATTACCTACGCTAGATTATAAACCGCACGCATGCCATTCACAAGGTTGTTGTTGTTGACAGCGTGGATCACCGAGTACGGTGCACTTTAAAAACAGGCCCTCTAGTATGATGTTTTCTCTACACGCGCGCGACATACTTTTTAGGGAGCGTCGTCTCGTCTTCGTGCTTACCGCTACAAGTATTATGGAAAAGAACCGATTCGCGCGCAAGCAGTGAGATCATACTAGACGGGTAGGAGTGCTATTTATTTTGAATTTCATACAACCTATTCTTATACAAAACCAATATAAACTACATAACATAATATATGGTTGCCACATTATTCGTATAGATGAATATAGATGTAGGAAATATAAAAATAACACTCATATACACATAGGGAGTGCGTAAATTATTGGGATCCAGTCCTACTTAGAATTATTTTTACCGAAAATGGAAGCATTTTCTAGATAGATAAGTGGGATCCAGTCCTACCTAAAAAATATCTCCCCAAAAATGAAAGCATTTTCTAGTTAGATAAGTTAGTTATAATAAATTATATGAACACAAACCTGAAAACCGTTTGTCCCGAATCAAGAATATATAACCTTTTATTGGATCTTGGATTACGCCGAGGTCAATCGGATGAACTATTCATCCGTGCGAATTTTAAAAGTTACGATTCGTATATAAATCTAGGTACATCAATTACATTTCATCGATTTGTTACATCAAATGGCATTCCTATCTTGCGTCCATTCGTTTATATTCAGCTCTAGTTTAAACAAACCACAACATTTCTTAACAAAACAAAAGCTTGGAAAAGTCCAGCAGATACGGGAAAACATTTTCCGCCCTCTGAATTATCGGTTCGTTAGTAGAAAGCATTGGAACTGCACGATTTAATGTTATTTCTCCCAAGCGAAGGAATTAGCACTTTCAAAACATCTAGGGGAGACCCTTGCCAATCTCACTTTTATGGGCCGAACGGAAATATATCGGAAAAATACTAAATTTTGGAGGAAAAAAATAAGTGTTATGCGGTTGAGTTCTTTAAGATTTATTGTTTTATAGGGTTCCATTGTTAATTCCTTAACACTTTTTGCATCCTGAATTGAATATTTACACACTACTGTTATTGCATGTTTGTGGGATACGGATATGCTAATACTTAGATGAACGGGAATTTAGCCGGCAAATTCAGATTTTTTTTAAGTTTTAAACTCACTTTCAAAAGGAATACGGTCGGGAATTTGGAATGGGAAAATTAAAAGAACTGGTGTCAAAATTCAAAATTCAAAATTTTTTTATTCAAAATAATATCATATAGATAGCTTTTTGACGTCATTTTTTGACTCTACCACCGCGTCGGAAGGTGTTCCGTTGAGAGAAGATGCGGCCAGAAACTTTACAACACACATCTTTTAAACAAAACAAAATGTACAAAGTACAATTAAAATACAATATTGCATTACATAGTGTAAAATTGTCAAGACCAGACATTTTGGTCATTCAAATAATCATCGAGTTTATAGTAACCTTTTTTACAGAGGACTTGTTTAACATGAGACTTAAACTTTTTGTCTGGTAAGTTTAGAATATCCTCTGGTATCTTATTATAAAAGCGTATACAGTGCCCCATGAAAGATGTGTTGACTTTACTGAGTCGAAAATGTGGGAATACTAATTTATTTTTATTTCTTGTATTGTAATTATGAACGTCACTGTTTTTGGGAAAGAGAGACAAATTTTTTCGAACATATAAAATATTTTCGTAAATATATTGACTGTAGAAAGTCAAAATACTGATATCTTTAAAAAGATCTCGTAGTGAGTCTCGACAACGCAGATTATAAATGGCTCGAATTGCCCGCTTTTGAAGGATAAAGATAGCCTCGACGTCTGTAGCACGGCCCCACAGCAAAATACCATAAGACATGATACTGTGGAAGTAGCTGAAGTATACAAGTCTTGCAGTAGCTATATCAGTTAGCTGTCTAATTTTTCGAACTGCATAAGCTGCCGAGCTCAGCCTACCCGCTAGGGTTTCTATATGTGGACCCCATTGCAGCCTCGAGTCAATCTTTATCCCTAAAAATACAGTATTACTTGTGAAATGCAATATATCATTATCTAAAGTTATATTATTTTCATTATTTATAACGTTTGGTAGAGTGAATTTAATACATTTCAGTCATCATTATGTCAGAATTCATTATGTCAGTTCATGTCAGAATTAATCATACCTGTTCTACATAGATTATTAGAATACTATACTAGTATGTAGTACCTAGTAGTTATTATAGTACCTTGTTCTATAACTATTATTGATGTATTTGTATTTGGTTAGGATCTTTTAAGTTTCGATGCTTAATAAATGGAAGCGTATTTAATTTCAAACACAAAAACGTCGTAAGAAAGGTCAATTTATCACAACCTCAACTACTTCGTCTCTCAAGACCAATCAAAACGTCAGCCTCGATATCGAAAGGACTTAATCATTTACAGAAGCCATATCAAACATCACCATAAACTAAATATACAGTATAGACAATGTGTGGTGTTTTAATAGAGCTTGATTGAACGAGCTCTATGGAGCACGCGACCCACGCATATCACAATATTTATGTCAATATTTCTTGAGTACACTGAACAAATTTTATGAAGTCATTGCTAGAACAGAAGATGGTTTAGTTTAAATGCTTTGATCATACTCGCGTGCTAGTACAAGCTTGAGTTCTTGTAACGTTTACGATTCTAAAGATAATTTTGTTGCGTTAAAAGCTAAACGCGAAACGTATACAAGATTAAAGTGTCCGAGTTCTTTTATAAATTACGAGCTTTTTTACCCGCGACTTCGTCCGCATAAATTATATACCAGATTTTAAGTCAGATGATAAGCTATCAAACAAAAAAAGTTTCATCAAAATCGGTTCAGTAGTTTTTGCATGATACTCGAACAAACAAACACCCAAACAAACAAATAAACAAACAATCAAACAAACAGACAGACAAAAAATCCAAAAATTGGTGATTTGGAATCAGGGACAGGTAAAAACCATGTCGTAATTTTTTTTTTTGTAAATATCTTCAATGTACAGACACATTTCTATTACAGTTTTATAATAGTTCAGATTAGTCTTTTGCTTGTGTCCAGCTCTGAATTTCTGCCAAATGTTGAGTGATTTTTGGGAGTATCGTACCTAATCTCTAGGATTTTATTATGTACCTACAAAAAACACATTTTGAGATAATTCAAAATGATGGAGCCTTGTGGCAAGACAAAAAGATACCGACTGACATGAAAGTATGCAAAGAGACTTGCCAAACGACTCCAAAAAAGAGTCTAAACAACTAAGGCATAGGCATATACTCACGACTATATTCCCCGAGGGGGTAGTCAGAGATATTCTGAAACCTCAGAACATCCACGTTTCACTAGTACCATAATTCTGTCCAGTGTGACGGGGAGTGAGCCCGTCGCCAACTAAGGATCCTCAATATTAAAAATACTTTACTCACATTAAATATCAGACATTTCGAAGTAATTAGCAATAATACTTATAGAATACTAGTTAGCTGTTGTGTCAATCCAGAACCTATTCTATCAGTGTGCCAAATCCAAATCCGTTTAACCTTTTATTGAGCCACAAACATCCAAACATCGTCACAAACTTAGACATTTATAATATTAGTATGAAGTAGGATGGGATAGGATAGTAGGAAGTAGGATGATTTTGTGTTAAAAGCCTAATTATGCGTTTATGAAAATGAGCCTTGCAATAAATTGCTACCTACTCGACCTATATCGTGGGTGTTTACCCACAGCTGTGAGCTATAAAACTTGACGGTCAATATAATAACTATATTAAAATGCTATTTCTTTGGTTCTACTTGAGTGGGGTTGATATGTTTTTAGAGTGTTTTTCCGGGCAAAAGGCTACAACCCATCTATCACCACTTTGACAGTAATGATAAAATTCATTCAAAAACCTAAATAGGGCAAAAATGTACATTGGCTTATAATATTTGCATCCTTAAGATGTTATTGGTAGTTGTAAAAAAGATTCCATTCTGACTGAAGTTTAGGTATATGTATGTAGTATGGTAGGTATGACGTACCTACGTCATTGGGTACTTCATTACATTTTGAACTAACATTTATCATAATTATTAACATGGTTATTAATTATAATTAATGTTAGTGACAAATACAATGACTTTAAAACATGACCTATACTTAACAATAAAGTGTCACCACTGACATTGACACGACAGTATGCTAATCAGCGTCCATCTAAATTAAACTAGAATATACCAACTCGTCACTAGTTGAATTGAAACGCACTAAACAAACCGGGTGTTGCTCTTAATTAAAACTAAGCAGAATGTGTGTGGCATAACTATGAATTCTGTCCGTCAAAATTAACAAATGTACATATTGCATAATCTATGAGGCATAATTTTAGCGTTTGTGTTAGCTTAGTCGTATAAATATACAATATAAAATTGTAGTACAGACTAGCGTATAACGACTAATTCAGGCGAGACTAAAAATTAATTGAATTTATTTCATATGCATCATCAGCCTATGTATACGTCCTACTGCAGGGCACAGGCCTACCCTCAGGGAGCGTGTATGGGGCATTAGTCCACCACGTATGCCCAATGCGGATTGGTAGACTTCACACACGTATTAGAATTTCTTCTAAAGCGTATGCATTTTATGTGCATACCTAAACATTTGCAATCTCTTCCGCATTGCCAATCTATGCTAGCATGTACCTACATATTAAGTCAATGGATTAATCAATGTCCCAGTTTTTACCTCTCCGTTGAACCCTTTCGCTTGTAGCCTAACCTAACAGTAAAAAAACCGTTTGGTTTTTCAAATATTGTACTGTATTATTTGTGTAACTATACATAGGGCCTGATAATCCATACCAGGTTGGTTCGAACCCAACCACATTTTATATAAATAAAATTTTTCGTAACCATCTATTAGTCATCAATGAATATCTAAGACTAGATTCTGAAACTTTGATTGAGTCTACAAAATAATCTGCGTGACACTGTATGTGACACAATAAATAAAATGTGCTTTTTACCTCTCAAGTTAACCCTGAAACTCATCAAGCAGTGACGCAAACTGACGTAAATCTGTCAATATTTAATTATTAGATCGTCATCTGTTATTAATTAGGGTATGTGGGTAGTCAAGAGCTTTTGTCCCGTATTGTTGGCATTACGAATATAGCAACAAGGACATTCTTGGCTTAATATAATGATCATTAGTGTAATTGCTTCGCGATTCATGTTAGTTAACAATGGTACTTTCTTTATCTGCACATTTCAATTACGTACAAAGGGATACTTGGTTTACAGTTCGTTTGCAGTCTTAATTAATATACTTACTATATTTTGTAAGTGGTATTGTGGCCAGAATGTTTCTCTTTTTTTACATGGTCAATACAATATTAATGCAAACGAAGATTCCCATTTCCATGCGTATTAGTAACGGTTCTGGGTGGCTGCATTGTCTACATTATTCAATTGTTTTGTTTTTCTTTTACAGTAATTAGTTAGAGTCAAGCTCAATTAACGACTTTGTTTTTAATATTTAAAGTGATTTAGACGATATAAGTTTCAACAATACCTAAACATGAAAACGTTGAACGGCAAAAGTGAATAAAACATCACAAAACATTTACTAGCGCAGTTCCAACTGCGTTGACGAATCAGTTCCAGTAACGGATATATGACGTAACACTAAACCATCCGAAATATTCACCCAAAAATAGAGTAAACCACAAACCCCGTTCTATTTACCACCGCCATGACATCAATATGTCACATAATTTCCAGAATTGGTGCGTCATTTCTCTTAACGAGCTCAACTAGCTGGTGCCCGAACGAGTCAAATTGTTGTTTGATACGCGCCTACTTGTATTGTGTTACGCGTTTTAATCATTATTGTAGTGATAGGTATCATATCTATGTGTATGGGTGGTGGCTGTTGCATGATGCATGGCCTTGATTGTTTTGTTCTTTCTTTTAGGTTTTCAGTGAATGAAGTCTGATAATCTGGCTTTATTTCAATTTTTAACCGACGAAAAAACAAAAGACGGAGGAGGTTCTCAAGTCGACGCGTATATTTGTTTTTTTTTTTATGTATGAACACGCATAACTTTGTACAGAGTAGTCCGATTTTGATAATTTTTTATTTGCTTAGTAGATCATACTTCAGAGGTGGTCCCATTTTAATTTGGTGAAGATCTGGTAAAGGGCTTCGGAGATAGACAATAAAACTCCGCAAAAAATCTATGGAATATCATCGACGATTGAAATAAATGATCCGATAACTTCTTACAGCGTAGTCCAATTTTGATAATTTTTTTTTGTTTGGTAGGTCGTACTTCAGAGGTGGTCCCATTTCAATTTGGTAAAGATCTGGTAAAGGGATTCGGAGATAGACAATAGAACTCCCCTAAGATCTATAGCATATCATCGACTATGGAAATAAATGATTCGTGTTCATGTTCCCTTTCTGTTCATACTTCAGAGGTGGTCCCATTTTGATTTGGTGAAGATCTGGTAAAGGGCTTCGGAGATAGACAATAGAACTCCTCAAAGGTCTAGAGCATATCATCGACTATTGAAATAAATGATTCGTGTTCATGTTCCCTTTTAGGTCATACTTCAGAGGTGGTCCCATTTTAATTTGGTGAAGATCTGGTAAAGGGAGTTATACAAATAGAACTCCTCAAAAATCTATAGCATATCATCGGCGATTGAAATAAATGATTCGTGTTCATGCTCCCTTTACATTTACAATGAATATGTTAACCCAATATAACACCAACACTGAAAATTTTGAAATAAAAATTTTTCTTCAAAACTAAACCGTACCTACTAAATAATAATATAACCAGCGTATTTTAAATTCGCATCTATCAGAACATTAATTTGTTTTATGGATTCGGTGTCAAGCTAGCCCAAAAAATAAAACAAGATTCTGGAGTCTCGTCTTCCAACGTTTTATAGGTGGTTTTATAACGTCGTTTTATAGGTGGAGATTTGTAATTAGCTTACAGTTATTTAAAGTTGTGTTTTAGTATGTAATCAAAGCTGTAAAACTTCCTAAGAATAATAAAAAAAAAAAATTAAAAAAAAAAACATTAGTTGGTTTTCATCGCGAAACGGAATAAGGGCAAACAATTAAGCTGTAATAGTAGCCATTTTTGTCACTATTGAGTGTGTAGTAACGTGTACGTAATACAGCTGGCTTATTTCTTACTCGCATGCGTGAACCGTCCCTCAATCGTATATATCTTATTCTTATAGGCTCATCAACAGGTTATCTCAGTTCGATATCACCATCTTCCTCACTCCACATACTATTTGGAATCGTTTCGTATCGCACAGCAAATTCTGCCAGACTTATATTTTCTAGCTCATCAGGCCTCAACACAGGGTGTAACAAAACTCGCCGGCGGGGGACAGGCTCTACTGGTCTCCCAGTACCCTGCCATCCGAGCCAAGATGGAGTGCTGCTGGGTTATTTCAGTGGGTATATCGGTGACATGCACCGGGGAGTCCCACATACCCCTCCCATCCCCCAACGGGAGGGGATGCGGTAAAAAGTTGGTGGGAGGCAGGGAAGGCTATGGACAATACTGTATGTAGTAATGTACAGGGTGGCCGGGGAGTTGACGTTCAAACGTAAAATTTAGGTCCGGTATGTCGTGGGGTATCCGAATCACCCCCATGTATATTCCGCGATTTTTTATAGTTTTCGAGTTATGATGATTTTTCCGATTTTTTGAGGAAACTCGACATGACCGGCTTGAACAACTTCTAAAAAAAAGTGTAAGACTTTTTAGAGATTCTTTTTTTGCAACTTAATCTTCATGAATTGTGCCTTAATTCATAACATCATCAGCATCGTAACTTTGATAAAAGTTATGAAAATATCGATCTAAAGTTAAAAATTTGCGATCCGTGAATTATGACTAAATTTTCAACTTTAAATTAAAACTCTAAACAGGTGACCTTATGATTTTTTAGCCAATCCCAAAAATGCGCCCAACTCTCAGCTTTCATAATCATAAATAAAAAGTAGTACTTAAGAGGGCTACTTTGGCTAGAATTGATCTTCAAAGACAACAAGGCGGAAAATTCTTAAATTTAAAAATATTTTTTTTTGCCATAACTACCACGCCTAAGGCTAAATAATGATTAAAGAATGCTGGAAACCGAAACGGCGACGGGTTATGCCGGACTCTTACCGGCTAAAACCCCACCGTGTTCCACCTCATCGCATATTGCCGTAGAGCCTGAGGGCCCGTGAGGAATCTTCCACACTCTACGGCGCAGCGACCGACCTTACCAGGTCTCATCAATAATGATTAAAGAATGCTGGAAACCTATCGTGTTGGTGGGATAAGGAAAGTTTTAAGTAAAAAGTAGATAACCTAACCTAGGTTAGGTTAGGTTATCCTAACCTAGGAGGAGGGAGCCGACAGCCGGGTGCCACCACTGCGACAGCTGTCTCAACGAGACGGCGCAGCACGTGCTGCAGGAGTGCCCTGCGTGGGCGGGAGAGCGCAGTGAGCTCTCCCAGGTAGTTTCAGACCTCTCGCTGCCGGCCATGGTTCGCGCTATGGTCGACAGTAAGGCGTCTTGGCGCGCGGTTCTCTCCTTCTGTGAGGCAGTAATGCTCCAGAAGGAGACGGCGGAGAGGGAGAGGGAGTCGACTTCTGAACTCCCGATCCGCCAAAGACGCACGGGGCGCAGACGGGCTGCGTTTGCTCGCGGTCTGCCTCCCCCGTAATTTTTGAGTCTCTTGGGGGGTCCGGCGTCCGATCATCCCTATGATGATGAGTCCCTACTCGAGGTGGTTGTGTGCGTGTTCCCACGCACCACCTAAAGGCCTGTAGGCTTGTTAAGGCCAACAGAGATGAGACCTGGTAAGGTCGGTCGCTGCGCCGTAGAGTGTGGAAGATTCCTCAGGCTCTACGGCAATATGGGATGAGGTGGAACAAAGTGGGGTTTTAGCCGGTAAGAGTCCGGCATAACCCGTCGCCGTTTCGGTTTCCAGCATTCTTTAATCATTATTTAGCCTTAGGCGTGGTAGTTATGGCAAAAAAAAATATTTTTAAATTTAAGAATTTTCCGCCTTGTTGTCTTTGAAGATCAATTCTAGCCAAAGTAGCCCTCTTAAGTACTACTTTTTATTTATGATTATGAAAGCTGAGAGTTGGGCGCATTTTTGGGATTGGCTAAAAAATCATAAGGCCACCTGTTTAGAGTTTTAATTTAAAGTTGAAAATTTAGTCATAATTCACGGATCGCAAATTTTTAACTTTAGATCAATATTTTCATAACTTTTATCAAAGTTACGATGCTGATGATGTTATGAATAAAGGCACAATTCATGAAGATTAAGTTGCAAAAAAAGAATCTCTAAAAAGTCTTACACTTTTTTTTTAGAAGTTGTTCAAGCCGGTCATGTCGAGTTTCCTCAAAAAATCGGAAAAATCATCATAACTCGAAAACTATAAAAAATCGCGGAACATACATGGGGGTGATTCTGATACCCCACGACATACCGGACCTAAATTTTACGTTTGAACGTCAACTCCCCGGCCACCCTGTATACTCTTTCTTATACTGTGGTTAAAAGGTAGGTAGCTATTTTAAAAGTAATCGAAAATTATGCATGTAATAATTAGAAGATTATAGCCACAAAAAATTATAAAATAAAAGCTTTTTAACAAAAAAATTCAACCGCCGAAAAAACTGAAAAGCAAAAAATAATAATTTATCTAACCTTAATAACTAAATTCTTAAACTAATGTAAGTAAGTATATCAAAGTATATAATATTATTTTGCTATTATTTTGAGTTTTTAATTAACCTTAATAACTAAGTTCTTAAACGAATGCAAGTATACCTAAGTAATTTTGAGTCGGCGCCAAACAATCAATGAACAAAGATCACTAAATAACCTTAAATTTAAAGAAATAACCAAAATGAAATTAACAATGCAAGCTCTCCGCACGACCACTAGCAACGAGACGGGACATATGCACCTGGGCCTCTACTCGGACATTCGAACTTCACAATTACGTGAACGTTTTCGTTCCAATGTCAACTCTATTACAATGAAGTCCGGACCGAAACAGTCGCGATATATCGAAAATCGAAAGTCCGGGTACAGGGCCTGTGTGGATAGTGATGTTATATTGGTTACGTTACGTGGTGTGTGCCCGTTCGGGTTGCTGGCGCGCATCACGCAATTAATTAATTTTCTTGTTTGGCGCCGACTCAAAATTACTTAGGTATACTTGCATTCGTTTAAGAACTTAGTTATTAAGGTTAATTAAAAACTCAAAATAATAGCAAAATAATATTATATACTTTGATATACTTACTTACATTAGTTTAAGAATTTAGTTATTAAGGTTAGATAAATTATTATTTTTTGCTTTTTAGTTTTTTCGGCGGTTGAATTTTTTTGTTAAAAAGCTTTTATTCTGTTATTATTTGCGCATAACTAGCAGAGGTACTTTTGTTCAACTGTCGTAACCTATATGACACATAAGTGATTTTATTTTAATTGTTTGACCAGATTTTAAATTAACGTTTATTTCAGAAAAAGGACTCTAAAATTCTAAAGTAATCTTTTTTTTTTTTTTTTATTTATAATTAAATGGACTCTTGCTTGTGCGTTAGCACTGCATTTCCGCCAGTGTCAAGTGTAGTTTATTGGGAGAATCTATCCCAATCTCTGGGACTGTTTTTGGACAAGAACAAGAAGAGATTGAGGAATGTGGAGCCTCGTGGCAGGCACAAACGCGACGCGCGAAACCACGCGAGACGTGTACTCGGGTCAGTTCCTGCAACGTGACTCCTAAAGTAATCTTTCTGTTAGTAACAATAAAATCAATTGAAATTTCGTTATCTCTAATAATTTAGAAAGGGCGCGTGATGGATGAGTTACTCACGACTTCCTTCTTCTAAAGCATAACAAGACTTAAATTGAAATGCATTTTTAATGAAATCTAAAAGACAACTGATTCAAAATTCTGGTAACAGACCGTAATAAGCATTGTACTTTGAACGTCAGTTCAAAGTTAGAGCTAAATAGGGCGAGTAGTTTTTCCAACAGGCTGACGGACATACTGTCAGTCGTTGTATAGGTCTGTCTTCTGTACAGACAACGGTACATGAAAGCTTTGACAGGTCTATCAGAACGTTCCGTATTCCCAGCAAAGTCACGTTTTACTGGGCCACTAGCACGTAGCTAATTTAGTACGTGAAATACGTTTTAATGGACATTCAAAACAGGTTTGTACTTAGAAACAGTTTTGTTTTTAGTGAAGAAAGACTTTTTAAGAACGTAACAAAAAGCAGTCATATTTTTCACGAAATGTTAGAGTTACTTTTAACCCTATTTGCGTCAACCTGTCAAGTTGGTAACCCATTATTTTATAGAAAAACAACTGAGAGAGCAAATATTACCTGGAGTTAACAGCTACCCTAGGTTGACGCAAGTGGGGCTTATGGATAAAGTCATGATAAAGTAGCTAAACTCGTTGTTATTTATACCTAGTAATTAAGCCAGCTACTTTTTGCATAGAATGCATGGGTTGTACCGGACTATTTCTATAATTGTAATAAATATGAATTCGTATTTGCCAATAAATGTTGTACTAACCTTCAATGTACACATCGTTCAACCTTTCTTACAAGACTTACAAGGCGGTAAACTACCGGTAAATCACATATATATGGTATGTAAATTTTGGGATTTATCATCTAATGACAGACCGTGTAGGATGCAGCTTATTACTCGATTATTTGACTTGTAAAGGTCAAAACGTTCATTACAACCTAATTACAACCTCTCCCACTTTAACATCAAGAGGCTGCTGCATGAGCAACAGTTTGGATTCACCAAGGGTCGCTCAACAACCGACGCTGGAGTTATGCTGATACAGCATATCTTTAGCGCTTGGGAGGAGCACCAAAATGCAATCGGAGTCTTTTGTGACTTATCCAAAGCATTTGACTGTGTTGATCATAAAACAATGTTGATCAAATTAAACCACTACGGTATTCAAGGCAGGGCTCTGGATCTGTTAGAATCTTACTTGGAAAAGAGAATCCAAAGGGTGTGTATCAATGGAACAAATTCGTCTGGCTCACTAGTAAAAATGGGCGTTCCACAGGGATCTATACTGGGTCCATTTCTCTTTCTGGTTTATATAAACGATTTACCCTACATGGTGCAGAACTTGTCGAACATAGTCTTATTTGCTGATGATACTTCTCTTATTTTCAAAACAAGTAGAAAGGCGCAAGATGTTGATGATATTAATGACAATGTAAATGACACTCTTCGACAAGTTCTGAACTGGTTCAGTGTTAATAATCTTGCTTTAAATGCAAAGAAAACTAAATGTATTAAATTCACTCTACCAAACGTTATAAATAATGAAAATAATATAACTTTAGATAATGTTATATTGCATTTCACAAGTAATACTGTATTTTTAGGGATAAAGATTGACTCGAGGCTGCAATGGGGTCCACATATAGAAACCCTAGCGGGTAGGCTGAGCTCGGCAGCTTATGCAGTTCGAAAAATTAGACAGCTAACTGATATAGCTACTGCAAGACTTGTATACTTCAGCTACTTCCACAGTATCATGTCTTATGGTATTTTGCTGTGGGGCCGTGCTACAGACGTCGAGGCTATCTTTATCCTTCAAAAGCGGGCAATTCGAGCCATTTATAATCTGCGTTGTCGAGACTCACTACGAGATCTTTTTAAAGATATCAGTATTTTGACTTTCTACAGTCAATATATTTACGAAAATATTTTATATGTTCGAAAAAATTTGTCTCTCTTTCCCAAAAACAGTGACGTTCATAATTACAATACAAGAAATAAAAATAAATTAGTATTCCCACATTTTCGACTCAGTAAAGTCAACACATCTTTCATGGGGCACTGTATACGCTTTTATAATAAGATACCAGAGGATATTCTAAACTTACCAGACAAAAAGTTTAAGTCTCATGTTAAACAAGTCCTCTGTAAAAAAGGTTACTATAAACTCGATGATTATTTGAATGACCAAAATGTCTGGTCTTGACAATTTTACACTATGTAATGCAATATTGTATTTTAATTGTACTTTGTACATTTTGTTTTGTTTAAAAGATGTGTGTTGTAGAGTTTCTGGCCGCATCTTCTCTCAACGGAACACCTTCCGACGCGGTGGTAGAGTCAAAAAATGACGTCAAAAAGCTATCTATATGATATTATTTTGAATAAAAAATTTTTGAATTTTGAATTTTGAACAAGTTATTTTTCCAATTAAAAAAGTCGATTGCATGTTTTTATATTTTGATTGATGATTAATTTTACAAATAGAATGAATGAATTAATGAAATATGCTTTTATTTACACCAAACACAGATACAGCATAGGAATAAAAAACGATAAGAGTGAACGATAGTCTGTGGGTCCGGTGAATAACGGTCTAACTCAACTTAGGTCAAAAATTAGTTTTTGATGCCATAATACTTCTTTTTTTTTTTCTGTACAAAATGGTGTTACTAGAATATTGATAGCTTTAATAATTCCGGAGATAGACTTATAACAAAACGGTTTAAGTCCATTTTTTTATCGTGCACAATGGTTGAACTAGAGTTAAATCATAAAACCAACTTAAAATTACGTGAACATGGATTTATTTCGACTTAAATCCTAAGACACAATTTATTTTGTTTTGTGGAATATGATTTATCTGAGTTAAATCAAATTTCTCAAAACCCTTAGTACATAAAAATCGAGTGTAAAACGATAAGGCAAGAAAGAGCTTTGCAGGTATTATCGGTTGTAGAGTGCACGGGCATCTGTATACGGAAACTGACTTTATCCGTCGGGAACGTTGCACATCTCACCAAAAATGTATGTCGAATAAGTGAGTTAAACCGTCCATTACCAAATATTTTCATTGCTAATGCAGGGAACTCTAATGAGTCTGATTTTTTATTTAGTGGGAAATAAAACCACTTAGCATGAATACAATCTGGATATTTTGTGTCAAGTATTAGTGTTTCGTTTCGGCTAGCGTATGCTGAACCGCACTGTAAACATAGGATTGTGCGTAGAGCTGTAATGAATCCGCAGTTCTTTGAAGTGAATCTTTTTTCCCTAAAATATCTGATAGGTACGTTGGTATTTTGAATAATACGACACTAAAGCGGACCGGATATCGATCGTTTCTGTAAGACATAATAGATCGGGATCCGGTGACGAGGTCCGTATACCAATCGAGCTCATCCATAATTCAGTTTTCATGCAATAGTTTACTATTAGAAGATGCGAAAAAACTTGGTCGGCCGACCCCTATCCTGGTGGGTTTTGTGTAGGAGGGTGACTAGTAACCTCTCTGAGACGAGACTAATTACCCATCGAGCTCATGAACCAAATTATGCTTATCCGATTGGACTTTATTAGTGTTACGAAGTACACTCGGTCGTCCGCCGGATATCCTGGCAGGTAGTGCTGGCCAACCAAAAATGGTGGTCAAATTTTGGAGTACTTCTCACCCATCGAGCTCATGGATGAAATGTATGCCAAATCAAAGGTTAGACCTTTACCTTCAATATTTCATCGGTCGTCCTGGCCGAAACCTGGTGGGTTCTGGTGGCCAACCAGATTTATCTGTCAAAGTAAGATCATGCGTTTTCACGTTTATATGAATAAATACTTTATTTACCTGATATATGCAGTTCTTTTAGCATGAACGTGAACGGTTGTATGGTTTAAAAGTATTTTTAAAAAAAACGTGAAAAAAAAAATTACTGTGTCGATAAATGAGACATCAAATAAAAATTTTTTTTTTTCGATATAACTTCGTCATTTCTAAACTGATTTGGCTGATTGTTTTATTTTACAAAAATATATATTCAAGAGTTCATGCCACTAAAATTTGGTGAAGATCTGATGAAGCGTTTCGAAGATGTTCAATGTTTTAAGTGGGTCAGATTTTACTATAAAAAATATCCAACCAAATTGATTCTTTAACGAGAATAATAATTGAGTTCTATTAATGATTCTTTCTAAAATGAAATTTGCTCTCTTAAGAGATGTCTATATAATAAAATAAACTAGTAATACCGCGGCGTTGCTTTCAAAAATGAAGTTGAAAAAAATGTTTCGTCAAGTAAAAGCTACCTATATTTATGTGGATGATCTAATTTAGTACGTACCTATATTAGTTCTAAAATAATTAGCTAAAACTGTTTAAAGGGATGATTGGATCATCAAACTGAACAACTTTTATTATGGGTTCAAAATCGAAATCGTTAAAAAACTGCTGTCTCATACATTCCGATTCCAGTCGAGTAAGTTTGCTGTTTTGTATGGGACAGCAGATTTTTTTCGCGTTTTCGATGTTAGTCCCATAAAGAAAGTTGTTCAGTTTGATGATCCAATCATCCCTTTAAACAGTTTTAGCTAATTATTTTAGAACTAATATAGGTACGTACTAAATTAGATCATCCACATAAATATAGGTAGCTTTTACTTGACGAAACATTTTTTTCAACTTCATTTTTGAAAGCAACGCCGCGGTATTACTAGTTTATTTTATTATATAGACATCTCTTAAGAGAGCAAATTTCATTTTAGAAATAATCACTAATAGAACTCAATTATTATTCTCGTCAAAGAATCAATTTGGTTGGATATTTTTTATAGTAAAATCTGACCCACTTAAAACATTGAACATCTTCGAAACGCTTCATCAGATCTTCACCAAATTTTAGTGGCATGAACTCTTGAATATATATTTTTGTAAAATAAAACAATCAGCCAAATCAGTTTAGAAATGACGAAGTTATATCGAAAAAAAAAAATTTTTATTTGATGTCTCATTTATCGACACAGTAATTTTTTTTTTCACGTTTTTTTTTAAAATACTTTTAAACCATACAACCGTTCACGTTCATGCTAAAAGAACTGCATATATCAGGTAAATAAAGTATTTATTCATATAAACGTGAAAACGCATGATCTTACTTTGACTGATAAATCTGGTTGGCCACCAGAACCCACCAGGTTTCGGCCAGGACGACCGATGAAATATTGAAGGTAAAGGTCTAACCTTTGATTTGGCATACATTTCATCCATGAGCTCGATGGGTGAGAAGTACTCCAAAATTTGACCACCATTTTTGGTTGGCCAGCACTACCTGCCAGGATATCCGGCGGACGACCGAGTGTACTTCGTAACACTAATAAAGTCCAATCGGATAAGCATAATTTGGTTCATGAGCTCGATGGGTAATTAGTCTCGTCTCAGAGAGGTTACTAGTCACCCTCCTACACAAAACCCACCAGGATAGGGGTCGGCCGACCAAGTTTTTTCGCATCTTCTAATAGTAAACTATTGCATGAAAACTGAATTATGGATGAGCTCGATTGGTATACGGACCTCGTCACCGGATCCCGATCTATAACATCAGACTGACCAAACAAATTCGAGGCATAGAATCGGGAGTTCTAACTTATTGAGTTTTTAAGCATGCGGCGCTTTAGGACTGGTTTTTATAGTGGGTTTTTGTTTAATATTTCACTTTCCCGCATAACTACTACAGCGCGGCGTTATCCGCGTTGCGAAATTATAGTTTGCATGCATATTATGCATCTTAGCGAGTATTACCCATTATAAAAAAATATTTAAAAATTACTTACCCACTTATAACAAAATCAATAATTTTCCTAGAAATTGTCTTATTTTTGTATTACTTAAATTTAATTCGAAATATGATGGACATTAAAAGTTAAAACAGCGGGCTCAAAAAGTGCAATTTGCAAGTTTTTGTTTCATTTTTCCAAAAAAATAATATTAATTATTATAATTAAATCCATATGCACAAAATGTTAGCTTTGTGATAAAGAATTTAACTCAAAAAAGCACTTTGTAATTTTGTGATGAGCTTGTTTTACCTAAATAAAACTACTTCTATAAATTCTTTTTGATTCAGTTTACAAAGTAAGTTAACTGGCGGTGTGTATTTCAGAAAGGTATGGAATTAAAATGAAATTGAAGATTAATATAAACCCCTTTACACCGAGGTTATTGTGCAGTGTAAAAGGCACTAACTCAATTTAAATCGTAATGTAACGTATCTTTATTTGTGTCAAAAGGTTTAATTCAACTTCTAAACGAAATATCTCCAGGACAGTAAGTATTTCAGAGACAAAACCATGTGATAATAGAAGAATGTAATATCTACAAGATACAGTAATTTTCTTTACAAAATATGAAATAGTTTTCGAGAACAGAATTTTTTTTGCCAAAAAAAATTGTTTTTAGTTTCTCCTGTAAACTTGTACTTTTTGAGTTGGATCGTTTTTCACCGGACACACAGGATTGTTTGTGTACTCCTTTCAATTACACTTGTAGGTACTAGGCCAGTATCATTGAGTGGGTCCTTCTTAAAATTCTGACACATTTTTAAGGGGATGACCAGATCATCAAACTGGACAACTTTCTCTATGGGACCAATATTAAGAAGGACCCTATACAGGATGTAAGGAAAAGTATCATTAACCTTTAAACCACATACTCTACCCATCAAACTGAACAACTTGCTTTACTATGGGAGCAAACCTGTCAGAATAAAAAAGAATCTCCTTTTCCATACTATACTGCACGATTCAAATGTATGAGACAACTGATTCTTTTTTTTTTTATCCGAAGCTCCCATAGTAAAAGGTGTTCAGTATTATGGGTAGAGTACATACTATACCCATCATCATACTGAATGTGGTTTAAAGGTTAATGATAATTTTCCTTACATCCTGTATAAGGTAGGGTATTCTACTCTATCTTGCCCTATTTAAGGATAAGATGATACCTACCTAGTGCCAACCAGGGAGGCAAAGCATTTCATTTTCTAAAAATCACTCCATAGTATAAAACAAAGTCGCTTCCTGCTGTCCGTCTGTCTGTCCCTATGTATGCTTAGATCTTTAAAACTACGCAACGGATTTTGAAGCTGTTTTTTTAAATAGATATAGTGATTCAAGAGGAAGGTTTATAATATCAGCATAGCACCCGTGCAGAGCAGACTAACGACCCGTTATAGTCCTAGCTATTTAATAGATCAGTGCGACAGTGTTTGAGCTTTTAAAAACACGACTTAATTAAAATAATTAGCAAATAACAAATTAAGTTAAGCGGTATCGTCCTTTCAAATTACAACAAAAGTTGAATTTGAAGCAAATTGTTTTGAAGAAGCAATGAAGGTCAGAAAAATAAAACTTAAATTACAAATGATCGCATGCAATGTAATTGAAGTAGGTACCTACATTTATTATTATTTTACCTATACAGCCAACGTCGTAATTTCTCGCATTCTGTTATAATAATGTTTGTTGTATAATAATTGACTATCAAATATTATAGACAAAATGTTTACATGGAACTTCTTTTCTGGTGTTATTATAATGTAATCATAGAGTAAATAAATTATACACATATCTACATTTCCAAAAGTTGCTCTAGATAGCGCATACTAGAAGTTTCTTCGATTCACACTAGACAGGGTTTGTGGCTACTTTTTGTGATAACAAAATTACCTAAGCACACAAGACACAACAGAAGCATGAAAGCAGAAATAATATTCACAACTAAAATTCACAAATAAAGTTAACGATAGAGATTGGAGATTTTGACCGAGAAAATACTTCCGTTATCATTTATCAGCTACCTATCCATCACAAAATACTCGGCTATAACAGTTATAATAAAAACGTATATAATATCGATCAAGGATCGATGATTCGATGACGCTATACAATAGCTCTACTTATAGGTATAATACTTGAAATCACCTTGTTCGCAGGATGACCACAAATTTCCCGTCACAAAACCGCAAAGGACCCACCTGGTGGATTATGCGCTACATCCAAGCTACATCCCTTATTGAAAGGAGGACTTTACCTTACCTACTGTGGGATAATAAGGACAAAATTTTAGGGTTTAAAGTATATTAAAAATCAGTGTAGAGAATTAAACTTTTTTACTGTAGTGCGTCCAAGATTGCTTCGTGATTTTGACAGATCATTTAAGAGCGATTATTTAACTTTCTTAAAATCTTCTATTTTATAATAACTGTTAATTGATCTTGCACTTTTAGTGTATTATAAAGTTATGACGGCTCAAGCATTATCAATAAGTAAAATAAAATCTCTAAAACTGCCTGGTAAAATCACGAAGCTATCTTGGACTACTAGGTAAGGTATATTTTTTTACTTACAATCTCGAAATCTGACGACGGCAATTTGTACGAAAAAACTACTTTTTGGGAATATCAAAAAAAATCAATATATCAATGTTGTTCAGCTGCAGATTCTTCTCAATGCATGGTTTTAAGGTAGGGCATTAATTTCTTGATACTTTGTGCAAGAAAATATGAAATTCCATATTTGTACAACAATCTTAATTATTTACAAGTTAACCTATTTATCGTCATTTGCGTAATAAACAACTTACCTTATACCTACTTTCGTAAAGTATCTAACTCGTATTATTATGTGTAATTTATATCTATAATGTATTCGTAGTTCCTGCACAAGAACTGTACGTAACCTGTTATTTTATACTAAATTTATTCTTATCGGGTAAATTTTAATGCCCTTTAAAGCTACTTATGAATATTATTATAAAATTTAAGTCAAACATGTTAGTGGATACGGGCTGAATTTGAGTAATGCAACATCTAAACTAAACAAAAAATTATTTTTTCGATAATTTAGAGGAAGTGCGAAATAACAAAGTTATTATGCTAACGATGCGATTGTGCGATTTGTGCAATGATCTTTGCACAAAGTTGTTGTTTTTATTATTTATCTAACTAGAATGAATTAGACGAAAATCTAATTTTCAACCATAAGAATAACTAAACGGATTTAGATGTTATTTTAAGTAGGTTTTACCTTGAAAGAGAACATGAGAAACGTTTTCGTGAACGATTCATTGCCTCGCGATACGAAAATAATGACAATAGCTACCCTGTATCTATAGGTATTTTTGTTTTCTTTGTGGTCCACATTAGGTATTTTGTTTCCTTTGTGAACCACTACAAATAAAATGGCAGAGCCACGTGGTTACCTCAACCGCGCACGAAACACGTCCGTAGTAGTTCGCAGTTCTTTAAAAAATTTAGAATGTGGAATTTCATAATACAAATTAACTAATGGCCGCTCGACTGTCAAAAATAATTTTTGGGTAAGTGCATGTATACATTTTTTTGTGGTGTAGCCCGGAGAGCTTAGAATCTGGAGTGCGATTTTTGAATCTCATTCGGTGAGTTCAACACTTATTGTAATTGTCAAAATTACTATGGAGATATGCATCTTTCTACTTATGATTTGACTTACAAAAATAGCACTCCTGAGGTATGATTTTTGAAAGTCAAATCAGCAGTAGAAAGATGCATATCTCCACAGTAATTTTCACATAAATTTACAACTGCTGAACTCAGCGAATGAGATTCAAAAATCGCACTCCTGAGCTATAATTTAGTGAATTTATACTTACCTATTGGAAGTTCCCACGGACGACTAAAATTAGCTACGGTATTTGTTTACAAAACATGCGGCACCATGGTCACGCATTATTATACTAATGTTATATTTCTAGGAAAAACAACTTACCTTTTACGACCAACACCAGAAAAAACAAAGAGAAAACATTCGTATCCATTATAAACATTTTTAAAACGTTCAAAACAACTTCATGAAAACACAAACGTAAAAAAACAAATGATTAAAAAATACAGATTTTAACACATTTACGTTCCCGCGTTTTTTTTTCTTTTTTTAAATGTCTTTTTTTTTCGGCCAGCCAGTGGCCAAGGGCACGTTCGAAATATTGTCTTGGAATAGATTAGGATGCGCGTTTAAATGCGTTCCGTCTATGCAGGTCCGAGCCGTCACACAACTGACTGTTGACTTGAAACTGAGTGCCGAAATGGGACGCGTATGACGCGTAAACATCACACTTATTTTTAGAACGGTTTTCCTAATATCCTCGTTGAAAGGAATTTTCGTGGAATGCGTTTTGAAATAAATCTTATGAAAAGAAAAGCTGGGAAATTGTTTTTTGAAGAGTGCGCTTGTTGGGATGGGTAAAAAAATGTTAAACTCGCGTCAGGACCGTGACGTCACGTAACTGATCGAAAATTCGTAAGCATAGATAATAATATAGTCAGACCGTGACGTCACGTGACGTAAGACGTAAGATCTCTTAGTTTACACCATGATGGTACAATAATATACTGCGCCTGGTATTCTCTTCCGATCACGTGACTGACCACGTGACTGACACAAGCCTACGTCATCATACCCTTTTACCATGTTTAGCGGCCATTTTTTTGTGACGTAGGCTTGTATCACTCTGGGAATAGAAGACCTTATTTTTTTAGACTATGGTTTACACTATGTTTACACTTCTACCGGCACTACCGGAGTGCAACCCGTTGTTCTTTATTTCTTTTTCCTTATAAAACATAAACTTTTTCGTGCATTTCAAATTACCTATTTTGGCACTTTTGGTAAGTACTTTTGACCTAGATCTAACTACAACAAAAACAGTTTACATACTTATATGAGGCGAGGAGTTATGAGGTGCTATACTAAGATAAGAACTTGCATTTTTTAACTACAGAAGAAGAAATCAAATAAAAGTTCGAAGTAGGTAGATAGCTATTTCTGAAGTCACTGTTAATACCAAAATTAAATAAATAATATTCTTTATCTATAAAAAGAAAGTTAAAAACCACAACTGATCCAAATTGTTTAATAAAGGTTTTTTTTCCGAGTTTTCCTACAGTCGAGTCGCCACAAAGAATGGGAGAGACTTGGGACGTACAGTGTTATTTCTAGTACCTATTATATTATCTGTTGTAGTCATAGATTTATATTTGGTGGTAGTACATAATTGTTCAAATATGTAGTTTCACCATTTTCAGGTAGGTACATTTTCTTTGCCTATGTACTATGGAGTTCATTTTGTTCTTTGTTTGTTTTTTGTTTTGTTCATTTGTTTGTTTATTTGTTTTTCTTCGTTATATTTTACAATTAATTAGGTATAGCATTTACAAGTAGATGGGTAGGTAGATATAACAGTAGGTATTACAGATTCTATCTCTACCATAATTCAAGCCAAGCAAAGAGCAACCTGCCTTAGTGGCATACCTACTGTCCGCCATTTTGAAAAAATCACGATTTTGCGGCCAGTCATGAAACATATGCCAATCGACAGGGAAAATTATTACAAACAGAAAATATACGTTGGTAAAATGACCTAAGTGGTATACTTTCGGAGATATAGGGGTTTGAAAATAATAAAAAATTTAAACATTTTTTTCCGCCCAAATTGGCTTTTTTGATCAGGAATAGATCGGCAAAGCTCAGGATCGATCAGGATTTAATATAATTATATAATATTATTCTTATAAATAAGTTTTATTCATTTACTAAGATAAATAAAATACCTATCTACATGTAAGAGAGCTATGAGCAAGACGGTTGTAGTAGCAGTGTTGCTAACCATTCCGAGAGGGATGTATGTATGTATGGATGTATGATGTATGTATTTACCTATATATTAAATACTTGATCATCATCGTCATCATCATCATCATCACCATCTCAGCCGATGGACGTCCACTGCTGGACATAGGCCTCCCTAAGGATCGTCACAACGATCGGTCCGGCGCTGCCCTTATCCAACGTGTTCCCGCCGCCGTCACCAGGTCGTCGGTCCACTTTTTGCGGGGGGCTACCCACGCTGCGCTTTCCAGTACGCGATCGCCACTCAAGAGCTCTTCGGCCCCACCGGCCATATCGGTTCTTCGAGCAATGTGCCCCGCCGATTTCCACTTTAGTTTAGCTATTCTTTGGATTATGTCAGCTGCTTTGGTTCTTCAGCGGATTCTGCTGCGCTGATCTCTCTTCATTTCCGATTCGATCTCGCAGGGAATTTATTTATTTTTTTATTATTATTTTGGTTGTAAGGGCTTGGTCAATGACCAATAGCTACTGCGACCTGAATAGATCTATTGTAGCTGTCACCCTAGACCTAAAGGTCGTTTCCTAGGCCCACGGACTTCATGAACCGTGTTATGCTTTTGGAGGGGAGGTCCCTAATGTCAGTAGGTGTTATTACGTATCCACCTAGATGGCGACTCCTGCTGTGAATGAGCACTTCGCATTCGCAGAGGAGGTGTATGGGCGTTTCCTCTGCTTCACAGCAGAATCTGCAGGTGGGTGAATCTACAAGCCCCATTCTGTGTAGATGCTTGTTTAACTTGCAGTGTCCTGTTAAGGCTCGCACTAAGAGCCTTAAGTCGTTGCGGTTTGAATTGATGGCATCTGAGGTATGTCTGTTTGAGAAGCCGGTCACAAGTTCTTTTGCGTGCCTCAGTCCTGGTGTATCCGACCAGAGCTTACGGCTTTGGTTCACGGCCCATTCCTTCAGCACACGTCTAGAGGTGTTTGGCCTATTGCGTCTTCCTCCGCCCCTCTTCGTGCCAGCTCATCAGCAGCCTCATTTCCATCAATACCGCAGTGTCCAGGCACCCAGCCTAGGGTGACAGAATTTGTCGAACATAGCTGGTTTAGGGCTTGGACACATTCTAGTGTTAGTTTTGACTCTATTTCATCCTAGCGCTTTCAGAGCCGCCTGGCTATCTGATAAAATAATAATATGTTTCCCCTTTGGGTATCTTTGTAGATTCTCATGTACGCAATCTATGATAGCGTACATTTCTGTCTGGAATACTGTGGCATGCTGGCCAAGATGAATCGCCTTTTTAATCTTGGGATTGCCACCACATACTCCAGCTCCAGCACGGTTGTCCTTCCTGGAGCCGTCTGTAAACCAGACAACGTCTCCAGCACCGAAGGATTGTGGGGTATTCCCGTTCCAGTCCTCTCTTTGGGGTAGGATTACCCTGTATAACCTGTTAAAGTTATACTCTTTGTTCATGGTGTCCTTTGGCATACACATGATCGGGATTGTTATGAGAGTTTCGTGTAACCTTCTCATAACAGAGGACCTCCATTTGGGGTCTCCTCGTTCCAAGGCTCGGAGCATTGCAATTTTTGCCTCTTTCTGCACATGGATGTGTAGTGGAGGCAAGCCTAATATCGCCTCCATAGCAGCCGTGGGTGTAGATTTCATTGCCCCCGTTGCTATTCTGCAAACTAATCCTTGTAGGCTGTTTAGGGTGCTTACACACTTCGCTTGTTCGATTTTCTTAAGCCAAGCTACACTGCAGTAGGATACCATAGGCCTCACTATCGCAGTGTAGATCCACATAACCGAACTTGGTTTCAGGCCCCATCTGGAGCCCGTTAAGCGACAGCATGACCCTAGTCCTATTTTTGCCTTTCGCACAATGTGGTCCAGGTGACGGTTCCAAGTGAGTTTTTGGTCCAGAATTACTCCTAGATATTTAACCTCTTTGGAAAACGGTATAGATTTGTTGAAGAGTATAGGTGGTCTGAGACGCTCTAATTTTCGCCTTCTTGTGAAGGGCACTATAACCGTTTTATCGGCATTGACTGAAAGACCGAAGTCTTTGCACCACCTTTCTATCTTGAGTAGTGCTGTTTGCATGAGACTGGATATAGTGCTGGGACATGGGCCCACAATTATTACTACCAGGGTCCAGGTCATCAGCATACCCTTGAGTATCTAGATAGGCGTTGTTGAGGTCCCACAGGAGGCAGTCCACCACCACCGACCAGGCCAGTGGTGAGAGCACTCCCCCCTGCGGACAGCCTTTGGATACCTTGACCTCTCGGGTTTTACCTAGAAGTGTGGTCCTGACTGTTTTTGAGGTTAACATTGCCTCGATCCACTTTTTCGTAGTGGAGTCGACATTTCGATCGTCCATACATTTTAGTATGATTTCAGTAGAGGTGTTGTCGAATGCACCCTCTATGTCCAGAAAGGCACAGAGTGCAATCTCCTGATCATCGAGAGCTTTTTCCACTCTATCAACCAGTTCTAGCAGTGCACTTTCTGTGGATTTCCCTTTCTGGTACGCATGTTGTCTGGGGTGCAGCGGCCTACCCTTGAGGTAGGTCTCCCTAATATGCAGGTTTATTACCTTTTCCATGGTTTTTAGTAGGAAAGAGGTTAGACTAATTGGTCTATAAGATTTGGGTTGCGATTTATCTTTATCCCCAGCTTTGGGGATAAAGGTAACCCTAACCTTAGTCCATTTCTCTGGTAGGTATCCCCAAGCAAAGCTCGTTCTAAAGATTTTAACTACCAGTGGTTGGATGATCTCTCTTCCCTGTTGTAGGAGAGCAGGGAAGATTTCATCCTCTCCCCCAGTTTTAAATGGTTTGAAGCTGTTTATAGCCCATTTGACTCGGTCGGGTTTAAATACCAGTGCCGACATGCGCCAGTCTTCAATCCTTGGCTACAGCTCATCTCGCAGGGAAACTCCGAACATAGTTACATAGCCCTCTCCATTGCCTTTTGGGTAATTTTCAACCTTTTTATGAAGCTTTGAGTGAGCGACGACGGCTCATTTCCGTATTACATCTTGGGACACTGCGGTATTTGGGACGTGAAGACTGAAGAGACTACGTAGCTTTACAACGCTGCCTTGCCGAGTCGGATTCGACAGGTTGACCTTTTTCTCGAAATTGTACCTACCTAATTGAATAGTTTTGTACCAGGTAAACATTATCGTCAACAACTTCAAGCGCAGAGAGGGTACACTATAGACATTTTACATGATCGTCCATGTTCATTATCATTTTGTCCGTAGGCTAAGAATAGCATCATCCCATTTCTTCCTCTCAATGTAGTATAAGGCGATTATGGTATCCACCAAAAGATGGGTAGCAGCATCCTCTGAGTACACACATGTAATCCAACTGCGATCGCCAACCCGCCTGCAAAGCGTGGCCAGGACCATCACAATCAAAACCAGGTTCCCATTCCCTGGCGGCCCTGCTATTCCTGGCTACAGTAGCGGCCAAGGTTACAGCGAGGCAGGGTGCGCGAAGAATATCCGGCAGAGATCCGGCTACCACAAGATCACAACCGACAACAGCTGCACCTGGTAATAAACATATAACACTCGTTCACAGCGGACCGACGAGTCGCGCGCTGAACTCGAGGAAAAACTGAGCAGGATACGTTGGTATATCGTTGGATTATCTGAAGTCCGAAGAGAGGGAAAGGACTTGATAATCCTGAAATCGAGAAGCCTGCTTTATTTCCGAGAGGGCGACCTAAAGTCCTGGGCCCCGGCACGAAGCCGGGCATATGGTCCACAAAATCTCTTGTGAATAACTTGGAGGGGATCGTAAACGTGTCGAATAAGGTGGTGTAACCTTACACTCAAAATAACCAAACGGTCCGACTATTCGTTAAAGGCTATATAGGTATTCCTGGCCCCGACATTAGATCAGAAATTAATACGATTATGAAGTAGGGATTATGTATGAGGGAGGATATCTCTAGGGCCATGTATATTTCCAAAACACACTTCACAGTAAAGTTGTCATGTGAGATTTCAACGCAAAACTGGGCAAATGACGGTGAAGAGCTGCAAGTGGGACAATTATTTTGATGTTGGACGACGGAATTAACGGGGCCAACTAATGGACGGCTTCATGGAGGAGGAACTCGATGTAATGAAAACTCCTTCTTTATGAAGCGGGAGCACAGCAAATGAACCTGGATGAGCCCAAACGGAACAAGAAATGAGATAGACTTCATCATGTCGACGAAGAGGTAAATATTCAAAAATGTTTCTGTGTTAAACGCTTTTAAAGTCGGAAGCTAGGCAGAACAATAGGCAGATTTCAAAATCCGTGACTTATGATCACCGAGCCTATATTATTAGGGAGGCTATAGAGTGGAACAAAAGCTCCAAAATCTACGCAATCCGTCTATTGGCCAAAGCCAGCTAGCAAAATTTAAGACCGAAGATGGCAGGATCAGTATCGTCCAAGCGTAAGCTTCTGAGAGAGGTTGAGAAATTCTATGGACAGTATACACTAGAACACGGAGACCCGCTAAAAATCTACATAACAAACATAGATCTAGACTGACCCGGCACTATACCAAAGATATCCCGCACGTCGGCCTGTACGAGATTAATATGGCTCCCAAACAGCAAATGAGCAACAAGGCTATAATACAATGTAATACATTTGTTAAATAAATAAATAAATAAGGCGCTGGGTGACGGGATTACGGCCGAGCTCCGCAAGGCGGGTGGAATACCGATCCTTTAGAAGTATTTCGTTTAGGTACGTCATACTCGAGGGAGAAACGCCGCAGGCATGGAACAGAAGTCTAGACTTAGAGGTGCCCTTCCTAAAAAAGAGCGATAAGTAATGTCCTGCTGAAGACCTAAAGGCTCATTTCGCTTCTTAATCTGCATGTCTACAAGTATAAGCTGTTTCGAGAGTCGTTACAAACCGTCTCGGACGCAAGTTCAATGACTTTCAGTGAATTGTGTTTGGAACTATACAAGGCTCTAGAGACATCCTCCCCATACATAGTCCCTACCTCGTCATCGTATTTCTGATCTGATGTCGAGGCACAGGTATACCTGTAAAACCTTTAACGAATACTGTACGAGTTTTGTGCAACATAAACCCGGCACTCTGGGGCCCGAGAGTTTTGGTCGCCCTCTCGGAAATAAAGTAGGCTACCGGATTCGAGGATTAACGAGTCTCTCCCTCTCTTCGGACTTCAGTTAATCCAACGATATCACAACGTATCCAGGGGGTCTACTCCGGGATTCGAACTTCGCAATTGCGAGTACATTTTCGCTCCAATATCAACTCTATTCCAATGAAGTGCGGACCGAAAAAGTGGCGATATAGCGAACATCGAAAGTGCGGGTACAGGGCCTGCTCAGTTTTTCCTCGAGTTCAGCGCTCGACTCGTCGGTTCGCTGGTGAAGTGAACGAGTGTTATATGTATATTACCAGGTGCAGCTGTAGTCGGTTGTGGTCTTGTGGTAGCCGGATCTCTGCCGGAGATGCCACCCTGCCTCGCCGTTACCTTGGCCGCTACCGTAGCCATGAATAGCAGGGCCGCCAGGGAATGGGAATTGTTTTGGTTGTGTTGGCCCTGGACACACTTGGCAGGTGGGTTGGCGATCGCAGTTGGATTGAATGTATGTACTCAGAGGATGCTACTACCCATATTTTGGTGGATCCCATAGTCGCCTTATACGACACTCAGAGGAAGAAATGGGATGATAGTATTCTTAGCCTACGGACAAAATGAAAATGAACATGGACATCATGTAAAATGTCTATGGTTTACCCTCTCTGCGCTTGAAGTTAATGACGGTTATGTTTACCTGGGACGAAACAATCCAATTAGATAGGTACAATTTCGAGAAAGAGGTCAACCTGTCGAATCCGACTCGGCAAGGCAGCGTTGCAAAAGCTACGTTGTCTCTTCACGTCCCAAATACCGCAGTGTCTCAAGACGAAAGTCTTTGACCAGTGTGTATCGCCAGTGATGAAATACGGAACTGAGCCGACGTCTCGCTCACTCAAGGCCTCATAAAAAGGATGAAAGTCACCCAAAAGACAATGGAGAGGGCTATGTTCGGAGTTTCCTTGCGAGATCGAATCAGAAATGAAGAGATCCGCAGAAGAACCAGAGCAGCCGACATAGCCCAAAGAATTGCGAAACTAAAGTGGCAATGAGCGGGGCACATTGCTCGCAGAACCATATGGTAGATGGAGCCAAAGAGTTTTTGAGTTGCGATCGCGTACCGGAAAGCGCAGCGTGGGTAGCCTCCCGCAAAAGGTGGACCGACGACCTGGTGAAGGCGGCGGGAACCCGTTGGATAAGGGCAGCGCAGGACCGATTCGTGTGACTATGGAGGTGCTACTGGAAATGTTCTTCCATTGAAAAGGGAAGTACTTCCGCCAGGCTAGGTGTGATGCCTGGGGACTGGCCGTGGTCTAACAGTTCTTAGTTGGGCCTTGTAGGTATATATATCGAATCTCTATGATTATTTCTCTTGCGCGATTTATGTCTCGCATTCGATTGTGAACCTTATGTGTAGTAGGTTACGAGTTACGTATTTACGATGAACGTTGTCTTTGTATGGGCCATATTTCCGAGAGCGACGGTATCGCCATCTGTTGGCATCTTTGCTATAACTTGTGGATGCTGACATCTGTAGCAAGTCCTCACATGACGATTCTTGGGGAGGCCTATGTTCAGCAGTGGACGTCCATCGGCTGAGATGATGATGATGATGATCAAGTATATAAATCATAGGTAAATATATATAAATCCCTCTCGGAATGGTTAGCAACACTGCTACAACAACCATCTTGCTCGTAACTGTCTTGTATATGTAGGTAGTTATTTTATTTATCTTAGTAAATGAATAAAACTTATTTATAATAATAATATTATATAATTATATTAAGTCCTGATCGATCCTGAGCTTCGCCGATCTATTCCTGGTCAAAAAAGTCAATTTAAGCGGAAAAAATGTTTTTATTTTTTTTTATTTTCAAACCCCTATATCTCCGAAAGTATACCACTTAGGTCATTTTACCCAAGTATATTTTCTGTTTGTAATAATTTTCCCTGTCGATTGGCATATGTTTCATGACTGGCCGCAAAATCGTGATTTTTTCAAAATGGCGGAAAGTAGGTATGCCACCTTCCATACTGAAATGTTCGAAGCTCTTTAAAAGAAATATCGCTATAATTATTCCTTATCTATCTTCTTAATCGTTGTTCTCCTGCTAATGCGATGATATTTTGTATTTTTACCATTATTCCACCCTTTTTAGGGTTCCTTCGGTGCAATGAACGAGCAATGTGCTTTCCCCCACTTAAATAAATCGGTTCTTGTTACTAAAAAGAACGGCGTTACATTAAATTTTGAGATAATGTTTTTAGAAAGGGTAGGAAGAAATGCAACGTTGCTTCATCTTGTTTGAATTATGAAAGTCTTTGTTTAATAATTAGCAAGTTTGAAACAAAGTTATGATTTGAGCATCGTTAACACTTTCACGTTTCAATAAGCCTTCAGGTTACATAAACTCATAGCAGCATTTATTTTCAAGACGGTCAGGAGTGCGATTTTTGAAACTCATTTGAAGAGCTCAGCAGTTGAAAATGTCAATATTGCTATGGAGACGTACATCTTTCTACTGCTGATTTGACATAAAAAAAATCATACTCACGAGTGCGATTTTTGAAAGTCAAAAAGCAGCAGAAAGATGCGTTTCTCCATAGTAATTTTGACATTTACAACTGCTGAGTTCAACGAATGAGTTTCAAAAATCGCACTCCAGGATCTTGCTTCAATTGAATTAAAAAACTCATTGATAACTACGCATATCACAATCACAATTCGATCAGATTGTGATATCTGTGATACGTTACGTTTGAGGATCGGGTTTAGCAGGTTAGCATAGGTAATGATTGTGAACTTTTGTCATAGGTAAGTACATCTAATAAATACCTACAAAGAAAGTATTAAAAATGTTAAAAGGTATGCTCATAATTGTATTGTCTAAAAAATAAAATATTTTTATGCATGTTTGACTTTAAAAGTTTCTTGCACCAAAAACTATTAATTTGGGATAGATTCTCCCATAAAATACTTGACACTGGCGGAAATGCAGTGCTTACGTTGTGCGTAAGCAAGCAAGAGTCCATTTAATTATAAATAAAAAAAAACATGTTTAAATATGATGCTGTCATCAGTGTGAGATGTATGAAAGACAAATCTATAACTAAATACGTTTCAGCTGAAATACTTTTGGTGCAGGCTACAATAAAAGGATAAAAGTCAAAGAACATCGAGCATTGAAAATGATTTTAGATGCGTCTTCTATTATTTGTTCCATTGCATTGACCCAAATGCATGAGGTGTTCATCTCTAAGTGGTTGTGCATTAAGCTGCGACCAAATTTAAGTTAAGTACTCGATGTAATTGTAAATTGTACCAATGTATCATTGTAACAGCTGTTGATGAACCTGATAAAATAAAATAAAATAAAATAAAAAATAAAAATATTTTACTATCAAGACCAAAACTAGCTCAACATTGTTTTTGTTTTTATCCCAAAAAGATATAGGGTCATAGCCCATAGGTATATTGATATCGTACTCATGCTTTTATCATAATACAGTATCTAACTACAGAAAACATTTAATGATAAACCGCACCAATTTCCCCTGCTCCATAACCAAACAGAGCTAAGCGAATTGTTCCTAATATTGAAACAAGCACCTTTCACACGGAAACACTTCCCCTTTCGGTTCATAGGACTATTTTCGTCCACCTTTCCCCCACTAATTGTTGGTAAACGCCTTTAGCGGTCCGCAAACATTTGTACAAGTCATATCCCCTTGTTATCCTCCTTTGATTATAAGCTTTGTGTGCTAAGATTACGTCTTTAATACCATTTGCGGTGTTTAGTCCTTCTAAGGAACTGGTGCAAGGGTCAAATCTTAACTAATTATTAGGTACCTACTTAGATTTGGGTATACACTTTATTGAAATATGTTACCTGCGACCAAATATAGGATAGACAAACAGTCTTATACTTTTGTATACGAGGCGCCGCATATTGGATGTGATTTTTCACATCCAATATGCGGCGCCGCGTCAATTCATACTTACACAGATATAACTACGGTATATACCTCCTCAGCCTTTCATTTTAACATAGACCTTAATGCTCAGTTAATAACGTCGTAAGCCATTTGTTTTAGTTTTTACTCATTAAAAAATATTCATTTTGAAATTACCTTTAATGCTATAGCAATAAAGTACAAAATCGTCTCAAAGGATATGCGTGTAACGTCATTTTGGAACTGCGCTCACCAAGGTCATCACCGAGAACAGCACACGCAGGAGCGAGACGTGCTCATTTAATTTGGTGTGCGTTAGAATAGTACGGCGACATAATACTCGGTTCTTTTTCGCTTATACTCGCGTAGGCGAGAGTGAAAGGGATAGTTGCGTGCTTGCCGCGTGGTTGTAAATTTACAAAAATATTGAAAAAATGCGATTAAATGCCATGATATACAACGTGTTAATAAATTAGCGCAAAACCTCATACACCCCTACTGATTTATAACAAAATAATTAGATTGAAACAATAATTTCATTATTTTGATAGTTAAAATTTTAAGTTATTCGCATTTTAAGTTTTGAGGCAAAAATGATTTGTTATCTTTTCAGCACTGAAAGAAAGCGCTAACGTACTCATGGATACATTTTTATAATCTTGTTTTGGTAGTAAGTAGGGTGAGTGTGCCCGTGCGGTGGGTTGACATCGGGTTCAGAAATTTTTAAATTTTGATAACAAATTATTTAATATTTTGAAAAAAATTACCTATGTTGAAACCATGATAATTCGATTCTGTTCTCGATTCTAGACAAACTACTTTCTAGTTTTGCGTTAATTCATTAACACGTTGTATGACGAATATTGAAGATAATGTGATTACAAAGCGATACTTACTGAAAGTATGACACTCCATCTTGTTTTTTGCACTTTTCGTGAGTTGTTTTTGCAGGCACGGTCGATTAGCGACTGAGAGCGAAACAAGGCATACTGCCAGATTGTGCTTTGTTTTGATGGTGCCATTTTCCGAGCGGCGTTTCAAAATCTACCCTATACTTGATCGAAGTATGTTACGATGCAAGTCGAACTACTTCTTGGTTATACCTAATAGTCAATTATTGATTCCGTATACTAATTTTAATTTCATACCTTGTAAATGTATTTCTTTGTGTGAACCAATGAATACTTGTTTAATAAAATCAAATAAAAAAGTAAAAGACAAAACTTGAACCCGCAACCAGCCAATCCGGAGCTCGCTTTCGTTCAATTTAGATAGAGCACTCCATAAGGGCAAGTTCTTTTATTCATATTTTAATACTTACCTACAGTTAAATAATTTTGAAACTTTCTAAACTATTTCTAAGAAGTTACGAAACTGTAAACTCGTACTCGAAGGTTTTGGACGCTATTCCAAGAATCCTTGTGTCTTCTCAGGTAGGTATTAATTTGTCTGTAACACTATCGTATTTAATCTAGTATCGTATTTAGCCTTTATTTTCTCTTACCTGATAGGTTCTTGTTAGCTTGTAATCTAAATATTCCTAATCCAGGAGAATTAGGAATAGCTACATCATAGGATAGTGTGTACCATATTACAAGGACGTCGAAATTGTATACCACAATAATAATCGACCAGTTGTAATGCGCTCGAGCTATATGGATTTATTGGTATAACGGGTGCCAAGTTAACCTGGCCAAGTGTATCGTTTAATCTTAATCAACCTAGAACCTGGTAACCAGCATTCAGTGTATATAAAGCACAGTTTCTCGAACCTAAGCGTAGATTAATCTGTTCTTCTATGCATAAGTAGGAAACTCAAACCTCTACTACCTAAATACATCCAACAGAATCAAACGCCAACGGCCCTTTCGTACCAAAACCAAGCCAAATAGTTACGAAATGTACCATTTCATTCATTTATTAAATTTTAAATGTCGGGTCGAACATTCCATGAACTAATATCAGCAGACGACATCTGTGCGGCATCGGCAGCGGCAACCCTTTGAAGCGACGTATTATATGAAACCTTATTTCAGACGATTATTGACAAAGTTGTAACATTTACCCTCAGAGCATTGTTAAATATTAGTTGCAACTAGTTTCGCTTTTGGACCTGCTAAGGGACGAAAGCGGATCTTAACCTCGTACGTTTGAAAATGTACTATTTAGAGATAGGTACCCTTTGCTTCGATCGTTTTCGGAGTACAAATAATTATAATCTATGCACATTTTTCATGCAATCAGAAAACCTGTACGAGTTGAGAGTAATTGTAGAGTTAGTATTACTCAACTTGAAAATAAAGAAACAAAAAGCCCCATCTCATGATCATGACATAAGACATTTAAGAGCACAACAACGATGCTCTCAAAATGGACTTATGACCTTCGCTTGTCTTCGTATCAACCACCTACCTAAATGTAGATATGAAGCCAAAGATGCAGCTCGCTAATTGGAGATCAAATATCCAAGACTTGACTACATAATCTTGATTACATAACTTGAATACACACAAGTATTAATACCCTCGAGTTCGTTGGCAGTTGGCAGGTTCACTAGCAATTACGCTAACGTTCAGTTTTACAAAGAAAATGAGGCCAAAAACATGAAACTACTTAACAAAGAAAGTTTCTACCTAATCGCATCGTGTAATAAAAAGTTGTCGAAAGAACTCATTTGGCTACACTAACTGTTCGACGGAACTCTTAGTTTGTTCAGGAAAGCCGCCTCTTAAGTGGGTGATTCCCCGAAACTTTAAGTTGTAAACTGCGTAAGTCAATATACTATCTTTTCCTGGTGGACTGTGACGACCTGGTAAAGTAAAGGTAGGGAACTAGTGAAGTGAACTTGTGAGGTTATTCGGTCATGAAATTCATTCACCATTTTATTGAGAAGAGGGGTCATCTGTATAGATGAGTTGTTTGGAAAGAAACTGGTCGCACTTTTGCAAATCACACAATTTAGAATACGCGAAGGAAAAGTGGCGCATTGTGGAGAGGCGTGGAAACTCAATCTTCAGATCTGGGCTCGAATCCGCACGCTATGCTATGTGGTACCAATTAGTTTTTCTAACTTATGTATACGTGATGCCGACTACAGAAGGAAAACATCGTGAGGAAACTTGCATAGGCACCTACGCTGAAGAAGAAATTCCGATTCGTATTTGAAGTCTACCAGTACGCATTGGGAACGCGTGGTGTAATAACACCCATTCAACCTACCCGATGGTAGGCCTGTGCTCTGCAGTGGGACGTATACAACGTGTTAATGAATTAGCGCAAAACCTCATACATCCCAACTGATTATAACAAAATAATTAGATTTCAACAATAATTTCATTATTTTGATACTTAATATTTAAAGATATTCGCATTTTAAGTTTTGAGGCAAAAATGATTTGTTATTATTTCAGCACTGAAGAAAGCGCTAAGGTACTCATGGATACATTTTTATAATCTTGTTTTGGTAGTAAGTAGGGTGAGTGTGCCCGTGCAGTGCAGTAAATTTTAAATTTTGCAAAAAAAACTATTTAATATTTTGAAAAAAAATTACCTATGTTGAAACATGATAATTCGATTCTGCTCTCGATTCTAAACAAACTGCTTTCTAGTTTTGCGTTAATTCATTAACACGTTGTATAGGCTGATGATGATGATGGTGAAGGAAAAGTTAGTTATGTGCAATATTTATCTGGACTACCTATGTAGTTAGTGGGTTCTGTATTGGCATACAAAGTGCATCATCACAATCATTATGTTCGTCGATCGTCCGTGTCGTCATAATAACAGCACACACACAGTGTTGGAAATTCTACAACGCGAAAGTATTTATCAAAACTCATCAACTGCAACTTGCTGCTTTTCCAGCTATAAATACTTCAGGTTTGCAATTTTAACCCTTATAACTCACTGGAAGTGTTCAATGAATCCAACTTGGGAAGTCGTCTTGAAGAATTCTTAATAGCTATAGAATAAATTAGAAATTGGCTTGATTCACGGTGCTTTAAAGATGGTTGGAAGTATAAGAACTCTTTTAGCAGGTGCTACTTTAGTTTCCCAGTTGCTAAGTTCCGCTGTAAATTAATAAGTATGTGTGATGAGAAGGGTGTTTGTTGTTTCATGAACATTTTTATTATGTAAAGCGCATCATGTACTTAGGTACTTGTTACCACGAAACAACAGACTTTTGCTCCAACCACAGATTATTTAAATAGTTACTTTGTAACAGATACTGCACTCTCCCGAAGCCGCGACGAACGACGAAATAAAACTCGCCTTTATGTCAATACACAAAAGCCTGTTTTTCATGCGATACGCGGTGCTGTAGGTACTTATTGCTCTAACCTCAATTATTTAGGTATACATTTTAATTTTAATGGGTTGCTTCTTTTTTAGGTATCCTAAGTCCACAAGGAACCCTTCTAATTTCGCCATGTCCGTCCGTCTGTCTGTCAGTCTGTCTGTCAGTCTGTCTATCAGTCTGTCTGTCAGTCTGTCTGTCTGTCCGCGGCTTACCTCAGCGACACTTAGTACTAGAAAGCTGTAAATTGGCATGGGTATACAAATTCATCACACCGACAAGGGGTAAAAGAAAACCTTGAAAAAAAATTTTTTTTGGTACCTTAATCCCATACACGCGAAGTGGGAATGGATTTTTTTTTCTCGTCTACCCCATGATGTGGGGTATCGATGGATAGGTCGTTCAAAAATATTATGGGTGTAGAAAAACCATTTTTTTGATTTAGGGATCTGTTAGAGCGAAATATTAAGTGATAGTGCTATTAAGTGCTAGTGAAAAATTTTGTTATCTATATAGAGTCAAGTGTAGGTACTTTGTAGACTTAAAAGAAAAAGCCCCCTTCTAAGTTCGTATATCTTGACGAGCAACTATGGAACCCTACCCTGTGCATGGCCCGACACGCACTTGGCCGTTTATTTAACTAATATGATGCTAGAAACCCCCGTGCTATTTTTTTATTTGCTTAGGTAATGTTGTGTCAGGAAAATCCATAATATTCTAACAGGTAAACCTACAATATTCAACCAACTTTCCTATCTGTTATAATTTTAAATAAAACTTTCTTCCGTTTCCATAGAACATAATCTAGGTTGATCGTGGACAGAAGCCGAAGTTTTAATAAAATTCAACCCGGCAGAAGTGTCAAACACAAAGAAGTTTGCCTTTGTCGTCATCCACTGGAAAAAACTTTTGGCTGACTCTGAACTTTAGTAGTCAAACAAAATGGAGCTTGTAATAAGATGCCCTTGGCAGATTGACTCTAGATTTTTTTACTCCAAAAGGGCGTTTAATCGGCCAGATTATAGACACTGATATAGGCCATCTACTTTAGCTCTCAAAAACTGTAAATATTTATTTAAAGCAATATGAACAATTTATATCGTTACGCCTCACTGCAGAGCACAGACCTACCTTCAGGGAGAGTTGTATGGGCATCATTAAGATCTCATGTACAATTACTTCATTACTGTACAAACAATGTGGCAATGCAAGAAATATTTGATTTTGAATTAACCAAAACTACTCTCATGCAGCTAATAGTACTGTAGCCACGGGACTTTTTAATTACAAAAAAGATTACCGATTGTCGTTTTTATATTGTTATAGGGTACGAAATGAGTAATATAAAAACCCGAGTCTTAAAGATCACAACCCGCCGTAGCAAAAATAAACTAAAAAATAAATTCTCAAATTTTTTAATTTTGCGGTTACCGTTTTTTTCTATACTGTCATGTTCTACACCTTAGTTCAATACCCATACGTAATAGTAAGTCTGTCTAAAGTTGCCATACAAAGCTATAAGACCCATCGAAATTGACTTTTTCATCTTGTCTTATAGCTTTGTATGGCAACTTTAGACAGTCTTACTATTACGTATGGGTATTGAACTAAGGTGAAGAACATGACAGTATAGAAAAAAAACGGTAACCTCGAAATTCAAAAATGTAAGAATATTTTTTTTAGTTTATTTTTGCTACGGCGGGTTGTGATTTTTAAGACTCGGGTTTTTATATTACTCATTTCGTACCCTACAATAATATCAAAACGGCAATCGGTAATCTTTTTTGTAATTAAAAAGTCCCGTGGCTACAGTACTGGTTATACGGCTAGTTTTCTTAATACATTAAATATTGGTGCCAATGTCCAGATTGTGCCTTTATGGAGCAATTTGTTTGTGCTATAGCCTATAGAGCTCGTAGAATTACTGTGCTATCAGCAAGCGGTTTTCCTCGTTAACCCCCTTTTGTCCCAAATTCCTAGAGACTGAATTCACAGGAGTGCAAGAGCTGAAAATTACATGTTTCGATTTCAACCTGAGGACCAATCGCACTAAATAAATCTCCACTGAACCGTGATTGGACCGCATGCAAACCACAATGTTTTACGGTACCGCCCTAATCATTTGACAGCCGCTAGAGCTGTTTTGACAGATCGCTCAGACGGTTTAGCGCGTTACGGAATTCAGCACAGTTGAATAATTAGTGATTGGATTAGAATTGAAATTGAATAAGAACAGAACTTGAATATTTTAAATTAGCGCGATGGGAGTCCTGTTTCATTTGAAAGAAGCTTTTGAATTATGGGAATATCTAACTCTTATAAGGTCAGCTTATAAGGTTTCACTGCAGGGCAATGACCTTCGTTCACTAATAAGTTGGGATGCATTCGACCATAGTTTACTATGTTTTTATTTATGTTAGTTTCTTCATTATGCTACCCAAGTATAGGTTGACGAAGGTGTGCAGCCTACTTGTTATGATTTTATTTAAGAACTTAGCTGTTATGCAGATTTAATAAACGCTACCATCTTTTGCTGTTATCAAGGGTTTTTGGCTTCCCAGATGATTTGGAAGTCTTAATGCTACTCTTTAGGAAAGCGGCCACACCGGTTCTATAATGTATACCGATAGAATATACCAGCAAACCTACGTCTCGAGTGCCCGCATAAAACTATTCTTTCGTGAAAGAGGATAAAAAGTTACTTACAAAAGTTGGCCAGGATGAAAGTTAGAAGCTTTCAAGATAATTCGGTCGGACTCAAAAATCAGACCAGATGATTTATTAGGTTGGCCCAGGCTTCTTCTTCTATTGAATCAATAGTGTCATTGAGTTTGACTTGCCACCATGGTGCAGAGATTGTTAGGTCCGTCACACACGCTTTAGAGACCTGCTTACTGCCCAGGGTGCGACGGACATATCGGGGCTTCAGTAAGTCACTCGAGGAGGTTCAGGCTAGAATCATGGTCGTTCTAGATGACATAGAGTAAGAAAGACATACAGTTTAAGAAAGAGTAACTAGTACTTTATGTAGTATTAACACTCCCTGCCCCCCCCCCCCCCCCCCCCAATTTTAACCTCACCCCCTCTGGTAGGACGTGTGGCGTCAAACGTATGCGCTGATGTATTTTTGTCTCTCTCGCAGTCACTGAGTTGATATAAAACATGCTCTTCCTTTCAAATTTTCCCTTTTGTATGAGTAAGTGTCCTCTCGTAAGTGGACTCTCGGTCTACGCAATTCTTTGATGGTTCCAATTTTGTGAATGTGTCGTTGTACCTATTAAACTATCACCTCATTATAATCATTTCATAATAAGTTAATAAAATCAATACAACATGTCATTTGAATGAAGAATAGTAGGAACTGTATCCTTTTAACCCATCAAAAATATAAATGTGAAATGAGAGCCAAGTTCAGTATTTTTATATATGCCTTGGTTGTAATACCTCAGTGATAATATTAGATGAAAATAGCTGTCGTGGTTGCGTTTTGCTGCTGCTTTTTGGACGATTTGTCTATTTACTAGTAATTTCTACTTTTGAATGCGGACTTTTGGAGATGTGGAAGTTTTTTTTAAAAATGCCTAAATTTTTTCTGTTTATAATAATTATGACCGCCGGCGCCGTCCTGAATGGCTTTTAGTTTTCGTGAAAAATGGCTGGGTCCAAATCTGCCAATCTTCTTTGACATATTTATGTAAACAATAGATTTTGAGTTATGAGGGGGTCAAAAGTGGCTCCAAATGGTTCGTGTAATATTACACACGGTGCTGCTTGCCAGTTCTGTTGGCTTGAACTTGGCTTGACATTGTGCCGCGTGTCTAGATGTCTCTGAGAGAGAACGTAACTTGCAAAGCTTTCAAGCTCTTCGTTTCAAATTCAAAGATTCTCGAATAGCATATTTGATCTCTTCCGAATGGCACGATACGATGCGTAAAACTGCGGTAGGGTAAGGTTGCCTTAGTCGTACTCCCTAAAGGAGAATTGCTGTAACTTTCAGATTAATTTAATTTAAACATTTTTTTTTGTTATCATGGAATCATAATTTATTTAACTCTTAACCAGCATTCATATAATACAATCGTCTTGCATCAAAAACTCGATATACAATTTTTGAAAAAAGTTCCTTCGGTATGACTAAGGCGTCGGTTGTTTAACTCGTACCACCTATAGCCTAAGTCGTACCTAAGTACGACTTATTTAAATTATTTTTATATTTAATAATGCCTGCAAATAAATATAAGTTACACTCAGAAAACAATTTTTTTTTTTGGAAATACAAAACTATTACGAATAAAATTTGTTTAAACCTCTGGATCGCCGGTCGATCCTTAAGGATCGAAAAACTAGGCTAAAGCTAAAGGCTAAATTATACCTTATTGAAAAAAAAGGTTTCTTTTATCTTAAGGCTTTTTATAGGTTGGTGCTTGAAGGGTATATTTTTTACTTTCCACTAGTTTCCACCCCAGCACATAAGGTACGATTAAGGAACCGTCTACAGGTACGACTTAGGCAACGAGACCTTCAAAGTTTCAAACCAAAATTTCTGATGTAGGTAATATAATTTTTTTTAACTAAACAGATAAAAAAAATTATATTATCAAGCAAACGCTTGTATTGAAATGAAAGCACGATGAAGCATGATGTTCCTACAAAAAAATACATTTGATTCAAAAAAATAACATTCGTATCATATTTACCCTGGAAATAGCTTACGTATGAGCCAAAATTTTTAATGAAAACGGTAAGATTTTTTTTTAAGTATTCGTTTTGAAAGTCGGCCGACCGCCCGCGTCGGGTTGTTTACACGCACGTTTAAATAGTACAGGATTCTAGTGCTAGATGTCACTGATTATAAATACGAGACGAAATATGTCTGGAATACGACTTAAGCGGTGGTATCACTAAGGCAACCTTACCCTATATCGAAGCAATGTGATGGAATATCAAATATTTCTGATAGCGACACCAAATCTTATTCTGTGGGAATGTCGCTGCAGACGGTATCTTGTATTGCAATAATCTCCTGTTTTGTAATAAAATTGTTTATGTGAAATGTCCTGTCAAACGGAAATTAAATATTTTTGCTATCGTAGTACATACTATTATAATAAAAATATATAAAATTATGATGACTGTGTCCATTTCAGGGGTGATCAGATATAATCATCACAAAACAGAAAAACATGTTTTTTGATCTTTTATAGCACTCCGTGACCTAAACCCGCACTTAGGTCACGGTTTTTCGTTACCTAAGTAGTCCATTATTACACGGATTACACCGTTCGAAAATGAATCTACTTTATTGCACAGATGCACAATAGGTACTTTTAAAGCACTCCGTGACCTAAACCCTCACTTAGGTCACGGTTTTTCGTTACTAAGTAGTCCATTATTACACGGATTACGTTCAAAAATGAATCTACTTTATTGCACAGATGCATAATAAACAAAAGAAGGTACTTTTAAAATGTGCTTTCAATCAATGTGACCAACATTGAAATGGCGAAATCCCCAATTGACTTCAACTTACCCCCTACATTAATGATATATTATTTTACTGTGCCTACCCCCCCTTACCCCTACGTACGCCGGGCTACTTACCCCTACTCACAACTTATTAATATGTTGGTAGTAGGGGGTGCATAGGGGTAACGGGGTAACGGGTGCGTAGGGGGTGCGCCCCCAAGTGCGTAGGGGAGATTGGGGTGATTAGGGGGTGCACCCTCTAGGATGTAGGGTAATTAGGGGGTGCACCCCCTAGCTCGTGGGGGTGATTAGGGGGTGTACCCCCTAGTTCGTGGGGGTGATTAGGGGGTGTACCCCCTAGTTCGTGGGGGTGATTAGGGGGTGTACCCCTAGCTCGTGGGGCTATTAGGGGGTGCACCCCTTAGCTTGTGGGGGGCGATTAGGGGGTGCACCCCCTACTAACACCTTATTAGTGTGTTGGTACTAGGGTGGAGTACGGAGGCTGTGAGTATGAAGTGCGTAGGGGGTAATCAGAGGTGAGTATTAACGATTGATTGTGATTGTGATTGCGATATATTAACGAAGCTTTTGAAGTCGTGGTTGTGTCCTTCGGGGGGCTCCGCCCCCCGTGCCCCCGGGGGGGCTCCGCCCCTCCACCCTGCCGGGGGCTTCGCCCCCCGGGCCCCCTTTCTCCTCTTTCATTTGGTATACGTATTCATAAAATTAAAAACCTCCTTTTTTGAAGTCGGTTAAAAAGTTCACCATTAAAGAGAATTTCATTACATTAAAAAGTTGGCGGGTTTAGGTCACACGAGCTATAAAATAGTATACGATACTCGTGACCTAAGTAAGTCCATTATTACACGGCGTTTATCGTCCTCGCTGCGCTCGGACGATAACTTCACGCCGTGCAATAATGGACTACTTAGGTCACACGTATCGTAATGTACTATTAATAATAAATTACAATACAAAAGTTAAAAACACTATAGTAGGCAACGATTGCCATTTTCTTCTACTATTAAATCTATTTCTTTACAAGTAGGACTACACGGAGAAAAGTATTCAGATGACAACTATTTATTTTAGCAGACTTTGTTAGAGTAGTACCTAGATGTAAACCTACCCACCTACCTGTGGATTCTTGTTCATTTATCGAAAATCTATTTATAACAACAAATTTTCTTTAAATTTGATAATATAAATATATTTTTCTCTGTGTCCAAGAGTTTCCCAAAACATTTGAAATTTCAATGTTCATATTCAAGACACAAAAGCTCTACCAAACTAATTATGCGTAACGAATCACCGCAAAAAATTGTTCAAAAGAGCAATCTATTGTTTGCGCCCAATCCATGGGGACATTGAATGATTGATACATTCGCGAAAAATGAGCGCATTTCCCTACGGCATGGCAGCGTCCGACACAGAATAGCTTTTAGAATAAAAGCCGGACTGTCGAAGTATGCCGAACATGACCGAGTGGTGGTCCTTGGGGAGCTTGCGATGTGCGTGCCCTGGGGGGAAGTTGACCTAATAGTTTTGTAAAAAGTATTCTTTGTGGCGTATGTGTTAATGTTTTACCGATATGGAAATTTTAATTCAATTTAATAAGATACCTAACAGAAGTGAGAACCCAGTCGTATGTTATCTGGAATCTGCGTGCACCTGATACAAGTCACGGCACGAATCTCTAGCGCTGACCTTGAATGTACAAGAAACTATGCACTATATTCGTCGAACTAAATAGGTATACCTACTCCTCGTGGCAGTGCGTTTTCTATTAGTTCTCTCTTATATGTGATATTGTTTTGTTATTATTATAACCAAGTCTATTATCAGTGTATTCGTCGAACTAAATAGGTATACCTACTCCTCGTGGCAGTGCGATTTCTATTAGTTCTCTCTTATACAGGGTGTAAAAAGACTACTCCCGAAAACTGAAACTATGGATTCAGACCATGATACCTAACACTTTGGCACTGAAATTTATTTTTTTTATTTTCACTTTTTTTTTTTTTCGTGCCTTTATTTCTACAATTATGAACATTAAAGCCTACCAGTGACATAATGCAATACAATTTTAATTGTTAAACACAAGCATTTCGAAAATAGCAAAAATCCGCTATGTAAAACGCACTCATCAAACTCGTCGCCAAGCTACGGTCGCGCGCCACACAGCTGTAAGGTCACTGCCCGCTCACCCGAGCGATGTACGCTTTACATTGCGTGGCAAGAAAATGGAAAATCACGAATAATTTTTTTAAATTTAAAAGGTTAGCGCCATTAATTTTTATATAGGTTCAGTGATATGTTCTTAAAGTTTTCGGGAGATGTCTTTTTACACCCTGTATATGTGATATTGTTTTGTTGTTATTATAACCAAGTCTATTATCAGTATATTCGTCGAACTAAATAGGTATACCTACTCCTCGTGGCAGTGCGATTTCTATTAGTTCTCTCTTATATGTGATATTGTTTTGTTATTATTATAACCAAGTCTAATTAGTTATGGCTTCCTAATTATTTTTTTCTTCGTGTGATGACTTTTTCTTTACAAACTTGATCTTTTTTTATGTATGCGACATTGATCTCAGAATATATTGAACTCACGATGGTATCCCTTTCAGGATGGTTAGAAACATTGCTACTACTACAAACTTTCTAATGTCTTTTTCTGTTTCTTTTTCTGTTGTTTTAATTTCTAGTGTAAGTACCCTCTTTTTGGGTTCAACTGGATAAAATGACAGCTACATGAAAATCGTTTCTTTTGCTAAAGATAACAATTCGATTCAAATAACAAATCTGCCCGTTATATGCTTAGAAATACGAAGTGAACTCTCCTCCGTGCTTAGAAATCTTTCACATATAAACGACCCATGTTCTCAAATTGCCTTATGTTATGTCTGTGAGGGGAGGATGGCACAGATGGTTCACTATTATTACCTCTACTAAGGGAAGTTTATGAGTTAGGGATATCAGTAGGTTAATCAATACATACAGGTTTAATCAAAACGTAGTACATTTATCATTTTAGGTTTTCCAATCAAAGACACATTGAACGGGTTAACCCCTTTTTTCCCCATTGATTTTTCGCTTTTAATAGTACAAGTAAATTATCCCATACATTTTACTGAATAAATATCCAGCTTTATCAAAATAAATTTCACGTTAAAAATATTTCTGGAGTGGTGTAAAAAAGCCGACGGCGAAAGTCTCTTTTGTGTTTAAAACCACGATTTTTGCGGTCATAATTCAAAATTGATAAAATTTCGATGAAAAATCGACACAATAAATATAATACAATGAAAGTTATGAAAGAATTTGAGTGTATTGTTTGCCAACTTTAATAAAATGTATTGTTTATCATAGAACAAAAAAAATACGATTAAATCGCGTAGATAGCTCAATGCGAAAACAAGATAAGGGAGAGTGTACATAAAAGTGGAGATAACAAATAGAGAACGATTGTAATCCATTACAGGTTTGTTTTATTTTTTTACACCCAAGGTACACCCACACCATTCCTCTATTGGGGAATAGAGGAATGGCACCCTGGGAAAAACATACTTTTTTCATTTGTAGTCCAAAAGGTAGTGAATAATTAAATGTGTTACATTTCAATCTGTGTGCTTCTGATCGCAAAAAAAATTGCAGCTATTTCATAATTATATTTGGGTCGAGTAGCCTTTTCTATGGAACGTCTGATTTTTTTCAACGATTTAGATTTTGGCTCCATAGTGAAAGTTGTTTAGTATGAGGGTCTAAAACTCCCCGTTTGATATGTAACGCATTTAATTTTATACCATGTAAAGCCTAACATGAATTGAAACGGTAACAGGCTAGTACCTAACCTACCACTGTAGCTCAATAAACAAACACAGATAAAACACATATGAATACTTTTAAAATTATCGTACAAGACACAACGTCTTGCAATTTCAGGCAATATCGGGAACTCTTTTCGCCATTTATTTATTTTCAATAAAAACTAGCCGTGACTTTGAAGCGGCAACAGGCTAGTGGTTACAACATCTTACATTCTTGGTCACGGACTAGATAGGTACTGTGTGATGAACAGCCCCCGTCCCGACACGGAAAATACACAAGAATACTTTTTAGAATATACACAACCCGACCTTCGATCGAGAAACATATCAGGTTGAGATCAAATTCAGATTTCGAGATCAGATTGAGCTGCAATTCCAGGCAATATCGGGAAGTCTGTTCATCATAATTTGTAGTCCAGTGCTTACGTAGTAACTATATTAAAGTAATTTGTAGTCCATAGCCCAGTGAAAACATAGCCTAACGTGACATTGAAGCGGCAACAGGCTAGTGGTGTAGTGGTTACGGCATCGTACATACTCGGTCACGGACTACTGTGTGGTGAACCGCTCCCGGCACATACTTGTTTGTCTGCTACTTGATGCAACTGTAGCTAAATGAACGAATATGGACAAACAACTAAATAAATAACAATCAAGTTAAAAGAAACAGTATCGGACTTGTTTTAGATTAGTCATCATCATCATCTCAGCCGATGGACATCCACTGCTGGACATAGGCCTCCCCCAAGGATCGGCATAACGATCGGTCCTGAGCTGCCCTCATCCAACGGTCACGATCACGATTTAGATCAGTAGCTGTACTGAACTGTCAGTAATTATTTCATAAAATGCACTACGGAAGCAGCTCTTTTTAGGGTTCCGTACCCAAAGGGTGAAAACGGGACCCTATTACTAAGCCTACACGTTGTCCGTCCGTCCGTCCGTCCGTCCGTCCGTCCGTCCGTCCGTCCGTCCGTCCGTCCGTCCGTCCGTCCGTCCGTCTGTCCGTCTGTCCGTCTGTCCATCTGTCCGTCCGTCCGTCCGTCCGTCTGTCCTACCTATTTAGGGCTGTAACTTTTGAACCGTAATAGCTAGATAGTTGAAATTTCTCAGATTATGCGTTGTTACGGCGGATTTGTTAACAAATAATAAAAATGTCAAAATGTTAAAAATTAAGGGGGATTCTCAACAAGAAACTAGTTTTTATCAACGTTTTTTTCTTCACGCTCTATCGTAAAAACGTTAATACATACAAGCGTCAAACTTAATGTGATTATAGAGCAAACTCTACAGAATAACAACAAATACTAAAAACCGGCCAAGTGTGAGTCGGTCTTGCGCTAATGGTCCCGGACAGAAAAAGTTTTTTTTTCTAAGTTAATAATGTTGTGTTCTGTGGTGGTGTGGTACGGAACCCTCAGTGCGCGAGTAGCCTGACTCGCACTTGACCGGTTTTATTTTCAAAATCTTTTGAAATCAAAGAGCCATATCACTCAAGTGATATTTGAGCGTACACGGAAAAAAAATCTGTGACAACCCTCTTAATTAGATATCTACTAAAATAGTTGTCACAGAATTTTAATAGACTTTACCAGAAAATGTGTTGCAAGTATAGTATATTTTAGTTATATCGACCAGAAGTAAGTTACGTAGGTTAGGTCGTTGAGTAGGTACAACCAGCAACTGTACAGTTGGCCGCAATAAGTTATATACACATTTAATGAGAGGGTTGTCACCGTTTTTTTTCCGTGTTGGTGATTTTGGAACCGCACCGGAAAGTCGTCGCACGCACCGCACCTGCACCGCCGCGACGAGGCAATAATTTATCTCAGAAATATCGCTGCGATATCGCGGCAGAATCGCGGTCATGTCTCGGCGGAATCGCGGTTACAGTCTCGGCGATGTCGCAACTATGTCGTTTCGGTAACGCCTACACTCAAAAATTGCTTATGTGATACGACTATTTAGATTTTCTATTTATAAAACACACGGCAACATTCAAGATGAGATAGTCTATTACTCAATGACAACGTAACATGTTCCATATTCCCAAACTATTAGATCACATATTCCTCAAACGCCAAACTCACGGGCAAAGTTTGTAGTTCAACACAGCTGTGTAACATTTAGGTATTAAATCAGATTTAGGTAGCAAGATAGATGAGTCATTTATAACGAATGTTTGCGTGTAGTTAGTCTAGACTAGACATTACGCGGTAAACAAACTGAGAACGGGAATAGCGCTTTTCTCCATTGTTCATTCATTTATAAACACAAGTATAAGTAAAATTAATGCCGTTGAAATGCGTTCCTTGCGAAGTATGTGTGGTCTTCTTCTTATCGTGTGGGCAGAGCCCTGGTGTCAGAGTTTTTTCAGACCGCCTTTCGGCCTCTGACGTGGTTTTTATGTAACGACTACTACCACTAGAGATAGTAGCCGGGACCAACGGCTTAACGTGCCATCCGAAGCACGGAATCACTTTTCTTTTCAGACAATCAGGTGATTCAGCCTGCAATGTCCTAACCAACTGGGGAAAAATGCACAAAGTGACATATCACTAGGTGTCCCCCGTGGGAATCGAACCCACGACCTCCGTATCGAGAGCCAATGCTCTATGCTAGTATGTGTGGTATCACGATGAGAGATAGAGTGAGAAATTGTGTAATAAGAGATCGATGTAAATTGAAAGAAGATGTTGTGACAAGAATAGAGATAGGTATGCTTCGTTGGTTTGGTCATGTGGAAAGGATGAGTGACAGCAGATGTACGAAAGAGATATATGTTGCTAATGTGAGTGGAAGTGTCGGCAGAGGGCGCCCTCGTAGGACGTATGCTGATCAAATCAGTTGCGTCCTACAAAAAGGGGAGGTGCGGAGTACTCGAAACCGACGGGCATGTATGAAGAGATGTATGGATGTGCATGAGGCAAAAGAGGTATGTAAAGATCGTAGTAAGTGGCGCGCCCTGGTCTCTGCCTACCCCACTGGGAAAGAGGCGTGACGTTATAGATAGATAGATAGATAGATAGATAGATAGATAGATAGATTATAAACACACGACCGTACTCACAATAGAGTTTTCGGAAACATTCCCGTTTTGCCAAAGGCTATAATTATTATCCTAAAGGTTATCTTTTCTGGCGAAACAAAGTTCAGAAGTATAAAAATAAAGAGCGTAAAATTAAATGAGTTACATAATGACAGCAGATTTTTTTCGGGATTTCGTTTTGATCTCCTCGTGAAAGCTTTTCAGTTTGATGGTTTGAAGCTGCCCCCTTTACTACCTACACGGGTAAAAAAGATTACTTGAAATAAGAATTTTACGTTTTCTTCTATATACAGGGTGTACAATAAAATGGGACAGCTACTTAAAGGGGTGCTTCAGACCATCAAACTGAACAACTTTCTCTATGGGACCAATATCGAAATCGCGAAAAAAAATTCCGCTCTCCCATACAAAACTGCAAACATAACTCGACTGAAATGTATGGGACAGCAGATTTTTTTTTCGCGATTTCGATATTGGTCCCATAGAGAAAGTTGTTCAGTATGATGGTCTGAAGCACGTCTTTAAGTAGCTGTCCTATTTTAATTTACACCCTGTATAATGAGAGCGCCATATTCTTGGTTCAATGCAATTTGCTTTCAGTCAAGACAATAATGTCTTGTGTGAATGCAAATTGCATTGAACCAAGAATATGGCGCTCTTATATACAACGTGTTAATAAATTAGCGCAAAACCTCATACACCCCAACTGATTTACAACAAAATGATTAGATTGAAATAATAATTTCTTTATTTTGATAGTTAAAATTTAAAGTTATTCGCATTTTAAGTTTTGAGGCAAAAATTATTTGTTATCATTTCAGCAATGAATGAAAGCGCTAACGTACTCAAGGATAAATTTTAATAATCTTGTTTTGGTAGTAAGTAGTGTGAATGTTCCCGTGGGGTGCGTTGACATCGGGTTCAGTAAATTTTTAATTTTACAAACAAATTATTCAATATTTTGAAAAAATTACCCATGTTGAAACCATGATAATTCGATTCAGCTCTCTATTCTAAACAAACTACTTTCTAGTTTTGCGTTAATTCATTAACACGTTGTATATCGAAGAAAACGTAAAATTCTTATTATAGTACCTTTACAGTACCTTTACAGTTTACACCCTGTATTAGCAGGGTATATGTGGGAGTTTAATTTCCCTATTTTAATTAAATTCAGAATGCAAGGAAAGAGCCTCCCAGAGCGACGAAATATGATTTCGTCTTGGGCACACTGCGAAGTAAGCCTCGATACGACCTTCTCTGACTGGCTATTCCGTCTACTACAGCATGCCATTCTTTTTTTTTATCAACTATGGGTTTGCTTTTGACCTCAATCCAGCCCTCAGGACGAAGATGGGGTCGAAGATGTAGCGAGCTTACCCAGAAGATGCCTATTCACTCGTACTTTAAAGGAATTCGGGTTGTAAGTACTCGGAAATACTGACGCAGGTAAGGCACTCCACTCCTTGGCTGTGCGCATTCGATATAGCTAATACTCACACGACAAAAGAAGAATTTTTCCCACCTTCATTCGTCCTTATAAAATGTATATAGCAGAATCTACTGGCAGACCCAGTGTGTCATCAATAACGTTACGGGACATGATATGAGTTTGTGTTCGCAATAAACAACAGACTTCGGTCACAGATAAGAGATATACAGTAAAGCAACTTCATGCAAGCGCTCGAATTGAAGCACGCACTCAGACGAGCGCTCACGTACACACGGCGACACATCAAGCTACGCAAAACAAACATAAGGGCTCCCACAGATGAGCGACACTTTGCTGTCGCGGTGGGTCGCAGAGCGCCGCGCTCTAACTTTTTCGGCCGCGCGACACCTGGCGACCGTAAAGTGTCGCTCGTCTGCGAGAGCTCTATGTTGGCCTCGCAACGTTATACATTATCTACCTACGCGCGGCTAGTTTATTTTGGTTTTGCATACCTTGATGTGTCGCCGTGTGTACACGGCCCGCAAAGGTACTTCCCGGACAATCGAACTTCGCAATTGCGTAAACGTTTTCGTTCCAATGTCAATTATAATACAATGAAGTTCGGACCGAAACAGTCGCATTATAATATCGAAAATCGAAAGTACACACACAAGGTACAGGGCAAGTACTGTTGCGCCTTGAAGTACTTTAGCGGGTTGTGTATACACACAGCGACATATCTAGCTATACAAAACAAAAAATAAGCTGGCCGCGTGACGTTATACTTGTATGTACTGGACTGCACTCGCGGTAAATATTCGGTGATTATTGGATTACGTACGAACCATAACTTTTGACACATTTGGTATTGCGCTAGTCGCGGTACAGCTCATGACAGCCGTTGTTACATAGAGTTTAGCGCGATGCAGAATTCAGTGCAGTTGAATATAAATTGGATTACAATGTGATCAGAACTATAACTGGATAAGAATAGAACTTCGATGTTTTAACTTAGCGCAATCGGGCTCCTGGCCATCTTATTTTGGTTTTGCTTGATGCGTGCGATTGTGTTGCGTCTCGCCCGCCTTGTAAACTGTGAACGTGGCGCTGCGTGCGTCAATTCGAGCGCTTGCATGAAGTTGCTGCACTGTATATTTTATTTTCTGTGCTTCGGTTCTAGCGGTCGTTGGTGAAACTTTGTAGACGGGAAATTTACGTTTCCGATCCAAACAGAGGGTCAAAACTAACAACTAAGTTGGTAACGTCCTCACCTGCGGACCTGTGGCTAGAGGAAATTGAATTATGTAGATTCTGATATAAAGTCTGTTTTAGTTTAGCAACATTTATGTCTAGTGCAAAACATTATGAACCTTAGTTTTCTTCGTATATTGTAGGTGTTATGTATCAAAGTTGCTTTAATTCTCTAGCAAGTCATCTCTGCAATAAACAGCGTTAAAGCACACACTGAAGCCTGAACTCTTCATACAAACGGGCTCATACTAACAAGAAGAGGCAAGCACTTTTATGTTGAGTAAGTGCGAGTAAGAGAGGAATACACAACTACTTACTGTCTTATACTGTGTTACTGTCGTCCACCTCCCTTACCACCGAGAGGGGTTGAGGAGATGAGGGGTGGAAGTATCCGTATTCTACGTAGGTATTACACTTATACTGCCTGTGTATTCTTTCTTATACTGTAGTTGAAGGTAACATTAAAAACCGGCCAAGAGCATGTCGGACTCGCCCAAGATAGGGTTCCGTAGTCGTTACATGAAAAGCTTAACATGATATAGCTTAAATAACTTAAGTTCCTTGTTTGACTACGGAACCCTAAAAACCGTGTTAGGTAACTTGTTGCAAGAATGTCATGCAGGTTTAAAAAGTTTGTTATTGACCAATAACAAACTTTTTAAACCTGCATGACCAACCTTGGAGGGCATACTTCCTAACAAGCGGTGATACATGATAATACTCTTGGTGGTCGGTAATGATCGTTCTTCTTTCTTAAATTCCCGTCTATATGTTTTAGCTTCGACGTTACTTTGTCCCTTTCTAATCCTCGTTGGATAAAATAAAATAAAAGTTTATATTAAATTTTTGTTTTGATGGCAAGGGAAATATCGACAACGGAGACGTACGAGAGGTTGAACATTACCGACCGCCACGGCCAATTTTCTTGTTTCCATGCTTGTAAGGAGGAGTGGCATCCCTTATGATTCTAAAATCCTTGGTATAAAATCTCTGACCACTCCGTGATTGGTACTGTCATAAATTTATATAAGTTAGAGCGTAGCTAATTGGGTCACCCGTGAAGAATAAATGTTGATGATGATGAACTAGTACCTAGAACTAGTGGTACTGACTTGAGTAATGAATCCTGATAAATGTAGTAACCTTACAATTAAGCAACAGTAAGACAATCTAACAGAGAAAATAGCCTAGCCACGAGAAAAACTTGCCTTTTCCCCATCGTAGAGGGAGTTCTAAGAACACTGATTAATTAAGTTTTTTGTGTCTTCCTCTAATTAATGGCTGCTTTCTTTGTTAGAATTGGCTTAGACAAGTTTAAAGCAGTTTGAAAATGAGAACCACTATCTACCACGTTGAATTCCTAAAATACGGGGTGTAAGTGACAGCATAGGCAAATACTGAAACGTTGAACTCAGACCATCAAACTGAAACAGGAACAGGAAGTAGGAAACGCGAAAAAAAATCTGCTGTCCCATACATTTTAGTCGTGTAGCAGTTTTGTATGGGACATCATATTTTTTCGCGTTTTCTGATTTTCTTTACACGATTTCGATATTGGTGTCATAGAGAAAGTTGTTCAGTTTGATGGTCTGAACATCCCCTTAAAATAGTTTCAGCTAATTTATACAGGGAGAAATTTATATCATTAGCATCCTTTCAAACTAAGAGTCTACCCATCAAACTGAACAACTTTTACTATGGGAGCAAACCAATCAGAGCAAAAGAAATCTGCTGTTGCATACATTTATGTCGCGTACGCATTGCAGTTTAATATGGAACAGCTGATTAGTTTGAAAGGATGCTAATGATATCAATTTCACCCTGTGTGAACCTTCAGATCATCAAACAAAACAACTTTCAATATGAGACCAACATTGAAACTGCGAAAAAAATCAGCAGTTGTATGCATTAGGGTCGAGTAGCCATTGTTATTTTGTATGGAAAACCAATTTTTGAAGTGAAAACTTCTTTAGCGGCATTGTGCACTTTTTGGGATGGGTAAAAACAATTTAAACTCGCGTCAGGACCGTGACGTCACGTGACAATTCGTAAGACGTAAGATCTCTGTTTTCATTTCTGCCTTCACGCCACATTATATGTATCTTATTTTGATATAGCCATTAGTCACACTTCGTAAACTATTGGTACCCAATACACATTAAAATTGAGACAGTTGAAAGCATTTTGTCATCAGAAACCATCAATCTTCCGTCCTGCACTTTCTACAGGCATCCCGCTAAGAGCAAAGAAGAGGTAACAAAAGGATCTTGAGACTGATGCCAAGTCATTGCGGAAGACAACTATTAATCTTCAGCAGGATGATGTGAGAAATCAATATTATTATAATAGTAGGGTATATTTACGATTCGTTATGCTTAGTAATCAATGGTAATGGAAAATTAAATGGGAAGTTGATGAATTATGTCTTTCGGATCCTCAGTCCTACCCCACACTATGGGATAAGAGAGAAAAAAAAATCATCTCACTTCACGTGTAGTGGAATTTTATTTTACTACTTTGTCGGCGAGATTAACGTGTACCCATGCCAAATTACATTGTTCTATTACTAAGCGTCTCTGAGCTAATCCGCGGACAGACAGACGGACAGACTTTAAAGATTCCTTGTTGACTACGGAACCCTACTTTAAGAATTATTCTTATGAGCATCACGTGATGAGAAAACGCAGTACGAAACCGATAAATTTATAAAATTTTACATGCATTTTATGTCTAAAATGGCATCATAAAAACATTATTGCGACAAAAGGGTCCAATATCAGCCTAAAGTCGGCAAAAATCTATGTCGCTGTTTTTCTGCACTGCTAATGAAATCTGTAGAATATTCTGAATAAGCTTAATTAAGAATCTAACTTTCTAACCTCGGGAAATATAGTCGTTCGCATACACACACGCATAGATTGAAAAAATTAATAGTCGATTTTTATAATGAAATAATTTTCCTTCCACTTTGGCAAGTACCAAATTTACGAGCGACCTCAGAGTCACTCAATCGTTATAAGTAGATTATCGGCCTTTGAACCGTTGGAGGATCAAAGAGATCCAAATCCAGATTATGGGACCTGTACTACACTCGTGGGTCACATCCTTCTTATCTTCGACTTACTTTTGATCTTTATTTGCATTGACCAAAAAATAAGTAGTGACTTACGGTTGGAGTGATGGTTCCCACACAGGATTGCGAAATGTGAGTATAGGTATAATATAATATTATTATTGAATAGTTATTACATAACTACAATACCTGGGTTTAAATCCCGGTTTGGTCATGAAAATGTATAATAATAGCCTCCGTTTGAATCAGAACATTAATATTATGATGGAAATTGCATCTAAACTATTAAATTAATTAATAATTAATTATAAATAAAATTGGATGTTGTGTTGATCCAAATAAATGTACTTATGCATTTTAGGTGGTGGGGGCAACACCCGCCGTCATTACTAATCTAGTATATCCACCAAGTGCGGTGCTAACTACTGAAATATTGAGTTATCATTAACCCAGATAACGTGAACATCACAATACGAATCAGTAATTGATTTTTCTGTGTGATTCTGGCTCTGAGTAGAGTAGAACCCTTTTCATCCCGTCTCTGTAGTAATGCGTCAATTGGAGGTTTATTTGGAGTGTTTTTTTGAGCGCAAGGCTTGCCACCCAAATACCACTTAACACGTCTTTCAATCTTACTGGAATCCAACTTAAAGATCACTTTACTGGTCTGGTCTGGTCTGTTTCTTTATCCGGGGTGGTTCAGACCATTAAAATGAATAAATAATTAAATGGCAAAAGACCAAAACTGCAATGCGCACTCGACTCAAGTATGAACAAAAACGTTTTTTTTTTGCGATATCATGTTTGCTCTCAATGTAAAAGTTGTTCAATTTTATGGTTTGCATACTGCACCACCCCTGAAAATTTTGAAAGTGAGTTTAAAAATCGCCTCACAGAAAATCATAAAATAAATAACATCACCAACAATTTTGCCGACAAAGAGCGAACAAAAGCGAAAATTAAACTTATTTGCCGACGAATGATGGACGATCACTTAATTGCGAACTGTTTAGTCGATATTAACCTTTCATTTTCCACTCGATGTGTTGACATAACAAATATTACGGTGTTGAAATCTGGTTGAAATCTATCATTATTTATCGCCGATTAATTTGAGTTCCAAAAGTATTCAAATTCAGCTTTTGAAAGTATAGCAATTTTGTATGAAAAGAAGTTAATTTCTGCCATATTTCAGCGTACGGCAGTGCGCTGTCCCATTTAACTTGTAGGTAGATAACTTATGAGAAGTGTACTTTACACTTCACGGTAACCTTTGTAAATTTCGGAAACTGTATGAAATTGGAAACAAAATAATGGAACGGCTCGTTTACTTATACAAGGGAATGGCTTAAACTATTTTCCATAAAAACACACATAAATTAACAATGATATAGTATGGCTAGCTGTTGCTGGTTTCTGCCCACCCGTAGCTATAGATGCACAGATACTCGCATTATTTTCAAGCATACAAACAATTTGTAGCGAAGAGATCTAACTTTCAACAAATTATTTCAACTCAATTAATATCGGTTTTTCGCAGAAAGGTTTACCTACTCCTGCAAATCTGTATCTAACTCAGCGTATGTGTGAACCTGACAAACAAAACTGGAATAATAGGGATAGGCCTTTTAATCCCAATGGGGGGTAGGGGGGCTAATAGGTAGTCCCTTTACTCTTTGTTGTACATTAGGGCGCAAACACGTCGCGACGGATTACGGAGATTAACAACTTTTACAAATGGAAATTTGTATTCCTGTTCGGAAATTTGTTGTGAAAGTGGAACCGTAGAAGTTTGATTGAGGTTTAATTGGTTGAGTTACAGATTAACTAGGTACTATAGTTAGAGTGTTAGTTGAACTATTTGTAGGAACATCGCAAAAAAAATCTGCTGTTCCCAAAATTCGGATCATCGAAAAAATCTGCTGTTCTGTACAAAAGTGCAAACCTACTTGCAGTTGATATGAAATTCCTCCTCATTAAAATAGTACCTAACCAATACAAGGGTACCAGGAGTTCAGTAAACCCGAGGATATATTAATGCACAAAGCCCAGTTGCTAGGCGACGGGAGGCGTCGAGACGTCGCGACTAGTTGGCGCGACATGTGACGGGACCACCTTGCATCCAGATTCCCCACAATATTATAGAGGCAGAAGGTATCCTGTATCATCAGTGTAAAAAGCGCATGGTATATGCAACTCGGAGCATTCTTCTTCTATGGAGTCGATGGCATGTCATTCAACATTTTTCCAGTCCAGTATTTTGCCACCCGGATAGCGTTGCTGGCAGCGTCCATAAGGTCCGTTCACGTGCAGGGGTCTGGGCAAGAAGGGTAGGATACAAGACTGGCCATAGTCTGAAAAGTAACGCACTGCATTTACACCTGAGATCCGACTCGTCTATGTAACCCCACTTGAACAGGTTGTCACGGAGACTCTGTGGAAAGTTTACGTATGAGTACCTACGATGGAAGAAGTTGCGTTTTGGCATCCGGCATTGCACACAATTTTAATTCATAGGTTCATTTAATTTTAGAGTGAGACAGAAAATGTACGCAAATGGACGCTTTCTCGTTTAAGCGTCACGTTATTTCATTGATAGTACCGATTTATATTTAAAAGTATGTAACTAAACACGTAAATTCACTTGGTATTTTAATTATTATTGAACAATTCCTAATTTAGGTCGATCGTTCAGTTTAAGTCTGCATTATTTTGTAGTTTGTCAATTATGTAAAAATAATTCCTCATTGGGGTAGACCGACACATTTTTTTTTATTTTTACATAATATCAAAATATTGTTATTGTTTAGGTTGGCAGGAGTTATACATATAGCCTTCCAAGAGTACATCGTAAAATCTTCGATAAATGCAGTAAACCTACTGTACCATTTAGATATCTTATTAAACAGGCACGGCCATATCTATAACATAATAACGCTTGAGTGGTCTTTAGAAAACTTTGTAAAAGTTGGATTTTTACGTCACTTTAATGGATGTCTTTTAAAATATGACAGCTAGTTTTTGCAGGGGTAGCACAGTAAATTTTTACATCGAATAGCGCGTGTTGTTCATCCGTGAATTGGACTTAATATTTTCGAATGATTTCCATTTTCAACGATGGATTTATTAAAAGCTTTAGTAAAACTCAATTAATATCAACTAGAAGTCTTTTGTACAGCCACTGATTAATACGTAGGGCACACTGAAAGTTTCAGGAACGGACCAGTTAGTGACAATGCCACTAAAAATTTTATTTTAATTACGAATAAAAAACTCTTTATCAACCTATAGCCGAAAATTTTATTCGATTGTCATTTATTTTAATGATTTGGCGGCAATTTGAAAAGAGTGTGTCGCGAGGCAAAAAGAATTTAGCAAGGAAAAATGTTTTCTCCCCAATTTATTACGATTTTCGTCGTGGTCCTAGTCCATAATAAAGTTAATGACAAACTTCGATAGGTATTTCATGATGAAACCCTTTCCCTTGACACTTATTTACAACTGGTTAAATGAGTTTAGGCATGATCGGAGCAATCTCAGTGATGATCTACCTAGGAGATGTCGTTCAACAGCGGCAACTGAAGAAAACGCCAAATGCTGTGCAGCTCATAAGAGAGGCTGATAAGAAAGTGACCTACCAGCAGATTCAGGCAAGCTTTAGCCTTGATATGAGTCAAGTGCAAAAGATCCTACACGAATATTAAGGCGGAGGGAAGCTTTGTACTTGATGAATAGGTACCCCATAATTTAACCGATTTCAATAATTTCATAGTAAAGCAGAGGGGGTCCACTGCTTCTTACAGAGGTTCCATTGAAAGGGACGATACATAAAATGGAAAGGAGGCAACTTCTAAAAATATTAAAAGTATTCCCAACCTCCTACTTCTATACACTTTTTATTGTCCTGAAACTTTCAGTGTGCCCCACGTATAATAGCTCTATAGTCTATTGCTACTGTAGTACACTATCACTCTTGTTGTTTATCGACCATCACGGAAAAACTACTGAACCGATTTTGATGAAACTTTTTTGTTTGATAACTTACGGTAACCGCTACATGATCTGGAGTGCGATTTTTGAAACTCATTCGGTGAGTTCAGCCGTTGTTAATATCAAAATAACTACGGAGATACGCATCTTTCTATTTCTGATTTGACTTTAAAAAATCGCACTCCTGAAGTATGATTTTTGAAAGTCAAATCAGAATTAGAAAGATGCATTATCTCCAAAGTTATTTTGATATTTACAACTGCTGAATTCAGCAAAAGAGATTTAAAAATCGCACTCCAGAGTTAAAATCTGGTCTATAATTTGTGCGGACGAAGTCGCGGGTAAATTCTAGTAACTTATACAAACATTCTATAATCTAATTATAGATTGTAACTTTCATAGCGCCTTTTTCTTGGTTTTAATAGGGTTTGTAGAAGAAAAATAAAGATATTTATCTAAAAATACAAAAGTTATACAAAAAGCGATCCCTCTTTGATTTTACATAAATTAGCAAACATTTTCAGAGCGAACAAGTTATTTAATGGATTTTCACTCTGCATTTAATATTGTTTGAATAATTTATCAAATGGCACCCTTTTGTAATTTGACACCTTTATAGACTGCTCTTTGTTTTCATTGAATAACTTTGTGGCGGGTTTCATATAAAGCGTCCATTGAGAAAAGTGACATAAGTCAAAAATAAATTGGTTCATGGCAAAGATTTTTTTTGGTCTATACGACTAAAACGGTAGTGATTCCATTCTCTTTGTATACGACAAAAAAAATCTTTAGTTCATGGGTTCATTTTTACAATAATATTAATACCATAATTATACAGGATGTACCTACAATTAAATGCAGTACATACTTAAGGGGGTGCTTCAGATCATCAAACTGAACAACTTCAAAAATTGAAATTGCAAAGAAAAACATGTGTTTTTCCAGAGAAAATGTCAATAGGTACACTACCCAAATGCATGGAACAGCTGATTTTTATCACGATTTCAATATTGGTCCCTTTTTGAAAGTTGTTCTGTTTTATACGTCTGAAGCCTTTTTTTTACGCCTGAAGTTGAATTCTAAAATAAAATGTAAAATAAAATCTTATTTGGAATTCTATATTCTCTTTTCCCTCAATGGGAGCCAAATAAAAAAAACACAATGATAAATGTGCCGAAAGATTTATGCTGAGTAAGCACTTAGTCTACAGGACAAAGTAAAGGGTTAAAAACCCATTGGCGATTTATTTCTGTGGAAAAATGTCTATTGAAAATAAAGATTTACTGTGGATGAAAATATACAGGGTGGCCGGGGAGTTGACGTTCAAACGTAAAATTTAGGTCCGGTATGTCGTGGGGTATCCGAATCACCCCCATGTATGTTCCGCGATTTTTTACAGTTTTCGAGTTATGATGATTTTTTCGATTTTTTGAGGAAACTCGACATGACCGGCTTAAACAACTTCTAAAAAAAAAGTGTAAGACTTTTCAAAGATTCTTTTTTTGCAACTTAATCTTCATGAATTGTGCCTTTATTCATAACATCATCAGCATCGTAACTTTGATAAAAGTTATGAAAATATTGGTCTAAAGTTAAAAATTTGCGATCCGTAAATTATGACTTAATTTTCAACTTTAAATTAAAACTCTAAACAGGTGACCTTATAACTTTTTAGCCAATTCCAAAAATGCGCCCAACTCTCAGCTTTCATAATCATAAATAAAAAGTAGTACTTAACAGGGCTGATTTGGCTAGAATTGATCTTCAAAGATAACAAGGCGGAAAATTCTTAAATTTAAAAAAAAATGTTTTTGCCATAACTACCACGCCTAAGGCTAAATAATGATTAAAGAATGCTGGAAACCTATCGTGTTGGTGAAATAAGGAAAGTTTTGAGTAAAAAGTAGATAACCTTTTTTTTTTTTTTTAAAAAAAAAAAAAAAAAAAAAGAACTAACCTAACCTAACCTATATAGGAGGAGGGAGCCAACAGTCGGGTGCCACCACTGCGATGGCTGTCTCGACGAGACGGCGCAGCACGTGCTGCAGGAGTGCCCTGCGTGGGCGGGAGAGCGCAGTGAGCTCTCCCAGGTAGTTTCAGACCTCTCGCTGCCGGCCATAGTTCGCGCTATGGTCGACAGTGAGGCGTCTTGGCGCGCGGTTCTCTCCTTCTGTGAGGCAGTAATGCTCCAGAAGGAGACGGCGGAGAGGGAGAGGGAGTCGACTTCTGAACTCCGCAAAGACGCACGGGGCGCAGACGGGCTGCGTTTGCTTGCGGTCTGCCTCCCCCGTAATTTTTGAGTTCTGGGCGTCGGGCTGGGGGGTCCGGCGTCCGATCATAGGGACTCGAGGTGGTTGTGTGCGTGTTACCACGCACCACCTAAAGGCCTGTAGGCTTGTCAAGGCCAACAGAGATGAGACCTGGTAAGGTCGGTCGCTGCGCCGTAGAGTGTGGAAGATTCCTCACGGGCCCTCAGGCTCTACGGCAATATGCGATGAGGTGGAACACGGTGGGGTTTTAGCCGGTAAGAGTCCGGCATAACCCGTCGCCGTTTCGGTTTCCAGCATTCTTTAATCATTATTTAGCCTTAGGCGTGGTAATTATGGAAAAAAAAAAAAATTCAAGAATTTTCCGCCTTGTTGTCTTTGAAGATCAATTCTAGCCAAATTAGCCCTCTTAAGTACTACTTTTTATTTATGATTATGAAAGCTGAGAGTTGGGCGCATTTTTGTAATTGGCTAAAAAATCATAAGGTCACCTGTTTAGAGTTTTAATTTAAAGTTGAAAATTTAGTCATAATTCACGGATCGCAAATTTTTTAATTTAGACCAATATTTTCATAACGTTTATCAAAGTTACGATGCTGATGATGTTATGAATAAAGGCACAATTCATGAAGATTAAGTTGCAAAAAAAGAATCTCTAAAAAGTCTTACACTTTTTTTTTAGAAGTTGTTTAAGCCGGTCATGTCGAGTTTCCTCAAAAAATCGGAAAAATCATCATAACTCGAAAACTATAAAAAATCGCGGAACATACATGGGGGTGATTCGGATACCCCACGACATACCGGACCTAAATTTAACGTTTGAACGTCAACTGCCACCCTGTATATTTGATTTTAATTTTCATATCAGTATTTTGTTAGCATTCATCATCATCATCAGCCTATTTATACGACCCACTGCAGGGACCTACCCTTAGGAAGGGGATAGGGTTGATAGCATTACTAATAAACATTGCAGGTACGGACCTACTACTATTTGATGAGATATACAGGGTGTTAGGGTAAACAGTTCCATTACTTTGAGGGGTTTGCATTTAGTATGTAAAGTCAATATTTTTTTGCGAAATTCCTATAGATTTCTTTGGGAAAGTTGTTCAGTATCATGGATACAATCACCCCTTAAAGTAGTGCAACTGTTTATACACTAATATCTTGTATAGTTTGAATTTATTTAGTGCCTGTATACTTATTTTTATTTGCAGCTAACTGTACGTTCGTTCTTGACTACTTACTAGTTAAGATTTTGAATTCTCATCATCATCATCTTAGTTTTTTTTTGTTGGATTTTTAGATATAAGTTTTAGTTGTAAAATATTTCCAACACAATTTTATATTGTTATTGAAATAAAATGAAATGAAGTATTAAATAATTTGGCTTGAATGAAAAAATCTTCTCAAAGCGTTAGTACCTAAATTCATGCTGGCAAAGTGTTCTGTTATTTCATTATTGTACAAATTACTCCCATGTTGGAGCTAGAAGTAAATGAAAGAGCTTTGCGAATTTACTTCAGACGACGCCGCCGTCTCGCTTCGCTTCGATGTTGGTGACGGGGTGTTAAGCACCGTGATTATGACGCTTCTTTTATTTTGTTCCATTTTACGTTAGGGCAACGATATTTTAAGTTAAGCTACATAGCTTGCGAATGCGAGAAGAGGGGGGACCTATAAATATAGGTTTCTCCGCCCCCCGTCTCGCCGCGCAGCTACCTAAGGCACTGTACAAATCTTCTGGTCACCCTACAGTGCCATACTCTTTCGTATACAGTGGTTAAGCTACATAGGTAATTTTCTTTGTCCAGTTGATGGCATGTCATTGATGATGTCTGCCAACATGGCGAAGAGAACTACCAATTAGCATTACTGGGTTACATTAGCAGAACTCATCATCATCGCCTTCGGCTCCATCGAGCCGAAGAGTTCTCGAGTGGCGACCGCGTACCAGATGGCACAGCGAGGGTAGGTCCTAAAAAAAGTAGAACAACGGCCTGGTGAAGGCGGCGGGAAGCCGTTGGATGATGGTGGCGCAGGATCGGTCGTTGTGACAAAATGTCGTTTCAAGATTGTTATATTTTTTCCGTCTTTCCGTGGCATCAACCTATAACATGGAAGGTTCGAGGAAAGAAGAAAGGAGGTGGAAGGTATTTCTGGACGGTTCATATAATTGCTACAACCAGGAAGCATAGGTATTCTATGGTATTCTACAACAGTGTCGTCCACCAAATATACCTGACTTAAATTTTCCACATTATAGCTACATAATTATTACTATGTTTGTGTACAAATATCGTGGAAAATCTAATGAAAATCAGTGGCGTCCGTCGCTAACATACTAATTAATTGCCTACTTAACCATGCAAATTATATTACACTGGACGGTGGTTTAGGGTCGTTGACCTGTCATGAAATGATGTGGTGATTTGCCCTGAGGGATAGTGCGGATATTGCTATCGGTTTGTGAACGTTTATATCTTAATTATTTACTATGGGAGTGGATAAATAGTTAAATTAGCAACGCCTAATCGATCGTCGCGCATTGCGTTCGGAAAATAATTGTACTAAATACTAACAAGTTACGTCATCAACGCAGATATTAAAATGCGAGTTTAGCATTATTTGCAAATGTATTTTTTTACTAAGAAGTTAAAACTAAATTATTCACCTTATTTTTTGTCCGTAAATAGAACTAAAAATACAATAACTTATTTTTCATCACTCATACTCTGAAAGTGGGTCATTGTTTATCTAAGAAGCGGGTTGAAAGTGATACATTTCTTCCCTAGGGCGGAAAAGTAATTTAAAAAAAAAATCTACGTTTATAGCGTGATGAAAAAATTTACATAGATAAAAGCGAGTTAAAAAAACAGGCTGGTGTAAAAAAAACATTAAGTTGCAGGAAAAAGAAAAAAGGGAGCGAACGCGACATGTTGCTTTTTTTGGATCCGTTTCAAAACGTGTAAAAATCACTGGGGAAATATATGTGTCTCATTCTAGCATCCACAATCTTCGTATGTTTTTTTTCTATTTCGTTTGGCACCCGAGTGATTTTCAAACGTTTTGAATCGTAGACTAAAATGAATTCATCAAGTGAATAGCGATTCAGATATTGGTTTTTTCATTATCTGGTTTTTGGTTAATTTCCTCGTAATCGTGATGAAAAGCAGAGTGTTTAACTCGGGTGAAAATACCCATTTCACACTCGAACTATGGGCGCCCCTCACGTTCGTTCGGGGCGCCAAACATCTCGTGTGAAATGGGTGACTTTCATCCCTTGGTTAACAATCTACTATTTCATCACTCATACTCTGAAAGTAGGTTATTGTTTATCTAAGAAGCGGGTTGAAAGTGATACATTTCTTCCCTAGGGCGGAAAAGTAATTAAAAAAAATCTACGTCTATACTGAGCAAAGGCAGAAACCTATACAGCCACACTTCGATAACATTATATTAAAATTATAAATTTTTATAATTATTATAAACAGAAACATTTGAATTTAGTAATAATAACAATAATTTGTAACATTTCGATACTTTTGTATAAGTTATATGCATTTTGTTTTCTGCGTGAAGAAACAGGTGAAGAAAAAGTACCTAATTTAAAAAACAGGCTAGTTTAAAAAAAAAGGTTTTTCTTTTTTTCGCAAGACTGCGTTCAGGACCTTTGGGTGCGGTTGTTTTTTCAACTCGCACTATGGTAGAACGTTTTTCACCGAGGCTCTGAAGTGCGATTTTTGAACATCATATGAGCGAATCGGCAGTAGAAAGATGCATAATCTCGTAGTAATTATGACATTTTCGACTGCCGAGTCGCTCGTATAATGTTCAAAAATCGCACTCCTGAACGGCGTTGGTGCGAAAATTTGCGGTCGGGGTGCACCTGGGGCGTAGGTTCGGAACGCAGCCTTGCGCGAAAAAGAAAAAAACTTGAAAAAAAAAACGGAGGGAAAGCCACATGTTGCAAATTTTGCGGATCTTTTTCAAAACGTGTAAAAATCACTAGGGAAGTATATCTGTGTCACTCTAGCATCCACAATCTTCGTATGTTTTTTTTCTACTTCCTATTGGTCCCCGAGTGATTTTCAAACGTTTTGAAACGTAGCCTAAAATGAATTCATCGAGCGAATATCGATTCAGAAATTGATTTTGCATTATCTGGTTTTGGTTAATTTCCTCGTAATCGTGATGAAAAGCAGAGTGTTTAACTCGGGTGAAAGTACCCATTTCACACTCGAACTATGGGCGCCCCTCACGTTCGTTCGGGGCGCCAAACATCTCGTGTGAAATGGGTCACTTTCATCCCTTGGTTAACAATCTACTATTACGTAACACACAGAACATTATAAGAGGGGTTAGAAATGCAAAGTAGCGCTTTTGCTTCGGAGACGGCTGTCACCACTTGACTTCCCGCTCACGCTGCTATGCGCTTACTCATGCCCTCTCGCTCGCACCACGCCTTCGCGTTCCTTGCACTTCTAACCCCTCTTATAATGTTCTGTGACGTAACAGCTTTATAAAATTGAAAAGATTGCCTCCTTTTAAATATGAATCTTATTTTTCGTTTCTCTACGTTTTCGTTTTTTAATCTTGTTCTTTAATATCTTGTTAATTTTCTTAGTTCTTAATTTTAAAAGTTTATTTAGTTTTATAAAGCGGATTTAAAATGGTTGCTATGTTATTCACGTTAAAATTTAAATTGTTCATAGTTTCTGTATAGTTCTGACGAAAAATTCTGCTGACGATTGCTTTTTGACTTATTTGAAGATCATACTGCCTGCGTACATGACAGAGGTGAGAGTAACACAGGTCACTTCTAAACGTCAAATTTTAATGGGATCTATGGCACAGATTATTTAATAGTTACTACTCTATGGAGATAACCGCCAATTTGACGTTTAGAAGTGACCTGTGTCGGCGTCACCTCTGTCATGTTACGCAGGCTGGTGAAGTTAGCTAAAGCTAACCTACTTTCCAAGTAATGCAAATTCTATAATCGCGCGTGTAGCATATATGACAGTTTTACAAGCTGCATCCAAAGACATAAATATATAAATCTATGGCTGCATCTGAAGTTATCAATAATTGTCAAATCACTAGACAGACGAATTCACTCTGAACAATTGAAAGCCAATAAAAATAAAGGATGGCAATGAAAGTTAATAAATCTATGAAGCCATACAAATTGTTTTGACATTTACGAGTATATCGTTGAACCTCGTGATAACTACGGTACAGTCCTATTAATTGTACCTACAATTTTTTTTTTCATAAATATTTTATGGTTACCAAAGTTTTCACCTAACAATTACTACTGGTTCACAAGTATGTAGGTATTATAATTATCTTGTAAAGAAACCTTTGGATAAAATAGTTCAGTAAATCTGTTTGGAAAATGATACCCTACCTTACAATAGGTCGGGTATCCGGGATTTTTGGATATGTTATACAAGTAGAGGTCCGTAATAAAAATATGAATGACCAAAATGTCTGGTCTTGACAATTTTACACTATGTAATGCAATATTGTATTTTAATTGAACTTTGTACATTTTGTTTTGTATAAAAGATGTGTGTTGTAGAGTTTCTGGCCGCATCTTCTCTCAACGGAACACCTTCCGACGCGGTGGTAGAGTCAAAAAATGACGTCAAAAAGCTATCTATATGATATTATTTTGAATAAAAAATTTTGAATTTTGAATTTTTTGTATTTTGAATACTAGTTTTCGACCTTGGGGTCCTGCCGCGGGCTCTGGTGTGACCATAAAAAAACGAAAATTTTGAGACTTTTTCAGTAAAACTTAAACGTTGGGAGTTAGAGTAAACTTGTTTACTAAAGCTTTAAAGAAGACCAAATCCGCTACAATTTGATAGTTTAATCATCTTTATATACTGAATAGTTCCCAAGATACAACACCTCAAAGTATGGAGAGGTATGACTAATTCCTTAAAATTTCGTTTTTTTTTTAAATTAAATATGTTATTAACTTTAGGTTTCACTGTGAAGGTGTTCAGAAGAAGTATTAATAATGCGCTACAATATGTTTTTTGAACCATAAGATGCGACACTTGTAAATTTTCAGCAAATGTCAATAGGTAAACAAATATTTAGATATCGAACAGTTTTTTTTTTTACAAAATAATGTAGCCTATGGTAATCAGGGATAGTGTAGCTTTCTATCAGTGAAATAATTTTACGAATCGGTTTGGTACTTCCAGAGATTACCTACATACCCTCTAGAGCCCAGCTTTTTTGCACACACAGGTATAGGGCAGTTAGGAAATAGCCCTAACTGCCCTTATTTTGAAGTGCTGTATCTCGGTAACTATACGTTATAAAAAGATGATTCAAAAACCAAACTGTAGCGCATTTAGTGTTCTTAATACCTCTAAAACATAATTTGCCTCTAAAACCTAAGCTTTAGATTTAAAATAATGAAAACTGAAAAATCTTCGAAATTTTCGTTCTTTTATGGACATGGCAGAGCCCGCGGCAGCACCTCAAAGTCGAAAACTTGGATTTTTAATAAGGACCTATACCCGTATGACATATAAGAAAACCGTGGATACCGGACCTTTTGCAAGGTAAAATGTTTACATTTACTAGGCTAAAACACAAATAACCAATTTTAAACTTTACCTATCTAAGATATTTTATACAACGTGTTAATGAACTAACGCAAAACTAGTTAATTTAAAAAGTAGTTTATTTAAAATCAAGAGCAGAATCGAATTATCATGGTTTCAACATAGGATTTTTTTTTCTAAATATTAAGTAATTTGTTTGTAAAAAAAATTACCGTACCCGATGTCAATCCACCGCACGGGCACACTCACCCTACTTACTGCGAAAACAATATTATTAAAATGTATCCATGAGTACGTACGTAAGCGCATTATTCATTGCTAAAATGATAACAAATCATTTTCGTCTCAAAACTTAAAATGCGAATAACTTTAAATGTTAACTATCAAAATAATGAAATAATTTTTTCAATCTAATTATTTTGTTATAACTCAGTTGGGGTGTTGTGTATGAGGTTTTTGCGCTAATTCATTAATACGTTGTATATTTACCTAATACTTTGTGCATTTATGTTTAGCGCACATAACTTACCTATACCACAGATTATTTAATAGCCTATGTATACGCACCATAGACGAAGAATTTTTAGATACGCACACAAAAATATGACAAAATTTGTTATGCTTCATTCATTCAATTCATATACAGGGTGTAACAAAACACCCTAGTAATGCTTAAGGGGGTGCTTCAGACCATTAAACTGAACAACTTTTACTATGGGGCCAACATCGAGAAAAAATAAAAAAAATCTGCTGTCCCATACAAAACTGTAATACCGGCTCGACTCAGATGTATGGGACAGCTGGGTGGCTTTTGTTACACCCTGTATATTTATGAAGAAAAAGGAGTCAGAAAAATAAGGTTCTTCCCTATTTATCTAAAGGTCTCGAAAAGGGACAAAAGAAGCCACAAGTCTTCCCAACGAGACATAAAGGACATTTCATTGATCTTTTATTGCGTTTACGCAGGGAGAAATGAAATCACAAGTTTAAGGAAGAAATGAACTGAAAGAAAAGGGTTGGCACAGACGAGACTGGAATAAGCAATGATGTCAGATAGATGTTGATTTGCTAAATCGTTACGCGCATACTAATAGCTTGTGGCTGGCTTAAATTAAGTCGCTCTTTTTAAGTCTGCTTGGTGGGACGTGTATTGAAAAAAGTGTTAGTTTTAGGGTCTTTTGGTTCGTTGAATTCTACGCGGAGAAAAATATCTTGTAGTAGGTATAATGTCATGGCTATTTTATTTTAGCAGACTTTACAAGAAAATTGTTTGTTTCTTTTTCATTATTGAGCCTATTTCTACCATCTAAATCTTGGGCATTCTCTGGCCACGCGTCATTGAAAGAATCTTGATTTTAATCTGACTAAAATCTACGTATAGTAACAAATTTTCTTGTAGGTAAAGTCTGCTAAAATAAAATATAGTTGTCACATATGAGATATTTTTCTCCGTATGGAAGAGATTTACCTATAGTTGTACCCGTAGAGAATTTACACGCTCCCCCTGTCGTACCGGACTGAAAAGTTATAAGCGTTCTATAAAACAGCGAATTACATTTTCTGTCAATTTGAAACCTACAGTCATGCAGACTAATATTGCAGAATACCTTTGAGACGTACCGAATTATACCTACTCCAAAACGCAGTTTTGTACGGCAAAAATATCTATGGCAAAAATATATAAATGAATTCTGTGACGGCCAATATTTCTGTCTGTTTTTGAACACAAAGGGAATTTTGAGATTAGACCGCTTTCCTCTTGAATGGCCGATGCAAGCCGTATAAAACCATTATGCGAAAAAAGTAAAGGAAAAATGGTCGCCAATGCACAAATAGGGAGCTGCAGAAAAAAGAAGGGCTAGTGTTGTTACAATGTAGAGTACTTTACTGTACGGACAGCAAAATATACATACGCACCTGTCGGGAAAGCACGAGTTTTGTTACATCATCAAATAAAATACGATAATAAAATAACTCTGCTGCCCGTAAATGTAATGTACATACAGTAAGATGTTTTGACTTAGGCATCTACTTATTATACTCTATAGTAAATAAAAAATATATACTTATTATATTCTATAGTAAAGTAGTTTCTTAAAGTTTTATGTGTCGTGACCCCCAGGTTGAGAAGCTACATTGAATACGAAATTATGTATTACTAAGTGCCTAAATAAAATAAAATTAGGCATTAGGTATAACAGAGAGTTTAGTTACAATATTTAAGTATAGTTCCGAATGTCCACATTTCACTAGCAATATCTACCCAAACTCAATCCAGTGTATTAGGAACAGGAGTGCGATTTGAATCTCATTCGCTGATTTCAGCAGTTGAAAATGTCAAAATTACTGTGGAGATATGCATCTTTCTGCTGCTGATTTGACTTTCAAAAATCATACTTCAGGAGTGGATTTTTGAAAGTCAAATGAGCAGTAAACAGATGCGTATCTCCATAGTTTGACGACCCGGTTGGTGTAATGGTTACCACGCCGGACTGCCAAACCAGGGTCCTGGGTTCGAATCCCGGTTCGGTCATGGATGTTTATATGTTTGTGCCGTTGTTGTATGGTTTCCATAATAAACAGCCTATAAATAGTGCTTTCTTGGGATCTTTACAATGTATGTGCTTGTGAGCGTTATTTATTTATTTATTTATTATTATTTATAGTAATTTTGACTTTTTCAACTGCTGAACTCAAAGAATGAGATTAAAAAATCACACTCCTGGGCCTCAATCGCCCTAAGTTTCAACGATACTACCAAAACAAAACCACAACCAAAAACGTTACGTTATGCACAATTCGTATCGCGCAAATTATATTAACGGTAACGATTTAGCTTTTTTTCGGAAGATACGTTGGCGTAACGTTCGACCGCTGTCCAACGAACGTTTTTGATTTAGTTGGTGTCGGGAGAGGTGTATGGAGAGCTTAATGGAGAGGTGTATGGAGGTGTATGGAGAGGTGTATGGAGAGGTGTATGGAGAGGTGTATGGAGAGGTGTATGAAGGTGTATGGAGAGGTGTATGGAGAGGTGTATGGAGAGGTGTATGGAGAGGTGAATGGAGAGGTGTATGGAGGTGTATGGAGAGGTATATGGAGGTGTATGGAGAGGTGTATGGAGGTATATGGAGAGGTGTATGGAGTTGTATGGAGAGGTGTATGGAGTTGTATGGAGAGGTGTATGGAGTTGTATGGAGAGGTGTATGGAGAGGTGTATGGAGAGGTGTATGGAGAGGTGTATGGAGGTGTATGGACAGGTGTATGGAGAGGTGTATAGAGAGGTGTATGGAGGTGTATGGAGAGGTGTATGGAGGTGTATGGAGGTGTATGGAGAGGTGTATGGAGAGGTGTATGGAGTTGTATGGAGAGGTGTATGGAGAGGTGTATGGAGAGGTGTATGGAGAGGTGTATGGAGAGGTGTATGAAGGTGTATGGAGAGGTGTATGGAGGTGTATGGAGAGGTGTATAGAGGTATATGGAGAGGTGTATGGAGTTGTATGGAGAGGTGTATGGAGTTGTATGGAGAGGTGTATGGAGAGGTGTATGGAGTTGTATGGAGAGGTGTATGGAGTTGTATGGAGAGGTGTATGGAGAGGTGTATGGAGGTGTATGGAGAGGTGTATGGAGAGGTGTATAGAGAGGTGTATGGAGGTGTATGGAGAGGTGTATGGAGGTGTATGGAGGTGTATGGAGAGGTGTATGGAGTTGTATGGAGAGGTGTATGGAGAGGTGTATGGAGGTGTATGGAGAGGTGTATGGAGGTGTATGGAGAGGTGTATAGAGGTATATGGAGAGGTGTATGGAGTTGTATGGAGAGGTGTATGGAGTTGTATGGAGAGGTGTATGGAGTTGTATGGAGAGGTGTATGGAGTTGTATGGAGAGGTGTATGGAGTTGTATGGAGAGGTGTATGGAGTTGTATGGAGAGGTGTATGGAGAGGTGTATGGAGTTGTATGGAGAGGTGTATGGAGTTGTATGGAGAGGTGTATGGAGAGGTGTATGGAGAGGTGTATGGAGAGGTGTATGGAGAGGTGTATGGAGAGGTGTATGGAGAGGTGTATGGATGTGTATGGAGAGGTGTATGGAGGTGTATGGAGAGGTGTATGGAGGTATGGAGTGGTGTATCGAGGTGTATGGAGGTGCACGCACAATCGATCGTTTTGGTTTTGCTTTGGTGATATCAACGATTCAACCGTTCAAAAAAAAATAGCGCGATAGCATTTTTACATCAGCTAAACTAAATCTAAACCAAAACTAAACCAAAGCCATAAACGTTCCGTCCGAACGGTAAAACCGTATAAAACAGCGCAATCGAGGCCCTGATCCCATCACCACATTCAATGGACAGTGGGCCAAAACACTTCTCGAAATTCAACCATAAATATTTGGTATAAAATGTTTCAAAATTTTTATTATGTTATGTTTTTGTTGACTGTATCGGTTACCTATGCGGTACCTATACATCAGGGGGGTGACTTCGCAGGACCGATCGAACCGCAGGACAATCACGAAATGCTTTTATTTTTTCACTCCTTCGAGGGGGGGGGGGGGGGGGGGGGAGAACTTGTGTAGTTAGCTAAGGAATTGTTTTCGATGGGTTAGGCTAGGGATTTACAGAGCACATAGTATTAGTGTTGATGTATTTTTTGCCGACTGTACCTACTAAACTTTATAAACCAACGTCACGACGTTGTGATATCCAAATAATGTGACTCAAGCCAAGTCTAGATTTGAAAAAAATTCAACTATTTCAAGAGAAAACCCATTTTTATTGGAGCCGGTGACAAAGCAACTCCAATTATAGTACAACGGAAGTAGTAGATGGTAGTAGCTAGCCGAAATTAGGAAGACATTATATCGCAACTGTGGGTCTTCGAGCGTAGGTATAAGCATATTTTTTCTAGGCGTGTTCCATCCCCAGCCTAATCACCCTGTGGCCAAAAGAAAAAAGTCGAACCAAACTTTTTCGTTTTGTGAGTCTTTGTCAAAGTTTTTAATTTAGACGCTAAACAGTTTAGACCAACATCAACAAAATTTAAAGCCAAATTGTTTGGTCCGTGGTGCTAATTACATGTCATAAACAAATACTGACCGCATACGTAACTAGGGTCGGTGAATAAAGTAAATTAGGTTTCCATTTTCAATGGTCAGTCAGGTTAATTATGGACTAAGAGCTGGCTACGAGTTTTCAAAATGATAAGGTGCAAGGACAATTTTTATGTAGATACCTTCCTTACTAGCTGACAAGTACATTGCACTGATTGGCAGAAGTCTACCCCGGGGAGGGAAGTGGGGGCGGGCGGTCAAAGACGCCAATTTTTAATCAAAATAAAATCATTAGGTGCAAGGCTGAAATTTTGTGTAGTTATAGTTTTTGGTAGTAGAAATAACGTAAAATTATTGGCAGAAGTCCAGGTCGGGGATAAAGCATCGGCAGAAGTCGATGAAGTTGTCAAAAATTATTGAAATTTTAATGATAAGGTGCACTTCTGCCAATTTCGTTTTTATATAATTGATGGCTTCAAATAGCTGTACACAAATTGGCAGAAGTCAAAATGGTGGCTAAGTATATGAAAAAATGACTTTTGATTGTGGCATTTTTGTACATTTTCTTATAATTTGTTCGACCAAGTATTGAAAATGTTGTAGTATGTTACATATTTGTAATCTACTCACAAAGCCCTTTCATTTGATACCCAACATGGTATGTTTCAAAGAGAATTGTTTTCTTCTTTTTACTGCCATCTCTTCATGACGTCACAGTTTCGACCCCCACAGTCTGAGCGCATGTCATCTCATATATTTGTGTTCAGAATTTCGTAAAATCACTGTGGTGGTATAAGTAAAGTACAGTTTTTGGTCAAGAGATCACCGAGCCTCCAGTGCTGCCCTCAATGTTATTTTTTTACTTTCTAGATAATTACACAAAATTTTCAAAAAACAAGAATGTTTCATTGCAGTCATTATTGGTTTTTGATTTATCCAAACATTACAGACTGCTATGTTGTTTGTTTGCTGTTACTATAGTAAAACCGCCAAAAGTGGCCACTTTTGGTGTTTTTAAAGATAGTAAGTATACATTATAATAAAAATGCAACAACGTCAACTCGTCTATAACTTTAGTGGTAGGTATGTTTCCCTACTCTGAGAACATATATAAATATTAAAACGCCGATAGTTTCAGTAACATTAACAATAGTTCTGGAAGAGTATACTACACAACATTATACAGGGTGTAAAATTAAATGAGACAGTCACTTACATTAAACTGAACAACTTTCTCTATGGGACCAATATTGAAATCAAAAATCTGGTGTCCCATACATTTCAGTTGAGTTATGTTTGCATTTTTGTATGGGACTGCAGAATATTTTTTTGCGATTTCAGTGTTGGTCCTATAGTAAAAGTTGATCAGTTTGATGGTCTGTAGCACACCTTTAAGAATCTGTCCCATTTAATTTTATACCCTGTATACAGGCTATAACTAACTGCTGTATATAACTGTATAATATAGGGTCCTTTAATATGCTGACACTTTTTAAAGGGGATGATCAGACCGTCAAACTGAAAATTTTTCTCTATGAGACCAACAACGAAATCGCGAAAAAAAAATCTTCCTCCATACAAAACTGCAAACCTACTCGAGCCAAATGTATGGGACAGCTGATTTTTTTTCGCGATTTCGGTCTCATAGAGAAAGTTAGTTTGATGGTCTGATCATCCCCTTAAAAAAGTGTCAGCGTATTAAGAAGGACCCTGTTGCTATAGCAACTAGCAAAGTCTAGTTAATTAATTACTAGTTGAATTAGCAAATTTATGGTTAGAGTGGCTAAATATTTTTCTCAGTGTAATTTGGCACCTGAGAAATACTAATAGTATAAATAATAAAAAAAATCGAATTGCCAGAAATGCACCTTATTATTTTAATTTCAATTAATTGCTTACCGTTAAATAAACTTCTGGTGATATTTTCATTATTTGTATATGTAGACGGCCTTCTGGAAGTTTGCATTCAGTTTTTTAAGGCATAAGAATATAATAACAAAATTGCCGGAACTGCACCTTGTTCTTCACCAGCAAAATTTTTCAACAATTTTATCGACTTCTGGCAACGTTTACTTATACCACACTGATTTTGCGAAATACTGAACACAAATATATGAGATGACATGCGCTCAGACTGTGGGGGTCGAAACTGTGACGTCATGAAGAGATGGCAGTAAAAAGAAGAAAACAATTCTCTTTGAAACATACCATGTTGGGTATCAAATGAAAGGGCTTTGTGAGTAGATTACGAATATGTAACATACTATAACATTTTAAATACTTGGTCGAACAAATTATAAGAAAATGTACAAAAATGCCACAATCAAAAGTCATTTTTTCATATACTTAGCCACCATTTTGACTTCTGCCAATTTGTGTACAGCTATTTGAAGCCATCAATTATATAAAAACGAAATTGGCAGAAGTGCACCTTATCATTAAAATTTCAATAATTTTTGACAACTTCATCGACTTCTGCCGATGCTTTATCCCCGACCTGGACTTCTGCCAATAATTTTACGCTATTTCTACTACTAAAAACTATAACTACACAAAATTTCAGCCTTGCACCTAATGATTTTATTTTGATTAAAAATTGGCGTCTTTGACCGCCCGCCCCCGCTTCCCTCCCCGGGGTAGACTTCTGCCAGTCAGTGCAATGTACTTGTCAGCTAGTAAGGAAGGTATCTACATAAAAATTGTCCTTGCACCTTATCATTTTGAAAACTCGTAGCCAGCTCTCCGTCTATTAGGTATCTCAAATAAATTACAACCTTTCAACATTCCTTTTATTTTGAAATGAAAAGACCGGTATCCATACGTCTATCTAATATTATATAGTTCATAATCAAATAGGTATACAATCCAATACAATTACAATAAAATTGTAAACTATGCGTCTGTATATAAAAAATATTTGCAAAATTAAGATCCTTTATAGAATTTTTGTCTATTTGTTAAATTGGCACCTTGTATAATGTAGCGACGATTTATCATAGCCGACTTTGACAATTAAGAAAACCATAGTAAGTGAAAGTGTGTTAAATGCACTGTCTTGGCCTTGCCCTCCTGAATCGGATATAGAATGGGTCCTGCGATCGAAAGCGGAGGAGGAGGTCCACCCAGGTTGACCACGGACAATATTTTTTTACCGTAGCTCACCTGAGTCCAACTGGGGGATTTCTTCTTTCCCGTTGAACAGAGAACAGAGAGAACTTGACGTACCTAGTGTAGCATTCTCTGTTACAAGGCCAATAAAATTCTGATTTCTGATTTCTGATTTCTGAACATCCGTGTCTACTTGGACAACTTGGTCAACATGATCAACTCGGACAACATGAACAACCAAAACAACTTTGACAACATGGTCAACTCAGGTATGAGAGATGTTGACAATTCCTAAACACCTGAGCTAACAACACCTATCTGCGTTAGTACTTAAGGGCACCAAGCTGCAAAATGTAACTCGAATAGTACGGTATTTTCAGTGAATCGAACCTTGAAAAGGGTACCTTCATAAAGCATCTGACTAACAGAGCGGTGTTCAATTATTGGACGAGTTGTCTGCAACCGTTGCCCTTTGTGGCTGGTTTCAGTTTAATTATGAAGGTTCGATGTAGAACGCAATATCCGCAGAAGTGTCATAGTCAAACGATAATAACAATTTATAAACCTAAGTACCTACTATAATGTTTATAATAAAAGTAATAGACTGTAGTATATTTACTAAATAAGCTTCTTATTAATTTTTTTTTTTTTTTTTTTTTATTAACTATGGGTTTGCTCTTGACCTCAATCCAGTCCTCAGGACGAAGATGGGGTCGTAGATGTAGCGAGCTTACCCAGAAGATGCCTATTCACTCGTACTTTAAAGGAATTCGGGTTGTAAGTACTCGGATATACTAATTAGATATCACTTTATATTTAATAAAGTCCATCGTCTCTGCCTAGGTATTCTATTGGAACTGGAAGACAGGCGTGAAAATACGTTTGTATGTAATAATGTACTCGACTATTTTTTAAATAATTTTTGTCATCATAGGAGTATCAATGTGAACTACTTTTACTACGGGACCGATATCGAAAAAACAGCTGTTCCATACATTTTTATAGAGCAGCCATATTTTGAAGTTTCTGTGAACAGCGAATTTTTTTTGCGATTTGAATATTGGTTCCTTAATGATAGTTGTTCTGTTTGATGGTCCAAAGTTCCCCCTTAAAAGTGCATTTAAGTAATAGTCTTTAATAAACGTCGAATATAGAGTTCTCGAGTGGCAACCGCATACCGGAGAGCGCAGCGTGGGAAGGCACAAGGTGGACCGACGACCTGGTGAAGACGGCGGGAACACGTTGGATGAGGGCAGCGCAGGACCGGTCGTTGTGGCGATCCTTGGGGAATGCCTATGTCCAGCAGTGGACGTCTATCGGCTGAAATTATGATGAAACGTCGAATACATGTATACGCCCTACCAACCCTGCTGAACTATCATGCTGTGTATCTATGGAATATAATATGCAGCAATCATATTATATTCCATAGATACACGCACATTATGACAGTGTACTCTTCATTGTCATTGAATTTTAAACAGTTTGTATACTTTTTATCAGTTTTCAGTTTAATTACAGTAGTTCCATGATGAAACTAGTTGCTTTGCCGGCAATACTGGTCTTATGTTAAATAAAACGCTATCAGTGGGTAAGCCATTAAAAGATATACAGCTTTTATCTAGAGCGGTATAAAATGATATTGAGAGCTTTACTGGTCTGTTATTAAATTTTCACAAGCAGACTTTTCAAATTGAAACAATAATAGAAAATTAAGAGATTTCGCTTTGAGTGAGTCGATTTACAATACCATTATCAAATAGATAGAGCTGTCAGATAGAGTTAGTTATGTAAAGTGAGAGACCAACTCCTTTTTAATAACGGTTAAGAGGTTATTTAATGTAGATTGTATATTTATTAAAAGACAGATGTATCTTAACGATAATTTAGAAAAAAACTGAAAACTAAGAGTAGCTTGACCAAAGTCAAATAAAAAAACGGCATATAATTTCCACTGAAATAAAGATAAACCTCGCAATTTTAACGGGTTCTTTCCGCGTTTTTCGATATTCCGGCAGTGTTACTGCCATGATCACGGGATGACAGTTGTAACACTGCCGAAATATCGGAAACTCAAATATACCAAAACGCGGTAAGAACCCGTTAAAATGTTTAATTCTAGATTAAATAAAAATAGTTAGTCTTCAGTTTCTTTAAAGTAAGTACTATTTATTTTTTATCTTGTGGTTAGATTCATCTGAAAAAATGTTATTTCGATTAAAACCATCTGTGCCGCTCTTTCCTAGGAAAAATAAACTCTTACTAATAGTAAGAGTTTATTTTTCCTTTTTTAAAGGCATATTAAGAAGCATATTAATTTAATATGCTGACACTTTTTTAAGGGGATGATTAGACCATGAAACTGAATAACTTTCTCTATGGGATCAACATCGAAATCGCGAAAAAAATATCAGCCGTCCCATACATTTGGCTCGAGTAGGTTTGTATTTTTGTATGGACGAGCTGATTTTTTTTTCGCGATTAAGATGTTAGTGCCATCGAGAAAGTTGTTCAGTTTAAAGATCTCAACATCCTCTTAAGAAAGTGTCAGCATATTAAAAAGGTGTATAATAATTATTATTTATTAATAACAACAAATAACTACTAAAAATAAAGTACTTAACTCTTTAGATCCCGGAGAATAGACTTCGCCTTCAGCGTCGACCCCGGAAGAGATGGAGAGACAAGCTGGATGCCTTCGACGAAGAGTGGATGGAGCTGGCTCAGGACCCATGTCCATGCATCCATATGCATAGAGGATAAAGGGGGAGGCCTTTGTCTAGCAGTGGGACGAAATAGGCTAAGGAAAAAAACTAGTTACATAGCTAATAAATAAAGTTTTGATATAAGTATTTATAAAATAAACGGTCGTCATTTCTAATTGTTTCTCTGGCCCTCGTTATATTACCGCAGGGCGAGTCAACCCTTGCCAGCGACAGATGCACTCACAACTGTTTTATTGTACAGAGCCTATCTCGCTAAAAACTGCCTGTCAACGTATTTCATTTAAATGAAACGTCATCATTAATGTTGACGTTTATTTACAAACGTTAGAGTACATTTCAGGTTGTGTTGAAGTATTGAGCTGCAGAAAATGATATTTATTATATCAATTGGCTATGTTGAATTTTGTCTGTCCATTAGGTTAGGTAACTTTATGAATACAGAGGTGTTTTATTGAAAATGTTTATGCTTTTTCTTGTATTGTATTATATTTATTTACTAGCAACCCGCCCCGGCTTCGCACGGGTGCAATGCTCATAATATGCACGTATTATACAGGGTGTCCCGTAAACCGACGTCAACCCGGCGCAAGCTGATAGGCTAGGTCATGACTAAGCGGAATATCAAAATTTGGCTTTAGTAAAAGTGGCTTAGTTTTCGAGATATTGACAGTTTTAAACCATACGCGTTTTAACACAGATACTGGCATAGAGCATTTGTAGCGGTGGCACTCAAAATAGTGACTAAGGTAAAGAGTTTCACGAATTTCATAAAACTGTACTAATCTCGAGTAAGCTAGGCGAGTAAACCGGGCAAGTAAACCGGGCGAGTAAACCGGGCGAGTAAACCGGGCGAGTAAACCGGGCGAGTAAACCGGGCGAGTAAACCGGGCGAGTAAACCGGGCATGTAAACAGGCGAGTAAACCGGGTGAGTAAACCGGTCAAGTAAACAGGTGAGTAAACCAGGCTAGTAAACCGGGCGAGTAAACTCGGCAAGTAAACAGGCGAGTAAACAGGCGAGTAAACCGGGCGAGTAAACCGGGCGAGTAAACCAGGCTAGTAAACCGTTGACCGTGCTCAGCCACATAGCACCGCCTGAGTTGCGTAGAGAAGGGCACCTGGTCCGAGAGCTGAAAAAGATACAGGACCACCCTGACCTCCCCGTAAACGAATATCTTCAGGATTTCCGATGCTGCCGACGTAAAAGTAAAAGTCCATCACTACAACACAGCGTAGGATATAGCACAGCAGTGGAAAGCTGACTGGATGGAATGGAACAGGGACTCTGACATCTTCACGTTCAGCCCTCAAAGGCCCTCAAAAGTAAAAGTCCATCACTACAACACAGCGTAGGACATAGCACAGCAGTGGAAAGCTGACTGGATGGAATGGAACAGGGACTCTGACATCTCCACGTTCAGCCCTCAAAGGCCAGCAGCGAGGTTTGAACATCGTCTTAAAGTTTGGTGCCGCCTGAATAAGCTTCGAACTGGTTGGTGATGCTAAATGCGGCTATATAAGACAGAAGTGGGGATGGAGCGAATGAGCGGCATGCCCGTGCGGCGACCCCCAGCAGATCGTGAAATAGTATCTGAATGCCCCTTGTACTCATACTGTGGCACTATGGAGGACTTCAGCGATCTGAAACCGGCAGCTATGACGAACCTAGATCGACTCGATGACGGATGACTGCTCAAAATATTTTGAGTTTTTAATTTTTATGTTTAGTATAATTTTTTTGAAGTCAGACGTCCGTTAAATTTAAATAAAATAATCCACCACCCGCCCGCTACCTTCACCAGGTCAGGTTCAGAGTTAATAATTTTATATTGGAGCTGGATCAGCTGGAGCTACCCCATCACCATCACCAGTGAAAGAAGCTAATATACTATTGACGATCCAACCCGCTCAAGAGACTTTGTGTTATCTCTGTGAGACACCACAACTCCACATCAAGTCCTCAGGACTTTGGGTTAAACGAAAAAAAAGTATTTTCATATTGTGTTTAAGTTTCGGTGCGACTTTAAGATTTCAGTGGGACTGATTTCAGTTTCGGTGCCACTTTAAGATTTCGGTGGGCTTGATTTCAGTACTCGGTGGCAGTTTTCAATTTCGGTGGCTTTAAGTTCAAATATCTCGAAAACTAATAAATACTTTTAAATCTCTCTTATATATTTTTAAAGCTTGTATTTTATATTTTAATATTTCAATATTGGATTCAATAAAATCACAAAAAAAAATTGCACCACCGAAACTTACAAAAAAACACGGTTGTTGAGAAGTACTCATAAAGAGTTATTACATAATTATATTACAAAACAAAATAAATCCTAACAAACTAAGTTAGTGCTCAATCCCTAATTGATATTTAGTCATCTAAACGAATTAATTATTATAGGGCAATCAAACTTTTCAGCAAAAATTACCTTCAGGATGCCGTTGCTGCCGCCCAGTGCCCAGCTACTGCCCAGCACTCTATGTAGTAACGCTGCCTCGTAGAGTTTTCCTACCAGTACTTCCTATTTCTATGAGAATTTCATACAGTTTATTTTACTAAAAATTTCATTGCAACGGCGTTCCCCGCGTTTTTAAGCGAAGAACATAGATCACTGAACTATCCATATTCTTTTTGTAATTTACCTCATTATAAATATTCATAGGATTATACTCTTGCTTCCACTCCAGAGGACGTTTCATATAAAAAATACAGACGGTTTCCGAAGTATGCAAAATTTTGTGCGATTTTGTATTAACATAAATGCAAATGTCTCATTTTAGTTGCGAGCAACTCGTTGTTTGCTGTATCCGTTTCCTTTTTATTTCTTGCTTGTTTTATTGTGTTACTAAATATAGTTTTGGTTCCCGTAAAATCTCATTGTATAATTCTGTTTTTCTAAATGATGCTAAGTCACGAAATTAATGTTGTCGCGTGCTTCCGGCTTAGAATGGACGACCACATTTCTTCCTATGACAGTCGTAAAAGTACCTTCACACCAAAATGGTAGCTGCTGGTAAAATGTGATATAATGGCAGCAGATTAAAAATTCTGTATGGTAGCTATAATGGCTCGTGGCACTGTGGGCAGCACGCCTATGCTCTTTTTTTCGAGCCTCTCAAACGATGTATTTTAGCAATGAAGATGAATTTTAAAATACTGCGTAACTATGAAACTGGTGTAAATTGAGCCCTAAGGCTCAATTTACACCAGAATAAGAATAATAAGAAACTCTTCATAAGAAACTCTTCAACCCTAAGGTTGAAGAGTTTCTTATGAAGTATAATGGGCAACTTATCATCGCTTGACAAGTCTTCTTCTTATCGTGTGGGCAGCAAGCACACTGGTGCGGCACTTTACGGCCTCTGACGTGGTTTTTATGTAACGACTTCTACCACCAGAGACAGTAGCAGGGATCAACGGATTAACGTGCCATCCGAAGCACGGAATGATCTTTCTTTTCAGACGTAATCAGGTGATTCAGCCTGCAATGTCCTAACCAACTGGAGAACATACAAAGTGACATATCACTAAGTGTCCCCCGTAGGAATGGAATTCACGACCTCGGTGTCAAGAGCCCTGTGCTCTTAACGGTAGGCTTGATAAGTACCTAATTCCATCAAAAAACCTGCAATATGCTAAAAATATTATTGATAGCCGCAGACTTTCTGACAGACCGACGGGGATCATGGTCGTGAGTTTATGTACGAATATATCGCTGCTTCAAAACGAAAGGGCCACAACTCAAAAATTTCCAAAATAGTTTTTATTCAAAAAATGTTGCCAAATCAACCTATATTTTCATATTTGTCAAAGACACCCATCGATTTTGGACTCTAAATCAAAGAATTTAGCAAACGCCCTTTTAGCATTTTTGCGTTTGGTCCGTTAAGTTCTGAGCAAAACGGCCATCTTTCGAGTTGCAACCTCCCAGTCAGTGTAATCTCACTTAACTTATGTGCGAAACAGCCACATCTCAAAATATTTCCTCTTTTTCAGTTAAATTTTATAAACGAAAGGGCCACATTTTGGATTACGTCTGTTTCGCATATAAATACCTAATAAAAAAGATAAATTTGCTTTTTTTGTGCAAAGGTGCCATATTAGTGAATGTGTCCGTTTCGCAATAAAAACGACCTTAGAATGACATTATTATTTTAAACTAAAGTGCTGTATTTTGTAAAACGTCCGTTTCTTCATTAAATTTCAGTGTTTACGTTGGTATTTTAAAAGACATAACATAGCATTATATATAGGGTCCTTCTTAATATGCTGACACTTTTTTAAGGGGATGATCAGACCGGCAAACTGAACAACTTCCTCTACGGGACCAACATAGGTATCACGAAAAAAAAATCATCACTTCCATACAAAACTGCAAACCTACTCGGAGCCAAACGTATGGGACAACTGTTTTTTTTTTTCGCGATTTCAATGTTGATTCCATAGAGAAAGTTGTTCAGTTTAATAGTCTGGTCATCGCCTTAAAAAAGTCTCAGCATATTAGGAAGGACCCTGTATTTGCGATCGCGTTGAGCTTATTAATTAGTAGTTTATACAACGTGTTAATGATTTAACGCAAAACCTCATACACCCCAACTGATTTAGAACAAAATAATTAGATTGAGGCAATAATTTCATTATTTTGATAATTAAAATTTTTAGTTTTTTGCTTTTTAAGTTTTGAGGCAAAAATGATTTGTTATCATTTCAGCAATGAATGAAAGCGCTAACGTGCTCATGGATACATTTTAATAATCTTGTTTCGGTAGTAAATAGGATGAGTGTGCGTGTGCGGTGGGTTGACATCGGGTTCAGCAAATTTAAAATTTTAGGAACAAATTAATTAATATTATAAAAAAAATTAACAATGTTGAAACCATGATAATTCGATTCTGCTCTCGATTCTAAACAAACTATTTTCTAGTTTTGCGTTAATTCATTAACACGTTGTATATCTATTTTGTAGGTACAGTCATAATGGTAATATTGTAGGTAAGCTTGGTATTTCTCTCAAATTGATTATAATTCTAAATAAAAGCTATTGGGGATATAAAGAATACGTAGGATGCGATGCGAGTATTAAAGATAGTTTGATTGTTTAAGTAGCATAATATTATATAATAATAAATTATATAATAATAGTACACTATAGAAACGAAACACCCGCGTTAAATGTCAAAATTAGCCTACAAAATGCTAAGATACGCCTACCAATCGCATGTTGGTTTCACCATAGTTTCACTTCTATAGGTACTATTATTATCTATTCATATCCTTTAGCCACAGTGTAGTGGTAGCTTAGAACTTGGATCAACAATAATTAACTTAAAAACTTTGCCGATTCAGTGACACAAAGTAGGTTATTTGGCCTCTGAAACGTGACTCAAAAAAACTATAAATTTTTTATTCAAAATAAATTGACATAGATAGCTTTCTGACGTAATTTTTGACTCTACCACCGTATTGGAAGGTTCTATTGTAAAAGAGATGCGGCCACTTCCCGATCATGTATAAACTATAGCTAGAAGCTGGCTTCAAATCACTTAGGTCAACTTGTTCCACTACGTTGATCTAGACTGCAAAATTTAGAGATTCATGGGGCGATGGACGACTTGCTGGACACTTCTGATTAGAGACAATGTCTTTCAAGGGGTGTCAAGTTTAAGTATATGGGCTGCACCATAACAGATACGAATACCATAGAGGAGAAAACCAATGTCCGCAAACAAAACAACATAGAAAGAATACATCAGGACCGGTATGTCAGGAGAACATGATTGCGTCGACCTACTGGCCGAAGGGTCATGGGAAAAAACCCAGGTCTATCCATCGATCTCCAAGAAAAGTAAAATTTTCCGGTTGAGATACTTTTTGAGGTTTTAGAAGCATTTAATTTTGTAAATTACTTACATCTACACTTTTTTTTCCACTTAGAAGCATAGTTTTCGGCTTATTTTAATGTTTTTATGTGCCATTTAATGCTGTTTGAAACCAATTCCTTTTAATTGTAAAGTTTACTATAAATTTAATAAAAGTTTGTAGATTCTATACAAAATTCATTTTTATTTTGTCCACTTGTGTCATTTTATCCAAAATGTTCATTGACATTCGGGCAAAATTTTATGTGCGAAAGGGACTTATGTGTCCTTAGTCATCTCTGTGTGATAGTTATCACAAATTAGCAATAGAAGAGATGTAGAGATTCAAAATACGCACCTAAGCATATATCACACATAGGCATTAAAGAGAAAAAGTAATAAAAAAGAGATGAAAAACGAAGATGAAATCTTTAATTGACTCTCCTGTAAAAACCGGTTTTTTGAGATGTGGCCCTTTCGTTCTGAAGCAGCGATATATGCACAAAATCTGCATTCGTTTTTAACTTCGCTTGCAAACCATAATTGCAGGCTTTCAGTTCTTTGGCCGGGGCATATTTTAATAATAGAATAATCCTAGATATAGACCAATTAATAATCATAGTCACACTCGAACTACGCATTTGATTACATGCGACCAGCATATGCAGCATCAATACGTCTTGAACCATACTGTAGTGAAACCACCAATTAACTAATTTAACTATCTCGATACTAAGCTACCGACCTACGCAAGACATGCACGACTAACTCCAAGTCGAATGTTGTAATCGATGTGACGAACAGAACATAGCTATATTATTTTGATTAAGATGTTGTGGAGATAAACTCATACTGATTCTACCTAAGCTCGACTCAGGTAATAGGCAGCGGCCGAAAACCCCTTTGTTATTCCGAGCCGCCGCTCCGCTGTTTACATACTTCAGCAGCCTCATGTAATCTCGATAATTGAGCGCTGCAGAATATAGCTACAACCACAACCATTTCTGGCTTGTAACTTTATATTTGCAACACACGATCAACAACAACAAAAGTGGGGTCATTCAATGTTTATCCCTCTTTTTAGGGTCCCGTACCCAAAGGGTGAAAACGGGACCCTATTACTAAGCCTACGTTGTCCGTCCGTCTGTCTGTCCTACCTATTTAGGGCTGTAACTGTTGAACCGTAATAACTAGATAGTTGAAATTTTCTCAGATTATGTGTTATTACGTACGGCGGATTTGTTAATAAATAATAAAAATTTCAAAAAGATAAAAATTAAGGGGGTTCTCAACAAGAAATTAGTTTTAATCAAGGTTTTTTCTTCACGCTCTATAGTAAAAGCGGTAATACATAGAAGCGTCAAACTTAGTGTGATTATAGAGCAAACTCTACAGAATAACAACAAATACTAAAAACCGGCCAAGTGTGAATCGTTCTCGCGCTAAAGGTCCCAGACAAAACAAGTTTTTTTTTCTAAGTTAATAATGTTGTGTTCTGTGGTGGTGTGGTACGGAACCCTCGGTGCGCGAGCAGCCCGACTCGCACTTGACCGGTTTTTTTATGATATCCAGAGAGTTTAATTAAATAAGAGTCATCCGTTTAGTGTACTGCGTAGGTAGGTAGGTACTTTATTTTCGCATTCGTCTAGATACCGCCTAATTACAATAGAAATATCATATTACAATATCTATCTACCCCAATAACACCCAACCCCAAGAACAATACTGTTCATGAAAATAAAAACAAAAGAGGGGTATATTAAATAACGAAGGTCTTCGCGGAGCTATGATTCATTGTTAGTGCGCTCAAATCTCGATACCTCACGGCCACGGCTTGGGGACTAACCCCTCGTAAACAGAGATTGGGTGAGATGACCAAATTTACTTAGACACGAGCGCTGCACAAATTTCTCACTTCGTACAGTTATCGACAAAATTGCGAACGAATAAACGACAAAAGTTACTGAGTAAAATCATACAACTAATAGTCATGGGCGGCAAGTAGGTATGGTCCAATTTTCTGTCACTGCTCAGTTACCCAAATTTAAACACAATAATGCCATATAAAAAAAAAATTCACTAGATCATTGCTTGCGATATGGATTAAAAAAATTGCTTCATGGCGTTATGTAGGATAGCAATACAGGGTGTAAGTGGCAGCCTAGCAAATACTGAAACGTTGAACTCAGGCCAACAAACTGAACAACTTTCACTATGGAGCCTAACTCAGGAAACGCGAAAAAAAATTAGCTGTCCCATACTAAACTGCTGTACCTAGACTCAAATGTATGGGACAACAGATTTTTTTCGCGTTTCCTGAGGTAGGCTCCATAGTAAAAGTTGTTCAGTTTGATGGTCTGAGTTCATCGTTTCAGTATTTGTTAGGCTGTCACTTACACCCAGTATAGTACGATAGGAAAACTGGACTATACTTGCGTATATTTTCTTTGCTTGCGCCCTAGGACTATTATGATTTTACGTATTTGTGTTTTACAATTTTAATTAAATTAGTATAGCATAGCATCATGCATACGACTATATTTCTGGGGGGGTAATCAGGAATATCCTGAAACTCTGAACATTCACATTAATAAAATTACTAGATTAAAACAAACATCATAATTTTTATAGATACTTTACTACATACGAGTACATAAACTCACAATCATTCAAGTCAAACAAGTCAACACAAGTCATTACTGTCAAATAAGTCACAAACTTTACTACAACCACCACCTAACTGTCTTTTGTATTCTACTGTCTTTTAGGCATCTTAACAATATGTTTAGTATTTATTGAAGATTTGTATTAAACAGTTGAAATTAATACTGTGACTGTAAATTGAAAATTAATTTAAAATTTTAGAACCTTTTGCTAAGGGAAACATTAGTCTTAAAAGCAAACAAGCTAGCGTAAATAATTATGTATTTACAGTTTTTTGTTTCAAACACAGTACATTTTTGAAAACAAAAGCAACATAATTTATCTTTGACACTAAACCTTAGAAACATAAACAAATTTCAACCTCCATACAACACAACACACAAAGAAAATCAAATCAGACTTTCAAAGAAAGCTTTACAATTCTATTTGTATTCCAGAGACGCAATTTTACTCAAGACTGTACCGCCATGCCATGAGTGTTTCAGCAAACATGGGAGATGAATCATAAAATCGTACAATAGTTTACGAGGACGACGAATTTTATGACCCTACGAGCCCCATGCACTTGGTTTTGTTTTGATTACAATTCTTGGATACCTACGAATACTTTTCACACGTAGATTTTTCTTACAATGTCAGTATTTGTTACTCCCAATGGCTACTCCTATCACCTCCTATTCACGGAAACACAACATTTGTTTTGAAGAGGAGGATGCGATTTGCCAGCAAACCTCTTCTAATTTATTTGAGATAAATTTGAGATAAATTCTAGTTTTAGAGTGATAAAATCGCATAATTTGTATCAAATATTAGTTTTTTGCTATCTTGTTTTTACTTGTCCTTGGTATTGAATAAAGTATTTCATCATTATTTTGCTGTTTGGTTTCCGTATTGAATCGAAATAAAATGTTAAACATTTAGTTTAAGAGGGCTATCGCAGTCCAGTGGCGCCCTCATCACATTAAAAAAGATTTCTCAATAAAGAAAGCCTAAATTAAAAAAGTTATTAACACGAACACTACAAAAGCCTTCAAGCTATTTTCATAGAATACTTTTATAGGTTTTTTAAAGGTCTAAACATACAAATTGGGAAAAAAGAAAAAAAACGGCCGCTTTTGTTTTTATTCGCAATGGTCTAAAAGTGGAATGTTTAGAACCTATAAAAGTATTGTATAACAATGGCTTGAAGGCTTTAGTAGTGTTCGTGTTAATTACTTTTTTAATTTAGGTTTTCCTTATTGAGAAATCTTTTTTAATGTTATGAGGGCGCCACTGGACTGCGATAGCCCTCTTAACGAAATAGTAGATTGTTAACCAAGGGATGAAAGTGACCCATTTCACACGAGATGTTTGGCGCCCCGAACGAATGTGAGGGGCGCCCATAGTTCGAGTGTGAAATGGGTACTTTCACCCGAGTTAAACACTCTGCTTTTCATCACGATTACGAGGAAATTAACCAAAAACCAGATAATGAAAAATCTATTTCTGAATCGCGAATGAATTCATTTTAGGCTACGTTTCAAAACGTTTGAAAATCACTCGGGTACCAATACGAAGTAGAAAAAAAACATACGAAGATAGTGGATGCTAGAGTGAGACAAATATACTTCCTTAGTGATTTTTACACATTTTGAAACGGATCCGCAAAATTAGCAACATGTGGCTTTCCCTCCCTTTTTTCTTTTTCGCGCAAGGCTGCGTTCCGTTCCTACGCCCCAGATGCACCCCGAGTGCAACTTTTCACACTAACGCCCTTCAGGAGTGCGATTTTTGAACATCATACGAGCGACTCGGAAGTAGAAAATGTCATAATTACTATGGAGATTATGCATCTTTTTACTGCCGATTCGCTCGTATGATGTTCAAAAATCGCACTTCAGAGCCTCGATGAAAAACGTTCTACCATAGAGCGAGTTGAAAAAACAACCGCACCCAAAGGTCGTGAACGCAGCCCAACTTAATGACTTTTTTTTTAAACTAGCTGTTTTTTAAATTAGGTATCTACTTTTTCTTCACGCAGAAAACAAAATGCATGTAATTTATACAAAAGTATCGAAATGTTACTAATTATGGTTATTATTACTAAATTCCAATAGTTTTGTTCATAATAATTATAAAAATTAATAATTTTAATATAATTTTATCGAAGTGTGGCTATATAGGTTTCTGCCTTTGCTCAGTATAGATAGACGTAAATTTTTTTTTTTATTACTTTTCTGCCCTAGGGAAGAAATATATCACTTTCAACCCGCTTCTTAGATAAACAATGACCCACTTTCAGAGTATGAGTGATGAAAAATCTTTTTACTTGTGCTAAAATGACTTTATTTTTTTTTAAACATCCTATATTATGTCCCACTTCTGGGCAAAGGCCTCCTCTTTTCCTCCAATCCTCCCTATGCAACGTGAAATCGGGTCAACCGCTCAGGAAGGTATTCAAATCGTCGCTCCATTTTCTCTTGGGTCTTCCTCGACGTCGGCAACCATCTTGTGGAACCCATTCTGTGGAAATCTTGGTCCACTTCTCCGGGTGCATACGGCAGATATGTCCCGCCCAGTCCCACTTCAGTTGAGCTGTTTTGAGGCCAAAATAACTTTAATATTGGGACATTATTCTAGGTAGGTACTATAATTAAAATTGGGGCGTCCATCTTAGTGTTGATGATATGGCCAATGTCTTGACTTTATTCGATTATAGATAAATATTTGGTAATTTCAAGGGTTGTTTGTTGAAAAACAAAAAAAAAATTATGAGCCATCATACAATTAGAGCTTCGTTGTCGGGAGAGGCAACCGACACGCATTATAAACGTAACCGAAACATCCCAGACATGTCACAAAAACATCCTCCCCAGCTTCCTAAACCTTGTTAACAAACAACCTAAAGACTTAATTTCTTTGACAACAAATCCTTTCATGTCACAACGATAATGTTGGGAGTTTAAATACTCAAAACGTACTTCTTCGGTTTCTCCACCCCTTCGCCAGTAATCCTCTATAATGCTGCCAAAACGTCGACAGAAGTAAAGGGTTCCGGATAGCTTAATTCCAATAAAACACAAAACGTGCGAGGAATAAGGATCTGGGATAACTTAAGCGTCATGAATCTATTCTTTCAGGGAACTTTAGGGGGAGTAATCCTTAGATTTTCAGGGGTTTTGTTAGAACGATGTTAATGCTTAAATTAGTTCACAACAAACGAAATGTAATTTTCTAATAAACAGTATAGAACAGAAGAGTATTGTTGAATCGGTTAGCTTTAAAATCTTGATTAATCATTTTATTTTCTAGAGGAAAGGCTAATCTAGACTTGTGATATGTCTTTCTTTCATTTAGATGAATGCATTGTTGGAAAGCATAATTTGTGTACAATATTAGTGCAATGGATGTTAAGAGGCAAAGTAGATGTATTTAGTCAGGAATCGAAAAATCAGAGGTCTCTTGGAGTAAGTGTGAGAATATTTAATCTCACAGCAATGATGACAACTGTATGTAGATAAAACTTCGAGCTTCTTGGGTGGTGTTTACGATATGGCCTCAGAAATAAGATGGCGTAGGCACACGCGCCACTCGCACGCATGCTCGTTTCTTGCTCGTTTCATCTAAAATCTCCCCTGAAGTACGGGGTGAGGTGTGGTATTTTAATTTAAGTAGTGAGGAGCAGGAATTGGCAATTCCATAATGTTCTATTATAAATATTATAATATACAGCCCTTCTTAATATGCTGACATTTTTTAAGGGGATGCTCTGACCATCTAACTGAACAACTTTCTCTCAGGGACCAACATCAAAATCGCGAAAACAAAATCTTTTTGTCCATACAAAACCGCAAACCCACTCGAGCCAAATGTATGGGACAGCAGATTTTTTGAGAAAGAACCCTGTATATTTTTTGGAACTGCGTACTGTTAGAACTGGACCAATATTACGGCTGGACAAGGAAAAGTAATAAAAGAAATTTCTAGGAAGCCAAGGCTACTGCAGGCAATGGTTTTGATTCAGTACTGTCATCTACAAACGACGGGATAGCAACAGTTTTGTTCTTTTTTTAGCAAGTCAACTAAACCTCTGCCCTGAAACCATTCAATTCCGAAAGTAATATCACGGGAAACGTTCCAAAAACGTATCTTTTTATCTTTATGCAATCAATCCATGGTAAATCCATGAAAATAAAGTTCAATTCTAGTCCCCGCGAGCATGCCGCATCATCTCATCATATTGAATGTTATTCTGTTGGGTATGCCTTAATTAATAACGAAACGAAACGAAATGAAATGAAATTTGACTTTTAGCGATTTGTCCAGGAACTTTCAAGGAATGTGTATTCAAGTTATTTCAAAGTAACAATTTTTTAGTAGCTTGTGATCTTTGTAGGTTGTATACTAATAAATTCTTTAGAACTATTTAGTAGATAGATAGATAGATAAACACACATTATATTATAGTTCACAACAAGTTTACAAACAAGAATACAACGAAACATCAAATAGAATAACATGTAATTTATTGTATGCCACAGCAGCAAATAGGTCCCAGCTCAACATAGACCTTGCCCGAGAGCAGGGTGTTGGTTTTCAGATGATACCTACCTTTTTAGTAGTAGTAGTCAGACACAGCAACCAAAGAAGTGAGTACCTATTATAGTACTTATTTTCTTTTCTTATCGTTGACGTCGTTCAGGAAAATCAGCTATCATTAGTCTAAACCCAATGAGGATATAATTTTTTCAGGACTAAAAATATAATTTATCTATTTTAGAAATATTCGAAAAATTACTTTTATTATTTTCAAGTGTCTATTATAATATAAGCACTGAATGTACTTATTTAGCTTCATCGTCATCAATATATTTTATCGTTAACTATCTTTTCAAAGGAAATCATAACAGTAACTATAAGTCTTCAGTGCTCACTGCTAAGTTTGAAATATTTTTTGTACTTTAATTTACCTAATTGGAATACCTACCTCCTTACCTCTCGTAATAATCTGTTTCTTTTTGTGCCATTATCATTATGATGTAGGCGTATCAGATTAAGTACCTCTCGTAATAATCTATATTTGTTTTTGGGTCATATTATTTTCTGATATTCATGCGTTATTTGAACGAAGCCGCAAGCCAGAACTAGTATAAAATATTTTCTTCAACAACTCTAATCGTACGAGCTCGAAAGGCGCTAAGCGACCAAATAAAACTTTATTTTTGTAAAATATCACAAGCGCGTGTCTTCAATGCCTGACGCATCTCCTATTTAATACAGGATGTTCCAAAAACTACACTACAGTCACCAAAAGGGCCTATGTCCAAAAAAATCCAAGTCTTTTCCTTTTGCTTTAAATACTTCAAGGTACCTCTCTGTGAGGAACGAGATTTTGTAAACAAAATGTCATGCCTTAAAAACGATTAACATCAATATAACAATGAGGATGCTAAGACACAAACTCAGAATGTTGAAGTGGCGGCAGTATGTTAGATTTATTGTATCAGTAGTTCACCTTCTTGTAGTATGGTAGTTACTACTCGTTCACGTCCAGTTGGCCGTCGATGACCGTTACAAAATTTCCTCACAGGCACATTAACTGGTCCCGTCGACAAAAAATAATATAACTAGCAAATAAAAATTTGAAATTAAAAGCGATATTAGTGACCGGGACGGACGTACCGTACGTGATTGCGTTGCTAAAGGTTATAAAATTGCGTTTAATAGGGTCTCTTAGGGGTGCGGTGCGGGGAAGCGGGATGGGAGGTAGCGGCCAACTCGAAGTGAATGCCTAGTAGGTATTCTCCTCATATCGCAGGCCCTATCTGACTGACCGTGTCGCGACTTTGTACACTTCCCAAAACAACTCGACACAAGCCTTATCATTCTATAAAACAGGTGAGGAAACGGGGGAAGGGAGAGAAAATGGTGGTCCAAATAATATAAATCGAATGATGTTAAAAAATAAACCTCTAGAGTTCACTTTGTACTTCTAACTGAGATATTTTAAAACATTTAACAAACCACTCGTACCATAGCACGTACGCAGTGAAAACTGTCGACTGTATAATAAAACGAATTGGAAAACTTTCATTCATAGTGTATTATGGATATTGTCCTGCACGTACATGTATGTTTGAAATACATTGCTGTCCTTTGATTACTGTTTCAAAGAAAACGACACACTACAGAAAGCAATGTACTTTAAACGCACATACACATGCGTGACAATGTGTGAACAGCCTTATAGTCAAGCCAAAAATAGTACTCATATTTTGAACTCTAAACTTTATACCGACAAAATTGAAGAAGATAAATTATCATATTATAGGCATTTATATATAGGTAAGTAACATTTTTCGTTTGCTAATGTTCACACATGACTACTTGACAGCACTGAAGCGTGCCTAATACATTCTGAAACACCCTGTCTACAGTCTTATAGCGCAGTCCGTAATGAAATGCTGCTACGCCTCCCCTACGCCGCTACGCCGTAGACGGCTACGGAATATTGATACCACTGCAAATTTGGAAATGCCTTCGCCACGCGGTCCTGTCAACAAAAAAAGCGTGCATTGTCTAATAAGCAAAAAGATTGATGACTCAGTTTGTTTGTCGATATTTGACAAGGTGGAAATCTTGGGGGACCCAACGAAATTGAGGATGGTAATAACACTTTCGCCTTGAACGTTATTATGTTTGTACTATTTATTGCAGCTTGGGAAACTTTTGTATACATCCAAGTTATGTTAATTTCCTAATCTCTTAATTCAAAGAAACTAAAAGACCTACCTATCACATTTATATGGTTTTTGAGCGTATCTAAGCGATTTTGCAACTGCACCGCTATGATCCCCGAGATTTTTAAACACAGCCATTGACTGAGCGTTATCGCCGCGACATCGCGCGACATAACCGCGTTATCACCGCGACACTAATTGAACTCAGAAATATCGTGACGAAGATTATCGTTACGTCTACGCCTACGCTCAAAATTAGCTTGTGTGATACGGCCCTAATAATTTGCCGTGTGGTTTTAGTTTAGAATGAGCCATCCCAATTCTTCCCATGGGTTTCTAAGAGGAGATAATGGTTTCTTACGCATTGATTTTTTTAGGCGTAAGGAAACGGACACTTTCACCGGCTGCGACCGGCAGTTTATCCATACACAAAGCACGATTAGTATGGGACACCGTACCCATCCATTGGCATCGACGTGGTGAACGGCGTCCCATACTGTGCTTTTTATATGGACAAACTGTCGATCGCCGTAGATCAATGTGTCGTAGCCACCATTTCCCATCCTTCTCATCCTAAAATCTTTAATATGCTAATAATTTTTCGAGCGGCTTTGGCTCCTCTATGGCATGCATGCTTACAATACATGCATGCATATGCTCATGAAAATATCCCCAAATACAACAGCTCATATTCCCCGAAGGGGTAGTCAGAGATATTCTGAAACCTCAGAACATCCACGTTTCACTAGTAGTACCGAAACTCTGTCCAGTGTGACGGGGAGTGAGTCCGTTATCACTTACCTATAATTATTATGGACATCGAAATTGAAGCTCACTGCTGGTACATTAATATCGTTGTCTCACGGTCTCCTCTATGGTTCCAATAATATTCATTTCGACGCTAAAATATGACTGCATAACTTTCGATATAAATTAATTTCGAAGATGAATTAGGGAAGGAACTTGGCTCCCAATTTAAACGTATTTAAGATAAGATTTGAAATTAATTAGTACCCCAGAAACTGGTCATAAATTGTGAAATTTATTAATGAAACCAAATTGATTTTTAATATCTCGAGGTACTTGAGCAATGTCATCTTTAGATCTGCATTATTTTGTCGCTTCTTCATTGGTTGATATGGACTTTTAATAGTATTTTATATCCTTCTCGATAAGAGTCTTAAGGAGTTGTTTATACAGGGTACACCCTGTAAATACTTAAGGAGGTGCTTCAGACTATCAAATTGAACAACTTTCACTATGGAGCCAACATCGAGAAAAATAAAAATAATCCGCTATCCCATACATTTGAGTCGAGTCGGTATTGCAGTTTATTATGAAACAGGTGATTTTTATTTCGCTATTTCGAAGTTGGCCCCATAGTGAAAGTTGTTCAGGTTGATGGTCTGAAGCACCCCCTTAAGTATTACTAGGGTGTTTTGTTACACCCTGTATATAGGAATGCGGAAGTTTACTGTTATGTTTATAATCCATATCACACAGAAAGGTGTGTGGAATAAGCAATTTTTGCACTTTATAATGTGTTTTCATAAAAGGTCAGACGGAACCCTTCTTATTTGACTTCTTTTTTAGGGTTCCGTATTCGAACCCTTATACTTTCGTCCATTCTGTCTGTCTGTATGCCCCGCCTCAATTAGGTACTTCCTCATTGAATCGGAATTTGGCATAAAGAAGAAACACATTTTTTTCGACGTCCCATCCCATACAATGAAAAGGGGTTGAAAAATACGTTTTTTTACTACTTTCTCTTCTATCGAGTGAGGTGTCGTTGGATAGGTCTTGTAAAATGGTACAAAACACCAGTACAAACTAAGTCGTTCTGAATGCTTCTATCACGAGATATTTGTCAAAGTAATAATTTGAGATCATCGTAGAGAACATTCGTAGTAGAGAACTAGTAGAGAACCTATTCCGAAATGCATACAAAAATTACTTCTCGAACAAAGTTATACATTTAGAACAAAAACCTCAGTTATAACTACTACAAAATTAATAAACTTCACATCATTTCTGGAAAAGTAAATGGAAAAATAACAAGGTTCCGAATGAATAGAACACAATCTATTGTTCTAAAATAATTACAGGAATGAATGAAGCACTGCTAGCTTTATTTCACAAAGCATAACACCTTATGCATATTGCAATAGAGTTCATAATAAGAGGGAACTTTAGTTTCTGGGAATAAAGGTTTCATTCATGTGGGAACGTAGATAAAATACATTTCCCTAGTGGCCTTCAGTACGGGATTACCTCAATAATATGTCGTAGGAGTTTCTTCTTGATAAAAAATGATATTGTTTTGATGTGGTAGCAAAGTACTTATTGATTTATTGATAGATAATTTTCTGGAAAATAAGAAGACTGCGCATGAACCTTGAAATGAAATAAAAAAGTTATTTTTTTTAGTTCTTCTATGCTTTTCCAACCTTGTACTGGATGCGTCAACAAAGACAAAGGCTTGCTGGAACGGAAGTGCGATTTTTGAACATCATACGAGCGAATTGGCAGTAGAAAGATGCATAATCTCCATAGTAATTTTGAAATTTTCTACTGCCAAGTCGCTCGTATGATGTTCGAAAATCGCACTCCTGCACGCAAAAAATTTAAAACGACTTAAAACTAAAAAATTTGAAAATAATATCCTAGCCGATGACTTTTACGTTCGCATTAATTTGTTTTATTAAAGTCGCTGTCAAGCCAGTATATACGATTCGACTTGCAGTAATTTTGAGTGTTCCGTACCAAAATTGGCAAAACGGAACATTTATGGAATCAGCTCGGTGTCTGTCCATCCGTCCGTCCGTCTTTCACAGTCATTTTTTTCAGAGACCGTAAGACATCGGAAGCTGAAACTCGGCACAGATATAGCAATTGCTGGTCCAATATCATACATGAAGTAAAAAAAGCGTAATTTATGTATTGAGGGGCGATTTGGGGAGGTAGAAACAGTAAATAAAAAAAAAATGTTTTCTACCCTGTGGTGTGGGGTATCAATTGAAAGGTAATAAAAATAAGAGTCTAAAAACATATTTTTCAAATTTTTAATTAAAACTTTGTTTAACAAAAATTTCAATTAAATCCGAGAAATTGCTGTCCCCACCTCTATTTCAAATAATATAGCCGTATAGAATCTGAAAAAGATCATGATCATCAGAAATAACGTGTAGATGGCGGGAAAATTATCAGGTTGGCACTAACTTGCATAGTTTTCTATACCCAATAAACATACACCAGTGTAAAATGATCTTCAGTTACTATGTGACCACATACTAAGTAAGTGTCAATTAATAATGGGTGTCATCAACGACCCATGATAAACAACTGGTAGTGCGAAACACTAATTGCCCGAGTCCTGACTCGTACTTGGCCGGTTTTTTATTTTTTGCCTAGGCTTGACACCGGCTCCAATGAAAAAAATTATTATTTTATAGATGAGAACGAACGTAAAATAAGCATATGTTTATGCGGACGTAAAAATCATAGCATAGCATAATTATGCTCACGACTATATATTCCCCGAGGGGGTAGTCAGAGATATTCTGAAACCTCAGAACATCCACGTTTCACTATATAGTACCGAAACTCTGTGCAGTGTGACGGGGAATGAACCCGTCGCCACCTGTAATGGACAGGATTAGCAACTCAGATTTCAGTTATACACGCAAAGGACATCTCGATACGAAGCAAATATTTCAATCGCCGATGATTTGCTGTTAAGAGGCGTTCTATTGTGTAGCTCCTAAGCGCGTCATCAGATGTTCACAAAATTAAAATGGGACTATTTTAGGAGTAAGTAAAATCAAATTTCAAATTTAAATTTCAATTAAAAAAAAATGTTTTTTTTAAATTGATCCACAACACCACACATTCTTCTACCCTCAAGAATACATTACAGAAGTCAAACCGCGTAACGCATATTTTTTAAAACGAAATCTCAATAAAACCGGTCAAGTGCGAGTCGGGCTTCTCGCGCACCGAGGGTTCCGTACCACACCACCACAGAACACAACATTATTAACATAGAAAAAAAGCTTTTTTTGTCCGGGACCTTTAGCGCGAGACCAACTCACACTTGGCCGGTTTTTAGTATTTGTTGTTATTCTGTAGAGTTTGCTCTATAATCACACTAAGTTTGATGCTTGTATGTATTACCGTTTTTATCATAGAGCGTGAAGAATAAACGTTGATAAAAACTAGTTTCTGGTGGACAACCCCCCTTAATTTTTAACTTTTTGACACTTTTATTATTTGTTAACAAATTCGCCGTAATAACGCATAATTTGAGAAAATAGCAAATCAATTATCTAGCTATTACGGTTCAAAAGTTACAGCCCTAAATAGGTAGGAAAGACGGACGGACGGACGGACAGACGGACAGACGGACAGACGGACGGACGGACGGTGAACGGACAACGTAGGCTTAGTAATAGGGTCCCGTTTTCACCCTTTGGGTACGGAACCCTAAAAACGTAGGTGAAAGTAACATTTTAATTGATGGGCCATACCGTACTAGGATCCACAATAAAAGTGACTAAAAGATGAACATATTCCTCCTCTTTTGAGGTCGGTTAAGAGGGGGGTGGAACCTATTTTGTATAACAAAATTATTACATTTACCTAATATATATAGTTCACATAACAGTGTAGATACGTTCTTTCTGCAGTGAATCTAACCGTTGAAAACACGATTCCATAAAATTTTCTCGATAGAAAAGAGGAGCAAACTCAGTTCGATTTCAGATTTGTAACCAGTTTTACCACCATTTCTTCTGAATATACCATCATTTGAAAGGTAATTAATTATAACAGTGATTCTACCCGATGGATTTTACCCCAATAACCCAAGAGAAAAAATATTGATGAAAACTCGTTTTTTTGCGATCTTGCTTTCAATGGAAGCGGGATAGCTAATTGCAAAAGTTTGCTTGTTAGAAAGAGAGGCTTGCTCTAGTACCACCTAGCCTTAAAAGATAGTCGCAGCATAACTTCTGACCACCCCTGATCTGATGGGAATAATCGTAACTGGCGACGTTCGGGTCGTAAGTTTATGTATGTATAAATTATGTTTACCTTGCAGTATTTATTCATTTCTTCAAGTCATTTATCATTCTTCGTCATTTATCTTTTCTCTAACCATGTTAAGGAAATGAGATAAGTGTTGTAGTCACTATACTTAGTTGGCATGAGTCACTTGGCTTCCCGTTGAGATTGGATGACACATCCTCCTTCTGTATCCAGAGAACAAATAAAACAGGATAAATAAGATTAAATCTTTATTGCTTCGGATAAAGTTTCTTTTGCAATGTCTTTCTGGGAGCATGTCTATTTTACCTACCACCACTATATCGACACGTCATTTCACCCTGAAAACCTCAGAACATCCACGTTTCACTAGTACCGAAATGTAGTGACGGGGAATGAACCCGTCGCCACTTGTAATGGACAGGATCAGCAACTCCGATTTCAGTTATACACGCAAAGGGTACATCGATACTCGAAGCAAGTGTTTCCATCACCGATGATTTGCTGTAAACTTCGTTCTATTGTGTAGCTCCTAAGCGCGTCATCAGATATTCACAAAATTAAAATGGGACTATTTCAGGAGTATAATTTTCAAACAAAAAAAACATTTTTTTAAATTGATCCACAATACTACACATCCTTCTAACCTCAAGAATACATTACAGAAGTCAAACCGCGTAACGCATAATTTGCAAACGAAATCTCAAAAACGTAGGTGATGGGCCATACCGTACTAGGATCCACAATAAAATTGACTAAAAGATGAACATATTCCTCGTCTTTTGAGGTCGGTTAAGAGGGGGTGGAACCTAAATTAAAATTAATTAATCTAAATTAACCAAAAATAAAATTTCTGGGTATCACTATAGAGAAAACCTTGTCATGGGAAGCACATTCCGAATCAATATACAACAAGCTTAGCAAATATTCTTTTGCCCTCTATAAACTATCGAAAGTTGTCAGTAGAGAGGCCGTACTGGCGGCTTACCATGGGTTCGTGGCTTCGACTTTGCGCTTTGGTATAATCTTCTGGGGTAATTCCACATCGAAAGAATCTATACTTAGGGCGCAAAAAAGATGCATAAGAGCAATTTGTGGCCTCGTTGTAACTGACAGTTGTAGAAAATACTTTAAAGATCTGAATATCTTAACATTTCCAAGTCTCTACATTTACGAAGTAGCAATATTTGTGAAGATGAATAGCGACTCATTTAAAACTGCAGGCCAGGTTCATAACCTAAACTTACGTAACAGACAGAGACTGTGCATAGTACCGTCACGCACTGCTTTGCTGCATAAGAGTCTAATTTGCCTGGCTCCTAAAATTTATAATCAAATTCCAGAACGTATAAAGATTCTACCTCCCACAAATTTCAGGAGTGAGCTGTTTGCTTTCTTAAAAGAAAAAAGCTATTATTCTTTGGAAGAATTTTTGACTGACAATATTTAGCTAGTAGGTATGATGATATTTAGTTTGTAATAATGAAAAATGATAATGCCTGAATTTTTACTGTCGATCTAATTTTAATTTGTAATGACATTTGATGTGATGTGACGACAACTCCCTATTAATAATTTTGACATGAATAATATGTAAGTAACTTGGTAATATTTAGTAAATCAAATTACTAAATATTACCAATTTAATCTTTGTTTTGTTATTGTATTTGACTTTATATTGTAACAAGCTCAACTATTTTGCTATAATAATTTAGACATGAATAATGTAATAAGTAATTTTGTAGTATTCTGTGAATTGAATTTAATATTTGTTTTATAATGTGACAAATTCAATACCAAATTTGCATGCCATGTCATGGCGAAATGTGAGGACTTATTAAAATTATTGCACCTTCCACAATGTTGTAAACCATGTTTCAGCAAATAAATGATTCTGATTCTGATTCTGATTCTGATTCTGATTCCTATTTTGTCTGTTTTCGAACCGATTTTTGATAACCAAATTATTATATTTACCTAATACAACGTGTTAATGAATTAACGCAAAACTAGAAAGTAGTTTGTTTAGAATCGAGAGCAGAATCGAATTATCATGGTTTCAACATAGGTAATTTTTTTCAAAATATTAATCAATTTACTGAACCCGATGACAACCCACCGCACGGGCACACTCACCTTACTTACTACCAAAACAAGATTATAAAAATGTATCCATGAGTACGTTAGCGCTTTTTTTCAGTGCTGAAATGATAACAAATCATTTTTGACTCAAAACTTAAAATGTGAATAACTTTAAATTTTTACTATAAAAATAATTAAATTATTATTTCTATCTAATTATTTTGTTATAAATCAGTTGGGGTGTATAAGGTTTTGCGCTAATTTATGAACACGTTGTATATATAGTTCACATCACAGTGTAGATACGTTCTTTCTGCAGTGAATCTAACCGTTGAAAACAAGATTCTATAAAATGTTCTCCATAGAAAATAGAAGCAAAGTCAGTTCGATTTCAGATTTATAACCAGTTTTACAAGAATCAGCCTACACCATTTCTTCTGAATATACCATCATTTGAAAGCTCATTTACCCGCAGTAATTCTACCCGATGGATTTTACCCCAAACATCCAAGAGAAAAAATATTGATGAAAACTCGTTTTTTGCGATCTTGTTTTCAATGGAAGCGGGATAGCTAATTGCAAAAGTTTGCTTGTTAGAAAGAGAGGCTTGCTCTAGTACCACCTAGCCTTAAAAGATAGTCGCAGCATAACTTCTGACCACCCCTGATCTGATGGGAATAATCGTAACTGGCGACGTTCGGGTCGTAAGTTTATGTATGTATAAATTATGTTTACCTTGCAGTATTTATTCATTTCTTCAAGTCATTTAGCATTCTTCTTCATCATTTATCTTTTTTCTAACCATGTTAAGGAAATGAGATAAGTGTTGTAGTCACTATACTTAGTTGGCATGAGTCACTTGGCTTCCCGTTGAGATTGGATGACACATCCTCCTTCTGTATCCAGATAAGAAATAAAACAGGATAAATAAGATTAAATCTTTATTGTTTCGGATAAAGTTTCTTTTGCAATGTCTTTGTGGGAGAATGTCTATTTTATCTACCACCACTATATCGACACGTCATTTCACCCTGAAACTGTATAAACCGTACGAGATTTCAAGTTTAAAAACCTGCTACTGCTTCTCCTTTCTTCTTGCAAGGTCAGGGCATCTATGTAGCAAAGATTCTATAGTACCTAGTACAGTTTTACTCCTATTTTTATTTTAGGGTTCCGAAGTCAATAAGGAACCCTTATAGCTTCGCCATGTCCGTCCATCTGTACGTTCGTTTGTCCGCGGCATAGCTCGCACGCTTAGTACTAGAAAGCTGTAATTTGACATAGGTATACAAATACATATGAATTACGCTGTGGTAGCAAAGTGGTAAAATAAAATCGTGAAAATTTTTTTTTTTTTGGGTACCTCTCCTACACGTGAAGTGGGGATGCCATTTTGTTTTCTCGTCTATCCTATATTGTGGGGTATCGTTGGACAGGTCTTTTAAGAATATTCTGGGTTTGCAAAACCATTTTTCGATTAAGGGATCTCTTAGTACTTATTATTAAGCTTTAAAGCGAATATTTTTGTTGGAGTCAAGTGTCCCCAAGAGTTGAGTATAAAAGTCTCATACAAAATTACTTCCCAGTTCCCACCCCTCCTAACAAAACTTCGTAAATTGACTGGACCATGGGCCATACTCCACCATGTAGTGAGGACTCCTCACGGGCCCAATTCCCCCATTTACTTACTGATGAACATAAGAAAGAAGGTCAGACTATCAAATATCTAAAACCTACTTTCATAAACCACACGCCCCGCGATGGCACGGAAGATTTGTGAATATTACCCGACTACAATAAAATGCATAAGGAATATTTATTATTTTATCGCAATAGCGAGTTTTATTGGTATTTTGATTTAGTAGTAAACGATTTAGGGGTTGCGGAACGTCCGCTATTTCCGATTTTCCGCTTCGCTTCGTACAGTTTCCTGCTTTATTTTTAACTTTTTGAAAAATTTCCCCTGCAATTGCTATCACAGCACTTTGTTACCGCTATTTCGGTTTGTTATAAATTGGCCCTTTCGCCTATTGACAACTATTGACACATTTACTTCCGGCTTTATGGAAAAAATCTATGTAGAAAAGTAATAGACGATTCTTTCACCCATATGAAAATGTACAATGACGTCGGTTCGGTACGCTACGAACGCAACTCCAAAAATATTGATATGAGTGAGCTTTTGGTGTTACAAAATTGACTCATAATTGTTATGCTTACACTGTATCTGAGACTGTTTTAGATTCCTAATATATTGTCCAAAGTGGGACATACCTTGCAATTATTGAGAGAAACACACGTAGAATGAAACTATACCTACATTTTGTTATACAACAGTAAGTCAAAGTATACATCACCTTCAAACGGATTTTATCTACTCAATAAAATAAAACAAGCACACAACAAACGAGTGACTTACGCCAAATATTCTCTTTGGCATGAATTCTTTATATCCAAAGCCAGGTTAGTAAAACGTGTTTCGGCTTGCATTTTGGGCTTTCCTGATCCCTCAGCAGTCATATTTGGGAGTTAGGGATCAACATAAAATAAAATTGTAGTATAATACTGTGTAAGCCAGTGAAAGGGTATTAGGTAAAGATTTACTGTTTTTTGCGTGATATAATAATATAATACATCATACGATCGATATATTTATGGTATATAGAACTGACTGCTAATATCCAACCTAATAATAATAACCCTTCTTTTTGGCTTTGCCGTAATCGGGCAAAAAGAGACCGTTGGCGTTTTATCACTTGTAATATTTTTTTTGAATAAAATGAGTTTATTAAAAACCTAACACTTAAAGATATTATAAAAATCTAAATCTAACATTCAGTCGATTTTACTCGAATCGAATTACTATGTACTTATAGCTAGACTGGGTTTCCTCTTCTATGAGTAAGACTACAAGAAGTCAGATACTATTTACTCTATCATCTTAAAGTATATCCTGGTATTAGCATGATAAATGTATAGTTAACTGACGTAACTTTTTAGGTGAAGCTGTTGATTGTCCTGTTTATTAAATAACAGTAAAAATACAACCTACTTAACCTACAAAAATTTTTTTAATTCCTCTAACAAACACGTTTACTTTTAGAACCCTTTGTGGTTAATTAATTGAAGTACACTCTTTGTTGTCATTGTCAAAAGCCCTTCTAATTAAATTGTGCGTGACCTTTTTGCTATTTATGAAACGGGTATACGATGAAATTAGAACTTTCCGTAACAATCGGCAACAATTTGAATATTAAACTCTAGTTTCATTGTAATACAATAAATCATCCCTTGAATTTCCAAGTTTGATACCCAGAATTCTCGCTAGCGTTTATACACGGACCTTCTTAATATGCTGACATTTTTTGAAGGGGATGACTCCGTGAACAACTTTCTCTATGGCACCAACATTGAAATCGCGAATAAAAAATAAGCTGTTCCATACAAAACTGAAAACCTACTTTAGCCAAATGTGCCAGCAGATTTTTTTTGTTGCGATTTCGATGTTGGTCCCGTAGAGAAAGTTGTTCAGTTTGATGGTCTGATCATCCCTTTAAAAAGTGTCAGCATATTAAAAAGGACCGTTTATATCAAAAATGTCCAAATCTCACCCATATTTGGCTAAGTTCTGACCGCAATTTCGTGTAAAACTTATGTGCAGAAAATACCAATTTGGAGTTTCCCCTTCAGGGAAAGGGAATAAAAGAAAGAACACGGCTTGTTGTCAATAACATCCGAAGGTGTCCCGCTGGGAAGGGGTCATTCACCTCGCGTGTCCGCACTTAGACCGTTATTAGCCTGTGGTTAGGGATACATTGTTAGTTATGTGCTAAGTTTTATGTTGGGACACTATTTTTGGTGATTCGACTTTATATACCACTCAGTTTCTTATCGTGGATTTTGTAAGGCTACTAACCTGTGCTGCTAACAGTTTTTTTGCTAGGTTCAGCTTATCACATTCAAGCCTTCAGTATTTTAATACACATCAATTTCTGATTAATTTTTCTTTCGTGTCTGGGCTGTCCCTTACACTCTCTATACTATTTACCTTTTCTATGGCTTAACTTAAAGCGCAGAATTTGCAATATAATAGTATATAGTTCTACTTAAAGCGACAAGTGCACTTGAAAGGTAGTTTGTAGTTGAAGCAAACTTTGTGTAATAAATTATGGTCTTGAGTATGTGTTTTAGAATATTATATTCAGATTTAAGTTAACAGTGAAATAATCTTAATTGCCTTCCACTAAACCCCATTGACATTTTAATAGAATTTACATTGATTTTCCATTAAAAATACTTGTTGTACCTATAGACAGCGTATTATCGTTTTATATTATTAGCGTATTATCTCTCTGGATTTTACCGTGAAACAAAATAAGTTTACTGTGTGGAAGATTCAAATGAAGTTTCATTTTTATGTTTCAAACCGTTTTTTATTCCAATTAGAGTGGTATATACTGGAAGCCCATCGCATCCAACAGACTCTGTGTGCAGTCAGTCGAGTCTGGTGCACAAAATATGAAATAAAATCAACGCAAATGTCTGGCCTGTGTACGATACCTCATAGAACCTTGTAGGTAGTCTATTTTCATGAACTATGAACTCTGCTACGGACTGTCCGTTGACTGATAACGAACATGAGTAGGTAAATTATTTACTTAAAACCTGTTATTTATGCATTTAAAGAACTTTGACTATAACTTTTCAAGACTCACGTACTTTGACGATACGCAAGAAAACTTGTAGCGTAAGTTAATGGGTGAGACATTGTAATACCTATAGTAATAATGCCTAAATGTATTACAATAAAATGATTGCTCTTCAGTCTTCACTTCGGAGCGCAGTGAAGACTATTTTATTTTTTTACAAACATCGTCAAATACAAAGATATAAAATAAAAACAGTCATAAATCAGCAACATGCCTTGTCAAAACAATGAAATACACACTCAGTCAAATAACCTGCCCCTTGACGATCCCGGCGCAAAGGAGCCCATAATGCTTGCAGCGTTGCCACGTTGAATTGCAATGGCTAGCCTCTGCACCAGAAACGACCCGGAACGGTGGTCACAATTACGCTCCCTCAGTCGATGGCCAACCTCCGCAATGAAGGTCTTAGCCTCGGCACCCCAAACCCCCGTGGTCTCAACAGCGACAGGTACAAAAAGATAATCGGTCACCAGGGCCGAGTACGTGTCCCACTTCCTAACGGCAGCCAGCTCCGCGGCTGCTCCAGGCGTCCGCGACGTGTGACTCAGGTAGCTGGCGGCGAAAGTGCTGGCGCATGTTGCGTCCCATAAAAGGCACTTGCCCTTCTGCCAGGGCACCAAAGTCAAGCCATCCGGCCTCCTGCCATCGGCACGGCTGAGACCAGGCGGCTCAAGTACGCAGACTAATTATTTATCTAAGACTAGTAATATTAATTTTCCAATAAATAAATGAAATGAAATGAAAACTACACCCGGTTGAGGGACGGTCGGTTTGGGTATTCAAAGTTACGCATAAACAAATTTTTTTATTTTATTGAATAAAGAAATTTACAAAACACAACAAGGACAAAAACCCGTCCCACGAAAACCTGTAAGGGTTTATCTGGGGAAGGGGCGTTCACATTCGCGGACCAATTAGGTATTTCTACTTTTACATAGGTATGTTATTACATAGGTATGTTTCGTTAATTAATGTTACATTTAGTTATGAATTTTAGGTAAGTCAAATTAACTTTTTAGGTAGGTATGATACACATAAAGGATGACTCGTATGAGCATTGCCACAATCACCATCCTAGCAGTGAGTTGGTAGTTGTGGCAATGCCTGATGATGATGGATGATGCATACACATAACTGCACAGTTAAAGGATATAGTCTATGTCGGTAAGTGATAATGATAAGTAATGTTTTTTTACAATGGGTTTAAACTTAGGATTTGAAATGTAAGTACTTTGTATATCAACTGGTAGACTGTTAATTATCTTTGGTAAGACATGATTACATAATCTCTTTCCGTAATTGTTACTATAGTTAGATACTACATACTCTTTCTTATCTGTTAGCTTTCTTAGCCTACTATTTCTTATTTTTAAAGGTAGGTTACATAATTGTGAGTATTCGTCTTGCAATATTGCTATTTTTACTTTAGATTGTACTGTTAATATGTTACAATAAGCAAATAATTCTGTATAGTCATGTTGGTATTTGATTTTAGTCTTGTTAGGTACAATAGTTTTTAGTAGTCGGATTTGTAAATTAAATATTTTATCCAGATTAGATTTGTAAGTTCTACCGTAGCTGCTGATCCCTTACCCGATCACTGAGTCAGCCATCGCCAAATACAACATCCTCAGAGTACTATACGGCAGTTTGTATTTAAGTATGCACAACCTACTCAATATGGCTCTTAGCTTATCACAGATATAGTTGATGTGGGGGACCCAGTTAAATGACTCATCTATTATCAGACCAATGTACATATGCTCTTTTACATTTTCTATTGCGGTACATTTACAAGTGTTTTTATTTAAATGCAAACATTTGTGTTCGTGGGCAACGATGGTGGGCTGGCGATCAGTCTTTTTGTGAGATGAATGTATGTGTAGAAGTTTAGTTTTTTGAGCATTGATCACCAATCCAACATCGTGTGCCCACTTACACAATGTGTTGAAGTTTTGTTGCAGCAGTCTTTCTGCCTCACAAATGTCTTTGTTAGCTACAATGATACACGTATCGTCTGCAAACTGATATACAGAGCCATTCTTTATTATATTGCACATGTCGTTAACGTACAGTAAGTACTCGGTGGGTCCCAAAATGGAACCTTGGGCCGTTCCTTTCTCAGTTTTAACGCTGTCGCTAAGCGACTTATCAATCCTGACATGAGTACTTCTATTTAAATGATAGTCTTTTAGTAGATTTAATAGAGGGCCCTGTATACCATTCTGCTCCAGTTTAACAAAAAGGGTGTTATAATCAAGAGTATCAAATGCTTTGCTGAAGTCAATGAAAACAACCAACACATGCATTTTATCATTCATGTGTTTGTTGACTTCATTGGTGAATTGACAGAGTAGCTGAGATGTACTTCTTTTTTTCTGAAAACCAAACTGTTTTTTGTTTATTACACTATTTAGCTCAAGGTGTTTATTTATTTCGTTACTTAGGAACCTCTCAACCACTTTATCAACACATGAGAGTATGGTTATGGGTCTATAATTATTGTAATCATTGTGGGCCCCTTTCTTATATATTGGGCGCACAATACCAATTTTCAAAATGTCTGGGTACCGAGACGTGTCAATGCAGGTATTAATTAAATGTGTGAGAATAGGTGTTAACTGTACATTACTTTTCTTTATGTCTATTGCACGAATTTCATCAAAACCCGGGGCCTTCTTATCGTTAAGGTTTTTGATAATTTGGAAAGTCGAACTATGGGTAGCTTTACTTAGTCGCATGGACACGTCTGGGTTCCTTACGTATTCAGAGGGGTTCAATAATTGTTGATTACAGGATGTAGACATATTGTTTACATTTTTTTTAAACTCTAGTGCAAAATTATTTGATGAAACTTGGTCGTCTAAGTTAAAATATTTTAATATTAAACTATCCAGTGACGTTTTATTCTTACCACACATTTCGTTAATTAAAGACCACATTTTTTTGGAATTTTTAAAATTTTTGCTTATTTCATTTTTCAAAAACTGGTTTTTTACATTGTTAATATACTTATTTGGTTTGTTTCTATATTCATTATACAGCAATCTGTTTTTATATCAAGCGGATCGTTTTTCCAGATTTTAAATAACTTATCTCTCATTTTACACATCTTTATTATTCTAGAATTAACCCAGTTACATTTTTTCCTAGGAGTATCTTTCATTTTAAAAGTAGTTGTACAATTTTTATATACCGTTTTAAAGTTCTGAACAATAAAGTTAAATATATCATTCGGACATTTTAACGTAAGCGCCTCGCTCCAGTCCACCTGACACAGTTCATTTAAAACCTGTTCATTATTGAATCTAGTGATAGTGCGCGTGCTACTGCTAGTGTGTGTGCCTGTACGTAGACCGCTCGCGTTGTTCGGCGCTTCGATTATGCAACCTATGATGTAGTGGTCAGCTAGAGAGATATTTATGACAGCGGAGTGCACCGAAGAAGCGCGAGCCGTGCGCGTAAACACATGATCAATACAAGATTTTGATAAAGAATTACCCTTTTTTTCAACTCTAGTGTACTGATTTATTCCACTTTCTAACCCTACTTCATACAACATATTTAAGTAAGAGGACCTATAGTTACTTTGACACATGAGGTCTATATTTGTATCTCCTACAAATATAAGGTCATTTTGCTTGTTGAATAATGATAGTTGATTACGAAGTTCTGTTATAAAACTAGTTTTATCTGTATCAGGCGGCCGGTACACAGCGCTCACGTTATAGGTACAATTGTTAATAGTATCGACCTGTCCTATTATTGACTCGTAAATACAAGTATGTGATGATATTCGGGTAAATTTAGAACTATTATGAACGTATAGGATGATACCACCTCCTTTTCGGTGTTGTCTTAGATTAGTGTACATTGTATAGTTGTTTAGTTCGAATAGGGTTTTACATGTTTCTTTTATGTTTACTTCAGATAACACAATCAAGTGTATGCAGCGAGCACTAGACGCTATGATGTACTCTAAATGTGAAAAGTTTTTTAACATTGACCTTATATTTACATGCATAACAATTAGGTTTTGTGTTTTTGAGTGATTTGAATTAATATACTCATTCCAGCTATTGTAGTTACCTTCATTTAAGTTTGTATGACTCATATCCATTAAGAGATGAATACATTTTTAGGAAGGCTGAGTATATTAGTACAAAGTTATACACAAGTAGGTAAACAACAACAATTAAATTTTAATCAAGCATTTGACAGTTGAGACTGCCACTTTTCGATATCGTTTACAGACCTAATTACATGCGTTTTTTCTGTTTCGGATTTTCGGATTAGGATCGTACCTCTCTTACACCAAACGAATTTGAAACGATTTTCGCCCTTGAGATCAGTTTTGGTCTTCCACAGCAGGAACGACGTGGCGGGTGTGAGTGCTTCCCGAAGATAAATCTTCTTCTCTCCTCCTAGGCCTACGTCTTTTGGTGTCAGCGTCTTGGTTTTCGACGACTGCAGCCATTGGTCCCGGCAGCCATCACGAAGCACCACTACCAAGGTGGACTCATTCCTCTTCTGTGCGGGGGGTGCTTTGCTGCCTTTTTTATATACCTTGATTACATCCCTCGCATTTTGCTCCAATTGTTGACCTACTTTTTCCACTATTTTCTCTAGGTTTTCCTCGCTCGTTTCAATCCCACTTATTTCTAGGCGGTTTTCAATTTGATTTTGCTCCATTGTGTTCATTTTTTGTTCCAGCAGGTCGTAGAAATCCTATACGAAATTCCACATTCGTTTACACTTTTGTCGTATATCTCATAAAGTTATTCGTCACAAAATACCGCGTACTCGAGTTGGTCCCAACTTTGATAATAGTTTCAACTAGTTCGTGTTTCAGTTTTGTGACAATCCAAAGTAGTTAGTTTCGTAATTTGTTTCGTTTTGTGCCACCAGTCGCTACAACTTGACTTTACTGTTGTTATTTGGTTCCAGTTAAGTACTTATGAAAGCTTTAGGAAGTTTTTTTATAAGAGTTTATTGTTGGCGTTAAGTATTTTACAGCAGTATATCGGCGTGGATACTAACGATAAGGTTCACTAACCTCATTTTTAGTATAAAACTGATCAGAGATCACTATCTTTGACAAGTTTGCAAGGTGACTTTTCTTTCAGATACTAACGGTACCTATTGAAAGATCTACCAAATGAAGTGCTTGACTCAAAATAATTCAGGTTTTATTTTCTTTCCGTTGATTAAAATCCATGATGTACTAAACATTCATTTGGGCATTTCTAACATCACATATTCCGCCTTTCCAAAAATAGATGCTAATAAAAGTCTTTTCCACGTATCGCTTTCAGTGTCACATCAAGGGCACACACACGGCTGCCTAAAGATCCCCCCCCCCCCCTAAAGATTTTATTTTTCATAATTAAATACAGGGTGAAATTGATATCATTGGGATCCTTTTAAACTAAGAGTCTACCCATCAAACTGAACAACTTTCACTATGGGAGCAAACCGATCGGAGCAAAAAAGCTCCCATAGTGAAAGTTGTTTAGTTTGATGGGTAGACTCTTAGTTTAAAAGGATGCTAATGATATCAATTTCACCCTGTATATTAAAACTTTCCAAATTGTATTTATTGTACCTAGAATTCATATTGCAACCATCCTATATCTATCATATCTTTCCCCCTAGCGATTATGCTTGGTCCTAGTACTTATGTAGTAATAGATAGGTACTCTTTCTTATACTGTGGTCCTAGCTAGCGGACAGCCGGACAACCTTGTCTTGTATCACATCGACACTTACATCGACAACGCATAAGGCTCATCTATAACAAATTAATTGTAGGTATTCTAGTTATCTGATTTTGCCATGTTCACAAAAAATATAGGTTTCTGTCAAACCTCAGCCGGGGCAAACGTGGCACATAACAATTAGGTATTTATGTATTGTGTCAAGTATTTAATGCTTGACAAGTAATAAGAAAAGTTAAGATGATTCAAGATTAACATAAAACATTTAACCATGGGAGTGAACAAACGATAAATGCTTCTAAAAGCATTATTATCGAGTTCTTAAATATATTAAGAAGGTGAAAAAATCAAAAGCAGGCAGGCAAAGAGACTAATACAAAATTCTTTTTGAGAAGCTTTTTTTTATCAAGAAAAAATCGGATCTACTATCAACGTCTTAAAACATAAGCCCCTTGAACTTTATAAAACCTTCTGATGTCGAAATCTGTTACAAAAACTCTGGTTTATTCTCTACATTTTATTACTTATACTAAAGAGAATATAAAGGGCAACATATACGTTAGGAAATAAAGAATTTATTAAAGGGATGTGGGCAGCGGGTAGTCCCCACGATGTCCCATGGAGCCCTCTGGGACGTCCGGCTTTCTATTCTACTTTGTTTTTATGGTACAAATGGATACAATTTCCATTATAGATGTAGATGTTTTTTTCTTTTGGTAAAAAGATATTTTAATTCTTGACTTTAATGTTTGATTTATTTGTGAACATTAGGTAGGTAAATTACTTTAATGATTAAATTCGGTTTAGTACCTATGTACTTGAATTTATAGAATAGTGTTCAAGACATTATTAGATAAAACTTTTTGTTTTCTTTAGCAACTTCACCAATAATAATTAAATATAGTTGACTGTTTAATAAAATTCCAAGGCAACAAGCATCATGAAAATGGTTGACTTTCGATGGAAACGAAATCTCAGAAAAAAAAAACAATTTGAAAAGGTTAGCTCAAGTGATAAGGTTCATCATTTAAGTCTTACCTGACTATATTATATTTTTATATCCAATAGAATGTTTACTTAAAACTCAGTTAAACACATATTTTTTTAAGGATCGCTCAGACCAAAGCGACCAAAGCGACTGCGAAGCGGGAGCGTCTACCGCGGGGCGGTGGTCGCTGCCCATGTAATCTTATGGCGTACCGCCAAGTCGCCCGAACCGACGCGACCACGACGCGGGAAGGCAGCGTCAGCGGAGCGGGAAGCGCGCGTCAAGTGGTCAGACGTGTACGATGTTACGCTCTCGTAACAAAATAAAATACAAATTTTAAATTTCAGTCGTTTTTGGTTCTTTTGGGTAGATTTTGGTTCTTTTTGATAGATTTGGATCGTTTTTGGTAGTTTTTTCCGAGATTTCGGCTGTTTTCGGTTCTTTTTAGTCGATTTTGTTTCTTTTGTTACTGTTTGATAATTTCTGGTAGATTTTGGTAGCAAAAACAATAAAAACTAACAAAAACTAACAAAAACAAAAGAACTAGGTAGGTTCTAGAAACTTCCAAAAGGTAATAAAATCTACCAAACAGTACCAAAAGTACTCTAGATGTTCTATTTAGTTAGACTCTGATGTTTAAACGAAAATAACATTATGACAACAATAGTTAAAGAGCTGTTGCTTTAATTACTATTCATCAACAAATGATGTTCGCTTCCCGCGTCGCAGTCGCGCCGGTTTGGGGGCCGAGTTTCGCGTCGTAGACGCTCCCGCTTCGCTTCCCGCTTCCCGCGTCGCAGACGCGTCGGTATGAGTCAAGCATTATACAACTTTCAACCATCTGTATAAACATGCAAATTGTCTTGGTTGAGTTTTAGCATAATAAAGAAATAAGTTCTATAATATCCATAGATGATAAGATAACATCTCTGCAAAAATTTTAAGAATCGAACTCCCTTTTCTTAAAATGCATTGCAACATTATCCATATTTCAAAAAGTAATGCATGTAAATCAAGTAGAACTTTATATTATGGACCCCCCAAGATGCATAAAACAATAAAATATGCGGTAAGAAGTATTATTTTATCGTCGCTTCGCGCGGCGGTGTGCAACGTGCTCATGTATCGATTTACTAACCAGAAAGCTTGTTCATTTCCTCAATAAAGTATTGGTATTTGTGCACGAGGAGCTTTTTGGCGTACCTATCGGAGTTTCGGTGCTGGAAACGATCACAAAAAATACACCCGTAGTTTTTAGAGTTCCTTTACCTTATGTATGTTTCCGGATAGTGTATTAGGTATATGGATGCGTACCTGACGATAATGATGATATAATATGAAATTATGTTTTTTTAGGGTTCCGTACCCAAAGGATGAAAACGGGACCCTATTACTAAGCCTACGTTGTCCATCCGTCTGTCCGTCCGTCCGTCCGTCCGTCCGTCTGTCCGTCTGTCCTACCTATTTAGGGCTGTAACTTTTTAACTGAAAGTTGAAATTTTCTCAGATTATGTGTTATTACGGCGGATTTGTTAAAAAATTATAAAAATGTCAAAAAGTTAAAAATTAAGGGGGGTTCTCAACAAGAAACTAGTTTTTATCAACGTTTTTTCTTCACGCTCTATCGTAAAAACGGTACGTAAAAACGGTTAAATACCAATACATACAAGCTTAAAACTTAGTGTGATTATAGAGCAAACTCTACAGAATAACAACAAATACTAAAAACCGGCCAAGTGTGAGTCGGTCTTGCGCTAAAGGTCCCGGACAAAAAAAGTTTTTTTTTCTAAGTTAATAATGTTGTGTTCTGTGGTGGTGTGGTACGGAACCCTCGGTGCGCGAGCAGCCCGACTCGCACTTGACCGGATTTATTTTTATTTAATGTATGGACGGCAGTTTTTTTTTCTCGCGATTTTGATGTTGGCGCCATAGAGAAAGTTGTTCAGTTTGACGGTCTGATCATCCCCTTAAAAAAGTGTCAGCATATTAAGAAGGACCCAGTAGTTAGGTACTATGCTGTGCCTTTGCATTGACATCATCGCTCACACGATGGACCCATACGTAAAACAAAATATTTAATTTTATTGGGTAACTACGCTAGTATCTAATCGAATTCTGTATCTGTTCAGTTCCATTATTATTCCTTACGCACAGTCATTAATATGATTAGCCCGAACCTATTAATAAACAAGCCGGATCAAAGTCAGTTATCAATTTCGATAATGAATTTTGTCCGCCATCACAGAAATCCGTCTGGCTATTAATTAATTAATTGACAAATACAATGGCGAGGGCAGAGTTTCCAGGGTCATAATGGACTTAAGTACAGAGAGGAAACTTCACAAAGTTTTGTCAGCGAGTAAAATGACCTTTAAGACGTTTAAAACTGACAAGCAATGTTCGTCCCTTATTCTACGATCTGTAGTATCGCACAAAAAACTGAAAAAATTATGTTTTAATTAAAATTAAAAAAGGACAACCGCCGCTCTCCCTTGAAAAAATACCTTAAAATGTATAGAAGTTTTGACTGAAGTCAAATGTGTAATAAATTATGAGGTTTTATAAAAACGACTCAGATAGTATCATTTATTTTTATTTAACGAGTTATTTAATCATTTATTATTAATAAATTATAAAAAAGCAGCAACCCCAACATGGCTGTCAATGTTGTTTAGTAGGAGGAGGTAGGAGGTGTTGCAAGCACAATGTTTTTTTTATTTAAAAATGATAAAAACTAATAAATCATTATAAAATAAACTAATGCCTGCGGTTAGTTTCTAGTGTTCCATAGTCCATAATAAAAATAGAAGGACGGTTATACATTTTTGGGTATTATGTGCCAGATGTCCTTTATTGAGGTAGCTTGTGTATGTTAGTTACAGTCTTACATTAGAGAAAGGATGTCACTATATCATAAACATTAATATGCTTTGTTTTGCTTTTTAGTTTGAAGCATCAACTTGCCTTTAGTCCAGTCTATGCGATCTAGAATTTTCTGGGGGAGTACCGAGCATATAATTATGGTTGTACATATTAAAAGCGTAAGCGTAGCATATTATACGTGTGTATTGTGCATAGTAACAAGGTCAAGCCGAAGTTTCCCTTCTGTTCTAAATAGCAAAGCTTTGTCGGGGCTGGGGATTTTATTGTGGGGTCAATTTCATATGAATAGGGCTAACATTTACTTTGCGTGGCCAATCGGCACATGTTAGGTGTGGACAATATTTTGTAGTGCAGCGTGCAGCCCCTAAACCTTTTGAATAAATCAATAGGATTTATTATTGAGTAATTTATTTTTGAGACACGTTGATTGTGTTTGATACTTGCCTAATACAAGATGTCTAACATTTTAAAACCTTCGTCCCATTAGTGGGCAAAGTTCTCAAAATATCTTAACTATTATAAAACTGTAACAGAAGTGTATCTTTAGGTACATTGAAGATATTAACAAAAAAAAGTGACGATATGGTTTTAAAGGTGTCTCTGATTCCAAATCAAAATTTTTTTGATGTTTTGTCAGTCTGTTTATTTGTTTGTGTGTTTATTTGTATGTTTGTTTGTTCGAGCATCAGGCAAAAACTACTGAACCGATTTTGATAAAACTTTTTTGTTTGATAGCTTATAATCTGACTTAAAATCTGGTATATAATCTGAAACTCTAGTTATGAATAAAATCCTGGAACTATTTTTCCAGAATTCATAACTACAGGGTGAAATTGATATCATTAGCATCATTTTAAACTAAGAGTCTACACGTACCCATCAAACTGAACAACTTTTACTGTGGGAGCAAACCGATCGGAGCAACTAAAAAATCAGCTGTTCCATACTAAACTGCAGTGCCTACTCGACTCAAATGTATGCAACAGCTGATTTTTTTTGTTGCTCCGATCGGTTTGCTCCCATAGTAAAAGTTGTTCAGTTTGATGGGTACGTGTAGATTCTTAGTTTAAAAGGATGCCAATGATATCAATTTCACCCTGTATATAGCATTTGATAATGAATGTGTAGGTAGACTGTGATAATTGCCGGTTGGTGTCATATTACCATTTAGATCAAATTGTCTGACAGACCTCTACGTGTTGGCTCCATGCACGCCTCCCAAACATCCGAGACACTTTATGTCCCAATGTAAAATAGTAGCTTATCTATGGTCCCAATATAAGAAAAAGACTACAAATACAAACATAATAATGAATATTGTAGGCGAATGGCTAGCCACCTATCATTGCATCTTGAAACCTCCCTTACGCTAAGCGTGAGCCTGCTACAACTGCCTGCAATAAAGTTGAAGCAATGTTTCTAACCACCCCGAAAGGGATAACGTTCGATCGTGATTTTGAAAGTTTGAGATTCAAAAATAGCACTTCTGGACGTAGTTTAGGTAATGATTAAGTCTGTAGGTACTTATGCTTTGTGTTTAGTTACAACATCATACATGTTCAAGTTTAGTTTAGTTCGTGTACCTAGTTGCAGAATTCCGAACTGCACTAGGCACCTGGCAGTTACGTGTTCATAGAGATGTACACAAACAATGTACAACCTCAGACTTCATTGTTCACAGTCTTGCCAGCTTTGTTAATTTTCATCTATCTTATAGGTATCTAAACTATTATAAAACTGTAACAGAAGTGTGTCTGTACATTGAAGATATTTACAAAAAAAAAAGTTACGATGTGGTTTTTAGGTGTCCCTGATTCCAAATCACCAATTTTTGGATTTTTCGTTCTCTGTTTGTTTGTTTGTGTGTTTGTTTGTTTGTTTGAACGAGCATCACGCAAAAACTACTTAACCGATTTTGATGCAACTTTTTTTATTTGATAACTTATGATCTGACTTAAAATCTGGTATATAATTTGTGCGGATGAAGTCGCGGATTAACTCTAGTACTATTATAAAACTGTAAATTAAAAAAAAGAACTTTGTTTGTTTGTTTGATCGAGTATCACGCGAAAACTACCGAACCGATTTTGATGAAACTTTGTTTTTTGATAGCTTATAATCTGATTTAAAATCTGATATATAACTTGTGCGAACGAAGTCGCAGGTAAACTCTAGTAATAGTATATTTTGGATTAAGTACTATTTAAATAATTTATACCACTTAAAAACGTTTTGGTTTATCACAAATAACTTTCTAGTAAAATAATTAAAAGGCAACCCAACAACTCTTGTTTATAGGCACTATCGCTACAGCCACCTACAGCGTTAGTTAATTCATACTTTATCAGAAGCACACAAAAATGGAACTGAACTGCCACTAAAACCACCTTTTAGCTAGATAAACAAAAATTTATTTAAGCACCTTTTAACTCGGATAATCTTTATCGTAAAAAAGGCAATGAATAAACTTAATAAAAGCGCCGTTACGGCCAGAAATGAAATGAAGAAGGTACAAAGAATGATATTTTCTTTAAGTAAAAAGGTTTTCTAAGAAAATGTTCTAGGGAGATGGTATCTGTCTACGTAACAAATCATACCATTGTCCTATGCGGACCCCTCGTAGCGAAGACTTTTTTCCACTCCATAAAATTAAATATTGTTCAGGAAAAGGGAATAATTTTATTACAAGCGTTTCGTTTAAAGCGTCTTTTTTAGTTTGTTTTCAAAGATAAATTTTGTGTGTGTTACTCGAAACACAATTTGCTCATGTGATTTTACAATAATGTTGTTGTTGATGTTGTAGGTACGCCTTGTTTTTAATTTATGAAGGAAACAAAATTACAAAATATTAAGGCCTCGTTCAAGGAGACGATGCGCTTCACGCGGCGCGTCACGCGGCGCTTCAAGCGTATTCTCCGTTCATGGTTCCGTCCGCGGCACGCGCCGCGGCAGCCGCCGCTACACCCGCCGCGTCGCCCGCCGCGGCTACCGCAGCTTTTTTTTGCATCATGTCAGTCTTTATATAAGCTACTTGGTCTTATCCGTAGAAATTCGTTTTAAACCGCCCGTTTCGTTTTAAACCGGTTTAAAACCGCCCGTTTACAACTATAGCCGTGTTGCCCGCCGCTGCACGGTGGTCACGTAGTAGGTCATAGGGCTCGTATGGCAATGACTGAGCTAAGCCATGATACCTGGCTCAGCTACCCAATAGTTGTCATACTACCTGAGGGTATAAAAGGTTTTGCAATCCAATTTTCGTAACATTTCTTTTTCGGCATCGGAAGTGAACACATCTAAATAGCCATCAACCGTGTTGTCACCAAGCGCTAATTAGACAAAGACGCGACGCGTGTGTTCAGGTTCCAAGTTGTCTGTGACCTGTTGTTTTGTATTGGAAATTCAAGTTATAGGTATATATTATTAATTTACTTTACTATTTTGCACTTTCAATCTATTTTTTTTTTAAATAGGGTGCTACGCCGCAGCATTTTTTTTGTATTTATTTCTGTATTTTTTTGTATATTGAAGCTTTTATTTGTGTTTGTATATACTTGTGCCATTGAATTTGGTATAAAAATGTCGCTTAAAATCTCTACTACTTGACTATAAAAAATGTATTTGCGTCATGCTGCATTTGTAAGGTGCAGCAAGGGTCTACGCCGCTACGCCGTCACTTTGACAGCACTAAAGTCAGCTGTTGGTTTTCTGTCTCTTTTCTTAATCTTATTTTAGAAACTGACAGGAATACATTTAGTTTAGTTTAATCGTGGTACACTCCGAATCGAGGCCATTATTAACTTAGAAAAAAATCTTTTTTTGTCCGGGACCTTTAGCGCAAGACCGACTCACACTTGGCCGGTTTTTAGTATTTGTTGTTATACTGTAGAGTTTTCTCTATAATCACATTAAGTTTGACCCTTGTATGTATTACCGTTTTTACGATAGAGCGTGAAGAAAAAACGTTGATAAAAACTAATATCTTGTTAAGAACCCCCTTTAATTTTTAACTTTTTGACATTTTTAGGGCTCCGTACCCAAAGGGTGAAAACGGGACCCTATTACTAAGCCTACGTTGTCCGTCCGTCCGTCCGTCCGTCCGTCCGTCCGTCCGTCCGTCCGTTCGTCTGTCCGTCCGTCCGTCCGTCTGTCCTACCTATTTAGGGCTGTAACTTTTGAACTGTAATAGCTAGATAGTTGAAATTTTCTCAGGTTATGCGTTATTGCGGCGGATTTGTTAACAAATAATAAAAATGTCAAAAAGTTAAAAATTAAGGGGGTTCTCCACCAGAAACTAGTTTTTACTAACGTTTTTTCTTTACGCTCTATGGTAAAAACGGTAATACATAGAAGCGTCAAACTTAGTGTGATTATAGAGAAAACTCTACAGAATAACAACAAATACTAAAAACCGGCCAAAAGTGAGTCGGTCTTGCGCTAAAAGGTCCCGGACAAAAAAAGTTTTTTTTCTGAGTTAATAATGTTGTGTTCTGTGGTGGTGTGGTACGGAACCCTCGGTGCGCGAGAAGCCCGTCTCGCACTTGACCGGTTTTTTATTATTTGTTAACAAATCCGCCGTAATAACGCATAATCTGAGAAAATTTCAACTCTAGCTATTGCGGTTCAAAAGCTACAGCCCGAAATAGGTAGGACAGACGGACGGACGGACGGACGAACGGATGGACGGACAGACAACGTAGGCTTAGTAATAGGGTCCCGTTTTCACCCTTTGGGTACGGAACCCTAAAAATGAAAATATTCTTCTTAACTATCACATAATTTATGATTTTCGGTCACTATCCTGTCCTCATGCCAATTTTGGTTTAATGGGCCCAAAAATATTGATGGAGCACAAACACAGGGTTCCTAGTTTCTTTCTACGGTACAAAGAAGCAAGACGTATACCTAACTACTTATTGCAATGCCAGCTATATTTACGTCTACTGGATTAAGCCAAGCGAACAAACAAGAAAACATCACAGACTTACTATGGACAACATTTCTGAGCTCTGACACATTTTTGCCCTTGAAATTAAATAACCCTGTACCAAGTAGGTATATGTGTTCTATTTATATGGTAACGCTCTTGTCATTTGATTGAGTTGATGCAATAGTTACCACACCGAAACCTATGCTTCAAACTCCAGTCCAAAATGAAAAAATTCTGTCGTACGTACCAAATAAAACTTTAGGATAGATATTACTTAGATAGGTATTACATATAAAATATTGTATAAATTACTACTGTTTTGTATGAATATGATTTTGTCCAGCAGTAGGACAAAATAGGTTAAAAAAGATAAGTATCTTGTAGGCTTTCGTAGTAAGTTGGTGCTGCACTTTAAGCTTTCTTGGTTAAGAAATACATACATAATTACTTTTATGAGGGCTCCGAATTGTAAAAGGCCTTTTAAGTTACATGTCTAAAGTAGAAAATGTTTAATATTTTAGTTATTGACTTATTGTTCTTGTATCAAGAATAAAAAAATAAATGGGTAGAAATACAATACACAATCAATGCTCCAAAAATGGCTGATTTAAATTAATATTAGAGGTAACTTTTGTATTAGTAGGTATAGTAGTAAAATATAACAAATAACGGCAGGTATAAAAAAAATTCTGAAATTTTGATAAGTAGCCTTGGGTAGTCTATGATATTTTGCATCTAGTTCGTATATTCAACAATTAAATGCTACATTATAAAAAAAATTGGTCTAACTAATCGAATTTTATTTAACTGTAGATATTTAAACAAATTATATGTCTACTTACTTATTTAAGGCTATTCTACCGTTGGCGCGCTCCATACAAACGTAGTATGGTGATATTTTCAATACTATCTAATTAAAGTCAATGAAATTTTTCAAAAACAATCAAGTAACTAATCTCTATGTCGGTATGAAGTCAGATTTTCGTTGAAGTATTCAGTTTCAATGCTAGGATTAATTTAAGATTTGTATGGAAATATTTGTGGCACTTTAACTTTAAAACTATAAATTTTATCGAAAATCTGACTTCATACCGACATAGAAATTAGTTACTAGATTGTTTTTGGAAAATTTCATTGACTTTAATTGGATAGTATTGAAAATATCACCATACTACGTTTGTATGGAGCGCGCCAACGGTAGAATAGCCTTAAGTGATTTGTGTAAAATTTTATCGCCTGTAAAAACATTTTAGCAAACACTCAACGAAGCACCGAGCGGCGAACGTTGCCATAAGGGCGCTTCTAAGTGAATAGGATGCATTTGATAGTGCACTATAAGCGTATACAAATTCTGTGTTAACATCAAAGCTGTCTTCCAAACTTATACCTCCAAAGCACAATACATTAAATAATCAAGCAGTAGTGTCATGCTCATGAGGCAGGCTACAAAGGTAGATTACGTAGGTATGTTTCTACTGAGTAGGTACTCTGCCTGTCCTGTCTGTCTGCCTTATACCTACGTAGTATTTCCTATCTCTATGGTCTGCTTAAGGTGGTTACAGAGTTGTCAATTTCATACAAAAGCTACGCATAATATGCGTTGACGGTATGGATAAAAATAATCTTTTATATACGGAAAAAAGTTTAGGAAATCTGATGCCGTGTCACAAATCTCACAATCACAGTCTCGTAATGGCGTCGGTGACGTTCGGATGCAAATTGTTAATTTTGTGATAACGTGAAGAATCTAAGAAGTTACATTTAATGATGGAGTGTCAAAAATGCAAAAAAACATTATCAAAAAAGGGGTCGCACTTTATTTGCCAGGGGATGTGCCAAGGCATATTTCATAAAATGTGTGTGAAAGGATTAACCGCCGATCTAAAAGCGGGAAAGAAGCGTCTTTTTTGCAACAACTGCGATGGTTGCGAAGATGACGAATCCGATCCTGAACCGGGCGAGGAAGAAGAATCTTCAGCACACAAAGTGTTAAAAGATATTAACAAAAAAATAAACATTATTAAAGACGTCAAGAAACAGTTAGAATCTCTGACAAACAGCATTGAGTTTTTGTCAGAGAAATACGAAACGTTACTTACAGAACATAACGAAGTTAAAGAAAAATTGACCAAAGCCGAAAAGAACATAACTCATCTATCTAATAGATGCACATATTTCGAAAAATATAACCTCGCTTTAGAACAAAAGATCGATGACATTGAACAGGCCACGCGGCGAAATAACCTTCAAATTTCCGGTGTAGAACAACTCCCTAACGAAGACATCATGCAAGTTTTAAAGAAACTCGCCGACTTATTGGATGTAAGCAGCGAGATAAAGTGGGCTAGAAGGATCCCGTCTCGTAAACAAGGAAAACCGCCTACCATCATAATAGGTTTTGATTCATCTGGGGCGGCAACTCGTGATACCTGGATGGAAAACCGCCGTAAAGCATCGCAAATCACCAGCGATCAGATAACAAGTGGTTCCCAGCAAGATAAGATCTACGTAAACGAAGACCTTTCGAAACAAATACGTGAGCTGCTGTGGAAGACCAAAACTGCTCTACGGGAAACCTATAAATACATTTGGGTGAGCAATGGAAAGATCCTTGTCAAGAAGACTGATGGGAATGCTGAGAAGTCCTTCAGAGTGAGAGCCGAGAGTGATATTAGTGATCTTAAAGTCAAGTGAAGTGGTGGTTTTAGTTCTTAGTTAGAACGTTTTTACTTTTTATTTTGTGTCACTCATACCTAAAGTTGGAAATAAAATTCGCAGACCTCCGGGATATTGACTATGTCAATGAAAGTTCCTGTGAAGTTAGTGCCTCCAGCCTAGGTTCATGGATCTCAACCTTAAATGAGGTGAATAACTTTTATCTTTTAAATCTTAATATCCGCTCATTGAAGAAAAACTTTAGTGAACTAATGGTAGTTGTTAAGGAGTATTTGCATTTGTTAAATATAGTAGTTATAACAGAGCCTAATATTAAATATGATATGTTGTGTATGTATAACATAGAGGGATTTGAATTATGTAGCTACACCAGACCAAATAGACGAGGAGGTGGTGTACTTGTATATACTCGGAATGAGCTCAATGCTAGTGTTTGTGTACCTGCTGTTGAGATGCAGGCTGCTGAGTGTGTAATGATCAGATTACAATATAACAATATTGAAATATATGTAGTATCCATTTACAGGCCACCAAGAATTAATAACGTAAATAAAATATCTCAATTCCTAACAGAACTTGAACTCATACTTAAAAATTTGCCCAGAAATAGTAAAGTGATATTATGTGGTGATATGAACATAAATTTAATTGATAGACATGAAACTCATGTAGCGGCTTATATGAATATACTAAGTGAATATGGCTTTAATTCATGCATAAATGATGTAACTCGATGTGAAATAAGAAACGGAAACATTGAGAAATCATGCATAGATCATATATTTGTGCGAACACACTGTGCTATTGTCAACTCTGCTATTTTACAACATAAGATATCTGACCATTACTGCACAGCAGTAGCGCTCAACGGACTGGTGCAATACAACAATAATGGAGGCGAAGAGGGGCCGCGTGCACCGGGCTCGCTCTCCACCCGTGGTCGGGGAGGGTCTGGGCGCGGGGTCCACGAAGCTCCGCCAACGACGTCCACTCAACGAGTCATTGATAATGTCAAAGTACAAAATAACATGTCCGCTGCTGATTTTAAGTCTCTATTGTCTTTGGATTGTCCTCTGGAACTATATAATAAAATGGAAACCATGTTTAGCAATATCTATAGTGATAGCTACAAAACTGTTCAAAACAAAAATAGTGGTAGAGATGGCAAGGGATGGGTAACAAATAAATTAAAGAAAATGGTACTAGAGAGAGACCGTCTATTTACAATATGGCTTAATGATAAAACAAATATGTTAAAACGTCTAAACTACACTAAATTTAGAAATAAATGCACAAAAATGTTTTCAAAGGCTAGAAATGAATATGAAAAAAGACTTATTCTTGAGTGTAATGGTAATGTCAAAAAAATCTGGGAAAGAATTAATTGTTTATTAGGAAATACAAAAAAGTCTACTGATGAAGTAATATTAAAGCATATGAAAAATATGGGATCTATCCCCCAGTTATGTTCTGACTTTGCCACTTCATTCACTACTGAAATTGAAAACATTAAACACAATAATTGTAACATAAAATGGCTAGATAGAAATAATTATGTATGTGAGTCTAGCATGTCTATGAGATGGAAGCCGGTGACTAGGGATGAGGTAGCTAAGGTATTAAAGAACATGAGCTTAAGAAAATCAGCGGGCTCTGATCTCATACGCATGCGGGACCTTGCTTATATCAGTAATACTATTTGCCCTGTAATAGCAAAACTGATCAATCTGTCTCTTTCTAAGGCTACTTTTCCTCCTAAGTTAAAAGAAGCTCTGGTACGCCCAATATACAAGAAAGGTGATCATAAACAATATGGGAATTATAGACCAATAACTATCTTATCCAGTGTAGAAAAAATTATGGAAAAATGTGTAATAAACCAAATAAGTAGCTTTCTGAGTAATAATAATATCATAGATAATTGTCAACATGGCTTTCAGAAGGGAAAGAGTACAAACACCTTATTGTCAAAATTCACCAATGAGATAAATGGATATCTAAATGATAAAAAGTTTGTGGTTGCCGTATTCTTTGACTTCAAAAAAGCCTTCGACACCCTCCAGCATGAGACTTTACTCACTGCCATGAATGAGTGTGGGGTGGGAGGGCCGCTGAACGATTGGTTCAGAGACTATCTCACCGCACGTTCATTCCGTGTCAAAATAGATAACACCTGTAGTGACCCACCCACTTCTGTATGCTGTGGGGTACCACAGGGCTCAGGATGTGGACCAGTCTGCTACCTGATGCATGTTAACAGCCTATGCAGAGTAATAAACAACTGTTCATCTTATATGTTTGCTGACGACCTATGTGCTCTGCGAGCCGGGCGTGACATGGACGAAGTTAGTGGTCTCGTGCAGGAGGATGTTGATAGAGTTGTTAAGTGGGCACACGACAATGGCATTGTACTCAATAATGATAAAACTAAATTACTAATAATACACTCCCCTTATTCTTGTATGCCGGACTCACCCTGCCATCTAATCACCCATACTTTTGAATGTTTTCACAACAATAATATAAACTGTAAATGTAAGCTAATTGAAAGGACACCAGTAGTAACATATCTAGGAATGCAAATAGATGAAAATTTTGGTTGGACAAAACATATCGATTATTTAATTAATAAATTAAGAACATTGTTAAGTAAATTTTATCAGCTACAATACAAAGTACCAAAAGATTTATTAAAATGCTTATACAGGGTGTAAATTAAAATAGGACAGCTACTTAAAGAGGTGCTTCAGACCATCAAACTGAACAACTTTCTCTATGGGACCAATATCGAAATCGCGAAAAAAAAATCTGCTGTCCCATACATTTCAGTCGAGTTATGTTTGCAGTTTTGTATGGGAGAGCGGATTTTTTTTTCGCGATTTCGATATTGGTCCCATAGAGAAAGTTGATCAGTTTGATGGTCTGAAGCACCCCTTTAAGTAGCTGTCCCATTTTATTGTACACCCTGTATGTATCATTAGTTGAATCAATAATTGGGTATGCTCTTGATTGCTATGGCCTCACATTCAAAACACACATTGACAAAATAGAATCAATCCAAATTAGATTCTTAAAACTTATTGTTGATAAAAAGACTAAAAATAAATGTAAAGAAAATTACCGGATGTTATTCAAAATATGCAAAGTACTTCCTGTGGGCCTTAAGCATAAATATTTACTAGCATATAACAACCACAGCAACCATGAGCATAGATCGTATATTGATCATAGCATTGGCACCAGAGCACAAGTACAAGGTAAATATCAAACCGAAAGAGTCAACAATTACTTTGGAGGAAGGTTACTAAAACGTAAGTTACCATCATTGTATAATGAAATGCCACCCTCTTTAAGAACTGAGGAAAATAAGCGTAGGTTCGGTAGATTATTTAAAATTCATCTGCTCAACTCCATTCAATAAATAGATATTTAGTATTATGTACCTAAGTCACCCTAAGTTTTGTTTTATGTTATAAAATTTATAAAAAAAAATTATAAAATATTGTATTGAGAATTTGAGACTCTTGATCCCACAGACAAACCGTGGAAACGGTTTTGTGGGTCTTTCCTATGTATGTGTATTCAAGAAATAAAGTTTTTGAAATTTGAATTTGAATTTTTTGAAAATAACATTTGCAATTTATAGTATAATTACGAAGAAGAAGCTTTGACATTTTTCATAGAATATCTTCGTCATTATACTCACGATGAAACCTATAGTCTTATTTTAAATTGATTAGAAGGTGTATGTGTGTGTGACTGTGTATACCAAATAAACCGTAAAGCTCAAAAAAGACGAGAATTTAATATGTTCGATCTTTGGTTCGATTGACTTAAGTGTCGGTATTGTTTGATTAGTGTACCTACTAGGTCTTAAGGATATTTAGTTGGCAGGTGTTATCAACTTGTCTTTAAACTATACAGTGGGTATTTTGCTGCACATATTTGCTATTTTATTGATCAAAATTAAACGTTATTTCCCTCACTTAAAAATGCTAGTTTCTTTAAGTCTAGATCGAATTCCGATCAGGTATTTCATTTATATTCTTTAATTAAAAAAACACGTTTGAGTTGCTCATGATAAAGGACACAGCTAAAGGGTGTAACAAAACAGCCTAGTAATACTTAAGGAGGTGGTTTAGAACATCAAACTGAACAACTTTCACTATGGAACCAACATCGAGAAAAATAAAAAAATCTGCTCTCCCATACAAAACTGCAGTATCGACTCGATTAAAATGCTGATATTTTTATTTCTTTCTCGATGTTGGCTCCATAGTCAAAGTTGTTCAGTTTGATGTTCTAATCTAAACAACCCCCTTGCCCTTAAGTATTACTAGGGTTTTTGTTACACCCTGTATAAAAAGGCATTACATACTTAACATTCTCATTTCAATTTAATTATTAAACCACATGTTCGCAACCCCTGCAAACGTCAGTTTGTAAACTTTACTAAGGTTTATTGTACAGTACACCTCACTGTTCTTGTTTACTCAGACACCCTCGCCGGTGCCGTTTAATGGGGGTGCAATAAACTATATCCCTTTTAGGGCTCAGCTGGTTGCTCCTCGTCCTCGCTAAAGTAGAGGTGCACATTTGGGCACCTTTGGTTGAGAATGGACGTAGGTGGACGATGGCTAAGCTAAATTGTTGGCACGTTCGTGACTACAAATTCGTGGATGAAGGTACACTTTCAATGTTAGCCAGGTGTGTAGATAGTAGACGTAAATTAAAATAACAATGTACAGGGTCCTTCTTAATATGCTGACATTTTTTTAAGGGGATGATCAGACCATCGAACTGAATAACTTTTACTATGAGAGCAAACCGATTGGAGTAAAAAATAATCGTAGAGAGGCACAACGTTTTCCCATAATAGCATAAAAGTCATCAGTTCGAGCCTCGGCGAACATAGTAGACGCACTACAAAAACGAGGCAGCCCGAACAGCACTCTGAAACTATTGTTATATTGGACACGCAGCGCGTTGTATGCCCCCTGCGCCTGCGTATAACTGACCCATAGATTTGGTCGCAGCCCATAGACGCAATGCCTACTCGACTCAAATGTATGCAGCAGCAGATTTTTTTTGCTCCGTTTGGTTTGCTCCCATAGTAAAAGTTGTTCAGTTTGATGTAGACTCTTAGTTTAAAAGGATGCTAATGATATCAATTTCACCCTGTATATAGACATACTACGGTATGTAAAGGTAGTTGGTACTCATGATACGCCACGAGTTGACACTTTACTATCAACATTAGTACGTCAAAATTAGTTCTCAAAGTAACCTCTAAGAGCACTATAAAAATTGTACCTTTACAGTTCTCTTAGAGGTTACTTTGAAAACTAATTTTGCATGAATTTTTTACATTCATCATACCTCTACTTAATGCGGCTATTCCATCCCTCATATACACCCTCTTATGTAGCTGATGTGTTACTTAGGATGTTGACGGCATATATTCCCCGAATTATACTTCAGAGATATTCCAAATATAGCCCAATATAGGTACAGAATATTCGCCCAAACACTGCCTAATCTGAAAGGTGAGAGAATGAGTGACTCTGTCGCTATTTGCAAATACAAACTAAAAATAAAACACCTTATTTACAAACAACGGTAAATAATTATGTACAGCTATTTACACATCTGTTAATTGAATTATTAATAAGAAATGGTAAAGTGTTTGCCTACATTTGTTGTTGCTGACTTTATATCATAGCACAATTTAAACAGTAATTTCGTAGCCCGGATAGCTCAGTCGGTAGAGCATTGGACTTTTAATCCAAGGGTCCAGGGTTCAAGTCCCTGTTCGGGCGAAAATTTCTTTTGAATGATTTGTCGCTTGTTCAAAAGATTATACATATTCTGTTCTGAATTGTATTGTACCCATTGTACCTACTTCTGTACCTTTCGCAGCTTAACTACAGAACCGTTCTTGAAGAAATTAGGCCAGAACATAGCTTGAATACTGACTAAGGGATAAAAATTACGCACAAACGAAGTCGCGGGTAACAGCTAGTAAGAATATGATAATTTTTAAATTTTACATGCTGAGTTGGTAATAAATAACGAATAGGAGTATATAAATCATATTTAAATACATGCAAACGAAGTAATAAATATTTACGTGAAGTGTTACAAAAGTATCAGGGCTATTCATTTTTATTGAAAAAAGTTTAGGCCCTAAAGGGTTTGCTAGCGGTGCACGGGTATTGCATTTGTTGCCCCCATATATACCTATATAGGGGCGACAAACCCTAGCTAGGACGTAAGCCGAGGCGAAGCCGAGGCACACATATGTAAGTACATAAATGCCTAGTTGTGGCCAAGGCTTGTATAGTACTTTTCTCAAACAATGCGCGGAAATTAAAACAGTAAATTTTCTCAAATAATTCGCGGAAATTAAAACTCTTTTCAAAATCAATAACGAACAACAATTTGTTTTTTTTTTTCAATAAACAGCTTCTTATTTTCCAGCCAGTTCGAAATTTAAATAAAACCTTTGATGAGTTACCTTCTTGGTCGCCATGTTTCGGAGAAAAAGATCGTTCCATTTTTAAATTACACGACAGATATGAGTTTACTATGTAATTTACTTGGCCACTAAACACGACAGATATGGATTTTCATACAACATTGCCGGCCGCTGCGCGCATGTATTTGGCCAGTACTGCAATTTCGATTTATCTCGAAGAAGGTTGTCAAAATAATTCTCACATTTCCAATCATGTTTGAGAAAAATATTAAGTATTTATTTCAGGATTAAAGACGAGGTTTGTTTTAGCGATTCCTTATTTAGGTACCTTAATTTTTGTTTATTTACAAAAATTTACAGTACGGTCATAAAAATTGCAGCAGTATCAGAGCTGAAAACAGACATGGCGGTGGATAACGACTCCTCCGGGTGTTATAATTAAATTATAAAGTTTTGTACAAGCAGAGCCCTCTGGCGGAAGGGTCAACTCTGCCGTTAAGTAAATGCGATATCGTAAAACTTTATTACGTGCCAAATAAAGGGGTTATGAACTCTTACATTTGTTTTGTACGCCCCAAGATTGTAAAAGTACAAATTAATTGTCAGAAAGCTATTGTTGAGTCCACAATGAAATTCCATTTTGCATGTTTTTATCTTTATTTCGTTTGCTACGGTTGCCATTAATTATACGAAATTGTTTTCTTCATATCTTTTAAATTATTTAGTAAGATACTTATATCAATTACTATTGTGCTATTTATTTTATACTGGATACAATTACAACGTATATAATTTTCAGAAGCAGTGGTCAGCGTTTTACAACCGTCGAATATTTCACTTTTTCCAAAAAAAACAACGCTCCACATAATTCAATTTCAGTAAAATTTCGTACAAAGCTGCCCTTTCGCTAAATACCGGGAAAGTTTTCCTACGTGACCCCATCAAATTGAGTCCCTTAGGAACCTCGTATGCGGCACTTACCTTTTTTATAACCATTTTTATTCCACACAAGATGTGTCCCGGGTTTTTTATTGCTCATTGTATTTACAGTTAGTACGGCTTAGGTTTATTTAGAGAGGTTCGTTAAAGTTCTAAAAGTTTATAAGCTGGGTTATACAGTATATTCGTTTTGTGTTTAAAACCCTAGTTCGACCCCAGTGGAACCTCTGTGGCCGATAACAATTGTATATGTGTTTTGTCTGGTATATAAGGCCTTGACGGGTTAAAAAGGTAAATTGCCAATCATAGATTTGAATGTAATATAGGTATCAAAATAACTGTACAAATAAATCCGCTTATTTTTAAAGAAATAAATAAAATGCACTTTACTGCCACACAAAAATACAGAATAGGTACCAACACAATAACCTCTTTAAAATTTTACTATAGAAGTATTTTTAAGCTAAACTAATCAAATAGATGACAATACCTATCACACTAGAAGACGAATCTACACCACATTCGAAAACATTTTAGATAATTTGTTCACTTTTCGTACCATAAATATTTTTTTAGGCATTCGATAGTTTGACCACAGATTTAGCACTTGCAAAAGAGAGAATTAGAAGAAGACCTAAATATAGCACAGATGAAAGAAAAAATTGGTCTCAGGCACGTCTCAGGCAGCGTAAGCGAAAAGTTTTTAATCTAAGGTCTCAGGAATGCAAAGGCACTTGAAAAATAAAATAGCGAATATGTATATGATCTACGGAAAAGAAAAAAACCGTGCTGGGTTAGGAAAACTAGCACTCATGCTAATAAAATAATAAAACAAAGACCAAACTAACGATAAATAACAATATTTATCTCTAACCCCACTAGAGTTTGCGATATAAATGTTAATTCACACTCACATTTAGTGTTGAGTGTGAAATTGTATTGTCTGTGGAATACAGACCGAATAGGTCACTGTCGATTATGATACGCTATGAAACGAAGTACAGTTAGCAAAATAAGTATGATATTCGAACAATTAGTTCAATATTAGGGGGTAAAGTATTCGTTCAGTAGAGATAGAGAAATTGGTTTTTGGTATATAGGGTCCTTCTTAATGCTGACACCTTTTTAAGGGGATGATTAGACCATTAAACTGAATAACTTTCTCTATGGGACTAACATCGAAATCCAAAAAAAATATCTGCTTTCCCGATACTTTCGGCACAATTAAGTTTGCAGTTTTGTATGGAACAGCACATTTTTTGTCAATGTGAAATTTTGCGGAAAAAAAAAACGTTTTGTGAATGTGACAATGGTATCGATTCGGACTGTGCTACGACTTAACTTAACTAAATTTATTCCTGTCACTTTCTAAAATAAGATTAAGAAAAGAGACAGAAAACCAACAGCTGACTTCAGTGCTGTCAAAGTGACGTTAAATGCGCAAAATAAGATGCCATCATAATGTACGCCATCTTATTTAAGTCGTTTTTGGGCGTTTAACGTCACTTTGACAGCACTAAAGTCAGCTGTTGGTTTTCTGTCTCTTTTCTTAATCTTATTTTAGAAAGTGACAGGAATAAATTTAGCTTAGTTAAGTCGTGGCACACACCCAATCGAGGCCATTGTGTTCCTAATTCCGTAAGAGGAGGTCTGTGCTGCAATGGGTCAAAATAATGACAAATAGTACCTACATTATTTTGATTAGAACAAGACGAATTTTCTAAAATATTCAACGCTTGAGCTACCCCCACAAAAACAAGGAACAGCTTAACGAAGTCAGGAATAACAAAATCGTATGATATTGTTGTTGCTGACCTTCGAATGTTGCTGACTCTACATATAAATTAATCGCGTGGATGTTGGATGTGAATACAACACAATAAACTGTCATTGTTAGGATTTGTCGCTACGAATAGTACGAATTGCCAAATTCACGTGATAACGAATGTTGAATAAATTAGTTTCGTGTTGATCTAACAAACGGGATGTTTGAGAGACGGTGGTACAGTCAAAAATGACGTCAAAAAGCTATCCATGTGATATTATTTATTAATAAAACATTTTGAGTATTAAGTTTACCCAAAACACTATCTTTTCATTGATCACCTAAATAATGGATCAACCGATCGATTTTTTATATGAGTTTTTCGTTTTTTGACCCTTTTTCCTTACCTTGACCAACTGAGATCACAATATTGTTAGTAACACACGTTTAGCTTATTGTTGGTCTATACACTACAACATATATTTTTATTATAATTGTTTGTTTGTCAGCACGTGAACCATACATGGTTCCCTGACCGTCAAACCTATTCGCAAACATGGTCAAGATCCATGGCCTTTTGGCCATGGCTCATGGCATTGGAGCGCCAGCGCCAACAGCATCTTTGCTGTTGGCGCTGGCGCTTATATCCTACGCACGAGTGGCACGAGGAAGTACACCTTTTGCGCATAGTAGAGTAAAAACAATCTACTGGCGCATCGGCGAACATTCCCGATGCACTACAGAATCGCGGCAGCCCCACCAGCACCCTGAGTGCGTTATTAAACTGGACCCGCAAGGCGTTGTACTGTTTCTTCGTATAATTCGATTGGCTTGCGGCAATGTATAGCAGTATACTTGCGAAGAACCAACTGCCCAATGAATTCAAACTGTCAAAGGTGGTCGCCCTACTAAAGCCTGGAAAAACAGACGATAAACCGGAGAACTACAGGCCCATTGCTCTTCTTAGCTGCACCTACAAACTTCTGGAACGTCTTATACTGACTAGAATAGCTCCTTTTATTGAGGCAGTAACACCCCCAGAGCAGGCCGGTTTCAGATGCGGTCGCAGCTGCACCGACCAAGTTTTGGCCCTCACCACACACATCGAGCACGGCGTCCAGAAACAGCAAAAATCCACGGCTGTCTTTGTTGACCTGACCGCCGCTTATGATACCGTTTGGAGAACAGGCCTTGTCTTCAAGCTGATGTCGGCTGTCCCAAATAGGGCGATAGTAGACCTTGTCTCGAATATGCTGAGTGAGAGGCGGTTCGAGGTCTTTCTTGGTGACGTGAAAAGCAGGAAAAGAAAATTGAACAACTGGCTACCGCAAGGTTCCGTTCTAGCGCCTCCTCTTTTCAACCTTTATATTCACGACCTGCCCGAAACGACAGCTCGTAAGTTTATCTATGCGGATGACATCGCACTGGTGGCACAAAGCCGGGACTTCAGCGTGGGAGAGGATATCCTATCGTCGGACCTCAGGAAACTTTCTAACTACTTTACACAATGGAGACTAATACCAAGCGCCAGTAAAACGGAAGTTTCCTGTTTCCATTTGAACAACCGCCATGCCAAGTACGAACCGGCTGTCATATTCAGAGATGAAACGGTAAGATGCAACCCCTGTCCGAAGTACTTGGGAGTCACGCTGGACAGGTCGCTCACGTATAAAGAACACCTCACTAAACTGTCACACAAGATCTCGACACGAAACAACATAGTTCACAAACTGAGCGGCACATCGTGGGGTGCTTCGGCTGACTGCCTCCGAACGTCTGCGATCAGCCTGGTCTACTCGGCAGCGGAATACTGTGCTCCCGTCTGGCTGGAGAGCGCGCATGTGCAAGCGATAGACGCCAGGTTGAACGACACCATGAGGCGCGTGTCCGGGATGGTAAAGTCGACCCCCACGCACTGGCTGCCGGTGCTGAGCCACATCGCGCCGCCGAACCTACGAAGACAGCGTGCGCTCAAGAGAGAGGCCGACCGCCTGGCGCCACGACCGCACCTGCCCATCCACGAGGAGTTTTTCAGCCCGCCCCCACAGAGACTCAAGTCTCGACACCCGGCCTGCATCACCGCGAGCATACTCAGAGGCGAGGATTTTAATCTGGAGCGGCGCTGGAGGGACGAGTGGAGAAGCAAGGCTGGTGGAACGCCTGAGGAAAACCTGGACCCCACTGTCAAGCCTAACGGATTCCACCTGCCGCGCAAGGACTGGTGTCGCCTCAACAGGCTAAGGACCGGCCACGGCAGGTGCAACTACCTCCGACATAAATGGGGCTGGACGGAGTCTCCTTTATGTGACTGCGGGACCGAAGACCAGACGATGCAGCACATACTACAACGGTGTCCCCTTCGACCTGAGGCCCTCCGATGGCTTCAGACGCTGGATGTGGACTTATGAACTATATGCCTACAAACGAAATTCGCCATACGAATAAATTCGTATAATTCAGCCACAGGCAGCTCGTGTAAAAGGAAGTACAAAAGAAGAGCTTAGAAGTGCTCTAAAGAGTGTTATCTTGACTGGAGTGGAGCAACGAGCAAACCTGCGGGCTATCATATTGGGTACCAATTAGGTAGGTAATACAGAACTTTGAACACAAGGTTGTCAACTTTCCTTACATAATAACTAAAGTATGACATTTGTAAAATATTCAGCACTTGACAGTATGTAAGTTCCTCGAACAGGCACTTTTTGGAACAAACCTAGTTAGCGTGTTCTGAGGACTTGGCACTAATGAGCTACATTTCAGCGCCCGAGTTACGTTTGCATTATAAACCGCGAAACTTAAACTGACTGAGGTAACGTGAAGTGGGAAACGTGTTTTGGGAAAAACATTAATTAATTCCATCTATTGAACTTTGTAGATATAAGAAGTTACAATTTTAAGAGTTTGCTTCAATTGAGAAGGAATCCATATTAAATATTTATTTGATAAATAAAATACGAATACGCAATATGAAACTTTTCTGTTTGGGCACACCCGGGGCCCCGACTGCACTAAATAATTCTTCACTGAACTGTGATTGGACCACGTGCGAAGCTCAACTGTTTACGCTAATCGTTTCATAGCCGTTTGCCAGCAGACGTTTCAACTGTCAATCACATAGTAAATAAGACAAGTTTAAGCAAAACACAGTTGAATTGTGACTGGATTACAATGCGATTAGAACCAAATTATATGGCTAGAACTTCGATGTTTTAAATTAGCACGATCGGAGCCTTAGTCAGTTCGTCCAAGCGGGCTCGCACTAAAAGGCATAGAGCGCACAAATGTATGTTGAATCTTTGAGAGTAGAGGAATACACCATGCTGAGCATCCTTAGTGAATGTAGATATTAGTTCAAGATCTTTCTTTTTGGAAAAATTTACTGCTAATAACGCCAGGTAGGTAGCGAGAGTCTGTGAAATGATGTTTTTTGGGCATTAAGGGAACTGCATTGATTAACTACATACCTATTTGAACCACAAGTGTTTGTACTAGACTACCTACATTAAGAACTAGTTTTTTTCTCATCAAAAGACCGGAACTCCTTTCCAACAACGGAACGCTCTTGTATCCCACTCTATGCAAGTAATAATGCATATTTGAAAAGACCACAAAGTCCAAAACTACACCTAAAGTACGCCAAACTCCATATCAAACATGAAAACGTCTCTACCTCACAAATCCAACGATTTCAAACAACATCTGTTCATGTCGGGAAATATTCGAGTATTAGTGTTCGTACGTTATACAAAGCCATTTAAATCAAGCTATTATCGTACTTATGAAATACGAAAAAGGGGTTAGTTTAAGGGATATTGTAAATGGACTAACAATAGGTGAGATTTGCCTGAACTGCCCCGGTCAATCGGTTGACCATCTGCGTCGAAATATAGGGTTTGCGATGATAAATGTTTGGTCATGCTGATTTTCTTGTTCGATACCAGTGTTATTGGCTTTTGTAAAACTGTTACAAGCGAAACTAATAGAATTTGGAAGAGATTTAGCTAAGTTGTGGATTCTATGAATTTATTTAGTATACGGGTCTCACTCTCACCCTTATTTTGTCTCTGGGTTGATCCATTGCAAAATATTACCACATATTGCATTTTAAATTAAAGATTGAAAAATTTTGTACTCGCTGGACAGATGGGACATGAACCCAGCCCAGTCATTTTATGGTTTGAGCCGGGACTAATTACTAATTGCATTTTTTTTCGCTATAATATTGAAGAGCCAATTTGAGATTAAGAATGTACCAAAATTTAAAAAAAATTACGTCAACAACAGTTCCAATTTTAAAATATATATATTTAATGCCTATTTTGTTGTACAAAAATAATATATATTGTTAAATGGAATTCAAATGAGTGCATTGGTATTAATATTATTAATTTAAAAGCCTTCTGGGACACACAATTTTGATTTCTATGTGGCGTAGCAAATTTTTTTTTTATATGGTTTAGGATAGTATTTTTGTCACTAAATGGCTTAGACTAATTATTTCTTCTAACTAAGCATTTCCCCTCTGCCACGGTATAAGAGCAATGATCATGTACATTCAACATTCAATTTTATAACTTACGAGCTTTTACCCGCGACTTCGTCCGCATAAATTATATACCAGATTTTAAGTCAGATGATAAGCTATCAAACAAAAAAAGTTTCATCAAAATCAGTTCAGTAGTTTTTGCGTGATACTCGAACAAACAAACACCCAAACAAACAAACAAACAAACAAACAAACAAACAAACGAACAAACAAACAAACAAACAAACAGACAAAAAGTCCAAAAATTTGTGATTTGGAATCAGGGAAGCCTAAAAACCATGTCGTAATCTTTTTTTTGTAAATATCTTCAATGTACAGACACACTTCTGTTACAGTTTTATAATATTATAACTTATCACTAAACTAGACAGCCTATTATTGCGAAACAATAATTTTGAACTTAGAACGTTTGGGGTTTACACGAGACTACTTTTCATGATTTTGATCATTCAAAATTAGGAATCTAAAGTCATAGGGAATAAAATCCAAAGTTGCGGATAACATGTTACCTCGCCCCCCGCAAAAAGTGGCAGAAAGTTTGTTAGTAGAATGACACGTGGTTACGCGTCCCGATATAATTAGTCTAAGCTAAATGGTGCCGGTAACAGTTTAAAAGTCCAATTAATAATTACTCCCTACCCCGCCTAACAAAACTCCGTAAAATGACTGGCCTAAACTTTTCGATTTTTTTAATAGAATATTTTAATGTATAATTAAAATTATGTAGTGTATATAACATGATTGTAGTATGCTCCTTCATGGAAAATATTTGATTCGAATTCGCAGAAACCAAGCCCACTCTCATCATTAAATAAAATTCAGAGCATTATCAGTCCTATTTTCAAGCAGATGACAAAAATACTTGATTTATTTGGGTAAAGATTCATCATCATCATCATCATCTTAGCCGATGGACGTCCACTGCTGGACATAGGCCTCGCCCAAGGATCGCCATAATGACCGGTCCTGCGCTGCCGGGTAAACATGTTAAAATCTTGCACTTAAAATTAAGTAAATAAACATTACATCTTTATGATTATAAGCAACTTCAATACCTTTTCATCATCATCTTATTTAAGAGCTACGCTCTTGTCGGTGGAGTATTCGCCAATCCTGTCTACTTTCAGCTAGTGTCTTGAGTTCCTGATACGACACGACATCAACCTTTTCCTTCACTTGGGCTAGATAACTCTGTCTGGGTCTTCCTCTGCCTCTCTTCCCCTCTATGCCTATTATGGATACCCCTCAATACCTTTTATGGAAGTGAAATAGCGATAAATAAAAACAAAATGATAAGATGTTAACAAGTAGGTACCTATATTTATGTATACATAATAGGTGCATGCAACAACAAAAAAATCCGAAAAGCTTTCCTCAAAATTGAATGCGCCGACACGCTTTTGTTTCTCTACTCCTCCAAAAACGACGTCAATTAGAGTAACATCATAATCCCTTTGCCCTCTGTTTGCGTACGGAACCCACCGGCTCTCTAGGGTTGGGCAGGCTAAACAAACAACGCTTACGATTAGATTAATATGTGCGGTGTTCATTTCAAGCCATTGAACGTGAGGTCTCTACAGCTGGTATGGGGAATTAGATTTTATGGCTCACAATATGGTTTTCGATAGGTAGAATTGGTTCAACAAATAAGATAAGAAATACAATAAAATAATTATATCCTATAATCAGAGAGAGCGTTGTTTTTAACCGACTTCAAAAAAAGGAGTAGGTTCTCAGTTCGACCGTATATATTTTTTTTTTTTTTTAATGTGTGTTCGCGGATAACTTCTTCGTTTATGAACCGATCGTAATGATTCTTTTTTTGTTGGAAAGGAGATATCCCAAGGGTGGTCCCATGATAAGGAAACCAGGATCTGATGATGGCATCCCAGAGAAATCGAGGGGAACCTTCGAAAATCGTACTGCCGACTAGTGCGTTTCTTAATTTAAAACACTCCTATTAAATCGAACTAATGAATTCACCACTGAAAATTGTGAAATAAACAAAATTTTAACAAAAAATTAAAACCGCCTTCAAAAAAAACTAAAAAGTTAAAAAATAATATTGCAGCCTATGACTTTTTCGTTCGCATCATAAGAACATTAATTTGTTTTATAGAAGTCGGTGTCAAGCCAAGCCAAAAAATGCAAGCCATGTCGCGAATCGTACCGGCTTGACAGCGACTTCAATAAAACAAATTAATGTTCTTATGATGCGAACGAAAAAGTCATAGGCTGCAATATTATTTTTTAACTTTTTAGTTTTTTTGAAGGCGGTTTTAATTTTTTGTTAAAATTTTGTTTTTGGCATAGTGTTTGAGTTGGAATATGTACCTATTGAAGTGTATCGACAACTAAGGTTACCAATCGATTTTATAGGACTTCTAATTTTTTATTTTTTTCTATTGTATTTTTGATCATTGATCACAGGCCGATTATGATGCAAGTGACAAATAAATTACTCTTTTTCGTTTTACCAAAAAAAAATTGATTACTTATTGAAATTTGAATACTACAAAAATAAAACAAAAATCAGCCAGAGAAGTATACAATTAACAGATAGTAATCAGCAACGTGTATCGTCATTTATTTATTTTTATGTTTAGGTACATTAAATGCTATATGCATAATGTTTAGAATATTTAAACACCACCAAAAACAAAAAGCAGACTAACTTATTTATACTAACTTTAATCGCACTCTCCTATGAGCCAGTTTTGCCTCAAATGAGTTTTTACTGATATTTAAAAAGCCATTTTGAAGAGCTGCCGTTCGCAAAAACTCCTATCAATATTATTATTTCACTGAATGAGATCTGATTTTGTTAAAAGTATCTTAAGGGCTAGCCTAGATGAATTGGAAAGTTTATTAAATTTTTTCTCGAAAAGTCACTTTCTACACATGGAGATTTTAAGTTTGCAACGTAGACATAACATTTTTTACCCAGTCAACGATTTCCTAGCCATTAAAATGTTTTTAACTATCTAACTTTTATCACCATCTCGTCTAGACGAATGGCTGGATTCCAAGCCCCCACGTCCAATTGTCGAATGTTGCAATAACTCAAGTCGAGAAAAAAATTTAATCAGCAGTGAGTGATGGGTGCAACACTTTGCTATGACGTTCCAAAGCTCCCGCATTTTTGTAACAGCTTCAATATTCTATCAAACTAACTAAACAGAATGGTACTGTGATAGATATGAGGCACCCCTGACAAATAGTCTATTGAAAAAAAATAAAACACAAAGCTTGAAAAATAAATGTGCAGTATTTTATTTGTACCTACACTTTCTATGACTTAAATAACGTTAGATGCAATAACTTTAGGAACGTTTGCGATTTGCATTGCATACTCTGTAATACAGTTTACTAAATCCAACATTTATGTTTAAGGGGGCACCGAGCCTATTGTGCTGCCCTCAATCGTATTATTTTTATTTCTAAACAAGCAACGTTTCCAGAAAACAAGACTGTAACATTGTAGTCATTTTTTATTTACAAATTTATTAGGTCACTGCTGATTTGTTTTTATAATGTTGGTAGTTATTATCTTTAAAACTGCCAAAAGTGGCCACTTTTGGCGGTTTTAATGATAATAACTACACGCATAAAACATAATCATCCGTAATGTATCAATAAATTGAAAGCCAATCAGGATTACAATGTGATATTCTTGTTTTTTGGAAATTTTGTTTAATTGTTTAGAAATAAAAAAATACGATTTAAGGCAGCACAATAGGCTCAGTACCCTCTTAATAGTTTTGTGAAATGCCTTCTTTCCCACAGTACTAGTGAAGGTGGCGGCAACCCGTTGGATGAGGGCAGCGCAGGATCTGTGGATGTGACGATCCTTGGTCTATGCCCAGCAGTAGATTTCTGTCAGCTGACATGATAATTATGACATTTATGACTATATTTCGCGTCAGATATATTGTAAATATGTATACAACGTGTTAATGAATTAGCGCAAAACCTCATACACCCCAACTGATTTATAACAAAATAATCAGATTGAAACAATAATTTCATTATTTTGATAATTAAAATTTAAAGTTATTCGCATTTTAAGTTTTGAGGCAAAAATGATTTGTTACCATTTCAGCACTGAAAGAAAGCGCTAACGTACTCATGGATACATTTTTATAATCTTGTTTTGGTAGTAAGTAGGTTGAGTGTGCCCGTGCGGTTGGTTGACATCGGGTTCAGAAAATTTTAAATTTTGCAAAAAAATTATTTAATATTTTGAAAAAAATTACCTATGTTGAAACCATGATAATTCGATTCTGCTCTCGATTCTAAACAAACTACTTTCTAGTTTTGCGTTAATTCATTAACACGTTGTATAGACTTAAATATATTCAGAATATCCACACTTTATTATTTTTCCTGAGCCCAAACTCTGTCCAGTAGTGTAACATATTTACCGTCACCTTTTTAGTGGCCATACTTTTCAACAGTTTAATCTAAAAATTCTTAAACTTTTCACTAACCATTACTCATGCAGCCGCATTATCGTTAGTTGTACCTTTAAGAAGCTTCTAGAGATCCTAGACTGATAGATAGCTTCACAACTCTTGCATCTGATACTTCGTGCCAAATAAGAAGCATCGCCAAACAAGCCATTTACATACTTACCACCTAAACCACAAGAACTAAGTTACATGACATAAGCTGTAAAATGGACATACTTTAACCCCTAGACGGATCTGGTTGGCATTTTGATGGATAAGGCAAGGCATCATGGTGTCAATAACAGAGCCAAATTGATAGAGCGTGTCGGAACTGGGGTTAGGTACGTAGTAGCAGTCTATTCTGTGGTTAGGCTAAGTAATTACCTGGGTGTTGTGTGGCTAATTAGTGTATATCTGATATGCCTTGCCTAAAGCTTGTGTGTTGGTCAAATTTCTGAGGTCTGTCGTCTTTGTGAAATGAAGGCACTCCGATAATCAGGTAGAGATGATAAGATGAAGTTAAATTAGAAACCGACTTATTTATACCGTTGGCAATTTTGTGGTTCTTATAGGTTTCATTAATGGTTAAGGAGCTGAGAGGGTTTGAAAGCTTTCATATTCAACTGAGAGGCTAGGGGGTCATGAGAGATTACCTAAAAAGTATCTGAGATGTTTCAGATAGGAGCCCCGTGCATAGGGGCGTTTTAGATAAATTTCATACAAAGAAAATTTTCAATAAAAGACCAGATGTCCAGCGCCAGTGATTTTCATACCATCGTATGGGGCTTGACACGTTATGACATTTAATGTAAATCTGACCAATAAATTGTCGACTTTAACTAAATCTGACGAGTCCGAAACTAAGATTTGGATAATTTTTAACGCAATGTTATTCTCGGCAATAGTGTTACATGGTCTTGATAATAAATATATATATATCTGACGGATAGGTGGAGCCTTTTGGAAAATATGAAGAAAAAGAAATCTTACTAAAATTAAAATCGACGTAACATTTTATATAATCCACCTATCTGTCAGATATTTATATATTTACTATCAGGACATGTAGCACTACTAAGGGAAATAACTTTCATTCGCCCTGATCATCACTTAAAAAATTGTAACTTTTAGTTTTCGGACTCGTCAGATTTAGTGAAAGTCCACAATTTGTTGGTCAGATTTGCATTAAAATGTCATTACGCGTCAAGCCGATGCCATGAAAATCACTGGCGCTGGACATCCGATTTTTTTAGCATTTTCTTTGTATGAAATTTATCTAAAAACTAAAAACCCTTGTGCACGGGGCTCCAATCTGAAACATCTCAGGTACTTTTTCGGTAATCTCTCATGACCCCCTAGTCCCTCAGCTATTCAATTTAAGCCCTGAATATGAAAGCGTTCAAACCCTCTCAGCTCCTCTACCATAAGGTACCTAGTCTTCTACAAATAAGATCTCAATATGATTAAGATGGGAACAATAAAATCGGCTTACATCTGTTTTTCTTAACAATTCAAACTAACAAAGTATGATAAAATTATATTACCTAATTGACTGCCAATAAAAAACTAATAGATGTTCTGTGATTTTCGAATATCTTTGACTGTCCTCGGAGAGTATATTATACAGGGTGAAATTGATATCATTAGCATCCTTTTAAACTAAGAGTCTACCCATCAAACTGAACAACTTTTACTATGGGAGCAAATCGATCGGAGCAAAAAAAAAATCAGCTGTTGCATACATTTGAGTCGAGTAATCACTAGGCACTGCAGTTTAGTATGAAGAATATGTAAGAAGAGTAAGGAGTGAGGAGAGTTTAGTGTAAGAATTTTATGTTTATGTTATGTTTGTACCTACTATTTCTATTGATATGCCCTATTGATATGATAACCTACTTAACTTACCTTTTTGTAATGTTCATAGTTACTGTGCCCTACAGGGTCAATAATAATCTCATAGTTTATAAGTTAACACCTTACTGTACATTATGGAATGCAATAAATATGCATAATTTATTGAGTATTGAGTATTTGTAGCATCGATGCAGTGATCTCCTTCTTATGCAGGAATCGGTAGGAACTTTTTCCACAAAAGTCCTAGCCTTACATTTAGTTTCGATAGGTGTATGTACTATCGCGGACTTTTCCGCCTGACCACCACTAGGCTCATTTTTGCTTGAATACTAAAAACTAAAAGCGATGTCTTACCCCGCCCTATTGATGAATAGAATTAATAGTTTCTAAACAATACATTTTGGGCGAAATTATGCGATTTTTTTCTTAAGTGGTCAGGCGGAAAAGTCCCCGATGTCCCCGATGAGTACCTCATAACTAAGACTTTCGACATTTTAAGACCGTTTTATTACCTTAACCCTACTGATGGAAGCATTATAGCTACTCAATTAATGTTTTAAGGGCTGTTTTTTCCATCCTAATGACAGCTTCGTATCACTATCAGTTCGACCTATTTTACTTTTCATATAGAGGGTGTGTTCTATTCAACAGTAATCCGTATCATCTGCTACTGGGTAATTATTTATAGTTCATACCACATACAAGGTCCTGTGAATCAATAAATTTTCGTATTTATAACGAAGCATTAAGAGTGATGCTAGAAGACTACATGTGGGGTAGAAACTAAAAGGGAGCAAAGTATGAACCGCACGTAAGCTGAAACGCGTGTCAGAACCCTAATTGTTGCGTTCGATAACCAATAAGAGCTTAACGTAGGGTGGCAGTGATGTGGTGATAGTTTAGGATAGATTGCAAAAGTTTGATTAGTTTTTGACATAATTAGTATTGTCGATAGAAAAGGTTGTTTTTAATAATTTTCATTTTTGATACAGATAAATAAATAACGCTCACAGGCTAAACGCTACAAGGCTTTTTTTTATGGAAACCATGTATACATGGTAGGTATACCTACCATCGACACAAACATTATAACACGAATGACTGAATCGAGATTCGATCCTCTGGTTTGGCAGTCTGGCGTGGTAACCATTACACCAACTGGGTTGACCTTACTATAGAATTAAAATCATAAGAATGTTGAAGCTTTCAGTTAAGTAAATAAAATTTGTAAACTTTCTGGTAATTTTAATTAAATATTAACGCAAAAAGTAGGAAAAGACCGTGGATAAATTCTTACCTTACCGAGATACTTTTCTATTGATCTTCAACTACAGAATAAATATTTAATATAATAGATTTATTTACAACAAGCAGCGCCCACGACTTCGTACGCGTAGACCACCGACATTAAATACTCATAACTTTTGATTGAATAAGTCGATTGCGATGAAATAATGCCTAAATGTTAATTCAAACTAAGACCTATTACCCCATCCAAATCAGTTCTGTAGTTTTTAAGTGATGCAAACAGATAAACAGACAAAAATTATAAAAATGTCTGTATGTCCGTGTCGTATCCCAAACGACCCAAATAAAATTTTTTGCAAATACAAATCTTCACATCCACGACAAGTTTACAATTTTATTGTACAAGGTCCAACCTAGTGGTTTTTTAAGAGGATGATCAGACGATCAAACTGGACAACTTTTTCTATGGGGCCAACAAAAAAATGATCAGCTGTCCCATACATTTGGGTCGAGTTGTATTGCAGTTTTATATGGAGCTGCTGATTTTTTTAGTCGTGGGTAAAATTCTAAGTACCAGTAACCACTATTAATATAATGTGAAACGTGTTTTTTTTCCTAGGCGGACATGTTACACCCTTACTTACCTTCACCTCAATTACCATGTGGTCAGACTCAGGTCAAACGCTAGCTCATGTTATAAATAAAAAAGAAACTGTTTCGTGTATCTAAAACAATCAAACTTTAATGTGTTCCTGTCATTAATCACGTCAATGACGTTAACTTACATCATTTAACAATGTATCATGGTATCTGCTCTGTCCTCAGAGATACGGCACGCCTGGTCCCCCTATTATAAGGGCCAAAGTACATAAATTACGTACCGCAGGGTGTGTCATTGTTATGTCCGTACCTCAAATGTATTAAACCGCGGCGATTGACTGCACCCTGTATAGGAAAGCGTGACGCATATCTTCTGCGAATAGTGATGGGATCTTGGAATGTTTTTAGAACGGTTATCGATATTTTTAAACAGTTTCCAAATTCTACAAGTTTGAGAAATGAAAAATATAGTATAAATTAGTCAAATATGATCTTATGGGATTTAAATAACGACTGTATGTTACCATTGTTATTTAAATCCCATAAGATAACCTACCGGTTAATAATATAACATACAATACTAATCCCATTATCTCCTATTGCCATAAAATACATGTATTGATTTCAACTTAACAAACAGATCCCGAGTCCCTTACCCGTTGTTATGATGTTGGCTTCATATTTTTCTAGCAACTTATCTCAAAACTTTCCGCTTCTTCAGACCCTTATTTAGGTCAGTCCCAACAAGTATCACTTGACATGGTTTCGATGCTTGATGAACTACTCGAATAGAATCCTAAACAAGAACTTGTTTCGGGTTCAGTTAATTTTCTTCACGTTTGCTAATATGCTGAAACTTTGTTAAGAGATCCCTACTCCACACATCAATACTGCCTAACTATTTGGGTGGTCAAAAACTATACTATACTCAACATTTTATTTAGTTATATCGTATTTTTCCCAGATGTTTAGTAACTCTATCACATCAATATGGCCGGCGTCCTCTAATGAAAAAACTATGAAAAGGAATTACTTTAACCTTAGATATCATTTTAAAGAGATCTAAGCAAAAGTTGGTAATTAATAATGTAATGTAACTGACCTAGTGTAATAAACAAAAAATCTAAATTATTCACGCCAGATTGATTCCAAATTGAGCACAACACTACAGCTAATACGCCTATAAGTGTTGTTGCACAACATTTGCGCTATTGTTCGATACTGCGGGCCCGGCCTGTGCAGGCGCATCCCCCGACAAAAGACTACATTGTAATCCCACCGGGCGATTAAAAAGCGTAGCATTTATTATTTTCCATTTATTCCACTAACAAGGATAAATCAAAATCTTTTTGTCGACAAATTTTTTGGGCGTTCGCTACATCTTTGTTGTTGTGGCGGTAAATTAATATTGATGATCCGTAAATATTTTTATTAATGGACACCCTATTTTAACAAAAATATTTTTATTTGTATGACATAAATAAAAAGTACGAAATATTTTTAAACACATTTATTTTTATAAAAAATGCGCCTTCGAGGTATTACGATTTCGCTCAACATCTTCAAAGCTGACTATTAGACAGACATACAAAACTTATACATGCTAATATAGTATAGTATCAAGCTTTGATAATTATATGTAATCATTGAAGCTTCTTTTGCGATAATATACATTGTTTATATCTTTTCTCCAACTAAATATACAGTGATCAGGATTGATTGGTGAAAGTGGAAAAAATATGGATACATTCAAATATTTCTGAAATTTATTAATTTTATTTTTAACTATGAATTCACTAATTAAAAAAAACGTTGCCGCTATCTTTTTAAACTAACAATATAAAAAATAAACTATAATAATTTAGTTATTTGATACAAATAATTCTCAAAAATTATCTCATGTGGCGAATAATCAGATAATAAAAAATATATACTTAAAATATTTAAGATTGATAAAGAATTGATAATCAATTATGTTGTTTTCTTCTTCGAAGTGAGCATAGTGGAATCTAACAAACTTGAAACTATCCTGTAGTTTCAATTTGATTCTTAGTAACAAATCATCCGAATTCACGAGATTTTCATTCATTTCTAAGAGCAAATAGTAGATTTATTAAAATATTTACAATCCTAACTAAATATTTACAAGGCTTACATATAACAATAGAAGGTAATAAATTGTGGCTAGATCCTTTTCTTAGTAACTAGGTACAAAATTATTCATTCATACAAACGTTCATCATTTGGGTACGGTACCATACACATCTTTAAGCACTTTAAATAATTATGAGATATAGTGAATTATTTTTTCTACTGTTTGCAGATGAGGATAAATATTTTTATGTAATTAATGAGTCTTGTTGTGATGAAAATTGGTCATTATTATTACAATAAATTAATTCGACTTATTTTCGTACTTAAAAAATAAAAATAATTATTATAAAAAGATATTAAAAATGAATTATAAAAACAAAATAGGTGCCTATAAATTGGTCTCGGTCATTGATGAAAAAATACTTGAAAATTGTGACATGATTTTCTTATTTATTAAAAAATATCTATATACACTAACCTGTATAATAATACCCTCATTTTAGAAGTAGATATATATACTAGAAGGCACGTTTTGTACCTCTTGAAGCAATAGTATAACTGTTACAAATTTTAATATACATAATTCTTAATAAAATTTAATAGTTAGGTTAAAAATGTAATAAGCAAGTGATTAAGTAAGTTACTAATGGTATCATTATTGTATACCTACATTACAATTTAAATCAAAAGATAAGAAAAAATTATTAAAATATTAATGATAAACTTCGCAGTGATATACTGAACATGAACAATTTTATTAACCATTACTAATAAAAAATAACAAGGCAAGAGCCCTTCCACACTGGCATTATGATAGGCGATTAAGCTCAGCGATTTCATTCAAATTGCACGCCCGTGGTCGCGCCCTGCCGAAAAATGGGAAATCGCCGATTAAAACGCCAGTATGGAAAACCTCTCACAACTAAAGTAAAACTTGACTAATCACTTGCTGAAAATATTATAAAACCCATTGTGATTATAAATTATGATGATAGGAAAATACAATCAAATCAATCAATCAATTAAAATCAATCAATCAATTCAAATCAATTAAATCTAAGGACAGATAGTAAAGCTGAATTGAATACGTACTTACAGAGTAATTATTCGTCTTTTGGCAGTTTCGAATACTGGTCGCGCTCATCACAAACACATTAAGCTTTTTGACACCTTGCGACAGTTACAAAATTTAATATAGTCGAACATATAAGAAAATTTTACCTCACACTTACAGAAAAAGTACCTTATAGCAAATCACTATATCACCTTATCAACCATTATTTCAATCGCCGAAAATAGGCGCCAGAAGGTACCTTTACCGTCCATCATGTATTTTGATTTATAATTTTATACAAGAATGAAATAAATGCAATATAAGGTTTTATACTTCTTTTTTTTTATTTGTCACCTATTGTTATTTATTATTGATTAGTTAAATGTTAATAAAAATGATTAAATGGTGATTGTGAATTTTTCTGTTTCCATAATAATTAACAGGGACAGAATTTAACATTAATTTTATTACCTGTCGCAAGGTATTGAATGGTACTTATATCAACATCCAGTTATAATGCTTACAATGCGTAGATTATTTAACATCTCAAATTGAGTGATCCAATCACAAACTTAAACGGCTGAATTTTTTCCAATAATAGTGCCACTAGTAGCATAGACGCGTCTCCCATCGAACTCAACTGAAGAATTCCTCTTCAAAGCATCATCCCCAGTGTCTTTAAGAGGTTCCTTTTCATCCCTGATGGAAAAAATAAAAAAATTAGTAAAACATTTACGAGAAAAAGCATATTCACAGCGTTAATTTACAAAATATTTACACTCGTGATCAATGTCGCAAAAGGATTTATAAAATATGAATTTTTTAATAAATAGATCAATCAAAGATGTTTGTTGGTTAAAATGTAGTAAAGACCAAATAACATCGTTGAAATCAATACTATTGTGCTATTCTCCAGAAAAGATAAAAGTCCTGAAACAATAGGTTTACAGTAAAATTATCAACGTAACTGCCAGTATTGTCCCGCTATATTTGGCATCTCGTGAAAAGGATTGTCTGGTTGGACAGGGCTTTGTTATTATTAAACTGGATAAAATATCATGACAAAATTACAGTCCGTTTTCATTTTAACATACCGACTACGATTAAAAAGACGGATTAGGGCTATTTCCGAAATGTATATACCTTTGTGCACTTGAACCAGATCGCTCTTCCTATTAAAAAATGTGTTTGGGATCTTCCATAAAAAAATGTTGGTCAAAGTTTATATTGAAATTAAAATGTACAATACAATAACATTCCTTTTACTGTGTGTGGCAGGCCATTATGGTTTTAGTTTGGTAGGTAACGTAAAATAATTGTCAATTCAAATATTAAATCCAATCTTCAGAGGATAGCACATAGAGACAAACAATGCAAGCAAATTAAGTACGAAACACACAAGCGAATATTTACACATTGAACATACAAAATTAAGTTAAAAATATATACAACTGAAAAGACTTAATATATAATTAAATTATGTAGGTATATCTTACACTGGCGTGGTCGGAACATAGCTACATGTGACCGGAGAAAGGCAGCGTGGGGAAGAATACAATGTTATCTGTTAGTGAACAGTGCAAGTTAAAATGTAATACCATCCAATCCAATCCAAACAAGACAATGCGTGATAATTAAAATAATACGAATGAAAAGAAATATAAATGACTGATGGGTTAAATCAATGATGGAATACATAATATTGAAACAAAATTACACATGAACTGTCGTAAGAGATGTTCCGTGAATCAGAACTTGGTTGATGGAACCACTGATCGAACACAAATTGAGGAAATTTTTTGTTTTACAGTCATTCAGCGCCATAATAAACAAAGCGGAGAACTGCACATTTCAAACATAATCTATCTACGCGAATTAAGGCCTTTCTCAATCCAAAGCACATTACGCTAGTAACTAAGTAGAGGTATTTACAAGAGGCAGTAACGCGAAGCACGCTTCAAATATAATATTTACAAACAGGCCCCAGTAAAAAGATTCTACATTCCACAACATCGTATGTCAGTCAGTGCAAGTTATCTTTCTCACAGGGGCCTCTCATTGGCATCCGCACAAAAAGCATGCAGGCAAACTCAACGTTCTTGGTGCCTTACGTCGGGGTTGGCACGAGCTTGACGGGCGGCGGCAGGGGCGCGGGGGAGGGCGGCGCACGCGGCTTCGTGCTGCAATAAGGGAGCGGGAAGCGCCAACCGTACAGACTAGCGGGCAGAAACATCTCTCATCGACACTAACACTTAGTACGGAAACACGGAAGGATAACAAAAAGGTACAGTACAGACATAAGTAGGTAGTTTAAGACGAAAACATAAATGAAAGTAACAACAGATTTGAAATAGTTTGTTAAGATGTCGATGATGTGCTGTGTAAATGAAGTTTTTATATTTAGGATTATTTTACGAACATTGAACTTGAATGGTTTTGAATATTAAAATATAATTATTACCTTCCCAGCTTGGCTTCGTCGTCGTTGTGTTTCTTTGCGCGCTTCCCACAGATAGTCGCGATGACTCCTTGCCTCCTGAAGCAGAAAAGGAGGAGATCCACTACGACGAGGCAGAGAAAGACGCCAGCCAGCGCCACTCCAATAATGGCTCCGCTTGACAACAGCTGTGGTGGAGCAAATCCAGAACGTTCCACACCTGTTGAATACAAAAACAGTAAAGCACTTGCTTTTCGACTTAAAAGTAAGAGCAGTAAACCACTTCTCTTAATTTTTTTAACTTTACTTTCTTGAACATATAGATCGTATTTGAGAAAAATGCTTGATAAGGATAACAGTTTACTGCTCTTATTATAGTTAGTTTTATGCATCATATTGCAGAAGCTGAAGATGTTAGATGACGTGATAGTGATTGTAATAAATGCATCCTTAGTAAATGTGCCGTGAACAGAAAGGAATGCACTTGCACAGATTTGTTAAGCAATAGTTTACACATTCATTACAACCAGTTTTATGGTGACATACAAGGAGTGCTTTCAGTTCAAGAAAACGTGCACCCAATCACCGATAGTATCGTTACACCAATCTAAATATTCAAAGACGGATCTAAATTTCAAATAGAAAGCTCTCCGTCAGAATGAAATGGGGTTTGAATGAAAATGAAACAATGAGATGATGAGAATGGAAGAAATTATGATGCATAAATAATTAACCTTAACAATTAACAGTAATTAATGAAAAAAGAAAAGTTGTCAAGATGCAAACATTCCAAACTTTAATTAACGCAACATAAATGTTCAAACCCCATGACAAAAGTTCTGAACCTATGTAAGCAATATTGATATGCCTAGAAATAATATTGTTTTAAGTATAACAATTATTATGAAAAATACTCTAAAAACCTAGTGGAAAATAGTAACCATCACCTTATATAATACCCTACTATTACAAGAATTTACGGACTACTAGCAGTTGTAGCTTGAAGAGATAAAAAATACATAATATAGATTTACATTCCGATAGTAAGATGTTAATTTATAAATGATATATTATTCAAACTACAAATGCATCGTTTTCTACTAATTAGCTAAGTATTCTTAGAATGCCTAAAATAAACAGAACCTGCCAGATAAAGTAAGGCTAATATTTAAGAATTATCAGAATAAAATAATGTATTTGGCAGCTTCAATAACTTTTAACATCCATGCTTGGATAAACTAAATTAGGTAAATCTAGGGACCTAAGTAATCAAAATTAAAATATAACTTTATTATTAATTCTACGTTATGAGAAAACTCTAAAAACAATTGTATAAAATATAAATTTTCTCATCAACTGAGAATGTATAATTGGAAGATAATATTTTGTTAATTATTGGAATACTGATCATGCTAATAATAGGAGTGACTTAACCTGTTTTGAAGGGTGTACAATAAGTAGCGTTATAGTTTATAGGTCCATGCAAATTAGTTCATTCCAAAGGAAACTAGGTAGCGGGGGCTGTCAACTATAGGTATAAACAATATTATTAATATAAAATATATTTACCCAAATTTCAGTCAGGGCGACACAAACACTTGTGAAACGATCAACATTCAAAAGTTTTGGATCGGTCTCTTGATAAAGCATCTTGACAGCTTTCTTTAAGGATTAACTAAAGTATACTGGGCTGAGTATTATGTAAATTTGTATGGACAGGTGATGGTTAGGAATATAAAGATCAAAGAAAATGACTGAAGTTATTGCAGTTCAAAATTTATTATTGTAAGGTAATTTCTGTAATTGTTAAAAATTTGCTTCATTCATTTTCTTTCATGTTGTAAAACAAATAAACCGCTTTTCAAAACATTTATTTCCTTCCACATTGGTCATTTTTGTTTTAAACAGATCACAATTTGTTTTCTTTATCTTTTTCGTAGAATTTCTTTGCTAGCTACATTAAGGGTTTCTTGCGTCAGTGTTACAAAACCGTATCTCCATTTACAGCTGGACAACTTTCTCCTCAATACTTAGTTTTATTTTAAAAGATACTTTAATCTACACCTTATTAAAAAGGACAAAATAGTCATCAAAAATTCGTACACAATGCTTTTATACACTTTACGAAATTTTTAACCTATGAGTGCCTTAACTTTTTGGCATATTTTTAATTAACACTAATTTACGATTTCATATTTTGGCAGTGTTAATTTATTATTTACTCTAATCATGCCGTAACATTATCTTATTTCCTTAAACATACTTTATTATAAAACCTCCAGTGTTGTCAATTTAAAAAATTTTAATAACTACGTAGGAATTTGAATCAAAATTATGTAAATTTAACGAGTTAAACATTTTATCAAATCATTTTATGATCTAAAACACAAGGAATAGATTTATATACAGATCAACGCATTATTTTATCACAACAATTACTTTCCTAAACAACAACAGTCGTATTTGGACTTACAATAATTTATAATGATTGTTGAATTTACCTAAATTTCTTTTATATAAAGTTAAATGATATTAGTATTGTGATTATAATATCCATTTTAGATCCCCATCTGAAATTGCTTGGACTTCCATTTGGGTTACCTAGAAAACATTCATTAAGATAATTCGGCGGGCAATCGAATAAATTATAACAAACTACTAAACAAACTCACTGTAATAAGAAATCAAACGTTTATAAGTAATGTAACTTACCACTGATAATAAATTAACACCAACATAATATAATTTCGTTAATTTAAATGTAAAATTATTTCAAAAACACATAGAAATCATACAAAATTGTTAAAATCTAAATTAAAAGGCATGCCAAACAAATAAAAAATTATGAACACACTCATCACACTTTATCATTTGCACAATCGATTACCGTTCATTTGTACCTACATTTTATATTACAATTCAGTCAATTAAGCAATACAGATATGGAATTTCGGAAATTATAATAAGTAGATAGAAATAATACAAAATACAGAAACAATAAAAAATTGGAGACCTAAAATAATCAAAGGGAATTAATAATAACAAAGCAAAAGCAAATTCATTCCTACGATAAGAAAATCACTGGAAAGTAGATAGAACGCAAAGTTCGGCAAAGTCTCTAGAGAACTGATTCAAATGAGACATTTATTATTCACGGGCACTGACACAATACAAAAATAAAAGGTCACATTTCACAAAAAGAAACATAGGGAGGTGAACAGAACTATAATTGAAGTGGTTGTAATAGATGCCGCGGAATAAGATAGTTCGGTAGGGGCGGTATAAACGTCGTAGAAGCCGGCTTGGAGCGGCGTCTCGCTATTCTGCTTATTGTACTCACCGAGGGCTGTTTGGACGTAGAGTTGAGCCGGAGCGGAAAACCCGAGCAAGTTGTGAGCTCGCACTTGCATGCGGTATCGCGTGTCTGGATGCAATCCTCTCAATTCAAATGATATGGCCTCGTATTTCAGCTCTTCTGTATCACATTGAGATTCAGCAGCTACACGCCATTCTCCGCTTACTTTTAACACCTGATCAAACATTAAAGGTTTTAAAATCAGTCGATCCATTAGTTACACAGAATTTGAGGGAAATATACTTACAGGGCAAAAGCTGATTTCATACATGTCGATTGGTTCACCGTTATGAGCAGGAATCTTCCAGTTCAGCTCATATCTGTCTGCGTATTTCCCGTGTATAAGAGATTCTGAACTCAACGTTTCGTCTCTCCATTTTGGTTGCTCTGGGGCTGATCTGCGTATAGACAAAATACAAATTTTGTATTTTTAGACATACGAGAGCAAAACGTACCAACAAAGAAAGTTTGGGAAAATATCATACCTTCTAGGCATGATGACCGTTATTGGAGCTCCCCAAGACCCGGCTCCAACTTTGTTCACAGCAGCAAACCTAAAGTCGTAAGTATACATTGGCCTCAAATTCTCCACGATGTAAGGAGAATTGGCAGACCAAGTTCTATTCATAGCTAGATTCCAATCGAAATTGCCATTCTCTTTGTACTGGGTCGTGTACGCCAGAATCGGTGGACCCATATCTTCGGCTGGTCCGACAATGTTGAATGAAACTGACGTTGCTGTTATTGTTTCTTGTTTAGCCTGAAAAAGAAATTATCTTATTGGAAAGACTAGAAAGTAAAAAAAAATGATAGAAACTAAGATGAAGATCTTAAATCTTTTTCAGCAATGAAAACTATTCCTTACCTGCACAACAGGTCCTGGTGGGAAAGCTTCTCTCAGTTGAATTATGTGTTCTGCTTCACCCAGTTTATTAGTAGCAATACATTTGTATACTCCGTAGAGTTTCCTATCCACTGGTGTCACTGTAACATAGCTGATCGGTCCTGGGCCATAAATCCTCACGTGGGGTGATTCTATCAAGTCGAACTCGTGAAACCTGAAATATGTAGAAAATGAGTTATCAACTTTATGGCGCAGGTATACGCTTTTTAAAAATATAGGTAACCGGCATTATACTCACTTCCATTTGATGGTAGCATTAGGAATACTTTCAGCAATACAGCTTATATTGACAGGCTGTCCATTCCAGCTCCAAATCGGAATATTAGGCATATGCTCGAACGATGGCCTGAATTGTACTGTTAAATGTCCATTCTTTCTGGCTTCTCCACCTAGACATTAACAAAAATTTAAATAGCTCAGTAACCACGACCAAATGGACGATACTTTGCTCCGTCAACCAAACTAATCTAAAATTGTTACATTATTATGGAGCATTACATTAATGAAGAAACATTGAGAATATTGGAGCACATGTCTAGACCTGCATTGAACACAGGAAAAAGCACAACTTTATACAGATTCCTTAATTAAATAGTTTGCATACCATCGTTTTCAGCAACACATTCGTAGAGCCCATCGTCTGTTCTGTTTAAGTTATTAATTGTTATAATTCCACTGGATTGCATTTGATCACCGGTTTGATGGTTTGTCGTCTCGATAGTTATTCTACAATTAATATACAATAAATCATAATTTAATTATAACACTTTATTTTACAGATACATTAATACAAACAATAGAAAAGACGTATAAAAAGAGCGAACTTTTCTCTCAAGAGATTTCCAGCATTCCCGCAACAGTAAGAATTATTAAATGAGACGCAGATATCATTTATTACGATGCAATAATAAGACAATGTCTAACTGTAATATTATCTATCAAACGAAATATTGAATACAGAAGATGCGAAAAGTTTTATTATCATACCTTCCATCATCATTAGGTCCAGTCACAAAAGGCTCAGCGTTGCTTCTCTTACGGAAACTAATTCTAGGCGCAGGTCTTCCAGTAGCTTTGCACTCTAATCTTCCTTCTTGCTTCTCATCAGCTGTTATATTATACAGTTCGAATATTTTAGGCGGCACCAGAACCTCGATTTCTATTTCTGTTTCATTTTGACCAGCCTGATTGACAGCACTGCAAATATATTTGCCGTAATCGCCAGCTTCAACTCGATCGAATCTTAGGAGGCCAGTATTTTCGTTGACACTGAATCGTGAGGTGCTTGCCAAGTTCTAAAAACAAATAACCGATTTCATAAGAAACATAAAGTATCAGAATAGTGAAGATAATCTTGCTCATTGTAATGTTATTTACCTCCCGAGTAGAAGCCTTAATCCATGAGTATTTTGGAGGAGGTTTGCCTCTGGCTTTACAGTTGATTGCAGCAGATTCTCCCTCTTTGATCTCTACTCTTGGCTCCCGTTCTTCCATCTCCGGTGCCGTATAAACCTGCAAAATATATTACTTAATAAAACAGTTTGAGAATAACGATAATAAATTGTGATCCCCAACTACCTATTTATCTTTTTGATTGGAACCACTATAGTTAAATTCAAATGTGATAAGATATTAAGACTTTAAATATTCATATCCATACACTCTAAGGTGGTTTGGTCATTTTATTTATTTAAAACCTATTAGTAATGACAGTGTTAAATGTTATTACCTATTAGAAATACTTTCCTTTTTTATTTCTTTAATTTATTTATTATGTTATTAGCGTGCAAATAGAATTAATTATGTTACGTTATGTTAATATTAATGTAGGCACTTACTTCAAGTTTAATGTTCCTCTCAGCAAGTTCACCAGTCAGGGTGACAACAGCTCGGCAAGTGTAAGTTCCGTCATCGCTTTCTTCTACATTTCTTATCATAAGGCCGTTGGCGTGTATTACATATCTATCCCCGGTTGTAATCTGGAAAGTATGCATTATTTTAAGGCTGCGGAATTAATATGCAGGCCACCGAAGGGCTTGTCACAACAAACTTTTTACAATTTTGATTCACCGAAGCTTAATGAAACATTATTAAAACAAATACAAACGATTGTGTCAATGTAGGATGGCCTACAATTTAAATTGGTTTGCTGTACAATATTATATTTTAGTCTTAGATATTCTTATCTTTTCTAAAGAAGTTAATTATTCATAAGTGAACTGAATAAATGAAACTTAAGCCATCCCTGAAAATTTATTAGACCCGGGATTCAAAAATTCCTATATTGACTATTTGACAGTAGAGTTTTTGTTGTGTAAATAATATTTATCAACGTTTTTTCTTCTCGCTCTATCGCAAAAACGATAATTCATACAATCATCAAACTCAGTGTGATTATAGAGCAAGCTCTACAGTATAACAACAAAAAATAAAAACCGGTCAAGTGTGAGTCGGTCTCGCGCTAGGTCTAGGTAGGAAAGGTCCCGGAGAAAACAAAACTTTTTTTTTAGTTTTAATATACAACGTGTTAATGAATTAACGCAAAACTAGAAAGTAGTTTGTTTAGAATCGAGAGCAGAGTCGAATTATCATGGTTTCAACATAGGTAATTTTTTTCAAAATATTAAATAATTTGTTTGCAAAATTTAAAATTTTCTGAACCCAATGTCAACCCACCGCACGGGCACACTCACCCTACTTACTACCAAAACAAGATTATAAAAATGTATCCATGAGTACGTTAGCGCTTGCTTTCAGTGCTGAAATGATAACAATTCATTTTTGCCTCAAAACTTTAAATGCGAATAACTTTATATTTTAAATATAAAAATAATAAAATTATTGTTTCAATCTAATTATTTTGTTATAAATCAGTTGGGGTGTATGAGGTTTTGCGTTAATTTATTAACACGTTGTATTGTGTGGTTGGGTGGTACGGAACCCTCGGTGCGCGAGTAGTCCGACTCATACTTGACCGGTTTTGTTTTATTAGTTTTGGTTTTTACTTACAGATGTTCCTTCTTTAAACCAGTCAACAGATGGCGCTGGTTCAGCTGTAACTTCGCACATTACTTTGAAGTCTTTTCCCTTTGTAGCAAACTGGTTCTCGTTGGCATTGGTCCACGTTATGGCAACTGGAAAGAAAAAAAAATCTTACTAAGGATTACTTCAGAAGAGAAATTAGTATTTCCTAGTAAGAACAGAATCGTGAAGATATGGCGTATAGACGATACAGTTGAATGTAGTGACAGCACAGAATTAAAAACAAACTAGATAATTGCCCACGAGCTCTAGGAACTTTTCATCTAAATCGGTTTATCGGAGGCGTAACAATAAGACAGAAAACTCTCTTTGGCATTTGTAGTACCTATTAGTTTAGATGAGCTTTTGGCCCGCGACTTCGTCCTCGTGGATTACCCCTTTAGGGGTCTGTAGAGTATAATTAAATATCCATGTTTCTATCTTTAGCGGTTTAGGCTGTGCATTGTTTGTCAGTCAGTCAGTCAGTCACGGAACTCTTTTATAAGTATAGAAAGAGGTAACCCACATCAAACTAAATCCCATCGATAAAAATGTATGACTAACGAGTGCTGAATAAATAAAAACTCTTACCAATAGTGTCCAAAACGACGCTGTCCGATAAAGGTATGTTGGCGTAGGCAGCAACGCAAGTGTAGTTGCCTGCCATGGCTGGAGTTATGGAGGAAATGTACAGCAGTTGCGATTGCTTCGCCGGCATCGCTTCCGTGTAGATTTCGGGTCGGGTGCCAGCCCTGTTGGCAATTTATTTCATGTTATAGAAGCGTAATAAAATCGATAAATATTGTTTTGCCTGCCACAAAAGGCGCCATGAAAATATGCGTTGAATTTTTGTTTATTATAAAGGCACATCTTTCGCTTTTTCGTAAATATTAAACCATTTTAACTTTTTTGTGGCAGAAGGTACCTAGAGAAAATAATTTGTTTCAACCGTGAGCACTTTATATTTGTTTGTCGTATGAAATCAAATGATCGTTTATTTGTAATTTTTTAGTTCTTCTTTCGGATAAAATAATCGTTTTTCGATTTATTATATTTTTAGGTTTTCGTACCCAAAGGATGCCAATGGGACCCTAAGCTAAGCCTACGCTATCTTTTAAGGAGTCTCCATTCAAGAAACTAGTTTTTTATACGTTTCTTTGTTTTTGCTCTATTGTAAATAATACAGCTAATGAATTCGGCGTCAAACTTCGCGTGTTTATAGTGCAAACTCTAGAGTTAATGATAAAAACCGGCTAATTGTGAGCCAGGCTCGCGCTAATTTCATTATTCGATACAATAATGTAATTATTTATCCTAACATCCCAACATAAATGCTGTTTTCATTACCTACCTTACCTACAAATGTTGTACAAATATCAAATAACAATAGCCCAATTCAGATTTGGTATTAATTTTGTACATACACAAACTCACAAACGTAATTCCTTTCGGGGTGGTCAGAAGCATTGCTACATTTTTATGAAACGACTTCTAAAGACATATTAAATTAAATACAATAAGACACAAAAATTGCATTCCTAAAAATCACAACAAAAACAGCTACGTACGATAAGGTTTTCATTTCGTTGTTTTGTACTAGAGTCTTAAGGCTAAGGCACGATGGGGTTGACATAACCTCAGGGTTAAAAGCTCCAATAAATAACCCTCCTTCTGGCGCAGTCGGGTAAAAAAGGAAAGAATTAAAAAGCAACTTACGAAGCCTCATTAATGACGAATCCCTTAGGATCCTTCCACTGTGGCTGGGTGACCAGCCCAGGGTCCGGAGCGTCCGCCTGGCACGTCAAGACCACCGACTTGCCCACTGCCACCGTCTGCTGCTTTTGCACTGGGAATATTCTGAGATCCTGCGCTGTGCATCCTGGAGACAAAGAAAATGTATAAGGTTAAATTTAGATGTAGTTTTAGATTTATAAGATCATACCTAATCCATAATACAAGAAATGGATTCGATTCTGGTAGGTACTTTGAATGGGACTAGATAAGATTATCTAGTATCTAGATCATCATAATTTGATTTGCGTGGGGTGTTGTGTCAATTCGGACAAAAAATTGCTAATATGTATTTTAATTGGGACTTGGTGGGTTTGGTGACGTAGTTGGCGTTCATGGCATATTGTAATTTTTAGGGTTCCGTACCCAAAGGGTGAAAACGGGACCCTATTACTAAGCCTACGTTGTCCGTCCGTCCGTCCGTCCGTCCGTCCGTCTGTCCGTCTGTCCGTCTGTCCGTCTGTCCGTCCGTCCGTCCGTCCGTCTGTCCTACCTATTTAGGGCTGTAACTTTTGAACCGTAATAGCTAGATAGTTGAAATTTTCTCAGATTATGCGTTATTGCGGCGGATTTATTTTATATAATAAAAATGGCAAAAAGTTAAAAATTAAGGGGGGTTTTCAACAAGAAACTAGTTTTTATCAACGTTTTTTCTTCACGCTCTATAGTAAAAACGGTAATATATACAAGCGTCAAACTTAGTGTGATTATAGAGCAAACTCTACAGAATAACAACAAATACTAAAAACCGGCAAGTGTGAGTCGGTCTCGCGCTAAAGGTCCCGGACAAAAAAAGTTTTTTTTCTAAGTTAATAATGTTGTGTTCTGTGGTGGTGTGGTACGGAAACCTCGGTGCGCGAGTAGCCCGACTCGCACATGACCGGTTTTATTGTAGATACTAGCATAGCTCTAGGATACTAAAGACCGACGTATACCCATTGTTGACAAGACTCCCTTTATATAAACATTGTTTTATATTATCTTCGCTTGCTAAAAGATGCCGGACCCTATTGCGAACCAACCCAACTCTTTAATGAAGTTTACCACAATTTGTATAGCGGCACGTGACGGGACGCTTATTAAGGCTATTCTTCTACATTCCACCAGCATATTTCAAAGAAAATTCACCTCTATTACACTGTCATAAAGTGCAGAATACGTAGTATATTACAGCAGTATAATACCTTGCATTTGACGACATAACTAATTACATTTGAAACAAGTTCGCCCCCTTTCTGTATAAAAGTGATACTAAATATCATAAAATGTTGGCTCTGGAGAGATACGTGTTGGTAAAATTATAAGAGGCATGAGTTACCTACCTATTACTGAGACATGAAAGAATGGATGGGATGAAAGGGTGTGAAGAAACGTGCGTGGAAAAGGGCATCATGCAATCATTTTTATTGCTAGGTAGGTTGGTAGGCTCGTGAAAATAACTCTACACCAATATTAATTCATTACAACTATCATAACAATAAAGTTACCTACAAAACTTACTCGTCCTTTTGATCATTGACTATATTATAATGACTAGCTCACTTTGAAGAATTTCTGTACCTACCTATAAGAACACTAACAATCAGTTATTCACCATATTTGTAGGTATTCTTGTGAATTTTGCAAATTGTTCCTAATTGGTTATATTCTTTGTCACTATTTGTAATCCAAAGAAAATGTTATACATAACGAATACTTGCATCTTTTTATGTGAAAAGTTGTATCTAGTCTATCTTGCTTAGCTGTCTACTTCAGTCTCAAGTGTCGTCTAGTTCTAGTCTATTCACGTGAGCACGTTTTACAAGAAATTCGGTGTACAGACCAGGTCGGATAACTGAGAGCTTAGCTCGGAAAATATCTCTAACATATTGGAAGTTTTATGTAAAATATTTGGATCTTTTATCAAAAGCGTTCTGACTTTGTGCGAGAATGAAACCAATGTATAAGACAGATTATTCCGATACCAAAAAGCTTAGACAATTTATATAGGGACGCGTTACGTGTGTCATTCTACTAAGAAACATTTCTGCCACTTTTTGCGGTGGGCGAGGTAACATGAAATCCGCAACTTTGGATTTTATTCCCCATAACTTTAGATTCTAATTTTGAATGTTAAAAATCATGAAAAGTAGTCTCGTGTGAATCCCAAACGTTCTAAGTTCAAAATTATTGTTTCGCTATTATAGGCTGTCTCGTTTAGTGATAAGGTATAAAATTGGATATAAATGCACAAGATCAATTGTTCTTATACCGTGACAGAGGGGAAATGCTACCGCACGGGGAGTCCCTATATAAATTGTCTAAGCCAAAAAGAGAGGATATTAAAATAATACTTATTATGTTTATTATCTACCACAAATGAGTTCATTATTCCTTAGTGACTACCTGGGTACAATCAACGATGATTGTGATTAGTTTGTAGGATATAATATTATAAATGACCAAACCGGGATTCAAACCTAGAACCGCAATACGCAACAGTTAAGATACAATGCGCTATACTTTAGACTTAGAATGTATATAAAGCTTTATTAATTTCGGAACTTCCTAAAAAGGGTACCGGATGTATGTGATTAGTAAATTAATTAAAAAGTTGTTGTTCTAATTTAATTTAGATTTTGACATGATTATAAATTAACATGCTTTCAAAATTAACATATATACATACCTACACTCACAACATTATTTTTTCGGGGTAGACAGGCAATTTAACTATAATCAATAAAAAAAAAATTGCATGATTCGCTTTTAGCATTTTCATGATTTTAGGGTATATACAAAGATTTTTTTTGGTCTGGTACGACATTTCATGTGGTGACAGATAGTCTTTCGCCTACAAAGTCGCTACATAAGACACCTAATCCATTAGTCACCTTGAACGACACCTACAAGAAGAAATGGGTTATTCTATTCTCAGCCTGAACCCTTCATGCCTCAACCGCACGGATGATTCACTATATTTATCTATTACATATAATAAAATTCTAAGCTTGACGTGAATGTACATTGAAGATATTTACAAAAAAAATTATTGGTGACGTTAAGGATACGTAATACTCATGGAATGCATTGAGACCATTTTTAGAATTTTTGCCAGTTTGTCCGTCTGTTTGTCTGTTTGTTTGTGCACGCATCACTTAAAAACGGCTAAACCGATTTTAATGGGGATTTTCAAAAAAGAATAGGACTTAGTTTGGATAAACATTTAGGCTTTGTTTCATTGCAATCTGTTAACTCAATCAAAAGATATAAGTATTTAAAGTCAGTGGTCCGCGCGTACGGAGTCGCGGGCGCCGCTAGTTAATGATAAAGTTAATTTAACTTACTATACGTTAGTTTCAGTCAATATAGTTTTATTTATCTTGGCAGCGAATAAATATTTCAGGACCAGATCAGAGTTAGTAAGTTGGTATATAAAAAAATAATACGACAGAACGTCGGACAACTTTTATTAACAATCAAAACAACCCAGCAAATATTGTTGTCCCATCACAATTTCGCTTCGAAACAGTCTAGCGTATATTACATTACATTACTTTTCCTAGATCAAGTGGAAGCGAACAGAATTTTTAACCGAATTCCGTATGCGACCCACGTTTTCAGACCCTTCGCTCTTACCCACGAGTTTTCCCAACAAAATGCGCTTGCTGCATTTTATGCGATACAGTAAAAAAGAAAAGTACTGTCTACAAATTTTGATTTCCGTTGCCGTATATAAAGAAGGCTTATTGCGTATGTGAACATTGTACTCAAGTAAGTAATACAGACCTTTTCAGAATACGTAACTGTTTCTGTTGTTAATTTTATCAGAGGTGCTTTTAAGTAAACATGAAATTGGAAAACCGTACGTTAATAAAGGTCGCTCTTACAAAAAGGATCCAGTTATTTATTACATTTTACAAAAAAAAGAATACCGAAATACTAAACTTATTTATCTAACCCTTCAATCAACAATTTACATTTTGATTGTTTATCGAATATCTAATCACAACAAATGTCGGAATATTAAACGTTGAAAGTTTTTATCAAAGTCACTTTCGTGATTTTTGCCTGAATATTTATTATTCTAGTTAGAAATAAGAGTACTGTCTGTGACACATTATATGACTAAAGTAAAACACACAGACAAAAATGACAAATACGTATTTTTAGCAACGAAAAACTTGAAGCTTTTAAACAGAATCAGCGCTAAGTAGGAACTGATAACAGGAAAATACAATAAAATATGTCAGTTTTCGTAATCTTGTAATAAGAAGACAGTCCTGAAAGCATCCTTATTTTTGATTTACAACATAATATTTTCATGAAATTCCCGACGGAACGGAGCGGGATAAATTTTTACATAGTGAAAAAAATAAGTTTGACGTCTTCTTTTTTCCCATGTAAATTGGTTAGGGGAATTTGTATTGAATTCCCATAAGAAAGAGCCTAAGGTCCCATGGACCGAAAAAGCCATAACCTGTTTAGAATGATACACGAGAAATACGAATATGTTCGCTTGTCAGACTTGTGTTATACAATATAATTTCTTCCAATTTTCATGCAGAATTTATAAAGGTAAACGCAAACACCCTTATCTGATTATAAGATGCCTTATTTACCTACGTTGCTCTAAGTTAGTTAGTGATGCAACTTCGGATATCCTTACTATTAATTTGTTTCAAAAACTGCATTAATTTGTGGCCCGAAAGTGTGTCGTAACTCTACGTACAAAACTAGGTTTATTTTTATTTTTCATATTATAATTTGATTTTAAATAACGTAATATTGTGATGAACAAAACAATGAACACAAATGATTTAGACGTTATTGAGACCTTCAAAATTCTCAAAAAAATATCGAACGCGCTTCATACAAACGATAAACGAACGAACGGAACGAACGGAAATGACACAGAGGATCGTATTTATTTCAATATTGGTTAATATTGAAAATAGGACGATACTTCGTTTGTATGTAGCGCGCTGCCATGACTACTCTTAAGTTTTCTCAAAATATTTATTTTATGCTGTTAACACCATCTTGATATTAGAACTAAACTCCATTATGCATTCTTCGCGCCCCTGGGGTACCATTACATAAAACAACACGCACCTGCAAAGTATTACGGAGACACTATACCAAACCGTATCTAAAGCTTAGCATGAATTTTACAAACATAGTATACCTCGAAGGCATCAAGCGAAATTTCATCAGAAGGGGAAATAGGGGACAATCCGCCAACGAGGGGACAAGTGAAATAAGCGAGCGGTGGATTAAAGGGTTTGCGGAAAATTTGTATGCTTCATAACGGGTCCTGTTCCACGTCCCCACGCGGTTTTGTATTACCAATTATGTTCATTTAATTCGCAACAAGCTTCTCGGATGGATTTGTGGTGTGTCGCAGAAATAATTAATAACAGAAACAAATTAATTACACTGTGTAAGCTAGTTTAAGACCATTTCTGAAAAGAAAGATGTCAATTTAAGAGGAATTCACTGAAACACAACGGACATAATTTGAACGATCAAACACCGTGAAGCGGAAGAAAAGATAGAGCAATCCAATGTGTTCCCCTAAACACTGGCCACCTTTGACTTTTACAACAATAGGCAAATCGTAATACGGTGTGTGAAACGAACCGGAACAGTTTCAGGTCTACCGGAGACGTCCCTTGCCCACGTCCCATTGGAAATCAGACTCAAGACCGCACGCGGTATACAAAACAAAAGACTAAAGTTACATGTAGCTGTGCAGAACATTGTGATTAATCGCTTAGGCATTATTTCCTAATTAAGCCCACCTTCCCCTCTAGGATGCGTCGCCTGGGGGAACGTCGGCGAACTAGAAACAAACACGAATACGCCTTAAGTTTAACTGGAGAGGAAATCCGAAAATCTGTTGAACACAAATTAGATTAAAAAACAAAGGTAGAAAATGCCACGAACAAAGACTCCATTGGCTAATGTGTTTAAACAATTGGAATTGACAGCGCAGACCTTTTATTGCGAAACAATTAACGTAGATTGTTCCAAGGTAACGTAATTATCACTCTATAACAAAACAATTACGAAAATGGACGATCTGAAACTCAATTATTACTATCACCACATTCGTATCCACATAAAATATGTATACCCAATCTGACAAGCGAGTTCACCCCATTTGACATAAGACGCCACTGAAAAGGTCGTAATTGAGGGAAATGAGATAAATTACTCTTGCGGATTGTTTGGGCTGATAGAAGGGATAACCCGAGGCTCTGAGTCATCCGGAACAACTCCTGTATCAAAACGTTTAGATTTACCTGAGAGTTAACCGTAAACAAAACACCGTTAAGGCAGTACATTTGTGCTGAAACAGGTGTTCAAGTTCTTAGGATTACCATTAAGAGGGTCATTACGTGAAGAAAAGCATTAGAACGGTTACAATAAATTTTCATCGTAACAGCGCTGCTAAACAGCGGCTCGCACCAGGATCCCTCCGGAGCTCCACCGTCATTATCAGTTTAGCGCAAGGGCCCTTCTGCTAAAAAAATATAAAAAGCTCGATCTCGAAAATTCGGTTGAGTGCAGGGGCGTAACGAAGTGTAGCCCACTTAAAACAATAGCTAAATACGAGGGTCGGATGCTGCCACCTTAAACCGGCTTCCCATACTTTAAACCTCGAGACCACTCAATATGTGCTGAATTCGTAGAATTTTTATGGGTAACATTTTGGAGTCCTTTATTGCGTTGGATATTTACGGAGTCCCACGGGCGCGATAAATTCTGAGTTGAAATTTTAGAAACTGTACCGTTTGTCAGCGCGAGCTGTAAACGTTTATAAATAATTTATTTCGTTTCTGTACGGTTGGAAAAAGCAAAGTTTTGTTTGTTGTTGTTTATTTAATCACTGTAAAAGGATTATATAATCAATATTCGAATTTCCAACTATCATCGTTACACCAATCGCTGTCTAGTTACCAACAGGCGTCCATCTTATTTTTATGGAAGCCAAATCAACCTAATCAATATTACCTCTAGCATTAATTACTTTTGTTTACATAGAGTCGACCCTTTAAGGTTAGAATAGATCGCAAATTGATCCAATTTCACCCCTGCCTTCCCCGGCAGACCATTAATTACCGAGTGATGCCTACTGTGCTAGACCCTCTCAGTTTATAGTCCGCAAACAAACCGACATCATTTCACCCCGCGTTCCTTTATTACTTTCTCTAGTCAAGTTTTCTCTCCATTAATAGACAAAAAAAATTTCTAAACATTTGTGCAACAGTGCAATCAGAAATCCATATAGGTAAATTGATCGCATTTTGAAAAAGAAAAGAAAAGCTTTACATTTATAATTATAAAGAGGCGCTTTGAATTCACAAACATATTTCCTTATCTTAATATTAAATCCGCAATAGCAAAATAGAATGAAATCCTTCAGCAAACCAGTTAACGTTTGAGTGCAATCTAACAAGACCAAATTACACGCTGTTAACACCTACGCGCTAGTTACATCCAATAAAAATCTTTAGTGATAAAATGCTACAGTATTTTAAGCTTCAGTCAACTCGCAATAGAGTACATTTTCAGCTTTACAATACGAAATTGTATATAGTACATAACAAGTTCATGATAATATTATTATGCAAAAAATACACAATAAAATAATAACCCATAAAACTATGCCAATACTTTCGACATTCACCGCGGTATACCTTTTTTTTAAATAAATATCCCTTTATTCTACTACTTACAATCACGCACTTCTGAAGTTTTATTTTTTAATCTCACACATTCCAATTCGTATGCGAATTTGAACGTGTGCGATTTCTAAAATAGCACATCTGAATGAACGCAGATTTTAATGCACAACAGCCTAAATTAAACACGATCTTCTCAAAAACCTACCTACACAAAAACAAATTGGCTTTGCTATGTCAAAGATTTATAACTGAAAATTCAGGAGGACTTATTGGCAAACATAGAGGGCGCTGGCTGATAATTAATCTGGGCAGACGGATCGTCGGTAGAGGTGTGGAATACAAATCACGGGGACGACGCGACGTGATGAGAGCACGCGTCGAGTCGCAGGCAACGCAACAAACATTTTTGAGTGAAAAATTGGTTTTGAGGTGGTTTTGTAAGGGTGCTTTTGGGTGATTTTAGCTTTGATCAGATGATCAAGTATTAGTATCAAAGTGAAGGTACTTATGAATTTGTATTGATTTATTTAGAGAGGCGTCTCTTTTGCAAGCTGTATCTTGTAATATTACGATAATTATTTTACTAATCTAAATACTCGCATAAAACCTTTCTACAAAATATGGACCGTAGAATTTCATGGTACAGGGCCAGGCCAGGAATCAAACCACTGCCTCGTGATTGAGACACAAGTTATCTATCATTTTCGTCGGCGTCCTGTGAAATCCTCGTATACTGTGCATGGGACCAAATTTTGCAGGTGTAGCAAAAAACCGTTTGATAATTTTTTTTTAATTAATCCCTTTTTTAACACATTCCGGGACAGTGACCGCCCATAGCCGTGATTACAATAAAAGTTCTATTGTGTCTCATTCACTGCCCCGGAATGTGTTAACATTGTTTAACATTGGCTTGTTTTTGATAAGTATAGAGTTTTTAATTTAATTTTTTTTTTAAACTTACTTATAGAGTTTCGGAATGTTTCTCTAAAGTGGAATTCTAAAATTACGGAGTATTAGTTACCTAATAAAATGTTAATTAATATGAAAATTTTAAATAAAAATGTTTTGTATACCAATTTTATTTACTATGATATCATTAAGCCACGTCCCAAATGCTCGCTTACTTTAAACTTACTTTAAAGCCTTTCTTCAACTGAAAGCCAAAAATATATTTGACAGTTGCAGCGAAGATTCTGATCACCCCAAAAAGTATTATTGTCTTGAGATTATCTATTTATGTGTGTATATATGTCAACCTGCTTTTATATTCGTCCCACTTTCGCGAATAATCGCTTGCTTATGTCAGGCATAAATATTAATATCGATTATCACACCACCAGCAGCAGGGGAAAGGGCCAACTTTGAAATATCTATCAAACTTTGAGAAATGCGTGTGAGATTCAGAATGATACCGAAAGCCGATGGAGCAGTTTCCGATCACGCACAATGTTTGCCGAACGTCTAACTGTCAATCTAGGGTGCAAACGAACGTGCTTTTGGCTGGTTTAGATTGATTTTCTATTTGTTTGTTTGTTTTCGCTTTAACAGTAGGCGCGTAAGATTATAGTGACAGCGAGTCTGTTTACAAAAGTATAGTCCTATGTATAGTTACTTAAATATACCCACATTTGTGTAATGTTCTTGATAAACCGGCTTTTCGGAAAACATCATGAGGAAACCTTCATGCATTTTAAGGCGTGTATTGTTTTAAAGTACACGAGCTCTACAGCAGCTATACCTACTGTGAGGTACCCACATTTTACATTTTACTCGGCGGTTCACCAGCAAATAGGGAACCGCCGATCTGTATAAAATAGGGAGCAATTCCCGCAATAAACTAGTACGCACTGATACTCAAACCGTTTCACTTCTACTGCCCTAGCCACCTAAGCATCCCTCACAACTCCGTACAAGAGTTCTCCAAACCTAAAGTAGCTATACAAGTAGAAATTACCTAGGCATACACACAAGGAAGTCCCACCAACATAACATATTATGATCGATACTACAGTTTACCGTTTTATCTACAAAAAGATGTACCGAGAGTACCGACCCTGCAACAGGACAGTTTGATGTAAACAAAAGCGTTCTATTATTTCGCAAAAGAGTACCACAAGGAATATTACGTTAACTTTCAAGACATGTGAGTTAACGTCTGTGAATCTAATTATATTTCTAATTCTACGCAGCGAACTGTGAAGATTTCGGAAACTCAATTTAGTAATTTTCACACACGCTTATGATTCGAGGAAGCCTTTGATATGAGTGAGCCTGAAAATGGCATGAAATTTAAATACGGATATCATTTACCCTTTTATTCGAAACATTTTCACTGTGATTTAATACGCGGTTTAATTAAAATTTTCACGAAGGGTTATTTTCAGAGTAAATGTGAGTGGTAGATACACGAAATATTTAATGTTTGTTTGTCTTGTAATTAATAAATGTATGTGTAAATGACCTAAACTCTAAGAAACAGATATAATTTACCAGACATATGACGTAGACAAATGTTTACTTCCTAAAATGGCATCATCCCAAAACATAAACTTTTATTAACGTCGACGTATTTCTATTCATTTGTTTATTATTCCGTTATTATAATGAAATAAATATAGCCTAATTTGATGGAGTGCAAAAAGAAAGCCTCCTCGAGTAAACCCCGATGCACCCTGGTCTACAGCAAGTCTCTAACACTAATTGTAAACTTCACCATGATGGCTGGTGAACATCCTCAGAACAGGCCATCAATTTGACAGATGAATCATATTAATAAGATTAATCTTAAAAGGGTATTTAAAAATATTTTAGTGTCATTTTAACTAGTATACTAACTACGATTTTGTTGCTAATATGTAAATAATTTAGTTGTAGAATAACTGAGCTACATGTGATTATTTTCAAATAAATAAACAGTTGGTCGACCAGAATCTCATGAAAAATGAGGAAATAAAATTTTAGAGTAAGCAACATTGGGGTAATTGGATTAGGGCCCTTTAAACACTGCTACTTTTTGCAGCACTTCTGAAACGCCGTACAGCCACGAAGAAAAACGTTCATAATAAATATCAGCAATAAAATTATATGCCTTTTCGTATAAACATGATGAAAATGTTCGGCCAGATGATTTGGGCGTTCAAGTGATCTTAAATATGCACCCATTAACAAACGCGCGTTTTTATCGCCGCAAAAAGTTGCAGTTTGTAAACAAAGACTTCTATTAAAACTCAGTTTTAATAGAAGTCTTTGTTTGTAAAAGGCCTACTTGATGACAGTTTGACATTGCCATGTGAAAATCTAGAATTTTTTACTTTTTTTCATTTCATGAGATTCTAGTCGACCTATAAGCAGTGTACTTTTAACATTGCAATTCTTCCCCGTTCGCTGAGAACCATTTCAATTTCTTTCAAACAACATTATTAGAAACCTCCCCCGCTGCGATGTGTGACAATGACACTTAGGGAAATTGAAAAGTATGTGACAAGTCAAAAAGCAAAAATGTCGAAGGAATACGCAGAATGGAACCCCAATGGTAACGCGAGAGAGAATTCGAGTACCATTCTTGCTTATAAGATAAAATGCAGACACTGACACAGCATTTTCTTGCATTGAATTTATAATACCATAAGAGAACGCAATTTTTTTTAGGATTAGACCGATTAAACTTAAAGTTATTCCAATGAAGTAATTTCTATAAGATATATATCATAGTTAATGATGAGGTCATTTACTATGTTAGCAAAATAATCACAAAATTACAAGGAACCCGAACAAAGTTAAGAGACGAGCGTCAAAACCTCAGAGAAAGGATCTCTGTCAAAACCTACCGTTTCTGACATAAAAATCATTTTTAAATATTTGGTTCTTAGAGTACATCATTCAAATGCTGGGTAAAGGCCTCTTCCTTAATTCTCCAGCCATCATGCTCAGAAGTGCGATTTTTGAAACTCATAGGTAGGTACGTTTAAATCAACATTGGCAAGATGCATAATCTCCATAGTAATTTTGACATTTTATACTGCTAATTTCAACGTGTATGACTTTCAAAAATCGCACTACGGCCACTTGTCATCGAAAATATCCAGATTGTCCCGCTGCTATCGCCACCTCTTCCTAAGTCGACCGACGCCGACGACCGTTAAATCTGGGATATACTTAGGTCGTGACAATTCTTGCCCACCTCTCCTGGCAGACCGTTCAATTAAAAACGGTTTAAATTTTCATTTTATATGTATAGATTAATAACGATCGGAATGAAAATCCGTGTGGTTTCCAATAATTTACCCAGTAAGTGCAGACTTTGTTTTGAAGCTTTGTCTCTCTGAAATATTTACTCGTGTGCTACAGCTAAGAGATACTGATAGTAGTAGCTAAATATACTCGTAGGTGTATGTATATAAACGCTACCGCTAAGATAGTTAAACTCGTGTTGCTCCCATTAACTAGACTTAACTAGTGTTAACTGTAAATTGATACAATACTATAATTACAGGACCTGTAATCTCACAAACGTCTAATTTCGTGCAGGTATAAAGCTACTAGATTACATCCAGCATTCGCGTATTAATTATGGGATTACGTACTATACGCCGAATTTATTTACATAATTATGTAACAATTATCTACACTAATATTATAAAGAGGAAAGATTTGTACCTATTTTTGTATGTTTGTATGTTTGTAATGAATAGGCTCAAAAAGTACTGGGCCGATTTAAAAAATTCTTTCACCATTAGAAAGCTGCATTCACCCTGAGTAACATAGGCTATATTTATTGCTAGAAAAGATTAGACGTCCACCCGTGCGAAGCCGGGACGGGCCGCTAGTACATTATAATCTAGTGAACCTACACAATTTAAACTATCGATACTTTCGTTACCTCGAAAAATAGTAACTACAGGGTGTTAAGGTAAACAGTTGCACTACTTTAGGGGTAATTTTACCTATGGTACTGAACAACTTTCCCTAAGAAAGGTATAGGAAAGCCAAAATTGTTCAGTATCATGAGTACACTCACCCTTTACAGTAATGCAACTGTTTACCCTAATACCCTGTATAATAGATAATAGGTATTATGCTATAAGTTATAGTACACCCAATAAAAAAATGGTAATGTAATTCCACACTAACACGCAAACGAGTTTTTGCGACTTCACGTATAATTAACAAAAGATATTTTAATTTGTAGCCTATAATATTATTGTTATGATAGTTCAATTTCGGGCAATAGCCCAGTCATTTTACGGTTTGAGCCGGGACTAATTACTAAGTAATTGGTTTTTTTTTTCGGTACAGAATTTAAGAGCCAATTTGAGCTTAGAAATGTACAAAAATGAAAAAAGAATTTCGTCAGCAACAGTTCCAAATTTAAAATTTTGGTATTATCTCGTTATGAAAAAACCTGATGGTTATTTTTTTTTTGCACACATTTAAGGCATTATCATTATACATACTTCAAACATGGTGTAAATATTTTTGGCTACTTAAAAGGTTTTGAAAAATACATTCGTATTTTCTAATAAAAAACATCTTTTTTTTTTATTTCAATGCCTATTTTATTGCTAAAAATAATTTACATTGTAAAATCTTATTCAAAATGGTATTCAAATCTTATTAATTTCATGGTATTAATATTATTAATTTAAAAGCCTTCTGGGACTCACAATTTTGATTTCTATGTTGCGAAGTGAATTTTTTTATATTTTTTTTCAAATAGTATTTTGGTATTTAATAGTACTGGTTGCAGAATAAAAGTCCAATTAGTAATTACTTCCCACCTCTCCTAACAAAAGTCCGCAAAATGACTGGGCTACAACAGGGGAGCTGCTCGATGCGGTAGTAAACCCGTAGTAGAACTAAAATCCTCACACTATTTCAGCCTGAATAATAATTAATTTGGCAATAGAAATGGGACGTCACTTCAGTTTGAATTGTAAATTAGTTTAAACTTTTGTTGTTATATCCCTATTGTTTAGAATACTAGCCTGTCTCGCGGCTTCGTCCACGTAGAAATGTTTTTCACACGATATACAAGCATCGCTTCGTAAGTATTAAGACGGTAATAAAACGTATCGATGACATATTAAATCGGATTTGTGGGTTTAGGTGAATGGAGGCTTAAAGCGTTTTTAAAATAAAATATTATTTTATTGACCGAGAACCTATACTAAGTCGTCTAAGAAAAGAAAGTCCAATGCTTATCAATCAAGCATACTGAAAATTGATCGAACGCCATAGAAAGGGGTGGAAGAGCTTGGTAAAGATAATTGCCCCATCTAAACTATTATAAAACTGTAACGTGTCTGTACATTGAAGATATTTACAAAAAAAAAAAATTACGATATGGTTTTTAGGTGTCCCTGATTCCAAATCACCAATTTTTTTATTTTTTGTCCGTCGGTTTGTTTGTGTGTTTGTTTGTTCGAATATCACGCAAAAACTACTGAACCGATTTTGATGAAAATGATAAATAAATGCTCGTAATAAGATAAAACAGAAAATAACAACGATGTCTTTTTTTGTTAAAAGTGAACGAAATTACCCTATATTTGTAAGCAAATTTTCAATAGAAAAATTTCAAATTTCAACCGCAGCTTAATGAGTTTTTAAGGGGCAGTTCAGTCAAGCGGTAAAAATGTATCCCTTCAGGCGGAAGTCACCCATAGGTGCACTAACGGGAAAGTGGCGAACCCGAATAATTTTCCAATTATATTTCCCGTCCAATTTTCCAAGGTGTCGCCCGCGGCACTCGTCAAATGCAGCCCTAGCCCTACTTTATAATAGCTAAGAATCTAGGGTTGTCATCTACTCGAACTTTGAGTTGCAAAAGTTTACAATATTATTACTAACCCAAATGTGAAGCGTATACGTGAATGTATTCCATTATTTATTTATTTTTAAAATTTTTCGTTTTTCCCACATCATTTTAAGAAGTGGCAAGCAACCCTGCCAAAGACCCTCTGGCCTCTTCACGACAGATCTATTTGTTATGTCCTGATGCAAAAGTCAGGTGCACAGCAATTACTGACTTTTTGTTTACTTTAGTCAAGTTTTAAACAGAAATTAGATACGCTGTCGTGTTTTCATTTCACTCTATTTTCCCTTTTTTTCAAAACGATATAGTCATATTCTATTGATATTGTTTGTATTTTTTAACATATTAAACAGCATGCATGCATGCATCAGCATGCATATGCTCACGACTATATTCCCCGAGGGGGTAGTCAGAGATATTCTGAAACCTCAGAACATCCACGTTTCACTAGTAGTACCGAAACTCTGTCCAGTGTGACGGGGAGTGAGCCCGTCGCCACTTGTAATGGACAGTAGGTACAATACATGCCTCGAAATTGAAGCATGCAGGTTTCCTCACGATGTTTTCCTTCACCGAAAAGCCAGTGGTGTTACAAATCGTACATAAATTCCGAAAAACTCATTGGTACGAGTCGGCCTGGACGGGGATCGAACCATCGCCTCCTGCACGGCAGGCAAGGTTACTCGCCACTGGACCACCACGGCTTGGCTTGGCACATATTAAACAATATTTATTAAATAATTTATTAAAATACAAAATAATTTTACCTTATAAAAACATATCTGTTATTACAATAATTATGTACTATATTTTCTTGATAAATTGATAATAAGTCTCCAGTACAAATACATTTGATTCAACCATCAATTTCGTAAGTCGGTATTAATTGACTTCTTATGAAAGCGTTCAAGGTGAAGGTATAAATAAATACAATGGGTCTTCTATAATGACTGTCATCTGAGAACATCGTGAGACATCTGGTACTTACGATAAAATTAGCGGTTACAAGATTGCTTCCGATAAAATAATAACCATAAATATCGGTTTGTTGCAAAATTATTAATTTTATTTGCAAATTATTAGCTTTCACCAGATAATTTTTGCTATTACGAATAGATGCATCCTACTTTCGAGGGATTGTAAATGAAAAATATACGTTTGAGTACCGAATTGATGGAGGCACATCTCGATTTTTGTCGTTTTCTCGGGGGTGGCATGCGAGGCCTACTGCCTGCTGTGCCGAGGGTCGCGGGTTCGAATCCCGTAAGGGACAAATATTTGTATGATGAATATGAATATTTGTACCCTTCATGGATGTTTGTATCTATATATGTATCGTTGTCTAGTGAATTGAATTGTACTTTAGATGTGACTAGATAATTTGTGTGACATTGACCAAGATATTTATTTATTTATCTCCGATATATATACCGTTTCCATTAAATACATAATTTGTAACTCCGGGTTGTGTTGGCGACATGTCGTCGGAATGTAGGCACTTTAAAGAGTCTTTTGTGTAGACACCATTAGGAACCTGGGCTTATAATCTGATAGGTAGGCTTATGAAACCACTTGTGGTTACACCGTTTCAGCAACGTTTTTGACTACGTCGGCGTCGAAATGGATTATGGTTACGAATTCATGCAGGTCTGTAATTTTTTTTCTGTTATGTTATTCAGTTAATTCGGAGCTGTTTTAGGTGCTTTATTCATTTGCTAACACGTTATACACTCTTCCTACTTATTGTACGGCATTTGTTTCAATAAAACCGGTCAAGTGCGAGTCGGGCTACTCGCGCACCGAGGGTTCCGTACCACACCACCACAGAACACAACATTATTAACTTAGAAAAAAAACTTTTTTGTCCGGGACCTTTAGCGCGAGACCGACTCACACTTGGCAGGTTTTTAGTATTTTTTGTTATTCTATAGAGTTTGCTTTATAATCACACTAAGTTTGACGCTTGTATGTATTACCGTTTTTACTATAGAGCGTGAAGAAAAAACGTTGATAAAAACTAGTTTCTACTTGAAAACCCCCCTTAATTTTTAACTTTCTGCCATTATATATATATTTGTCAACAAACCCGCCACAATAACGCATAATCTAAGAAAATTTCAACAATCTAGCTATTACGGCTCAAAAGTTACAGCCCTAATAGGTAGGACAGACGGACGGACGGACGGACAGACGGACAGACGGACGGACGGACGGACGGACGGACGGACGGACGGACGGACGGACGGACGGACAGACGGACGGACGGACGGACGGACAACGTAGGTTTAGTAATAGGGTCTCGTTTTCACCCCATGTTTACGGAACCCTAAAAATGGTAATTAAATCAAAGAATCTTCTTTCTTTAGCCAGTGAACCGATGAGCTAAGTTTAAAGCGACTCATTAGTAAGCCCCGAGCATTCTTTCAAATGAATTCTAATAAAGTTTATCGCAGAATGAAGGCACGCCCCCTTTTTAATTTATTTGTGAAAAAGGCCTCGTACAAAAGCTTGCAAAGCTTTTATTGCTTTTTAAAAGAAGGCTAATGAAAGCTAATGTTTATGAAAGTAGAGTTATTTGGTTATTAAAAATATTATAGTCTAGGCAAGATTCTACTTTAGGAGTAACACAGCCTTTCAAAAAGGCGGCCGCGGCGAATCAATGGCCTCGATTCGGACTGTGCCACGACTTAACTTAACTAAATTTATTCCTGTCACTTTCTAAAGTAAGATTAAGAAAAGAGACAGAAAACCAACAGCTGACTTTAGTGCTGTCAAAGTGGCGTTACACGCCCAAAAACGGTGACGTACCTTATGATGGCATCTTATTTCGGGCGTGTAACGTCACTTTGACAACACTAAAGTCAGCTGTTGGTTTTCTGTCTCTTTTCTTAATCTTATTATAGAAAGTAACAGGAATAAATTTAGTTAAGTCGTGGCACAGTCCGAATCGGTACCAGTGTCATTTTGAGATTTCGAGTTTAGTGGTTTAGTAAGAATTCGATGAACACCGCGTCACCATTCAGGGCTGCAGGCTCTATGGTCTAATAGCCATAGTAAATAGCCAACCTCCGGTAGGAGATGGCGACACAAAGAGAAGAATTCTGTAGAACTCATATTGGTTTAGTTCCAAAGCAAAAACAAACAGTCGAATATTTCTTACTAGCGACCCGCCCCGGCTTCGCACGGGTGCAATGCTGATATAAAACTTCCTCTTGAATCACTCTATCTATTAAAAAAACGCATCAAAATCCGTTGCATAGTTTTAAAGATCTAAACATAATACATAGGGACAGACCATAGAGAATTCACACGCTCCGGGACAGACAGACAGCGGGAAGCGACTTTGTTTTATATACTACGAGCTTTTACCCGCGACTTCGTCCGCATAAATTATATACCAGATTTTAAGTCAGATCATAAGCTATCAAACAAGTTTCATCAAAATCGGTTCAGTAGTTCGCTGCCAATGCGGCGAGGCCGTCGATGAACTCGGCCACCACGGACTCTCCTGCTATAAGAGCGCTGGCCGCTTGTCGCGCCACGCAACATTGAACGACGACATCCGTCGGGCCCTTGTAACCGCCAACATACCCGCGATCTTAGAGCCTAAAGGTTTAATCCGGGGCGATGGGAAGAGGCCCGATGGCTTGACGCTCGTGTCTTGGAAATTGGGGAGGTCGCTGGTCTGGGACGCTACCTGTGTAGATACACTGGCACCGTCCCACGTCCACGCGACCTCATCGCGCCTATATGTAGCCCTCGGCGAGGGTTACATATTTGCACCGATTGGGGTTGAGACACTGGGTCCGTGGGGGCCAGAGGCGCGCCGATTATTTAAAGAATTATAATTTTTTATTTGTAATAGGTATAAGTTTTGATTTTCTTTTGTTTTTAGGTTAAGGGTTATTTGTATATATTTGTATCTATCTTGTTGTTAATAAAATATTAAGAACTATTACTATTTAATTATAAACAGACACACAAAAAGACCAAAAATGTGTGATTTGGAATCAGGGAAGCCTAAAAACCATGTCGTAATTTTTTTTTTGTAAATATCTTCAATGTACAGACGCTTCTATTACAGTTTTATAATACCCCCCCCCCCCCCCCCGCCCCCCCCCCCGGCCCAACAGATTGAAAATTTCGTTCTCTGGCTAGTGGACTCGGTAGCGAAACGCACTTCCCCGGTTTGGAAGGGTGCGGGTTCAAGTCCCGCCCGAGACTTAATATTTCAATCTTTAATTTGATTCGAAATAGCACAACATGGCTGTAACATGTTTAAAAATCCATAATATTTGAAGTTTTATAATAGTTTAGATGTAGTGAAGTGATGATAACCAATCAATCATGGTACAATAATATACTGCGCCTGGTATTCTCTTCCGATCACGTGACTGACCACGTGACTGACACGAGCTACGTCATCATACCCTTTTACCATGTTTAGCGGCCATTTTTTTGTGACGTAGGCTTGTGTCACTCTGGGAATAGAAGACCTTGTTTTTTTAGACTATGCAACCAATCATTATTTGCGCTTCTGAAAAAATACTAAACATAAATATAAGCATGTGGATTCCCACTGCAGGGCAAAGGCTCCTCTCACGAAGAAGGGTGATGAATTGATGACAAAAAATACCGTCAATATTTTGCGACCCGCGATTATAAACCGCGTTGACTTGGCCGGTATCTTCCAAGAGTTTGCACATTGTTGTACTGTTTATAGTCGTAGGTTTCGTTAGTCATATTTTATTGGTACTACGTCTTGTGCACGTCAAACAATTGATTATATTTTACAGTAATACATTATTTAATAAATGAATCCTGCCAACCCTAAACCAACTACATCTAAAACGTATTTTACCAACAATCCATCTTCGTCAATAACAATTTGACAAGCGATTTCAAACCTTAAAAACAAGCTGTAACGTATAAGAAACAAATAAAGCATAACATTACCCTCAACTAAGTTAGTCTGATCACGTCTCTCACAGTAACGAACTGTCGCGTCAGTGCAACCCCCCACCTAGGGTTGTCACATGGCCAAAATTTGGCCCTGAGACGATCTTAGTATTGTCATCTAAATAATGTTGGTTATGGCCTTATATAAGATCTAACAAAATTAGCTGAAACTATTTTAAGAAGATGATCAGACCATCAAACTGAACCTATGGGACCAATATCGAAATCGTGAAAAAATAATCTAGCTGCTGTCCCATACAAAACTGCAAACATAACTCGACTCAAATGTATGGGACAGTGGTATTTTTTCAGTCAAACTTACGTAATATGCTGACGGTTTTTAAGGGGACGATCAGACCATCAAATCATTATTTGGATCAAATGGGATTGCAGTTTTGTATGGAACAGCAGACGTTTTTCGACATTAAAATTTCTACTTTGGTCCCGTAGAGAAAGTTGTTCAGTTCGATGGTCTGATCATCTCCTTAAAAACCGTCAACATATTAAGAAGGACCCCATGTTTGTTCCTCTGATATGTAAATATAAGATAATTTTCAACCCGACAACCCTATCACCACCACGTGCGGCGGGGTCTGGCAACTACGCTCTAATTGTCCCGTGCATTTGGGACATGTGACGTCATGCGACATGTCTCAGTGTCAGTCACGTTTACCAAACCCAGGATACCAGCGCCAAAATGCATGAAATGTCCGAAAATTGTACTTGCAACCACACCAGAGGTACGTGTGTGGGTTAGAAAACATGCAATCTTACTAACTGATCTGAAAGTATCGCTGGTCTATGCGATGGCTGATATGATATGAGTAGGAAATCACTCATTTCCATACTAAACGTTCCACTCAAGTATCATTTCAAATATCGTTAAATCGTCATCAATAATATTGAATTGGAGACAACAGTAGATTGAATTGGTGACATCAATAATAATGGAATTGAAGACAACAGTACTGATTCAGTCAGCTGATTTGAATCAATATGTGATTAACTATACGGATGGAGACGGTTACTGATTTAGTAAATTTTTTGTGCGATAGTAAAATGGTATGTTATTAGACTTTTGAAATCGTAGCGTAGTAAGGTTACTGCATGCTAAGTAAGTCTTAGTACAGTTAACGCATGCTAAGTGTAAATCAGGGTTTTGAAAATGAGGTTTTATGTAGCAATAGCGCTAGCTGCCCACAAAAACAATTAAAAAGAAGCTGTATCCCTTAATCGCCTCGCAGAGTACCTAACCACGGAGAGAACGCGATAATCAGTTCTAAGCCGAGAACCACATGACAAAATTAATCCCATAATACAGTCATTCAAATTAATAGAATTTAAACTGAATAACTCTACTCTATTTTAACTAAATGGTGGTGACTATCATTTTCGGTTTGCATAAAAAACGTCAACCGTACGACAACTTCTGTGTTACCTGTTACAAAGTCACTTTTATTTGAAACTAGCTATGCATGCAGTTCGTAAAGTCTTTCAATTTCCGCAGTGTTATTTCATGGATGTTCAATTCAATTCAATTCCATCGAATAGAACCCGTGTATCACATGTTGCTACGAAGCTAAGGAAATGCATCTAGACAGAAAGATACAAGCGAGTCGTAACGAAGCATAGAGATGCATGCACTTATCTACTAAATGTAATGTAGACTGGAAATGCTTGCAGTGGAACCTCGGTTATTCGAACTTTAATAAATTGTCTGTGCTTTGCACGTAAAAATCATTTTTTTTTTAATTTACATAAGCGGAAGGTATTCTGGCGTATAACATTTCAGAAAATCCATGAGTCTCTTAAGGTGGGTGGTACTGAAAAATTATTTTCATATCGATTTCATGTTCCTGCATATCATAGCAGTTCATGGTGTTCCTTATTTCTATTCGTGTCCTTTCACTTTCCTCTCACTTTAAATGGTATGTTTCTGATCACCCCGAAAGGGATTACGGTTATGAGTTTATGTATGTATGTATGTATGTATACAATTGGGACTCGATTTCATCTGATTATAGAAAACTAGCGGCCCGTCCCGGCTTCGCACGGGTGGACGTCTAATCTTTTCTAGCAATAAATATAGCCTATGTTACTCAGGGTGAATGCAGCTTTCTAATGGTGAAAGAATTTTTTAAATCGGCCCAGTACTTTTTGAGCCTATTCATTACAAACATACAAACATACAAAAACAGGTACAAATCTTTCCTCTTTATAATATTAGTGTAGATAATATAATGTAGAAAAGCCATACATATTAAAAATCTTTTAAAATCAATTTTTATTACCTCTTCAATGCTGTAAGCTCTCTGACTGTAAAAAGTTTAGTCAAATGTTACTGATTAATATCTAATCTTATTATGCTTATTGTTATTTGCCAATAATTCTTTCCCTTAATATTTCTTATCTTGAAACTGTTTATACATAATCTAATAACTGAAAAAAATCGTATCCATACAACAAACTATTTTCATTTCTTTAATTTCGGTGTATCGAGGTTCCACTGTATTTTGACTTCACATTGGTGGCACTTACTCAATTCGAGAAACGAATACTTCCTATTATGTAAATATGTCTTAGCAGTCTTAGGAGACATTTAATTAGGTTTTCCTTTTATGTTTCCTATTTAGTATGCTAAGAACAATGCTTGATTATGTTAAAGCTATGTAAATTTAAAAGCTTTTGCTGTATCCGAGACACTGTTTATAAATACGTTAATTGTGTATGTTAATTTATTAATGTACTTTTCACTGAAATCTAGAATAGTTAAAAAGAAAAATTAAGTGATGAAAACAACTTCTTTAGCGGCGTTAACATTGGACTGTGTTTCCGGGTTAAAAATGCACCACCCCATTCTTCACGTGGCCCGTGGTTGTCGTACGAGGTGACTAAGGAAGTAATAGATACTCTTTCTTATACTGTGACATGGCCTCTTCCACAGTATAAGAAAGAGTATCTATTACTACATAGGTACAGTACGGAACGGACACTCCCTGCCTCCCACCAACTTTTTACCTCACCCCCTCTTTTGCCCTCTGATTACCTCGGCAGTTACCAGAAGCATAAATAGGCCTAGGAGTTTTTGATAACCCCGAAAGAGAATATGGTCACAAGTTTTTGATAAAATGAACCTGAAAACCAGTTTTCTAGAATCTTTAACTAAACAACATCTGATAAGTATCTTCAACATCATAATCATAATCATCATCATCATGACCGTTATCGGCCACAGCGACTGTTTACTCACAGCTAAGAGCTTCATTCCTAGCGGTCTCAGCACACGAATGTATTTTACTGATGCAACATAATTTTCATCATTTTTATCTTTTTTTTTTCTATTTTTTTAGACATATGAGATATATAAGGATCGTAGTAAGTGGCGCGACCTGGTCTCTGCCTACCCCACTGGGAAAGAGGCGTGACGTTATAAATAGATAGCAACATAATTTTTCGGCTTTTCATACAAATCGATTAATTCAATTTTCAAGCAGGTAACGTAATGAATGAAATGAGCTTCATTCATGTCAAAAGATCATCTGTTATCGATTCTATACAAATAGAATTCAGGTTTTACCTTGTACAGCAGCTTAATTGGGGTAATTATGTCCAATTAGCTTTTGATCGTGACTCCATTCGCGTAGAGCGTAGACACGTAATTTGTACCTTTTGAGTTAATCTAGAACTATCTTTGTCACAAGTTTCAGCGTAAAACCATAGACATGTTTTTAATATCATCGTCATCAGACTATACAGGGTGTTAGGGTTAACAGTTGCATTACTTTACCGTTGATTTTACCCATGATACTAAACAACTTTCCCAGCAAAGACACGTATTGGAAACTTGATTTTTTTTAATTTTCATGCGAAAGTCGATCAGCTGATTGTATTTAGTATGGAAATGCAAAATTTTTTTGCGAATTTCCTATAGGTTTCTTAGGGAAAGTTGTTCAGTATCTTGGGTACAATCACCCCTTAAAGTAATGCAACTGTTTACCAAAACACTGTATACGTCCCACCGCAGGGCTTATGCCGTTGTGCTTATGCACAAGAACATACGTTGGGGGTATCCATTAACTACGTAAGGCAATTTTGGAAATTTTTCGACGCAAAATAAATCAATTCTAATCTAAATCAATTGAAAATAACACTTCATTTGAGTCTACAATTCTAAAATACAGTTGTAAATCCTGGTTCTTTTACTCCAACCAGATGGTAGTGAAATGGAGGAACATTTCACGCTGAACTTTAATCAGTCTAGATAGAGTCGCTGCGCTGTACAACTTGACAACTACAATATGCACTGTCACTCCCTCACGAGTCCCATATGTTTGTAAGTCTCAGGTGCTAGTTGAGAACCCGTTGTGTCTAATTTGTCACTTGACATCAACCACTACCCGGCTTATATGGGTTAAGTTTTATGTCTTTTGTAATGTGGTGTATTCGTTATTATTATTAGTATCCTTACTGTTATAGATTAATGCCATTAGAGTTTTGGCTATATGTATAAGAGGTGATGGAGTTTCGTATATTTGCTATAGGTATAGAACTAAAATATTTTGTAATTCTTTTCGTACTAATACCACAGAATAGGTAATAGTATATAGTTCTACATACAGAACGGCCACTCCCCGCCCCCCTCTGACTTCAGATACCCCACCTCCCCTCACACTCTTTGTGGTAGCTTGAGGGAAGCCGAGCAAGGGAATGCAGTCAGGCGCGCGCACCCGTTGAATTTGACTACATAAAATATATTTTATTTTTCTTCTCATAATAAAAATAAACGTTGGCAAATAACGCTAAATTCACATTTTCTGTGATTCTTTAGCTTAAAAACTATTTTTAATCACAGAATGAACTATAAAAAGTAAAGAAATGTATAATGTAGTTCATACGATGCGTGTTAAGTCAACCCTACACATATGTCATGCACAATTTTCGCAAAGTGCGCATGTGCGAACGTCATCATGTCAAATATAAATCGTTCTTTGAAGTGCCGGACCTGTGCTAGTACTGTAAAACATTTTTCTAATAAGTAAATAAGAGCATGTGATACAGTGGCAACCATAAAGGTATCATAGAGAGGAACTGACAGCTAAGAGAGCGAGATGTACCTAGCGGCGCCACTGTATAATAGAAAGAGATACGTGACGCGAGGCAATAGAACCGTTTTTGGGAACTTCTCGGCACAATCGACTGGGTAAATATTCGTGCTCTGTGAATAATTAGTGAATCTAAAGTGAAGTCGTAGATTATTTTGTGAAATATACTAACACTATTTCATTAAATTACCTACGATTTCACGTTAGATTCACAATTATACACAGAACTCGAAGTTTTAGGGTGCCGATAAGTGCCGACAAATGCACAAAAAACGGTTTCATTTGACAACTCATGTCAGTTACTCTATTCCGACAGGTATAATAACTTTATGGTTGCAACAGATCGTTAAACTCTTTCTTCGTCTCCATATGTTTTGAACATTATCATACCGACCTGAACTATTCAATTACTTTCAAATAAATTTCAACATCATTAGCCTATACACGTCCCACTGCAGGACACAGGCCTTCCCTCACAGTAATATGTGCCTCTTCACCCTGAAGGGTGTATAATTATGGGGCTCAATGCGGATTGATAGATTCCACATTTGCATCAGAATTTTTTCATCAGCGTAGGTATAACCTGCATAATCAAGTTGTCTCCACAAGTGTTGACTTTTGTAGTAACATAGAGGAACCCATGTATTACTTCACCGTTTGAGAGCATTCCGTAAATTACGTGCATAAGTTAGAAAAACTCATTGGCACATGGTAAGTAGTCCGTGCGGATTCGAACCCGGACCTTCATGATTGAGTGTCCATATGCGCCATCGAGGCTCTCTCATCTTAGACACATTTAAAAAAAACAACGGGTTGCACTCCGGGAGTGCCGGCAGAGGTGAAAACTAAGAGATCTTACGTCTTACGAATTGTTACGTGACGTCACGGTCCTGACGCGAGTTTAACATTTTTTACCCATCCTAAAATCTTACGTCTTACGAATTTGAATTTTCGATCAGGTCACGTGACGTCACGGTCTTGACGCGAGTTTAACATTTTTTACCCATTCCAAAAAGTGCACAACGCCGCTAAAGAAGTTTTCACATCAAAAATTAAAAATTTTCTTGAATCTATTCGAGAAATTGAACTAAACAGCGCTTTCAGGTGCAGTATTTCACACATACAGGGGGAGGTAGAGTATCCCCGTCCTGCGCAGGCATAAAGTGGCATTAGCGTGGTGCAACACTAAGCCAGATTAATTACAATTTATACCACCGGAAGTATTTGATAGCAGAACAAATAAATTATTCGCGACAACAAATTTTGCTAGTAAATTTTACCTGTACGATTTTATTCACATTTAATTGGTGTTCCCTTGTGAATGTTATGTTGGAATAGTCTTTGTTACGAATAATTAATATTGCAAATATTGTTGAATATTCCATCCGTGAGAGTCTATCCATTAGATTCGTGAATGCGAAACGATGAATCCATTTTTGGTGCTGATAAATAGAATATACAGGACGGCGCATAATAATAGCAGTATAACTTTTTATAAACAAAGAAAATGCAATAAATATTTTGGAATACATACAGCATGTAACTAAAGACCTTAGTAATATTTTTATGGGGTGGTTTAGACCATTAAACTGAACAGCTATCACTACGGAGCCAAAATCGAAAAAAAACATTAGCTGTTTCATACAAAAACTCTAATACCTAACCTACACTACTCAAAAATATGTATGAGACAGCTGATTATATCTTTTTTGTCCATACTGAAAGTTGTTCACTTTGATGGCCTTAATTAACCTAATATCAATAGGGTGTTGGTTGTGTTAAACCTTTTATACTTAACGAAAATAGTTTTCGAATGCCTTCATATAAAAACAAATATAAATACACAAGCAGTTATTTTAATACCTCTGTAAATCCGCACTCAAACCAACGTTTCGCGAAGGACCACTTTGAAATGCGGTTTTAATTTTCCAAGCAGAAAAACGGATTAAATAAGAGTAAACAGTAAAAGAGTGGGTCTTTGTGTTGAGTCTTTAATAACCACCAGTTATAAACACATTTAGGTTGGGTAATATTTATATAGAACCAAATATATATGTTTATTTTTATATATAGTTAATCATCCATGGCAATCTCAAGGATTATTTTTTGAGAAAAAGACTATAAGAATCTATCAAAATATATAACAACATAATATTCGAATATAACGTTTTTAATAATTATTGTACTCTAGTCTAAATAGGGTTTTTATTGAAAAAATCATATTCGGTGTACATAAAATATTAATATAGGTATATTCGAATCAGAACCGTAGTCGTAGAACCGTAGTCATCAAACCAAAATCACACCATCCTTTGAACTTAAAAGCAACAATCTTCGCCATACAGTACAACTTTACCGGACAGCTTCTATGGGAAACTTGAGTTAATACCATTGATTTACGAACTACTGGACGTAGAACGTTCGCGCTCAAAAGTGTCCGAACCAAAAGAGCACCAGAACGTAATAAGAGAACCAATTACGCGACAGTCTTCGTTTGATGGACTGACTACGCGCATGCCACGATGGGGAGTGGGATGGAAAAGAATTTCAGCAGTTTCAATGATTTTAGTTAGTTTACAGGTACTTAGGTAGATTTATGTATTTATGTAGTCTCGGACACTTTTTTCGAGAATTTTATACAAGACCCGGCGTCCATAGTATTCAACGTCAATGCTTAATACCCAAGTATTCGACTATACACTAAAATAAAAAAGTAAAATACTTGTGCTACTATTTGCTAAACATATTAATTTTGTTTGTCGCACCGTCTCCATTCAAGCGTGACAGGTTAAACCTTCTAAGAGCAACAAAGGGCTACGTCCTAATCCGGATTCTGTTTGAGATCCGGAATATCTTCGCATGAGGGCCCGACAAATGTCACTATTTGCTTAGGAATCTCTCGAATTGTGGTTTTTCGGCGTTCGTTTGTTTGTTACTGATGTTAGTCTTATAAATACTTGCTTCTGTTATTTGTATTCTGTAATCCTTGTACGGAAGACTAAGTAACGGATACTAATTTTTTCGTATTGTGTGGTGGGCCTATGTCAGATTGTTTTTGTTTTTTCGTAGCTTTTAAGCTTTTAGCAATTTCATAGGTAAATATTATACAGAAATAATATAGTATTAGGTATACTGTATTGTTAGTTTTACTTACTTAAATTATTAAACAATAAGCAGCTTAGATTTTATTGTAAGTAGGTCATTATTTCTCATTATTCTTTCATAACGAATGCATCAAAATAATTTATGTCCGCAAACGGTGATAGATTTACATAAATACGAGTACCTACTTTAATTGGTATTTTGAGTAAACTATTTTTTCTGGCTTTGATTTGATTGACTATTTTTTTAAATTAATTCACGACTGTCGTATAAAAATTAACATAATCTATACTGCAGCGATACGATAAACACTTAGACAATTTAATAGGGACGAGTTACGCGTGTCATTCTACTAAGAAACCGTTCTGCCACTTTTTGCGGGGGGCGAGGTACCTAACATGAAATCCGCAACATTGGATTTTATTCCCCATAAGTTTAGATTCTAATTTTGAATGTTAAAAATCATGAAATGTAGTCTTGTGTGAACCCCAAACGTTCGAAGTTCAAAATTATTGTTTCGCTATTATATAGGCTGTCTCGTTTAGTGATAAGGTATAAAATTGGGTGTAAATGCGCAAGATTAATTGATCTAATACCGTGGCAGAGGGGCGATGCTGCCGCAAGGCGAGTCCCTATTAAATTGTCTAAGGATAAACACAATGTTTCTTTTGTCCAGAAATCTTTATCTAGCTTTGCTGTTTCAGCTCCAGGATAATCCGTCCCATTTGTAGTCTTGAACTCGGGTCTCCAGAGATTTACTGGTAACTACCTATTTGTTACTTACTTCTAGACTTCCTATTTGTTACAGACCAAGACGAATCCCCGGTCTTACCGACCGACGTCCACTGTGGTTGCGGCTTACAATGTCGGTTCATAGACCACTTACCATTAGAACGACCACACCTAAGGTACATTCCTCGAAAATTTGCTTAATTCTTCCCATGCAGGGCGACTAAGGGCAATAGTTACTACCTATGGGTTTGGTTTCTCATGCTGTGTTTTAGTTGGCAAAATAGTTACGTTTTACCACTTGACGCAACGTACCATCCTCAAACCTTGAAGATGGTCCTATAACTGAATCCGCATAACAATTTCACAATGTCTTATGACCTTTTTTGAACGACATGAAGGTACTGATACGCATATCAGGGGTACACGGTCTCCAATTTCGAAGTTGTTTCCATAGAGAAAGTTGTTCCATTTGATATTCTGATCATCTTCTAAAAAAATTTGGACCCTATATGTATATTCTTGCTTTGGCGTCGATCGAAATTGTGGCCCATTTAGATATACTATAGTTATTAAAATCAAAGATAAGAATACAGTAGGTCTAGCATGCCACCCCCGAGAAAACGATAAAAATCGAGATGTGCCTCATCTTTATTATTTTACGTATGCCAAAAAGATCTTTTTGCGCGCGCGCGCATGACGGTTTTCTCGTGGGTGGCTTGCTAGCCGTGCAGAATAGACTTAACATGACGAGAGTAATTCCGTAGTATCATCAAAAAATGTCCACTCTGTGTCCCAGTTGCGGTAGGTAGAGATGTAATGATAATTACCTGAAACGAAAAAGACATTAGGTTAATATAATTCGGTTTAATATGCGTATTTATGAGTAATGGAGCTTAGGTGTGGTCTGTGTTACGGAAATAATTTACGCTTTGTGAGGCGAATTGGGACGAAGTAGACGGACTCTCTTCTGGATAAATTAATCCTTTGAATTGGGTTTTAAAGTCTACATACATAATATATAGGGACTATAAAGAAAGTTGTTTGGTTTGATGGTCTCATCATCAGCATAATTAAGAAGGATTCTATATAACTTACAAAGAATTTATCTAATATTCAGAACTTATCTCATATTTAACCCAATTATTTTAACCGTATAGATCTTGTAAAGTCAAAATATTCAAAGTCAAACTTCTAATGCTACCATTAATCCTAATTAATGGTAGCATTAGAAGTGCAGATTATACGGTAAGTGCACATTATGTATACGTAGTCGCGGACAAAAGATAGTTTGTAATTGTGGAGTTCCTGAAATCGCTAACAGGCATAGTCACCAAAATTACACTTCCCCATTTTTACATAAGAAATTTTCATCAGTCTCAAGAGCGAGGCAATTTACGGGAAACTCCGTGTCTCGAATGCGAGATGATGGTCGAATAATTCGGTTGTCAGGGGAACAAAGTGGCGGGCCCGTGAGCGCAACACTGATGAATGCACGATGTTTACTCTCATGCAAACAAACCCCGTTGTAAGAGGCACATTAAATCACTGGCTCTAACGACGAGGCGTCTGTCAAAAGGTAAATTGGGTTGCTTGGAATTGTAGAGATTTTAGGTCTGATCAAATTTTCTTAGACACCTTGGTTGTGGCAAAATTACTAGTTTATAATAATTATTATAACACTTTATTGTACACACTGACATAAAAATACAGAAAATTGAGAAAACATGTAAAAAGGACGAATCATGTATGCATCGTACATTTTTTAAATTACGAATGAATGAAATCGCATTATTTTTGCTATTGGTAAAAAGTTCATCTAATTAAGAACAATGAACAATGAACAATGAACAAAAAAAATACAACAAATACAACAAACAATACAATGAATTGTATATAAATTTATTAAACGATTTTTTTTGTTTTAAGGAGGATTTTTTATTTAAAAAAATTACCGAAACCAAAATAGGTACCAAAAAGAAAATTGGCAGATTTGGACCCAGTCATTTTTTACGAAAACTAAAAGCCATTCAGGATGGCGGTCATAATTATTATAAACAGAAAAAATTAAGGCATTTTTTTAAAAAACTTCCACATCTACTGAAAGTCCGGATTCAAAAGTAGAAATTACTAGTAAAATAGACAAATCGTCCAAAAAGCAGCAGGAAAACGCAACCACGACAGCTATTTTCATCTAATATTATCACTGAGGTATTTTTGGTTGCTACGGAACGTATTTGGCTTGGTTGAACTGATAGTGTGTATGAATTCGTTTTCTTCCATTATCACAATAATATGGTACGGTTATCGTGAATTTTCATTAAAATAAACACAATGAATGCGTAGAAGATTGAGTGGACTATCTAATAAGAAAGATTATGAGTTTCACACACTTGATACAAAAGGTATCTAAGGAGAAATACCTTTCCCCCAACTTGTACAGATTCCAACCAATCTACATTTTTGTTAGTTTTGTTTCACTCTACACGTATTACTAAGTTTCATTCATGTATGGGACCTCTATGTATGGGCCTCAAATTATATGGCCTTCCGCCAAACTTCTTTCATAGAAAATAATCAGATTAGGTTTTTATTCATTTCTTTTAGATTGAGTCTATACAGGATGTCCAGTAAAGACAGACATTACCTCTTCGAGGACAAAAAGGTCAGCTTAATAACTTACTAGAATATTTAATGTCTTCCACCAAAATTACTACTTGTCTTTTCGTAAGCACATAAACGAAATCGAAATCTACGAATTTTTACTAACATATAGATATTTTGGCCCTCGAAGTAATAACGTTGGTTTAAGGGACATTGTGTTTAAGTACAAGAGGTCATAACTTTGCAGAAAATATAAATCCAAATAATCAACCAGACAAACTCTTCTACTCCAGATAGTAGAGGGAACTTTGTATTAAGCTCGACGTAGCCAAATATAATTTGAAAGGGGAAAAGCGTTTAAACAATCAAGAAAGCAATATGCGCTATTACAAATAGATACCAAGTAGAAAGGTAACCCTTTGCTCATTTTATTTCGAGTACATTTTCTCCCCTAAAACCAATTTACATTACGGTACCGCACGAAATATTGGCTTGATCTTTTAATCGGACTTAGAACAATCGATATTTTAATTATTGCAGTTAATAAAAGGTAGACGATTAATTTGAGCATCGTTTTTGCATTTTATAATTTATGAGGAGTTTTGGAATTACCTTCTGTTGGTGAAGTATAATTTCGACACTCCCTTGGAATAACGTTTTAACAGACTTTTGCATTTCGAAGGAGAGCACATCAAAGAGTCAGTTCTTAGGGTTCCGTACCCAAAGGGTGAAAACGGGACCCTATTACTAAGCCTACGTTGTCCGGCCGTCCGTCCGTCCGTCCGTCTGTCCGTCCGTCCGTCTGTCCGTCCGTCCGTCTGTCCGTCCGTCCGTCTGTCCTACCTATTTAGGGCTGTAACTTTTGAACCGTAATAGCAAGATAGTTGAAATTTTCTCAGATTATGCGTTATTGCGGCGGATTTGTTAACAAATAATAAAAATATCAAAAAGTTAAAAATTAAGAGGGGTTCTTAACAAGAAACTAGTTTTTATCAACGTTTTTTTCTTCACGCTCTATCGTAAAAACGGTAATACATACAAGCGTGAAACTTAGTGTGATTATAGAACAAACTCTACAGAATAACAACAAATACTAAAAACCGACCAAGTGTGAGTCGGTCTCGCGCTAAAGGTCCAGAACAAAAAAAGTTTTTTTTCTAAGTTAATAATGTTGTGTTGTGTGGTGGTGTGGTTCGGAACCCTCGGTGCGCGAGTAGCTCGACTCGCACTTGACCGGTTTTTATTTTTATTTATTTATTGACTTGGATGTATGCTGAATGAACCACATACTGTCACAGAGATAGAAAGTACTGCGTATCTATGCATACTGTACCTGATTAAATCTCGACGTTGATTCAACACAACAAGACAATGAGTGTCAATTTTACTTACAACCTGGTACTAGGGGCTTCAGTTTCCTTTGTCATTTATTTGTATTTCCCATCTCTTTCCCGCGGTTTTGCCCGCATGGTAATACCCATGTAATACCTTTTCTTCTTTATATTTAAGCGACTTCAAAAAAGGAGGAGGTTACTCAATTCGACCGTATATATATATATATTTTTTTTTTATGTGTTTTCGCGGATAACTTCGTCGTTTATGAACCGATTTTGATGATTCTTTTTTTGTTGGAAAGGAGATATCCCGACTGTGGTACCGTGATAAGGAAACCAGGATCTGATGATGCATCCCGGAGCTACACAATAGAACTCCTCAAAAGTTGACGGCAAATCATCGGCGATTTAAAAATTTGCTTCATATCGATGTACCCTTTGCGTGTATAACTAGTATCTTAGTCGAACTAATGAATTCACCACTGAAAATTGTAAAATAAACAAAATTAACAAAAAATTTAAACCGCCTTCAAAAAACTAAAAAGTTAAAAAATAATATTGCAGCCGATGACTTTTTCGTTCGCATCATAAGAACATTAAATTGTTTTATCGAAGTCGGTGTCAAGCCAAGCCAAAAAACTAATGCAAGCCCTGTTCCGCTTCGTACCGGCTTGACAGCGACTTCGATGAAACAATTTAATGTTCTTATGATGCAAACGAAAAAGTCATCGGCTGCAATATTATTTTTTAACTATTTAGTTTTTTTGAAGGCGGTTTTAATTTTTTGTTAAAATTTTTTGTTTAACATGATTTAAAAAAACATAATAATGGACTAAAACTAAACTAAGCTTACAAATTCTTCGGTAGTTGAAGCAAAGTTCATTCTGAAAAGTATGCATGTAACTTATAATCAAAACTTATTTATTTGTATTCCTAGCGCTACTCGAAATTTCATTTAATATTACTTTTGAAAATAAACTCGTTACTTTGAGCTACTGATTCTTTATTAACCAAACAAAATATCATACACGTTAATTTTAAAATGAGGTTAAGTCCACAAAAATTCTCATTACTTAATGTTTAAACAGGATCTGACCGGTTCCATGTCACCGTGAAAGGATAAAAAGCTTTAAGCTCAATTAAGGGTCTGGGCACGTTTCGCCAAATAAATTCTAATAAAGTTAATTAAGCCGTACTACGGTATTATCTCCGTCAAATTTTACGTCCGTAAATTTGGAAAAAGTTAGCCCCTTGCATTTTCAGCGCGTCGCGTCGCCGCCGTAGTCGTCGGTAAACAAGATAAAGTTATTGTCTACGTGACTGGAGAGTTGTTAATGTTTTTGTCCGAATTCTGCGATAATGGAATGCTAGAATTAGCCGTTTCTGGACTTCGATTACCTACGAGTTTTCTAGCGTAGAATTAAGGTATCGATCGCGCCGCGATAATAACTGATTTGATTGCTAAATAATGATGAAAGTATGAATTTAGATTAGGTCAAATTACATGTATAAGTGCTGCTTGACTTGATCATATAAAATGTTTATCGTACTACGAAAAATCGTACCTACGTTCCCTTCGGCATTCTCATATTTTAATCTACCACTTAGTTGCAAAACGTGACTTTGAAACAACTTAGAATTCTTATAAAACAAAAGTAATTTGATCTCAAACTTATAAGGTTTCTCAAAAATAAGAAGTGTGTTAGGTAGGTTTGGATTTTTTGTTTTTTCCGCGTCCTGTTAATTCGACGGGAAGCATCTGTGGGGGAAAGAGACGAAGAACGATAAACGATGCAACGAGGAAGTGAGATAACCAGAGGGGTAACTTAATCCACCATTAATGATAACCTCTGCACCTGCGTTTATAATATCTGCCCAAAAATATGATCCTATATTAAAGGTAAAATGAGAACTCCGAAATACTGGAGGAACGTGGCATGTGGGCTAAAGTGGCAGTAATTTTGAATTTACCAAGAGAGTCGAAGGCATTGTGGTACCTTTTGGTACGTGAAAATAGACTCACGGCGTGTTCTTGCTCGTTTCCTACTGATATTGGCGTAACGTACGAAACAGATTTGTATGACATCAGAAGTGCATGGACATAAAAACCTCATCTACAGAAGTATTGTAGCTCGAGGTCACTGTTATTAAACTTGTCCTTAATATAAATAAAATACATTTTTTTATAATTTTTTAAAATGATGCGTGTGTGTATGTACATGTCATTAAATTCTGTCGGTGGAGTATTCGTCAATCCTCCTGTCTCTTTTCTGCTAGTGTTTTTGATACCTACGACACGACATCAACCTTTTTTCACCTGTGCCTCTATTTTTTAACCATTTTTAGATGTAGATACAACGGATCTATATTTTAAAATGGCTAAAAATATGCAAATAATATTGTTTAATTGATTCATATAATACGATGGAGTTAACGTGATAAAGGGATATTAAATACAAACCACATAGATTCTCATCTTACTTTACATATAAATGGAAATAGGACACGACCTTTGGGGTTTGCATTGACTGATTCATAAGATACATACATAGATACCGCCTTCCTATTTCGAAGTGGTTAGAAATATTGCATTGCAATCCAGTATCATCTGCTAATGCTAACATTTTAAATTTTAGGTTTGCAGGATGGCTTCATGTGTTATTGGTTTTTAATTTTTTATCTTAATACCTAGGTTACAAAATAAAATATCAATCAGTTATAGATTTTGGAGAAACATTATGCAAGGCCAAAACCCATGTTTTTGACAATCATGTACAACCTCGAATTCAAATTTCTCAATTGCGTGAACATTTTCGTTCCAATGTCAACGGTATTACAATGAAGTTCGGACCGAAACGGTCGCGATATGTCTAAAAGCGAAAGTCCGGATATAGGGCCTGTGTACAGTTTTAATATAATGTAAACTGTCTCTGTGTGTGTCTGAGTCTGCTCGAAGAAATCCCCTCAGACATAAGCGCGCCCTTTTTTACTTATGTGTACCAGGCATAAAGATATTTTTCATCACTCATACTCTGAAAGTAGGTTATTGTTTATCTAAGAAGCGGGTTGAAAGTGATACATTTCTTCCCTAGGGCGGAAAAGTAATTAAAAAAAAATCTACGTCTATACTGAGCAAAGGCAGAAACCTATACAGCCACACTTCGATAACATTATATTAAAATTATTCATTTTTATAATTATTATGAACAAAAATATTCGAATTTAGTAATAATAACAATAATTAGTAACATTTCGATACTTTTGTATAAGTTATAAGTATGCATTTTGTTTTCTGCGTGAAGAACAGGTGAAGAAAAAGTACCTAATTTATAAAACAGGCAAGTTTAAAAAAAAAGGTTTTTCTTTTTCGCGCAAGGCTGCGTTCAGGACCTTTGGGTGCGGTTGTTTTTTCAACTCGCACTATGGTAGAACGTTTTTCACCGAGGCTCTGAAGTGCGCTTTTTGAACATCATATGAGCGAATCGGCAGTAGAAAGATGCATAATCTCGTAGTAATTATGACATTTTCGACTGCCGAGTCGCTCATATGATGTTCAAAAATCGCACTCCTGAACGGCGTTAGTGCGAAAAGTTGCGGTCGGGGTGCACCTGGGGCGTAGCTTCGGAACGCAGCCTTGCGCGAAAAAGAAAAAACGGAGGGAAAGCCACATGTTGCAAATTTTGCGGATCTTTTTCAAAACGTGTAAAAATCACTAGGGAAGTATATCTGTCTCACTCTAGCATCCACAATCTTCGTATGTTTTTTTTCTACTTCGTATTGGTCCCCTTCGTATTTCAAACGTTTTGAAACGTAGCCTAAAATGAATTCATCGAGCGAATATCGATTCAGAAATTGATTTTGCATTATCTGGTTTTGGTTAATTTCCTCGTAATCGTGATGAAAAGCAGAGTGTTTAACTCGGGTGAAAGTACCCATTTCACACTCGAACTATGGGCGCCCCTCACGTTCGTTCGGGGCGCCAAACATCTCGTGTGAAATGGGTCACCTTGGTTGTCCCTTGGTTGGTGTCCCTTGGTTAACAATCTACTAATAATGGTACCAGCCTAGCTAGTACGCCAACCCGCGATAGCCGTGATCACGATCACGAGCGAGATAAAAGATGTGATATAGGTTAAAAATAAAATAAGAACCAATTTTCCAAGAAAAAAATATGATACTGAATTTAAGTAACATCTATTTCGACATCATGATCTTTATGTAATTATCTGCCAACTAAAGTGTTGTAAGAAGAACTAACTTCATACGGTAATAAGATACTTAGCAGAGAAGATAGTTAAAGACAACTATGTGTTTATGTTCTACAAAACGTAGCAAAGCTATCAAATAAACTCAAGGATGCTTAAGTAAAATGAACCTTAATACAAGCACGCAGGGTACGAACACGTACGAAATGTTTACTTTTACTTTTGAAAGCCACTCTCCTTTTGGTGGCGTAAGGACAAAACTTTCAGAAATATTTATACATTTTCATGTATTTCATTATGATATCGGAATAAGACGTGAGGTGAGCTGCTCATGACTACAACGTAACTTTAGTTGCCAACTGTACGAGTTGTTCTATGTGGTCCTACCTGAAACTTGAATATAGTCAAGGCTTAGCGTTATAACAATATAGTGGAACAGTTTAGCGGTGGCCGAATATTAATCGAGTGTGTTGTACGGGGGACGGGCGTACCCTAACTAAATTCGCAGTTAGGGTATGCACGCAGGGAGAGGCGGCTGAGCCACACTCCTCCCATACGGCGGCCCCCTCACAATGCGCTCGATCGACCTGCAGCGACCGCTGAGCTCAACCTCTACTATATTATAATTACACTATGGTAAAGTAAAGGTAAGCCTTGTAACAACTTACAAATTGTTTGTAATCGTCGCAAATTTTGGTCGTAATGACTAATGATGTTAGGAATTTTGTATTGTGTATAAAATATGCCAGAGTGAATGATCAAAGCAACTATCGTACTTTAAAGCCAAGTACTACTCAACTAACGACTCAAAACTAAGCAGAAACATACCTAGTTCTCTATGTTGTAATTAAACTCTACCCGCTTTAGTCCTTAACTTGTGACACAAGGTAAAGCAGCGAAGGACTTAAGGACTTCAATGTTGTTATTTGGGCTAGGAAGTTCGCCTTCCTAGACAACCAGCAACGTTTCCATACGTAAAGTTCACTGAGGATTACCCAACAAATTGCTAGTGTTAAGTGATTTTGTTTCAGCTGTACATGCTTCATTATAACATGCACTATCACCAATGTTTTCTTTATAGAGAAGAAAGGGAATGAAAAATAAGTTGATTTTATACCTAGTTCAAGCAAAAATTATGGAGAGCGTTATTATTATTACCTTATGAACATACCTTGTGAAAACAACATCATCACCCTATTATCGTTCAAAGCTGAATCAGAATCAGAACTTTATTTTGAGAACATAGCAGGCGCATTCGGTGACATAATAGAATGAATAGAATGGGTCTAATGTTCTACCACACAGGGCATACAAAATATTAATAATTTGAAGCTAATTTTATACAATTTTAAGATGTCATTCAAAATATTATAATGATTTATGAAAAGAAAAATAATACAAAATGTCAGGCGCAACCCAAAAATAATCGATAAGTAGTAGCTGTTTTCAATTTTTAGTTTAGAATAGGCCTTTTAAAAGGAGCGCCACAGAACTTTTTCTTTGTCTTTCCTTATCCAGTTGCTTGAAGCCACTCGTCTGAAGTCGATGGTCAGAGGACCGCCGGCGAGCGTCTTACACTCATACATTAATTCAAAAACTTTGACTCCTCATCGGCTATCAGTTCTTAAGCTGAAATGACCAGCCCATTGCTTCAGTTTGCTTGATTGAAAGCCATTGTGCAGAAAATTCCTCAGAAAATTCTAGCACTACATAACAGTGGTTAGTGTAAGCGATTCGGTATTTCTTCTGTCCGATTTAGGTACGAGGAACGTCTAGTACATACATAGACGTAAACCCACGCGTGTCTGCCGTTAGGGTGTGCAGACATAGAAGAGCACCACTTACTATGAATCCGATACACCTCTTTTGCTTCTTCAAAATTATAGTAGCACTCGCTGGTTTTGATAACTTTTTCTAGTAGAGATGCCTACTGTGGGCTGCCATGCTGACAGTTACAGCACTTTATCACAGAATAGAAGGCCTTCCCTGCCCAAATAAACTCCCCGCATAATTATCAGCTACACATTGCAGATTAATTACTATAATTTGAAAGCATTTGCAGTAAGAATAACAAGATTCAAAAAACACGACGTTCTAACGCTACAGCACTTGTTTGATTAAAATACTGCAACAAAATTTATGAGTTTATTACAATTAGGTACTCTATAATTTATCCTCTTATTTTTATAAGTCAATTACGTTAAACCTTAACAGCTCGTCATTAAATCGTTAAATCTAATAGTATCCGTCAATTTCATTAGGTATGTGAGAATCGACACTTAAAACATGCTATTCATTTATCGACACGCTATTGTTTATTGGTAGACAATGACAGTCTGACATTGCAATTATGATATCATTCGATAAAATACGCTACGAGCAGGCTTCAATTTGAGAGATGAAAATAATGGGACAAGGCCAAATCTTTTATCCTCTACTTAGAGCCAATTTCTGAATGAAATTGAAGCATTGTCTGATGGACTGTAGATAGATTGGCAATTTATTGTGATTGCAGATATTTTAAATTGGTATTTTGAATAATATAGAAAAAGACAAGTGATAAAAACACTGAAATTTTGTTTTTAATAGACGTTGAAACATTGAAAAGTAAAAACTTTAGGAATATAGAGAAACCATGTGCACGATGTCAAAGAAAAACGCAATACAATACGTATTACTTACATCATCGATATTACAGAAATATTTCTAGATATAAAGTAGAATAGTGAAACGTGGATGTTCTGAGGTTTCAGAATATCTCTGACTACCCCCTCGGGGAATATAGTCGTGAGCATATGCTTATGCTATGCTATGCTTAGAAAGTAGAGACGACAGACCTAGAAGCTGACGGTTGTTAGAACCATTAAAATCATTTTGACATAAAATACAATACGCATAAAAGGTCTAACAAAACGTCAGCAAGATACGAAACGTACAAATAACCGTATTTTTTTTTATTCATAATGGTTTTGCGTTTGGCTTCAGCTCACCTGATGGAAAGTGTAGATGAAGCCGAGGATGTAGCGCGCTCGCCCAAAAAAAACCAATATACTCTTCTTTTAATTTTTAAAAGAATATATATATATATATTTTTTTTAATATATTTTATCCTGATTGTATTTACTTATGAAAACAGACGCAGGGAGAGCGTTCCAAACCATACTGGTTCTCATTATAAAAAAGGATGCGAACCTATTTGTGCGGATTGTTGGAATATCGACAACTTGTCGTACGTTGGTGGAAGGGGGATGGTGGAATCAGGTCATGTAGCTTCTGGGCACATTCGCCGAAGTGTAGCCAATAGAATACCGACAGACAAGCGACCAATCGTCGGTGATCTTGAAAGCATCAAACTATTGGAAACCCATGTCCAATTACAATTTTGATCAAAACGATTTTTTCCCTCCAAAAGTTCCAACTAATTTTTAGGTAACGACTTAACAAGTTACTTCCAAGTCATAAAGCTCATCGCGACAGTCTGCAAAGTTACGCATATTCTCATCTAATCAAATCTAATCTAGTTAAAACTTTTCCAATAAGTCTCCCCTCAGATGCATTCGTACGAAGTCGTAAAAATTTGCTCAACATTAATCAAAAACGTGTGTGCAATTATGGACGGTATTACGTTAAAGTAGGGATTATAGCTGCGTGCGTAGGACGGCTTAATAAACTGTAGATGGTACAAGTAAATCTGTTGAAAGGCATGTCACAAGTAATAAGAAATAATTGAGATAGGTTGCAGAACCTACATAAGACGAGCCTTTTCCATTTTCTGCCATGAAACGAAAATAGAGAACTCGTTTATATAATTATTTTCCCGTTCATTTCTTTGCTATAACAGCTTTTTAAATAAGTATTTGGATGTTTAGTAATTGTACGATTCAATCATGATTATATACTTTTTGGAAATCCTATACTTTTTTTATGATGACACCGCGGTACCTATATATAGGGTCCTTCTTAATATACTGACGGTTTTTAAGGGGATGATTGGACCATCATACCGAACATCTCTATGGGACCAACATTGAAATCGTGAAAACGCAAAAATCCACAATAGCCTACTATTATACGGTAAAATATGAGTAAAATAGTGGACTTAAATAACGAAGTTTCATTGCAAAAAGTAAGTTTGAAAATTACCCCTTGGATTTCCAGTGCCAGTATAAAGTTCCCTCTGTTTTTACAAGCCAAGACAATCCACCTCTTCTCAGAGACTCGGACCATTTAACTAATGAGATAAATCTTCTCTGGGGGTATTTTTTACCCCGAATTGCTCGGAGCAAGTGAACAAGTAATCTTTCAATCTTTTAATGACGTAAGTTCGGGATGATTGTCAGATTCTTTAGATTGATCGAGGTATTTGTGGAAGTTTTAATGGGGATCTAGATTACTACGCTAATGCTTTGTTAGCTATTTGATTTTCGATTTTGTTTATGCTTTAGCGATTTGTCTTTGATTGTTTTTAAGACTTGATTGTATAGGTATTCTTAATTGTGTCTTAATATTTTTACTACTTTATTGTATCAAAAACTTTTCTATAGTAACAATATTATTCAATTAAAAAGGTCGTTCCATTTTGGTCATACCTACGAACTTGTACTAGTTTTATATCAAGGAACTATGTATGTAGTATTATATTATTAAATTTACTATGCACATCTTCTTGGTATAAGTACTTATAAATACTTAACTTTTACCAATTTGAATAATGTAGAAGATTGATTATCATCTTACTAATGACTACTTATTTTATCATAGTTTAGCGAGCTAGTTTTCTAAATATCATCACAACTTGTAACACCAGTAAAAGAAATCGAAACCAACTGCCAATATTCGCAAATCACCTTAAAGAATTTCACTCTTAGAGCAAACACTCGAAATGCAAAGGTCTAGACGACATGACATACAAACTTACAATAAAATCAACCGCATTCTCTTCCGGGGTAAACAGAAATTTTGATGTATACATTCAAATTCATGAACAAATAACGGGTCAAGTGATAAATGATAACATATTTTATCCAGCCTTTGGTCTAAAAAAGAAATTTTATCTCATAAACTCCTCATAGGACACCCACTGAAAAAAGGGGGTAGTTTAAACCAAGAACCATCCGTCTAGACTTTATATTAAATTTCTCCTATGCGTCATTCACGAGTTGTTAAGAGATGAAAGCAATAAGCCTAATGTCGCAGAGTTCGTCCCCCTGGAATGACTCACTCAAATTGAGGCGCCGTATCGTAACGATGTTGTGTATTGAACATTTTGCTCAATGATTCTGAACACCCTAATGTAAGGAAATAATACTATTCTTTTTCGTATTGTTAAGATTTTAAGTTATTGAAATTTTACTTAAATAATATGCTACAATGTACAAATCTTTGATAGGTACACTAATACGTTGTTGGAGATAAATCATCAGTCCATCATACGTCTAGTCTAGATACTACAAGTCTACGTTACTAAACTTTTCAATGTGTAGTTTTGGATCTTGAAATGGGACATTTTAATTAGAGGTCGTTTTGCTTTTAGGACTATAATTGCTAACAGGTTATTTTTATGAATAGGACGTATTGCTATTAGGTCGATGTGATCTTGCGTCATTTTGTGGTCATTTTGCTTAAGTGTCCTTTCGATACGAAAGGATTTTGTCATTGTTTAATTTAAATAGCAAAAGTAGTTGATGTTGGTAGGTTGAGGTTGTAGTTGTTGATATTATATTTCATGACTTCAAGGGATGTTTTTGCCACCATACAATTGGAGCTTCCTATCTTCATTGCAGGCTGGGAAGAGGCGACTGACACGCGACCACCCAATAACAGACCTACAACACGAGTCCTGAATTTTGTTATCTTTGTCATTTGGGATTTCAGCCAGTATCATCATGTGAATTCTTATGAATTAATGAGTGAATGTTCACACTAAACACAAAAATACTGTAGTGAATTATAGTGTACTGATTCTTTAAGGAATATTTTTCTTTAGGTCAAAGAATAAAAATAATTGTTTGTATTAAATATCTATCCATTTTAAATATTATTTTTAATCATGATTGCATTGAGAGCATTGTGAAATAAGAATTAAAAAACGTTGAAATATAAAAATAAAAGGTGAAGATGTTTATTTAAGGTATATTTCTTAATATTATTATCTCGTAAGCCGTGTTCAACATAGAAATGGATTACATTTTGAAGTGTTTCCATTCCATCGCCTTCATTGTCTAGGGGATATCTGAATATGACTGATGATACTCATTGGACGTCATTCTTTTGGATTAAAGGAGCAATTTTTTGTTATGAATAAATTACATTTGCGTTTTGTACAATGCTTGTTGTATTTGTTTGAGTTATTTTGACTTTTTCTTATACAGGGTGTAAGTGACAGCCTAGCAAATACTTGAAACATGGAACTCAGACCATCAAACTGAAAAACTTTCTCTATGGGAACAATATCGAAATCGCGAAAAAAAATCAGCTGTCCCATACATTTGTGTCGGGTAGGTACGGCAGTTTTGTATGGGACAGCTGATTTTTTTTCGCGTTTCCTGAGGTAGCCTCCATAGTGAAAGTTGTACAGTTTGATGGTCTGAGTTCATCGTTTCAGTATTTGCTAGGCTGTCACTCACACCCTGTATATTTTTCGTTTTTAAAATGACTACTTATCTTTTTACCATGTTTTCGAGTTATATTACTTTTTGCCGTTGTAACAATATGAGAGGATAACTTTTGTATATCTGTATATAGGGTCCTTCTTAATATGCTGACACTTTTTTAACGGCATGATCAGACCATCAAACTGAACAACTTTCTCTGTGGCACAAACATCGAAATCGCGAAAAAAAATCTGATCGTCCACACAAAACTACAAATCTACTCGAGCCAAATGTATGGGACAGCTGATTTTTTTTCGCGATTTCGATATTGTTCCCATAGAGAAAGTTTTTCAGTTTCATGGTCTGATCGTCCACTTAAAAAGTGTCAGCATATTAAGATAGACCCTGTATAAAAAAATAAAACTATAAAAACTTTTAGCCTTTAGAATTCAACTGCATTCGAGCTTTTATTAAGTGTTCCTCAAGAAATCAAAAACAAAGAGGATTCAAAAGCAAACAGAACTAAAATGAACGATGTAGAGCAATTGAAACTTCCGGTGATGCATCATGCCATGTTTGCGATACGATCCGAATGCAATGCAACCCGTATTTTGATTCATCTGGAAAGTGATTTGATTAATAATAAATATACTTACAAGTTTGCTTGTACAGGGTGTAACAAAATATCCTAGTAATATAATACTTAAGGGGGTGCTTCAGACCATCAAACTGAACAACTTTCACTATGAAGCCAACAGCGAAAACGCGAAAAAAAACCGGTGTCTCATACAAAACTGCAGTGCCGTCTCGACTCAAATGTATGGGACAGCTGTTTTTTTTTCGCGATTTCGAACTTGGCTCCATAGTGAAAGTTGTTCAGTTTGATGGTCTGAAGCACTCAGTGTTTTGTTCCACCCTGTATATCCTTTTTATTACAAGTGTGAGCGTTTTATTACTAATATAATTATGTAACGACATTTATTTTATTTAAAAACAGCAAAAATAACTTTACTACCTTACTTAATTAGTTCTAAGAAAATAAAAGGTATTACATTGAGAATCTTTATTTTCTATTCCTCCAATCAATTCTTATTAGATTTGGTCCCAAGGTACTCTTACTTTCTTTTACCTAGAAGCCTAAGAAATCTATTTAACTTCCATTTTCATGGCTGACTTTTAGGTACTTTCAAAGCTTTCAAAACGAATCTAAGAAGTAAGAGTGGTTTCAATTAAGATTCCGATTTTCTATCTGATTTCCATTGTCGTACTAACGTTGGACCTTATTCGTTTATCCTTTGACATAAATGATACATCCTACTTCCTACTTAATATTATAAACGCGAAAGTTTGTAAGTATGGATGGATGTTTGTTCCGCTTTCACGCAAAAACTGCAGAACAGATTTTGATGAAATTTGGCATACAGATAGACCATGGCCTGGATTAACACATAGGGTACTTTTTATTCTGGTAACGTAGACGAAGTCGCGGGAAACAGCTAGTTATTCCCATACAACCATTTGTTACCAGTTCGGTCGACGTGTAGTAATATAGACGTGTAATAATAGTAGTAGTAAGTGTGTAGCACAATGTAGTAACATTACTACACGTCGACCGAACTGGTAACAAATGGTTGTATGGGTTTATAAAGGATATAACTCTATAGTAACAATTCAATACCCAGTTTTTGAAACAAACCTATCAAAAATCGCTGCTCATTCAGAGCTATATGTCCTCAAAACAATACAAAGCGTTTGATAAATTTTTTACCGTAGTTTTTTTATACCAGTTAGTGCCCTCTTTAATACTGGTGACAATGGAAGGATGACGTATAAATTCGCATGTTTCGGACATGTGCTGCCAACATTTATTTGTGCTTGTTAATTTTGAACAGACATAAATGATAAAAAATGTACGGAAATTGAGTGGAAGTACCAAAACTATGATTCTGCCGCTTTATTACAGACAAAAAAAAGAACGCCTAAGAATGCTTCTAAGTTGAGAATTAAGTAATGCTGCGCTGCTAAGAAAAAAAGCAAAAATGCAAGTGCATTTATTATTATAGAATCACATCCGTAATGGAATACTAATAAGATATATTTTTTAATTCTAATGTAGTAGCTAGAAGGCAAATTTTTCTTAATTGAAATATTGACTCACAATTACTTCCTTACAATTTCTTTAAAAACACATAACTACAAGCGGTCAAATCAAATAAAACGCCACAATAACCAACGTCAATAGCAAAATTTGGTCTTTTCTGGAACCTTCATTCCAAGCTAAAGGTTATTACTACCCAACTACTCTTTTTATCCCAAATCTTAACCAACATTAACCAAGCCTAGCCTACCACCAGACCGGAACAGATAAAGGCTAATCCGTAATCAAGCTAATACTAACTCGACCCCATTATAGTAAGAGCAAATAACCTCACTCCATTAACTCTGACCTCGGGTTAGAATTTAATCGATGGACAAAATGGACAGGTGACCGACAAGTGATGTTCAGAATCGTGTATTGAAAACTAAATACATTAATGCGAAAGCCTGGGAAAATGTATTTGTAATCGTTTTGATGAATGAGTAAATAGAAGTAATAGCTGCTACTGTAAGTTAGTAAGCGTGTAAGATTCCAATGCTATCTTATCTTATCTTGTTGTGGGGGCTGGCAAGCCAGCAACACTTCGACCCAGTGGGATCTTTTGTGTTAGCCCCAATACTTTTTTTTCTTTTTTTTTTGCTTTCTTCACCCTTCAAATACATGGTCAATGAAGGAGGCAATCCCATTGAAGGGAAGAAACCTAAGATCTCCCGGTTTTGGGTATCCATCCCCGAGGAGGCTCATGCGTTTAGCCGCCAAGACATCACAGTCACAAAGGATATGTTCCATGGTCTCTTCATCCTCTCCGCACGCTCGGCAGCTGGGATCCAGGGTGAGCTTCATTTTGTGCATCATCGTGCCTGTGGCGTATTGCCCGGTGAAGGCTCCGACGATGGCACGAGCCTTGCTCCTGCTGTTGTTCAGTATGAACTTTGAGACACGAATCGTCACATTGCTGATAATCATTCCAATGCTAGAACCAAGGCCTCAAATTATGAATAAGTGTGAGAGAGAGGGACTATGGAATAAAGAAAGGTGTGACGAGAATGTTTATTTCAACGAAAACAATGAGTAGGTAGTCTAAAAACTGTACTGGAACTTTTACCAACAATGTTGATCGTCCATAATGAGTTGTTTAACTTTTTAAATTTTAGCTGTGGAATACAGAATCGCTGCAAAAATAACATTCATAAAAACAATGCCTCTCGCAACTCATGCGGAGCTTAAAGTTCTGAGTGTGCGAACGTAAACAAAACCGGTTTCTCTAAACAAAAACACTGTAGGATTATATGCAACATGAAGTTTATTCGTACATTCACTCGAGAGTTATTCGCTGCAATCATTTGTTTCACATACGAATCATACGATAGCTAACTAGCAATGTTAAGAGAAGCAATGCAATTCTCTAACGAGCTGTCGATTTGGTATTCGCTAAGGTTATGTCATGCGTCAAACTTATATAAAAACTTCGTCGATCTTCTTCGATGCAAGAAGGATGTTACATTTGTGAGCCCATCGATGGTTTTGACGGCAATGTGACGCTTGGAGAATTGCACTTCAGCAGTGTGATTGGAATGCATGGTAATGCTTTGCTTTAGTCTATTGGCAAACAGAGATAGAGAAATAAAAGAAAAGGAACTAACAAATCGGAATGAAAAAACGTTGAAACCAAAAGCTGACTAATGTTCCTAAAAATGTTAAACCTGAAGAAGACTCAATATCGGCTAAACCAGATCTGGCAATGTTAGCTTTGGCGTGCTTTGGCAAAGGATTGGGCTAATGAAGTTATTAGTAACTGCATAAAACGTATTAATGAATTAACGTAAAACTAGAAAGTAGTTTGTTTAGAATCGAGAGCAGAATAGAATTATTATAGTTTCAACATATGTAATTTTTTTCAAAATATAAAATAGTTCGTTTGTAAAATTTTAAAAATTTACTGAACCCGATTTAAACTAACCCAACCCACCGCACGGGCACACTCACCCTACTTACAACCAAAACAAGATTATTAAAACGTACGTTCGCGCTTTCATTCATTGCTAAAATGATAACAAATAATTTTTTCCTCAAAACTTTAAATGCTAATAACTTTTTTTAACTATCAAAATAATGAAATTATTGTTTCAATCTAATTATTTTGCTAGAAATCAGTTGGGGTATATGAGGTTTTGCGCTTATTCATTAACACTTTGTATACATCGAAGAAGGACGTAAAAGGAATGGACATTGCTTAAGAGATACTTAGTAGTACCACAGATCATATAATACTATACTAGTAGTAGTACATATTTTGTAATAAGAATTTACTATAAATACCAACGTATCAAATGCGACAATTCGAACATCCTATTGTTTTTTCTCGTGCAATACTATGACGATAAATAAACTAGAAAGAGCTTTTGGGCTACAGTGTAGATAATAGTCGTGAATATTAATATCCGCAAACCAATCAAAACGCGAATACAATACAATGTTTGAGAAGGATTTAAATAGAATACAAACGTAAATAGCACGCTATAATTAGTAGCACTACAAATTAATCTACATTTAGCGTATTTGTGCTCGTTGAATGTTGTAGCAGCCATACAAACTAACCTATTAGAGTTCAACGAACTTTTAGATTAACACATTCACTTGGCTTGCTTCCTAATAATTTGGATTAATTCACCAATTACCTACATGGTATAGTCAAAGCAACTCTATCTCTGTTCGCGGTGGCTACTCATTCAACAAATATAATTTATTGATATTGAGAAACTAACTTTATTATTTACTAGCGGCCCATCCCGGCTTCGCACGGGTGGACGTCTAATCTTTTCTAGCAATAAATATAGCCTATGTTACTCAGGGTGAATGCAGCTTTCTAATGGTGAAAGAATTTTTTAAATCGGCCCAGTACTTTTTGAGCCTATTCATTACAAACATACAAAAATAGGTACAAATCTTTCCTCTTTATAATATTAGTGTAGATCATTCTATCTCAAATTATATTATGGCCTAGCTTCAATTCATTTTATTTTCAGTTTATATTTAATTTATTATTCAAATATACAGGCTTTGTTCAACATAAAAAGAGCCATTTGAAATGTTTTAGCTTTCGATATAATGACGATAATTAGGAAACTATTGAGTTGACTTCTTGAACACTTTTATCTAGTTTTTCTTACAACCATAATCTATGTTGCAAGTTGCAATTGATTGACGACCCGGTATTTTAAGTAATTATAAAAAGCTGTTGCCCGCGACTTCGTCTGCGTTACCCGGATAAAAAGTATGTGTGTTATATCATATGTGTTAATCCAGGCCATGGTCTATCTGTATGCCAAATTTCATAAAAATCCGTTCAGCAGTTTTTGCGTGAAAGCGGAACAAACATCCATCCGTACTTACAAACTTTCGCGTTTATAATATTAGTAGGAAGTAGGATTATGTTTCTGTAATCATCATATCCATTGTTTTCGGCCACAAAACACCATGTCTATTTGATACCGATTGAATCATTTAGTTACGACGTACAATAACTTCCCAGGTTTTGAATCTAGGTTCGATGATGGATTTAATATGTATCTTTGTGTTGTTGTTGTTTTATGATTTCTGTAATAAAAAGCCTTACGTAATATAACATCGGTGTGTAAGAAAACATCGGTGTGTAATATAACATCGGTGCTCAAACGAAATATTACAGCGAAATTGTAACCGTGCGTCTAAATTCCATCCGTTAATAATACGATCGTCGGAATGAACAACAAAAACATTTTAGCGGCTGTCATGGCGCATCGTGCAACTGAATCTTAATGTTACAATCTGAATTTCAATTTATTGCCTTCGGTAGACTGGTTTATTCGTATATTTCTTAGATGAAATCAAAAGAGGAAGTCGCAACTGTAACGTAGATATGCCTGCTAAATTAAAGAGTAGAAATTAGACTGAGTAGGCATAGGTAGGCATGTTCCACCTATTGCTTACTTATTAGTTGAGACTCCAGCCTAAAGATTAGAAATTAATAAAAAACGGAGTCCTGTGGACTTACTAAGCAGCTTGCATCAAAGTCTGCTTTGTACAATGTACAGTGTACTGCAAATGCAATGTACAAAATCTCGCTAATACTCTATGATAACTGCCCAAGATTATCAAATTATCTCTATTTTTACATTATATAAGTTGTACCTTTACACTTTTAGTTCAACATTTATTGTCTTGTTACGCACGACACAGCGACAAAACGAAAAAACCGTCATGCGCGCTCGCTTTCGCATACTCAAAGTACTAAAAACAGTGGTACGTTTCGATTTTTGTCGTTTTCTCGGAGTTGGCATGCTAAGCCTCTGGCAACAGGCAAAATTTTTGTCGCCGCTGGCTGTAATATTAATACCTATGTAAATATGTCGCGACGCATTCTTCCCTCTTTTGATTCTATCTATTGACGTTGACACAAAGTAAGATTATGCGTGTGATAATTTTAGCATGAAATTTGTATCTTAACGCACTCATTATTATGCGACAAATATTTTGTAACAGATCTTTAAAATGTACTTAAGATTTCTTGACTATTTTGTTGTAAACCTCCAACAAAACTACTACAAATCAACCAAGCAGCAATAAATCTACTCAACAATTGTTTCACTTCTATTCAATTAATAATTATCTCGTACGTTTATTGAAAAGTTTTCAAGAAAATCACTCTAACTAAAAAAACCTTAACAGCTCTTGAAAGCACTATGGCAAGCGACATACTAACAATAGAAGTTGAATCCCGAAATCGGCACACAAAAGCCGACGGAAGCCACTCGATACCCGTACCAATAAAAACCGGATACGTCCGGGTAAAACCGGATGTGATTACCGCAAACTTTACCCTAGTACAAAAAGTACTGTCAACTACATTTTGAATCATAACTTTTATTATTATTAAAAATAAAACTATTTTTTCGTCTCAGAAATAAAGAAAATGTTTTTAATCATAATCGTTTCGTTACTCGCACATTTTTATATGAAACTGAAATGAGCCATACTGAATTTAGGGATTTAACATTGACATACATTAATTAATAACGTTGGTATTCAATATAAATAAATTCTATTTGGAATTTAAAAGACGTACCTATAGTAACTACTGAAAGTGCAATATACTAAACAATGTCATTGCTAAACAACTACCAATTCGCAAGTCCAATACATTCAAAATCGTATTGGGAAAAGAGTTTCGAAGAATTTCACTCTAATTCCTTGACGAGTGTACTCTGGTAGAGTCTACTCTACTCGATAAAAAAAGGAATCTCTAAAATTCGTACTAAGTTTGTCAAACACACTCTTCTGGCAATTCAAAGTTTATAACGAGGTTTTTCGCTCTCCCTTTACGATTATTGGGACAATGATACAATGGAATATTAGATTTTGGGAATTTCCATGAAGTTTTTATCAAAAGAAAATATTTTGAAAGATACCAAATAATTATTTTTGTGATCGTTTATCCTCGTAGGAAATTTTATTCAAGACTGTTAAAAAAACTATCCAAATAATAAACTAAAAAAAAAGGAAAACCGCTCAACGTGTTTTGTATTTTAGACATTTTCTAAGTAGTTTTTTTAATTTAGATACTTTGCATTTTAATCATGCCGTAGGTATTTTTAATTTTAGGCATTCATCTGTTTAGACTTGATACTATTTAAGCATTTTGCTTCATAGACGAATTAGAAATTAGACACTTACTTTTTACAGCTCTAGTACCTAAACCTCCTAAACACCATACTGGAGAAGACTGATTGCCCGGTCGTGCGGCACTGGAACCATGTGCACATGGGGTCCAGACCCGCTTTATTTAATGTAACATAAAACTGTTGCTGTTTCTGTGTACTAATATAGTTTTTAAGAAATACATACATAAATATGGATGTATTGTACCTATCTTAAATAAATTATTTGAATTGAATTAAACTTTTCGTTTATTCTATTAAAAGGTGCTAAGTGTTCTTATGTGGATGATATGAAAAACCTCTTACGTTATGTGCTTTATAATGTTTAACATTGATCCGCGTAGGTATGAACTATTATTTTGAGGTTCCGACCATACCTACAAGTTTTATAACATATCGTATCGAAAACGTCAAAACAGTTGACTGTTTCGATGAAAATTTATGAGTTCAGTTTACAAATAATAAATTCGTTGCTCGGATTTACAACTGAAAATTTACGTTTTCCATGGTGGCATAATAGTAAACATCGTGTGTTTCCGGCTCAATATAGGTCACTTCAGTTCTTCCCGTGAGTTACATACGAGGCCACGAAAGATTTTTTTTCAACTGATATCCCAAAAAAGAGGAGGTTCTGGGGCAGTGATTTGTAGTTGAAAAACCTGCGGCTTATACATTTCTTAAAAACCTAAATATGCTTAAAGGTAATGTTCCCACAAAATCAATAGGCGTAGCAAAGTCCACACCCACTTTTTTTTATTATTAGGTTACAGCGCCATTTCGAGCTTCCCTGTAGACTAGTATCACTTCGGCCTGGTGTAGATCTTTTGTGATCGCCACTATATTACATTTTACTAGCTAATGCCTAGTTCCTTTAAGATTTGTAGGAATTATTTAGCGGTGAAAAATATTACTTCGCTTGAGTGAATCCATCCATCACTCCAACAGGAGATCTCTTATGGTCTTGATTTTATATGTTTGTGGCTTCTAGACGATACAACTGTGTCCTCAACAAACAAAATCCGAACAAATAGAAAGAGATCCGATAGTGAGAGCAACCGAACACAGTAGTAAATACGCAAGTCTTGCCCAAACAAGCATCCCCCAATAGAAAACAAATTGACATTTCAATGGAACCCACCCGAGGACCTATTTGCAATTCAAAGAACCTCTTCAAAAACATGCCAACGTATGGAAATAAGCAGGATTTGAAAAGAATCTGATTTCTGAATAGATTCCGAGAGTCAAGTATTTTAAGAGATTAGATGGGAAATGTAATGTTAATAATAGTAGGTAATGGATAATAATAGTTTAAATGATGTGTACAGTGAGATATACTAGGGCCTAGTACTGGTAAAGTAAGTAAACTAACCTTTAATAAAATCTTATTTCTTTAGGTACTTAAGTTTTTTCTTTCAATTTACCCAAAAAGTATATTCTTTGGTACACAGTCAGTGAAAACTTATCTTCAAAGACATAATGAGTTAATAATTAGGTACGTAAAATATTTTGAGGTTTGATTTATTAGTAAGTACCTACTATAAAGGTAGCAAAAACGTAGAAAGAAATCAGCATTTTTTTAATAAATGTAAACCGTCTTAAAATTTCGCACATTAAAATTAAAATTTTTATTTTTCTTTTAGCACTAGATTAAAGTAAGATAATTTCAAAAGGTAGTTCCTAGGTGCTGTCGCAACTATTCAAACAAATTATACTAATAATGTCAAATCGGACTACATTAGTAAAGACAGAAATAAACAGGTCACTGCATAGTATAAAACAAAGTCGTTTCCCGCTGTCCGTCTGTCCCTATGTATGCTTAGATCTTTAAAACTACGCAACGGATTTTGATGCGTTATTTTTTAATAGATAGAGTGATTCAAGAGCAAGGTTCATATGTATATTTTAGTATCAGCATTGCACCCGTGCGAAGCCGGGGCGGGTCGCTAGTGAACAATAAAGTAAATTGTTCAAAGTTATCCAAGTACCTACCTTAAGGCGTTATTAACCAAGTGCATTAACACCAAATAAAGTACAAAACACACACTATGACACCACCCCTAATGCAGTTATAATAAAGTTCAATTTCCCTATAACTTTCGTTAGGAACCCTAAAGTACTCAAAGATTCCCCGTGGAGAGAAAGTCGCCCCCTGCCGGCAACTTCGAGACATTCAGATAAATTGTTATTTATAGAGAAAGAGCAAGTTTCACTACTTTGTGTTTCGTTTTTATTGACTGGTACATGAGATGAAATCAAAGAGAGGAAGACGCTGCAGTATTTTCTTTTATGCCAGTGTCGATAATTGCCCATTAAGATTATTTTTCTTTTAACAATAATAACCGGCTGCTTATGCTTTGCACTGCAATTTTGCCAATGTCAAGTTGTTCGTAGGATAAACCCAAGGATTATTTTTTATGAATAAAACAAAATGGCGTAACTTCAGCTGCAAGCTCAAACGCGAACAACCGCTTGTAACCAAACATGTGACGCGACTGCACATAAAGATCAATTAAAATTATGGAAGGTTCATTACACATAGTTCTCTATCTTATGGTTAGAGATAGTGTAATGGGCTTAGACATTAGTGTCTCATTTGCGTTAAACAGCGAAGACGACAGCCGGCAGGTGCCAGCGTGTCGCTGTTCTGTGCGCGACCACAAATTGCCTTATTTCAAACCGTTAAAGCTTTTCAGGTTTAGCTTTTATTTGTCAAAACACGCAAAATAAAGTTAATCCATTCGTTTTATAGTACACCCGCAATCTGGTTAAAAATATGGCCAACTGGAGTCATATTTAGATGCTTTAGTTAGGGAAGTGAGAACGTCAAATTCCTAGAGGGTGTTAGTTTAAGTTTATATTTAATTTAGATTAAAGTTTTCGTTATAATGGGTCTGAGACATTGAATCTACCTACTGTAACCTAAACTAATAGAATAAAATAAAATAACTAAATAAACATATAAAAGATCTTCCTTTTTTTGGTTGCTTTTAAGACGTTTACTCGACTCCTTTGTTACTAACTTACAAGGTAGTTATGAGTTTACTAGTAGCTACTGTCAAATATTTTTATCTATTCGCGCTCTGTTAGAAGGCTCGATCTATTGGAAAATGTAATAAATATAAAAATGTGTAAGTTTTGCTTCTGGAACTGTTCTAAAACTTTACGAAAGATTTATAAGAAGCTTTTGCTCAGAGAAAGTTCAGCTCTTGTGTTTATTCAAAAAAGATACTTACTTCAAAATCGACATAATGGTGAAATAGCAAGCAAAAATATAAAATTGTCTTATATACTTATTGTTCCTAACTGTAATACATTTTCCTTTTCTAAAGGAAAGTATTTTGATGAGCGATGAAGACAAATTTAGCCACTTAGCTCCACTCAAGAAATAATCGAAGTAACGTATGTTTCGCTCATTCTTTCATTTCCTTTTGAGAGGTTACTTCGTACATAATATATTTCTTACATTTTCCATATGCAGGAAAATTTCCTGTGCGCGTCTTAAGTAAAACTCACAAAAATAAAGGACTGTTCGAAAAAAAATCCCACCCATATAAATCTAATAAGTCGGAATAGCTACAATGTGATGACAAGTTAAATATTATCATGTGTTATGCACTCATGCGTTACCATCTCTCTTTCAAACTCAGTTGCCTGAGAAAGTATGACTTTTATATTACAGCTCCTACGTCATAAAGATTTCTGATCTAATTGAAAAAAGGATGTGAACTAACTTCACAAAAAGTTGAATAAAATAACGTCATTCTATGAAGATGACACCGACCCCAATCTTGTACTTTTTGAAAATAAAATTTAAGTAGGTAGTAGTTATATTTTTGATTCTCTATCATGTTTGACGCTACGACTGCCAAGATCACAATATATGGTCAAAAATACTACATCAAACTATGTTGTCTGGCTAAACACCACTTCAATATTGACAAGCTTGCACTATCTTACACTTCTGGAACGTAGACGAATTTCTACTGATAAAAGCATTCTCTGCACCTTCCGATTCAATCGGACCTACCTATATATGTATAAGCTATGCTGCATCGTTATGTGCACTGACGCGGTAAACTATGTAGCTCAAATCAGATAGACAGGATAGGCAGCTGTTAGGCTGCATAATGCAATCGAAGAAAGTGGTAGACCATAGCTTGGTACAATGTCAAGGAGAGCAAAATCATTCACCGTCCCGCATGGTTTTAGATAGTAAACTCTTCATAGCAAGTTATGAAAAGACTCTGACACCGGGGGTCTGCCCACACGATAAGAAGAAGATAGAAAATAATAAGCTTCTTGGTTTTAACCGAAGAAAGAATTATAAAACATACCTATATATACCTTTCTATGGTTTGTACCAGCCTGAAATACCTATACCTAATAATAATAACATTCAAATTATATTTGCTTAATGTTGTATAGCCGATTATGATTAGTGATTATAGAGCTTGTTTTTCTCTTTTCAGTTAATAGTTTTTTTATGCAGTCGGGTTTTGTTGTTTTTCGTAATAATTAATTTATTTCATACTTTTTAGTCTTGTGTCAAAATGGTAGGATAAAAGTACTATAATATATATATATATATATTTGGAATTGTCTGTTTATTAGCTTTCGTTTGATACCCATATTGTAATTTTCTCAACAACAAAAAAATTATTATCCCTCTTTTTTTTAAATTCGCACACGCCATAATAAAATAATATGGCCTATGTCACTCTCACAATTTTTACGAATCTAACGACACCTCATACGCTAAAATCCATCAAACTGTTTAGGCTATAGGGCGTGCGTGCCAAAGGATATAGACATACAAACATACATACATATACGCTCGAAAAACATAACCCTCATTCTGCCGCAGTCGGGTAAAAACACACTGTTCAAATCTGCCTCCGTTATTTTCAAAGTGTTTCATTTAAGCGGATTTCTTTGTATAATATTTATGCTTTGATATGGGTTTTCAGTGGCCACGTCTGATTTTATGTATAAGGCGATTACTTAGGTCGAGGTCGGGTTGTCTGTGAGGTACCTTTCTTTTGATAGGATATCGAGCATAAACACAGCTTTAGTTGACCGCAGTGTGGTGATCCTGGAGTGGTTCTGAGATAAACCACCCTAGTTTTCAGTTGGTTTATGTCGTAGTAAAAGATAATGTATTTTGCGGTGTTTTTATAGATAAAAGGCTCGTTACCTCGCTTTAAAATTTCATATTTTCTCATAAATATACTAAAATGTGAACGTTACATCTACATGCTTGTAAGGGTGTTATAAAAATATGTCTGCCCACCCCATAAGGGTGAGATCGTACGCTGATGTGATGTAGGTACAATTATACAGGGTCCTTTTTAATATTATGCTGACGGTTTTTAAGAGGATGATCAGACCATCAAACTGAACAACTTTCTCCATGGGCCAAAGTCGAAATAGCGATAAAGAAATTAACTGTTCCATAGAAAATTGCAAACCTACGGGACAGCAGATTATTTTTTCGCGATTTCGACGCCTGCTGGTTCCATAGAGAAAGATGTTTACTTTGATTGTCTAAGCATTTTAAAAACCGTCAGCATGATTATGAAGTTTGACCCAGGCCCTGTACCCGGACTTTCCATGTTCGACATATCGCCACTGTTTCGGTCCGCACTTCATTGTAATAGAGTTGTTGACATTGGAACGAAAACATTCACGCAATTGCGAAGTTCGAATGTGCGGGTAGAGGCCCTGTATATGAAGTTCAAGATTCCTCGATATCCTATCTCACTTGATTCTATATACAACGAGATAGAGAGGTATTTGCCTCGATTCGGACTGTGCCACGACTTAACTTAACTAAATTTATTCCTGTCACTTTCTAAAATAAGATTAACAAAAGATACAGAAAACCAACAGCTGACTTTAGTGCTGTCAAAGTGACGTTACACGCCCAAAAACGCCTTAAATAAGATGGCGTACATTATGATAGCATCATATTTTGGGCGTGTAACGTCACTTTGACAGCACTAAAGTCAGATAATGGTTTTCTGTCTCTTTTCTTAATCTTATTTTAGAAAGTGACAGGAATAAATTTAGTTAAGTTAAGTCGTGGCACAGTCCGAATCGGTACCAATATCCTATTATTTTGTAATTACAATAAAAAATTCGTAACCCTCATTAGACACGTTATTTCTTCAGTATTATTGTCAATCAATTTTATTGCTAAACTTAGAAAAAAGTACAAAAGAAATCAAGACAAAGGACTTTTGTTTCCGAAGGGTCAATAAAATATAATTTAAGTTCCCCCTAAAATAGTTTTGCCTAAAATTATTTCAACGACGTATTGTTATGGGCACGATTTCCTAGTCGACAGATTTCTGAACAAAGAACTATTTTGTTCTATTTTTGAATCCGAGGGTTCGATTACGTCATTGAAGAATAAAGCTTTTTGTACGTGCAAGTCGTAAACAAATGAACGCATTAAAATTTACATTAGTTACGGGTTTGCGTTTAGTTTTTTTTTGTTAATTAGAGAAATGTGTCGTGTTGACGTAGTTATTTGAAATTCTTATGAAAGAAATTAATAATAACTATTTCGGTAACAATAATATCAAATATAAATTATTTGTAAAATGCAGTCATTTTGAGTTTAAAAGCTTGCCTACTTCAATCAAGATATCAAACAAAGACTTTGTTGTAATTCATTCATTCATGACATTCATTGTGTTGGTGGCAAAGACTTCTATTAAAATAGAAGTCTTTGGTTGGTAGTCCCCGCTAGGTCCCCTCGGTTACAGCGCATCGGTGGAAAAAATTATACCTATCGAACCTGCACTACGATAGTGAAAGCCTGTCCAAATACAAATATATTTTTTTATCCACACATGAAATAATTTCCTAATTCAGGCCGTAGCATGTTGTGCGTAATAAAGCTTTATCACATTTATATATTTCATTCGCGCGCAAAAGGAGAGTGAAGGCGCGATAGCGATAGATATAGTATAGGATCCTTATTTAATATGCTGACACATTTTTAAGGGGATGATCAGACCGTCATACTGAACAACTTTTACTATGGGACCAACACTGAAAACGAGAAAACAAATTCCACTGTCCCATACAAAACTGCAAATATAACTTGACTGAAATGTATGGGACAGCATGTTTTTTTTCGCGGTTTCGATATTGGTCCCCTAGAGAAAGATGAAGCACCCCTTTAAGTAAGTGTCCCATTTAATTTTAATATCAGCTGCCATACTACGGCCGCAGGTCGTACAATTTTCACCCATCACAAATTTTATTGCTCTTAATGTCTTAGCTAAAACTCAACATATGCGTCTATTGTGTACATTTAATATTACATGTGGCAGCTTACGTAATGTAACCGCACAGATGTAAGATTTCGTAATAACGGTTACATTTCTATAGGATTCATGTTCAAGCGTTTAAGAGGATAATGTGTCAGCACGAGCAACTCCCTTTGTTTACTATGTATTAATATTGAAGAAACAACAGATTAGACAGTATGTGTACGAGTATATGTATAAATATATTCACGCCGGTCTCCTATAGGGGTAGGCAGGCAGAAATGAAATTAAGTTTACTGTGTTTGCATTCAGGTAGGAACTTTAGCAGATATTTTCACAAAGACAGAGGATCGCCGCGCCACCTATACTACGATCCTGATATACTGCTCTGACTTCATAGATTTTCATTATAGTTTCCTCTATAAATATGTAAGCACTTAAACTATCTGAGCTTTTATAGCTCTGTATTTTTTTAAGCCGTTATGTTTTCTGGGATTTTTGTAGCACATAACCAAACATTTGGTTATAAATAGCAATTGTTTAGCTATTTATATTATAACCTAGCTATTAATTGCTATTAATTGTTTGATTATGTGCTACAAAACAGTTCGGTAGTCAGTCACAAAAGTTTGGGTATATTTAACAAAACATTTTTTTCGTCAACGCATATCATTATCAATATCAAGGCAAAGATACTTGCGACATTCTTGTAAATGAAATAGATTTGGTAGGTAGGGTAGGTAATTAGTTTTGAACTATAACGGTGTAATGAAAAAATAGCGATTAAGTATAAGATGGTATCAGGTTCATAGATTGACAAATCTGAATGTCGCCGGCATTCTAAATATACAAGTTGACGACTAGAAAATATCAAAACGTATATTTTTTAAACATAAAATATAAAGAAAAACATTGAAAAGGAAGAACATGACTATACTGTTGCGAACGCCTTACAACAATAACAATGACTTTGGTAAACTTTGCATAGGTACTACAGTAAAACTACAGGAATTCGTTAGATTTTAATTCGAAATAAATGACAGAATGACAGATAACATACAAATTCTACTAACATTACAGCTACACGGGTAAAACTTTATCACTCCCATTCATAGCAGATCTTCTAACACACATACGAAACACATTCATTAGGAAATATTAATTAAAACAGTTTGAGCTTTCAATTTGGGGAGAACATAAAAATAAAGGCCATCCCATCAAGGGAACCAGCAATTTCCTGCGCTGAGACGTTTGTATATGCTTTTAACGACAAATTTATTACCACTTATTTATACTTAGGGGCAATCTATAAACCGGGGACAAAAAACTGTCATAGTAATCACGTAAAAATTTTTTCCTACGTGTTTGCTTTATAGAAAAGCAGTTGGGTTATATTTTTACTGTGTGTATACACAGTAAAACAAGTTAATTTTACTTGTAAAATCGGTAGCATGATTAATAATTGTGTACCTTTCTAGTTACTCGCGCTAAGTAATGCGATAAGTATACGTCTACCCCCGATGGTAAACGGTCGGTGGTGGTTGAAACACATAATTTTAAAAATGTTAGATCTAAAAAGGTTTCGAACATATAAATATCTGTTCGAAACGGCACGTGTCCTGCATATGGTATAAGCTAATATGAAAGCAGAAATAGTACACGTTTGCCAGGTATAGTTACACGTTACTACACCCAAATTTCCCAATAGAGAAAATACGTGGAAGCAAAGTTCTAAACAACAGTGCGGCATCAGAATTAGCTACAACGTGGTTTATTACCTACCCCTGTAAATCTAAAACTAAGTTCGTAAGGTTATCGTGAGTGTGCGGTGAGCTTTATGAGAGGCAAGTTTACGATACAACCAACTAATTTGTAACACTCATTTAGTAATAAAACTTATCTAAATGGTAAAGATTCCTAAAGATTGCGCGGCGGTATGTTATAACATAATCCTAGTAACTTTATGCTTCTCAATCATTTATGTTATAGATATGCGGTGTGAGAAAATAACTAAAACTAATTTCTTTCAGCGATAATGTTATTGTAACTACGTATAGGGTCTTTCTTAATATAATTGCTTATGGTTTTTTAAGGGGACAAATATTGAAATGTCGAAAAAAATCTGCCGTCTTGGTTTGCATTTGCATTGTATAAACAATGTTTTTTCGCGATTTCGATGTTAGTTACATAAAGGAAGTTGTGAGGTTTGGTGGTCTGATTATCAGGGGATTAATAATTAAATATTATTTAAAAACCTTCAGCATATGGTCCTGTATAACCAGTGAGCATCAAGCAACTAATGAACATTGAGTAATAGATACTTACTCTTTCTTATACTGTGACATTGATATTGAAAAAGGAAAGAAGTGGGTCGTAAGTCGTAACAAGTACAACTTTGTTATCTCTGCTGACTCCAATATAGGAGTCAGGTGTAAGTATAGGTACGTATTTTAAAAACCGTTTACATAGGGCACCGCAAAAAAAGGATACTAAATGAAAAATGACGTAATTTGGCACAGTTGACACAACATGAACGTAATTATTTTAAACACGTATATATATATATATATATATATTACACATCTAGTAAACCAAATAAATGACTTATTTGTGGTAGATTATAATATTCTAATAATTACTCAACATATTTGCGAAATTTAATGAAGTAAACGTTACCGAGGTAATCATTATTCAGTAGACTCGTACCTGTAACAACAACAAAACAAGTGGTTAAGTTATGAATTATAATTAAAGTATAATAGTTTTACACAATTGAAACGATATACAATTATCTAATTACATAATCCTAGGCATATATACCTATGTGCGACTGTGTGTGTATGCTGTATGTATGTTTTTGTAAGTTGAATAATTTGTTTAAGTTTTAGTATTTTTAATTACTAAAGATACTTAATTAAAAATTCAGTATATTAATTGTTTTTTTTCTCTTATAAATAACATAAATTGGATACAATTTGTAGGAACATTTTTTTCCGTTTCTATTTATTGTATTATATTATAATACAGATATATTTTTTATTTTATTATATTTTTCATTAGTTCTTAAATTATTTATTGTCTTGGAGTTCGTACATAATGAGATAAATTATGGTTAAAATAAAATAAAGAGACTGCATTTTTATTTAGTGTTAACATCAGTCCTTATGTAAAGCTGTGTTATTATTTAGATAAATAAAATAAAATGCAAAATCAAATCAAAGGATGTTACATTACAAAATAAAGAAGTTTGGCGGAAGGCCATATAATGAGAGACCCAGACATATAGGTCCCATACATGAATGAAACTTACTAATACGTGTAGAGTGAAACAAATCTAACAAAAGAGGAAATTGGTTGTAATCTGTAGAAGTTGGGGGAAAGGTATTTCACCTTATGATACCTTTAGTATCAAGTGTGTGAAATTCATAATCTTTCTTATTAGGAAGCCCACTTAATCTTTTACGCATTCATTGTGTTTGTTTTAATGTAAATCCACGATAACCGTACAATATTATGATAATGGAATCAAACGAAATCACACGCACTATCAGTTCAATAAAGTCAAATACGTTCCGTAACGTCCAAAAACTACCTCAGTGATAATATTAGATGAAAATAGCTGTCATGGTTGCGTTTTGCTACTGCTTTTTGGATGATTTGTCTATTTCAGTAGTAATTTCTAATTTTGAACCCGGACTTCTAGAGATGAGGAAGTTTTTTTTTTAAATCCCTTAATTTTTTCTGTTTATATTAATTATGACCGCCGCCAACTGACGATTTGAAGAAGACGTGACGATTCCACACGAGAAGAAGAAGATGACCACCGTCCTGAAGGGCTTTTAGTTTTCGTAAAAATGGCTGGGTCCAAATTCGCCAAAGTTCTTTTAAATAAGTCTTTGCAATGAACAAAATCGTAGGGACTATCCTGAGAGTGCCGTTTTCTACAGAACTTTGGCTATCATCGAGGCAATCTTTACTTTAACTTGAACATACGGCGTGGCTCGAAACACGGATCTATTGCTAACTTTGTAAGACTTTGTATCAGTGTCATCAATTTTTATACAAGACATTTATATATTGGATTACTATGCAATTAATTCGTTTGTCAAAGATCTATTAACCTTAGATAAGTAATCGAAGAAACAACTTCAACTGCCCTCGAGTGCATCTCAAGAACGATTTGCAGAGTTTTATTGCGATTGACGAGTGTCGATAAGTACACCCCCTACTATCCAATTACTTACGGAGCTGACGCACGTGTGGACTCGCCCTTATCTTAATTTCATCTTAACTGTATCTTTCTAGTAGCGAAAGTCTTGCTTTGCTATCCTAAATCTTTATCACATTTGACACGGTTCATTTTTGCACAAAGTGCTTTTGCAAATAAAGATGTATTGGTCGAAAGGAATAAGACTTTTATTCTCAGAACTAAGGTCTAAAATTGAACGGTTCTGGACTGGATGACAAAGAAGTCACATAGTCAACCCGCATGTCGATCCCGCATGGATATAAAAGGATGATACAAAACCGTTGAAGTGCAATGCAATTCTATTTTATTCCAACGCTTTCATAAAAGATAACATTAATGGGGATATTTTGGTTATATCTTATTGTATTGGAATTTGGCTTTTAACATGATGGAATGATAATAATGAAAAGGTATGGCGGATATAACTTCAGTGTCCGTTTTTGTCGTATATCTGTGTAACACATAGTTAACATAATAATGACCTCCCACATAGGATACCTACCTTTTTGTATGAATAAGTAAAACAATATTTGGTTTTACATAATTTATTTACATAAGATAAGATAACATAAATATTCTTAACACCATACAACATTCACCACAAAACAAAAACATACATTAAGATAAATACTATACAATTAATCCTACTAAATTATAAATATCATATACCTAATATAATATAGTTTTTTTTTACACAATATATTATAATTAAAAATCTAAATGCCACATCTTCAGATTCAGATATCAAGTCAATTTCAGGTGTCAAGTGTTTTGAGTCTTTTGACGTAGATTACAGATGCGCTTTTCCCATGACTATGAAAAGTTAAACATTTTACCTCAGCTAGGTACCCTACAAGTACAAAACACAATTACTGAAGAACCCTTATAAACCCAAATTAAATTATATCCCTCCGCCATCAAAGCGCAAACGTTCAACGTAAACAATTTAACAGAGAAATAAATGAAACCGCAGTTGTATCCTTGTATCTCGAAATTGTTTCTCTACTATTGATAATTAAATTTCACATCTATTGAATCTGAGAAGTTCACTCCATTGCTACAAAGAATTACCTTTTGATACCTCTCGAAAATTGTAATCAGGTGAAAGAATCGAGTTAATCAAAGTTTTCGGTGCCGTGAAAGGAGAGAGTGGATTTCAATTTTCCACTTGATTTAGTTCAGTATGATTTAGATAAGGCCAGGGTAAGGCCAGGGTGGATCAAGGGTAGGACAGGGGTTGTCTTGTGTGTGGACGGAGATGGATGAATCCCTAGTTTTGTTTTTATTTGTATTGGATTCCTCTTAGAATTGTTTACGTGTTGTGAAGGCAGTGAAGAGGTTAACATGTGTTGTATCTCTTTTTGTTTGGGACTATTCTTTTGTAAGAAAAACAATACTGTAACAATTGTTATCTACTTATTGTTTTATGTGTGATCTCACATATTGTGTGTAAAATATTGATACTGGTACGGGTATTGAAATTAAATCGGACAAAAGATAAATTACCTATTAACTATTTTGTATCTTTTAGTCATCATCATCATCATCATATTAGCCAATCTTTTAGTGCCATTACATGTTTAGATTCATTCATTCACCTATCAATTATTAAGTATATTGTTAACTTTTTTTCAATGAATTATTTGTAATTTAGGTGTTTTGTCTTTTTTTTCTGTGTCCGGTTTTTTTTGTACGAAAAGTTGTCGAAAAGCAAGCTACATGACACACCATTTTATCTAGGCTGTAAGCCTATATCTCCTAAACCTATCTCACAATTACCCCTACGGGGTGGTTTGTTACTGTAGCAAATAATTTTTTATTGCAAATTTTCTATAGGTTTTTTTTGGAAAGTTGTTCAGTATCATGACGGCCCGGTAGCACAGTCGGTAGTGAACCTGCCTGCTGTGCCGAGGGTCGCGGGTTCGAATCCCGTAAGGGACAAATATTTGTATGATGAATATGAATATTTGTACCCGAGTCATGGATGTTTGTATTTATATATGTATTCTATATCGTTGTCTAGTCATCATAATACAAGTCCAGGCTAGATTCTGGTACTTTAAATGTGACTAGATAATTTGTGTGACATTGTCCAAGATATTTATATTTATATTTATTTATCATGAGAACAATGTAACTGTCTACACTAACATCATGTAAGTATAAATAACTTTAAATCTGCACAAATTCAATCATCGATTTATCAGTTCTCAAATCCGAACAAAAAACTTCTAAAGAGAAAAAAGTAATGCGAAAATTGCTGAGAGCCTTATGGACCAAGTCTAAATTACACCCAAATATTTCTTGCATACCTCCACGTTGAATCAAAGCGGGGTTTGGATATTCGGAATATTTAATCAGAAGTACGATTCTTATTAATCAAGTCCGCTTTTTGATTCGGCACAAACATGGCAGGTAGGGGAGGATTCAATTTTCCATTCCAATGAGTTTGGGTTCGCAATAATTTGATAGCCCTATGATATAGGCGTGTGGTATTATTATTTGGGAATTACTTGGTCACATCATATTGGATCCCAATTGGTCACGGAGAAAAAAATATCGAATAATCTTATTATGAATTGAATGGTTCATTGTTGTTACAAAAATAATATCTCCCGTTTATTATTTCAGTAATGGAAAAGTTTTGCTTCTATAATGCTCTTAGAAAATGCGAAAAGCTTTCTTTTTCTGTTGCCAAATTATTAAATTTTTGTTTAATTCATTAAATGCGTGAACATTTGATGCTTAAAATACAGAGACTTGACAGGTTTCCCGCAATATACTTAAAAATATACGCAATTACCTAACCTGGGTTACCAATGAATTTTGGGTTAAATTTTCTGTTTTTTAGGGTTCCGTACCCAAAGGGTGAAAACGGGACCCTGTTACTAAGCCTATGTCCGTCCGTCCGTCCGTCCGTCCGTCCGTCCGTCTATCCGTCTGTCCGTCTGTCCGTCTGTCCGTCTGTCCGTCTGTCCGTCTGTCCGTCTGTCCGTCTGTCCGTCTGTCCGTCTGTCCGTCTGTCCGTCTGTCCGTCTGTCCGTCTGTCCGTCTGTCCGTCTGTCCGTCTGTCCGTCTGTCCGTCTGTCCGTCTGTCCGTCTGTCCGTCTGTCCGTCTGTCCGTCTGTCCGTCTGTCCGTCTGTCCGTCTGTCCGTCTGTCCGTCTGTCCGTCCGTCCGTCTGTCCGACCTATTTAGGGCTGTAACTTTGGAACTGTAAGAGCTAGAATTTTTCACAGAATGTGCTTTATTACAGCGGATTTTTTAACAAATAATAAAAATGACAAAAAGCTAAAAATTAAGGGGGGTTCTCAACAAGAAACTAGTTTATATCAACGTTTTTTCTTCACGCTCTATCGTAAAAACGGTAATAAATACAAGCTTCAAACTTAGTGTAATTATAGAACAAACTCTACAGAATAAACCGGCCAAGTGTGAGTCAGTCTTGCGCTAAAGGTCCCGGACAAAAAAAGTGTGGTTGTGTGGCACGGAACCCTCGGTGCGCGAGTAGCCCAACTCGCACTTGACCGGTTTTATTTATTTCTCTACCTATACCAACGTAACATGGAGTTAATTGCTAAGCCATAGGTTAACGCAAGGACAATAAAGTTAAAAGGAAACAATAGTTTGTCGTAATATCGAGCAGGTCAATTTTAACATGAAAACAATTCAAGGACAATGTAATTGACCTCATCCATTTTTATTTTTATGATTCAAATTACACTGTATTCTGAGGTTGAAGACCGAAGCAGGGGATGAATGGGAACCAGGTGAATATAATATATTTACGTAGGCATACTTGAGCTATACTCAACTCATGAATAGAAAATCTGAATTTGAAGATGAAAATCTCCTCTTTAAAGTAAAACTTAATATCTATCACATAATAGACAAGAGAGAGCAGATTCTGCAGAGACAAAGCGACCGTGACAAAGCAAAAGAACCAGTCAAAAGTAAAAAGAACTTAAACGTTATTTTTATACTAAGAAAGGATATTATTTCCAGACGCTTTCGCCTTTTATCCATATTTTTATATGAGCTTGACATAATGCTTATCAAGCGGCTGTACGGATATGGTTTCTTCGATGTTTTTGTAAGTTGAAGTTTAGTTTCCTATTTCATTCAACTTAAATTCGTCATTGCATCCTTAAGCCTTAAATATTCCAATACTAAAACAATGATTGCTTCAAATGTAGGTACGCTTAAACATATAGGGAATCATTTAATGAAAGTAGCAATATCAGTCTTAAAATCTTGGTAAACACTAAAGAGAATGCTAAAGTAGAAACTAAAAAGGCACAACATAATAATAACAAACAGTTTATAGAAGTGGTGTCTGGTGATAACCGCTAGAATCTCAAAGCTTTAAGAAATTGCTTCATATTAGATCAGAATATTCCGAATTATATCATAGGAATAAATAAATAAATATAAGTAAATAAATATCTTGGACAATGTCACACAAATTATCTAGTCACATTTAAAGTACCAGAATCTAGCCTGGACTTGTATTATGATGACTAGACAACGATATAGAATACTTATATAGATACAAACATCCATGACTCGGGTACAAATATTCATATTCATCATACAAATATTTGTCCCTTACGGGATTCGAACCCGTGACCCTCGAATGCGAGGAATGAAGCAGAAGAATATCAATATTTTGACCAATTTTATGTAAAATTGTTGGCTTTATTTGATCCACCGTATATTTTGTTATATTGATGAGCCGCCGTTAGTCATTAGGTATATTGATATCTAACTCTACTTAGATGACATAACAACTAATCTGACGGATTTAATACAACAAACTGAACAAATTTATTTAAAAAATGTTTGCACTATAATTAGAAATTAAACGAACTTACCTAAGTGAAGTTCTATTTTAATTGTACGAACTTATATGGCTTCGAAATGATATAATATAAGACAGAGTAGTACATCTATTCTCCGGCCATTGTACACGAATTTCAGAGCTAGATCAATAGATCAACCTCCAGACACAAAAAAGAAACAAAAAAACGTTATGCTCAGCAGCTCCCAACGCACTAATTAATCTGTGGTCTGTCACTGTCAACTAACTTCATATTGTCTTTTCGTCGGTCAAGGTTACACGTCTGTTTTTATTAATTTGTTTGTTTTAATCACAATATAACGATTTTCATGCTAAATTACAAAGAAAACAAAATTTGTGAAGGAAAAAGTTCACCTGAAGTGCATTTCAGAAAGTGAATAAGTGAAATAAGTATGAAAAAAAAAAAAGAAATAGTGACAATATTTTGTCAACGGCCGGCCGGCGCGCGGGCATGTTTTTGCTTGCCGCCGTCGCCTCGCCGCCCCGGTATAGTTCTAGGTTTTTTCCGGACCCCAATAATGCAAGGAATCAGAAGGAATCTATTTGATGAAGGACCCGATGCCATGTATGCTAGTATTCTTCTAATGAAGTGACAACGTTTTTGAGGTTTGAAATTTCCGTACCTACAGATATTCGCGTCATGAAGCTCATGAATGAACGTGCCATGAATTTATATATTTCACTTTCTCTAAGATTTCACCCAACCTTAGATACCTACCTAATCTGATATAAGTACTTGTGTCGAAATGCCATGCATATCCCAACGACTATATTCCACGACAGGGATAGTCAAGAGATACTGACAGCCTTGAGATTCGGTCAGGGGGCGCCTGGAAAAGTCTTATTACGTTGTCCTTTCTTCATAATGAGGTATGGATCTAGGTTTAAATTTAATTCAATCTAAGATTGTTTACTGTCAGATAATATAATCAGGTTATTTTTGCTATGCTTATAAACCAATTCAGGCAATATTTTAAAAGAACACACTACCTAGGTACCTATCTAGTAGGAAATTATACTTTAAACACTCTAACATCCTGTTAAAAGTCCAAAGTCTTTAATCTCGACAACCATAAAATACCCGTCAAAGAAGTTATATCACCTCTCTCGCATTCCAAAAACTCGATAAAAGCAGCCATTTGTATTTTCTCTCAACGTCTCATTTCGGAACAATACGCCTAATGTAATGCCACAAATGAATACGGAATTCCGGGAGGGGGATTCCCTTAAACGTGGGGAGACTTTAAGTTGGTCTATTCCTATTTCTAACTACCGCGAAAATACGACTAGGTATTTCTTTTTTTGAAAACCGAATTAGAAATTAAAGTTAAACTTGCATACGACTTTACAATTTTCGAGTACAATCAAGCAATTTGAAATGTAAACCACCATAGAATACTTGTCACCGTAAATATTATGACAATTTCAAATTGTGGCCTATATCCTACATTTCAAACTGGTATACCTGCTTGTCTACTGGTTATTATAGCATCAAGTCTTCTACTAAGCGTACTTATAGAATAAATGTGAGTGTGTATCCAAATAAAGAAACTGAATAACTGTCTCTAAGGTATGTGGGTCAAAAAAGGAAAAAATTGCTGAACCTGTCATACAAAAGTGCCTATCTGCCGATAGATTTGCAATGGGTGTCCAAATTTTTTTTTCTTTTCGTTTTATGCTCCTCACTGAATACACCCTTCAATGTTTTCTGGTATAATATAAAACTATCCTAACTGCATGCACGAAGATGGCCTCCCCAAGTGACAGACCTACTATACCACATCTGACACGCTCGATCGATGCAACCTGGGCAATAAACAAGTTTGGCAAATCTCTTCAAAAAACTTGCCTTTATATTTTTTCAGAATTCCCAAAATTAATATCTTTAACGGGAATAAACCTTTTGAGCATAGCAACACCGGAAAAGAGTCAAAGTGAATCAGTTCGGAGCGGACATGGCCGGATTAATTCGTTAAGACGCGACTTTCACAGAAGGAAATAAAAATAGACGGGACAGTAATCGCCTTCGTCCCATTCATATAATTTGCTTTCACCAATTGTTGGCAAGCGGTGCGGTGTTTAGTTCACAATTTTCATGGTGGTTTGAATAGAGGCGTTAGACTCGTTAATGTTTTTAGTTCTTATTAGGGTTTTGTAGAGAATCGTTGTCAACAATTTTATTCACGTATTATGAAGAGCAATTTTTTTGCTAGAATCTACCGTGCGTAGTGTAGGAAATTATTATGTCCAATATCCAAAGTTACATACGATATACGAGTGATTTGTGTAGAATACATAGATAAGAATATTTCGTTTATTAGCGACCGGCGAACTACTCTCGAGTCGATACTAAAATAAAATCTTGCGATTTTTTCAATACATAACAAATAAAAGAAAAGATTTTAAGTTAAGTTCGTTATTGAGGTTCCGGACAGTTATTTCGGAATGTACATTTTATAATATTAAACAGCTACAGATGTCTACCCACACATAAAGTTCGAGGAAGTGCCAGGAAGTACTTACCTAAGTATCCTAAAAAAGATTCTTTCTACATCACTGACCACGAACTTCCTTATAAAATTTATGAATTAAAAGTTAAACAAAATTATTTAAACTCATTCCTAAACATCGTAATTGGACAGGGCAATTTCGCGGTTGAACGAAGTCATAAATAAGTTTCGGCTGAAATTAAATGGAAGGTAAGTACAGGATGTTTTACTGAACCTCATAATATTATACATATATTATTATTTCAGTACAAAATAATCGTATTTTCTCAACAGTATGTTACAAATACATCGCCGTCCCACTATTGAGCAAACTTCTTCCTCTGTTCTTTCCGAGAGTTCCTGTTTTGAAATACCTACATAGGTACCTACCTACATAATTTTAATGTTTACTTAACCTATTGCAACTTGTATTATGATGACTTGACAACTTTATAGAAACGTCCATTACCTACTCGGTTAAAAATATTAATATTCATCATACAAATATTTCCTTCTCATTGGATTTAATGCCACCCTCGGCTCAGCCACCACCACCAACAACCAACCTATTTTATGTTATTTTCAATGTCAATCAAGTTATTAGAAAGAACAATGGCAGATTTGGACCCAGCCATTTTTACAAAAACTAAAAGCCATTCAGGACGGCGGTCATAATTATTAAAAACAGAAAAAAATTAAGGCATTTTTTTTTTAATTTCACGTCTCCAGAAGTCCGGAATCAAAAGTAGAAATTACTAGACAAATCGTCAAAAAAGCAGTAGCAAAACGCAACCATAGCTATTTTCATCTAATGTTATCACTGAGGTATTTTTGGTCGCTACGGAATGTATTTGGCTTTGTTGAACTGATAGTGTGTGTGATTTCGTTTTCTTCTATTATCATAATATGGTACGGTTATCGTGAATTTTCATTAAAATAAACACAATGAATGCGTAGAAGATTGAGTGCACTATCTAATAAGAAAGATTATGAGTTTCACACACTTGATACAAAAGGTATCATAAGGAGAAATACCTTTCCCCAACTTCTACAGATTACAACCAATTAACATTTTTGGTAGTTTTGATTCACTCTACACGCATTACTAAGTTTCATTCATATATGAGACCTTTAAGTCTCACATTACGTGGCCTTCGGCCAAACTTCTTTGATACATGAATCAAATTGTCAATTTACCTAACAGGAAGGAAGCTTAAAATGAAATTATACCAGCACCTCAATCAATTTGCTTTGAAAATGTGAGAGAATCTTGTAAACATGTTTTCCATGCTACCAGAATATTTTATAAAGCCACATACACTGCTTCAATAAATTTTGATGGAGTATCGTTGGGCAACATTTTCGCGGCTTACTGTTTTCCCTATAGAGGGAAATATAATAAGCGGGTTATAACATTTGCATATAGATCACTCTACGGGACATATAGGGGTTCTCGCATATATTTTATATTTATTTACAATCGTTTCTTATGGAAAGCCTTAAATAATGAAAACGAACGATCTGCTTACATATTTGCGTTTCGCATTTTAAGCGAAAAGTTAATTAAATTCGATGTTCGTTCGTTCGTGGGAATGATCAGCGAGCGCATTAATTTGAATATTATCCGTTTATAACACCACGAATGATATTTTGATTTCATGCCACGATTTAGTGGCGCCAAGCGGATTTTAATTTCGCTCCAGCATAAATGCTTATGCAAGAGCATTAATAAAACCGGTCAAGTGCGAGTCGGGCTACTCGCGCACCAAGGGTTCCGTACCACACCACCACAGAACACAACATTAAAGGTCCCGGACAAAAAAGTTTTTTTTCTAAGTTAATAATATTAACGAACGAAAAACTTTTTTTGTCCGGGACCTTTAGCGCGAGACCGACTCACACTTGGCCGGTTTTTAGTATTTGTTGTTATTCTGTAGAGTTTGCTCTATAATCACAAGTTTGATGCTTGTATGTATTACCGTTTTTACTATAGAGCTTGATAAAAATTTATTATTATTATTTGTTAACAAATCCGCCGCAATAACGCATAATCTGAGAAAATTTCAACTATCTAGCTATTACGGTTCAAAAGTTACAGCCCTAAATAGGTAGGACAGACGGACGGACGGACGGACAGCGTAGGCTTAATAATAGGGTACCCTTTGGGTACGGAACCCTAAAAAGTATGTTTGTGAGCATACAAGTTCTAATATTACTTAATTTTTTTTGTTAACTACCAAATAACCAAGTCGAAGAATTGTGATTTTAGTTACGAACTAGTGCAAAAAGTTACGTATTTCTTCGTACACACCATCACCACGACTCACTATTGTATTCCTTTTCGAGATGGTCATAAACTTTACTACAACTAAGTAACAACTGAAACCTGCAGTTCACTTTCAGCATCAACAGGGTGACCACGGGGTTTTAGAATAACATTATGGATATGATGCCATGTAAATCTGTATATTTATAAAAGATGGCTAGATTGTCCACATATACCTACACTACGCTTTCTTCATCTACAAAACGCATAGATCAGTTTTATATGTCGACTAAAAACAGAGTAGCATATCATTGCTCTCCATGCAAGCTCTGTAAACCCGATTCCATTTGTCGAGGGTTATCAAAATTCCGCATGTGTCACCAGGGGTAGCTCAGGGGGGCAGGAAGGCATCCTCTTATGGAAAACCGCTCTGCTGTCTGCATTTTGTTGATTTGTAATGCGCCACCCAAGATGCGTTTGTTGTTCATTTAGCTTGAAGTTGTTGTGGTTTTTATTACTAAGCTGTTAAAGTTCAATGTGAGGATACTGATGTTTTCATTTTGTTCTCATTTTAGTTGTTTTCTAATGTGAGAGAGAGAGAGTTTTATTAAAGCTATAGGTAGTTGTTTATAAAACTGTAAGAAACAATTTAATTATTATGAATCTTTGAACATTTCTGAACATTACCAAAGATTTTTTTATAATATTTATTTTTGGAATTATAATCAGCTAGAAATAATTAAACTATAAACGCAATGAACGCAAGTGACCTAAATAAATAGAAATCTGCCGCAGATAGATGCCCAAGATATACTGTCTCTTTTGCGGTTCTGCTAGAAGAAATCTCTTCTAAGATAAGCTCGCCGTTTGTGCGTGTTTTCTAATGGTATCATTGTGTATGTGTGTACAATATCTGTAACGTCACGCTTCTTTCCCAGTGGGGTAGGCCTCTGCCTACCCCTACCCGCGCCCTGGTCTCTACCAGGGCGCGCCACTTACTACGATCCTTACATACCTCTTTTGCCTCTTGCACATCCATGAATCTCTTCATACATGCCTAAGAACAAATAAATAATTTACAACACACAGCTTCACAGCTGTGTTTTTGTAGATATATTCTAGGATTGAGGTGTCTACTTGAAGTACTATCGATGTTGCTATTCCATGGCAAAGTCAAGCAACGCCGCTTACTATTCGGTCAGCCTACACAACTCCGATTGTGCGTGAATTCGTCGCTTCAACACAATGCGATTTGAGAGATGCAATTTCCTAGTTGCTGACAAAGGACGCTATGTCGTTTGACATTTGTAACATGATTCATATCCTCTCCTATATGTACTGTTTTCACGTTGACCCAGGAGGTTCGATTACGGATTGGTCGCTCTTTAGTTCGGTTCGTTCATTATCGATTGGAATTCTGAAAATCGTGTAGGCAAATGCAATACCGTAGTGTGACCTAAATAAATTTTCAAAGAAGCCAACGTTTAACTTTATGGGAAGATAAAGCTTAACCGTTAAAGCGTGTTGAGCAAACAGTACCTACTTTTTGTTCATGAATAGAGCTAATTATTTTCACATAATTATGTAAAACAGAGTTATTGTTTAGTGGCTTACGATGACGGTACTCTAGAACACTTCATCTATGAGAGGGAATCTTGACTATTATAAAACTGTAAATTTGAAAAAAGAATTTAGTTTGTTTGTTTGTTTGTTTGGGTGTTTGTTTGTTCGAGTATCACGCAAAAACTACTGAACCGATTTTGATGAAATTGTTTGGTAGCGTAACATCTGACTTAAAATCTGGTATATAATTTATGCGGACGAAGTCGCGGGTAAAAGCTCGTGGGAAATAAAGCTGTTTATTATTATATAACAGACGAATTCGCACTTCGATCTGGTCATCAATAAAATTTGCAGGCAGTAAAATAAAAACTCCCTTCAGTATAGAAGCTATTTAAAAAAAAAAAAACAAAGAGCCAGGTGAATTATAAAACACCCATTCAAAAAGTACTACAACAAAAGTAGAAGCAATCCATTTTAGCGGACTTTATCCAAACAAAACATCCACTTTCTAAGTTTGACTTCAATAAATTCACTTATCAAGATGGAACGCGCCTGAAAGGCAGACCTTTTCATTGTCTCTCCCCGTTGATCAAAACAAATTGATTTTTAAAGAGAAAGTGTAATAAAACGCTTTGCAGTGAAAGGTATTTCGTGTTTATAGTATCATGATTAAGATTATGAGCTGGATTTGACATTTAAAGTAACATTTTATCTTAACAATTTATTTGCCCCTAACAGGCGATGGCGATAGTATCTCGGCATGAGATCTTTGCAAGTGTTGAGATTTTCTGTTATTTTATCTTTTTTGAGATCGAAGTTTAGGTTTCACTTTAATTCACGATTCCGATTGGTTAAAAAAACCTGGAAGTTACTTTTTAGGGCTTTTCTTACGGAAAAATTTACCGATAAAACCATTTGAATACCAGTTTTCTATACGTTCAGTTTCTTCCTAATTCACTTTAGTAACCTTCCTATCATTATTAATATTAGATATATAACAGAAGCCAAAATAAAGCCAGAAAAACAAAACACTAATAACGTAATTAATTAACGTAATAAAATAATGAGAAATAATCTAAAACTGAAATTAATCAAAGTGACAAAGCGTCCACAGCCCCGTACTGAAACCATAGAAAAGCACGATTTCATAAAGGTCTCGGGACATTGTATGGCTTCATCACCCATAAAGGTGGACTTCCGATGCCAGCGGCCGATGCGACTAACGCGCGCGTCTGACGCGAGGTTCTGTCAAATATGACAGAACCTCGCGTCAGACGCGCGCGGCCGACGACAGACCTCACTTCCGATGTCAGCGACTGACGCGTGCCTATTGTGCAGAGTGTTATCACTTTAGGGTATTTTCCCCAAAATTTAGGGTATGTTTTTATGTTTTGGTGTTTAAACAAAAACATAAAAACACAATAAAAAAAAACAATACATATTTTAATAAAGAATATTTGATTGATTGACAGATTGATAGGTTTAGAGAATATATGAATGCATTTTTTTTACAGGGTGTATGATAAAATACATTTTTGGGAGTAATGAGACCCTTGGCTTTTTAACCTGTACCTACATGGATCGCTTTCTAGCTAATAATTATGTAGGCAAGAGATTTTCCGAAAAAAGAAAAAGTAGTTTCAAGTGGCTCGATAGATGGTGTTATCGCTACGTGGATGAGCGACCTTGCAGATAATAAAATACAAAAAAAATAGTAAAAATTAAGCAAATTTTCGGTAAAAACTTCGTAATATTTCTGGCAAACATTCTTGTCCCGCGTGACGTCAGAGCATAGCCGCGCGCGGCCGCGGCCGATGCGATAGACATCGGCCGCGCGCGTCTGACGCGCGCGTCAGTCGCTGGCATCGGAAGCGGCGCCATACGTTTTCATAGTAACTAGTATGGCCGCATCGGCCGTCGGCCGCGAGCCGCGCGCGTCAGACGCGTCGGCCGCTAGCATCGGAAGTCCACCTTTATACTTACAACAGTGGCCTGCCCACAAGCAAAGCTTAGTCTCCGTAAATATCCGAAAATATAATTTGAATATACGAGTAGTATTTTTGGCGAGGTAAGTGACAACTTTAAGTTTAGGTGTCAATGGCCCCGATTCGGAATGTGCCACGACATAACTTAACTAAATTTATTCCTGTCACTTTCTAAAATAAGATTAAGAAAAGAGACGGAAAACCAACAGCTGACTTTAGTGCTGTCAAAGTGACGTTACACACCCAAAAACGCTTTAAATAAGATTATGATGTCATCTTATTTTGGGCGTGTAACGTCACTTTGACAGCACTAAAGTTAGCTGTTGAGTTCTGTCTCTTTTCTTAATCTTATTTTAGAAAATGACAGGAATAAATTAAGTTAAGTTAAGTCGTGGCACAGTCCGAATCGGGGACACTTCTGGGATAGTACGTTGTTAAGTTCCATTTGTATTATCACAAATAGTTTAACTGATTTTAGGGTTCCACATCAGACACTGAGTTTTTTTACTTCAGCGCTATAATAGGCGAAAATTAAGATACAAGATATTAAGTTCACATACAGAGTTGTTTAGTAAAGCATGGTAAAATCAATAAAAACTTGTTGAAAATAGGTTGTAAATTAATTCCACAAATAGAGAAAGAAAAACATGATAAACAAACTTGGGTAACGTTTGGGAAGATTGAAAACGTCGGTTTTTCTTCAGGGTTTGAAGAGGAAAAAGTTTTGATTTATGCGCATTTTGATGGGTTCGTAACTTCGTACCCACTTGTGAAGGTAAATAGACATTTATTGTAAGAGACATCTTAATCTGAGTATTTCAATTTGACGGTACATTTGGGACTGTTTTGGACTGAAGACATTTTTATTCGATGTAAGTCCAAAGTATTTTTAACTGGTTTATACCAGAAATGTTTTTTTTTTCTTCTGATTATGCAATAGTAGTTCTGGAGTGCGATTTTTGAATCTCATACGTTGAACTCAGCAGTTGTATGGAGATACGCATCTTTCTACTTCTGATTTTAATGTCGAATCAGCAGTAGAAAGATGCACGTATCCATGCTAATATTGTAATTTTCAACTGCTGAGTTCAAAGAATGAGTTTCAAAAATCGCACTCCAGGATCCTTTACAATCTTAAGCTAAGATAAAAATGGAAAACGTAGAGATTCCACATATACTATTTGAGATAGAATGCACCAATGCGCTGAGGTTAGCTCATTCACTTCGGCTTTATCAGATTTCCATTAACTTTCTGTAAAATTGCCAAAAGAGCGGCTTGCAAGAGTACAGAGTCTGCATATTTTCAGCATTTGCTGGAGATTCTTAGCCTACATAGAGCCCAAAGTAATTCTGATAGTCCTCATTATGAATAATGTCTCTAGTTTAAAGTTGAAATAACTTAACACATAAAGCTCTCCCAGTTGACGCTAATGTTAGGAACAACTTGACAACTTGTACGTAGCAAATGAACTTAAACAACTGGATACTTAACTGACTTCTGCAGGCTTATACTTAGGCGTAGGTACACATGGGAAATTGTGATATGTCAAGTTTAGATAAAACTGAAATACGGAAGATCCGCCTTCTTCATAAAGTGAAATGTGAATAAAAAATAAGTGATTGAAAGACAAGATGTTTGATAGACTTAGAATTTCGTTCGAGTGGGATTATTGTTTTCTTACTCTTTAATAAAATATAGGCTAGCTAACACAAAAGCTTGACAAGTTTATAACATAATTTAATTTGCCAGGCAACCCTAGCTCAATAGGTATTCCCATTTAGATAAATTACTTATAAGAACTTATAAAAGCTACTTTCACATCCTGGATTATAATTTCAATCTACTTACGCATAAAAATATAATACTGAGAATCTAGTCTAAACTGTTTATGGAATGTTTTCCATGAACAGGATGCAAAAACAAAGTCTGTTCTTATAAAATGGCTTTTAGATATACTCAACTTTCATAGCCTCATACATATTAAGTACCAGCATAGAAGTACGTTCTACACTACAACTATGGTAAAAGTTGCAAAAGAAACACTTTCACACATTATAATGTGGGAAAACATTTTAAAAAATTACAATTCGATTGTTGAATACAATATCGGTTTCAATTTGATCGATGACAACTGTAAATAAAAGAAGAGTAAAATAACAAGATAGCGAACATTTATCGACAAGAAATAAAACAGCAAAGAAAAAGAACAAAGAATTGAGAGAGTTTAACAAATAATTTAAGTTCAATTCTGTAATAAATCTATTATGATTTAGATAAATTTTAACGGCTGCTTTAAGTACACTATAAATTTTATTATAAAAATAGATTTTAAAAAACAGAAAATTTTTGATTTTATTTAATACGAGCTTTTACCCGCGACTTCGTCCGCATAAATTATATACCAGATTTTAAGTCAGATGTTACGCTACCAAACAAAAAAAGTTTCATCAAAATCGGTTCAGTAGTTTTTGCGTGATACTCGAACAAACAAACACCCAAACAAACAAACAAACAAACAAACTAAATTCTTTTTTCAAAAATTTACAGTTTTATAATAGTTAAGATTTATTTATTTTCTCACAAAACACAGTACATTACACAGATACATTTTATGCTAAACAGTATAACAGTTTTTCGGCATGCAATGAGCTCTTGATAACATTTACAAACAATTAACAATCATAACACTAAACGCTAATAAAATTAATGGTACAAACAAGTAAGGTAGGTAGGTTCTTATAGATCATATATTCATACAATTTTTATTCATACTAATAGAATAAAATAAATAATAAATACCTAACGCTCAAAGGCACATACATTGTAATGATTCCAAGTAAGCCGTAGGCTTTTTGTTATGGAGACCATACAACAACGGCACAAACAGTGGCGAGCGCTCTATAGAGCCATAAAGACACTGTCTACCCTGGTAAATTAAAATACTGACGCATTCTTAATATACTAAAAAACAAACAAACTTCAGATCGATTTATATTTAGGAATAAATTATATTGACTGCAGTACAAAATTAATAACAACGCCACCTCTTGTCATTAATCTGCAACTGCGCACTGTATCACCAATACTGAGTTCACGCTGCCACAGCGCCCGTAGCGAAATAGACACAGAATCAAAAGCTCTGTAAATATTTGGCTCACAATGAAACAACACACGCACACAAGCCATAAAAAAGACAGAGTCTAAACCAATCAGAGCCAGCCGTGCGTTGTATTATGCGACAATTTTATTACAATACCTACCAACACTTTTCTGTCGTATACATTTTAGCGAAAATTTTATTAGTATTTTTGGAAAAGTCGCCATTACTCTTGTGCTTTGGTTACAAACGATTGCAGTCAGGAAAAGATTTCTAGATTTTTGATTTGGAAAGTTTTGTTTTGGAATTCTGTTCTATTCTAATAATTAGGTATTATATTTTTATAATGGAAAGCATTTACTGTGAGAGTTGTCGTGGTTTCGGCAATGTGTGTTTGCAAAAATGACAAAATAGTGCGGTAACAAACCTATAATTTGAAGCAAAAGAAAAGAATCTCTATGGTGTAAGCAAATACAACCCGTAAGTGTGTCTTGATTTTCATACAACCTGTAAGTTTGTCTTGAATTTTAGGGTTCCATACCCAAAGGGCGAACACGGGACCCTATTAATCGAAGCTATTAATGCTACGCTTGCCTTCCGTCCGCCCGTCCTAGTCCGTAAAACATTAAGGCGGGTCCCCATACAAGAAACTTTTTTTTAACGTTTTTCTTCTTGCTCTATCGTAAAAACGGTAACATATACAAGCTTGAAATTTGGTGTGATTATAGTGCAAACTCTAAAAAACAACAACAAATAATAAAAACTGGCAAAATGTGAGTCGGTTTCGAGTTTAGGGTCCTGGGAAAAACTGAAATTTGTGGAATGGTTAATATATTGTTCAGGGGGTACGGATCCCTCGGTGACCGAGTCCGACTCGCACTTAGCCGGTTTTTTATTTTCTGTCTACCCTATCCAAAAAGTCTGTGCTCGCGCCTGGGCACAAACATATAACATCCATGACCGAACCGGGATTTGAACTCAGGTTTGGCAGTCCAGCGTGGCAACCATTATACCAATCGGGTCGTCAAGTAGTAGAGAAACAAACAGAAAATGTCATACTAACGATGATGACCAACCAAAAAGAGCAAAAACTAAAACAATTCAACAGCAAAGGAAACGAAACCATTAAAACTGGCATTCATACCAAACTTTCAAACGTAAAAAACTAAATTTAAACAATTTCTTTTATAAGACTGCAAAAGTGCAAACTAAAATGCGTAATAAAAAACTTACAAGTATAACACCATAAAAACTTCAAGCTAAACTTTCCTGAAGAAAGAATCGAAACGTCTTTGTTCTGTGCAGCCAAAACAAACGAAGTGTTTGGGCGTTTGTTACCATAACAAACACAAACATAAGGGTCATATCGGACGGAAGGACCAACTGCTAAACGTGCTCAATCGTGAACGTAAAGGGCAAAGAATTCGATGCCAACGTGTAAAGAACTCATGAGTTCATTGTGATTTTTGCTGAACTTACCTGGTTCGCAGTACAATTCATAAAATGGTTGATTTATTTTATTGCTCGGTCCGACTTGTGGGTCTGTAGTGCGATTTTTGAACATCATACGAGCGACTCGGCAGTAGAAAATGTCAAAATTACTATGGAGATTATGCATCTTTCTACTGCCGATTCGCTCGTATGATGTTCAAAATTCACACTTCTGGGCACTTATTTTATTTAATTGCGCATGATTTACGAATTTAATAATCGCCATGGTAAAGACGGGACTGTGATATGATACAGAGAGAATTCATAATAAGAAGAAGAGTGTTAATGCTAAGAAATAAGTAGAAATGTTATGAAATATACTTAATCACTTTCTTCTTCAACTTTACTTTAAAGATGATATTGTGTAAAAAGATGGTATTATTGCGAACGAGCATGAAATAAGAAGAGTAATTTTTAACAGAAAAAGCGCGCATAAAAGTAATTTAATTACCTTAATACTGCAGCTCTGCCATTAACTAAAGCACAATGACCTCAATAGATTTCAGTAGAGCACCATTCCACGACCATTGTACTAGTTGCTTGCGCTCCTAGATTAAATCCACTTGCAGTAACAACACACAAAAGCACTTACATCTAGCTAAGTGCACGAACAACCTAATAAGACAACACATACGTATCAATTTCTGAACATCAAATTAGTTGCAACGAGTTCTCGGAGCTATTCGCAACACGCGGTTCTTTGAAACAATTTTCCCTTAAGAGGATAGGCGGGCTGAAATGGAAACTTGGAGAATAGGTCACTTTTCCAACTAAGTATATACGTATTTGTACGATCTGCCCCATCTATACGCGCCGACTAGAGTGCGAAAGAGACAACTGCAGTTCGGACCGATTGTATCTACATAAAATCGACGAAATCAGCATTTCGTATTCCCCTATATCCTCTTCCAAAACTATACCGATTTTAATAAATCTTTCAAGAATAATATGAGAAAGACTTTGGCTATGTCCACATGTTTTGCTTTTTTTGTTTATATTCGTCAAATTTGTTTGCTGGATGTCTGAATACGAGCGTTAAAATTTGTCATTTTTGAAGGTTCCTAGTTCTCACAGTAATTAATTAATGCAAAAAGCAAAACATAGAGACATAGCAGAGGTAACATAGAATGTATGGTAAACAATTTTTTGCTTTAGTATAATTATCCAGAGAGGAAACAGGGGAATACGTTTGTACCGAAAAAACAGTACCCGCCTATCCTCTTAAAGAAAACAAACGTAGGAAAAGGAAAATGTTGTGATTTGCGGCTGTGGCGCTACACGGTGTCTCCCTTTTCTCTTTCAATCTTTGCAAATCAAGTTTTGTGAAAACTTTAACGTTTATTTCAGAGTAGAGACATCAGGATCAGCATTAAAATCATAATATTAGGGCAAATAGAAATTTTTTATAGCTGTCCCATCATGTAAAGAATATGTTTTATTTAGCATAATATATGAAAATCTATGGTTATTTTAACCGACAGCGTTCAACGTGTTAAGGGCCATATTTTTGGTCAGTGAATCAACCACCAATCCTGTTTCTAAGAACAAGTTTTAAACTCTCTGCTTTATAATTGTAAAAACTGTATAATAAAAACTAACTGTATAATAAACACATTACCCTTCCTTTATGTTGCGCAGTCGGGTAAAAAGGTTTTGCTAGACTGACCACAGGCCCCACCAATCAACGTAGGTACTTTTTGTATCCCGATTTCTTCTTGCAAATCTTATTTAGGGCGTCCCTCGAATATGACTTAATCCGTAAGACAGATTTTTCCTGCTAAATCATTGTTTACAAAACGCTCTTGCATTCCTGTTTATTTAAGCGGAACCGCCACCATTGTATCTAGATGCTTCTAATTTCGTTGGCAGTTGGCTGACGCGGCAATATTCCGAGTCAAGCCGGGGGAAGCTAATTGTGCAAATAACAGGTCGAATACAAGTTTATTTACAGAACCGAACGTAGACGGTAACTTTACTGCACTGTGTACAGTTACTATGTACATTTGGAACTTGAAGGAAATATTTCGTCCTGTCTTAATGGACGTGGCAAATAAACCGGACTGTGTGTAGGTATATGCGGGAAAAGAAACAAAGGTGCAGACTATATTTCTTTGTTCTTTTCTTTTACTCGTACAGTCGGCCGCAATAAGTTATATACACTTTAGTATTACGACGTAGAACAAAAGTGTATACAACTTATTGCGGCCGACTGTACTAAATAATACTTATACAATTACTTATACTATACCTACAGAAAACAACTAGTCTCGTCATCGTACAAAATGCAAGCTTCCATTTCGTTCGTAAATGGCAATTGAAATGCCTATAATAGCATTATTTAATTGTTTATGCAACTAACCCTTTAATGGGTATTTGACTACATTCAATATATTTTATTTTTATCTACTCAATAAAAAAAGGGTTCGAAAATAACGCTAAACTCCCATTTTCATTGAGTTTTTAGCTTGAATACTATTTTTAATAACAAGATAAACTATAAAAAGTAATGAAAATGTTGATGACGTCACAACTCAATATTTAGTACAAATCTTCATACAAAGCGCATGTTTTGACGTCCGATAAAGAGTAGCTGATTTGACTAGTTGTCAAGTAGCCACTCTACTGTTCTATTTTTGAAATGTTCCCTTATTATGTAAATGAATGAATGAATGAAACGAATGAAATACGCTTTATACTACATTGCACAGGAAACAAAAACTATTTATGGTACAAATAAGGCGGTCTTATCGCTAAAAAGCGATTCCTTCCAGATAACCTTAGGGTAGAGGAAATATAACAAAGAACGGGTCGGTGTTACAGAAAATTAATTATAAATGTAAAAATGAATGCAACAGAATACAAATATACTTACATACATATTAGGTATATAACTAAAGTAGCTACTAGACATAATGAAAAATGCCGAACTTTGGATTAACTTTTTTAGATTTATCAGTAGGATCTTAACAAAAATTTTGGACAGAAGCCGTGTCTCAAAAAACGTTAACTTGATAAAACAAAACACATGTTACAAACTCAAGTGAAGTCTCCCACAAAATTGCAACCACATGGCGCCGACTTCCATTTTTAAATTCGCAAAAAAAAACCGTTACCTGATTCTCAAGTGTCGCCAGTTGATACTCTGCAGTTAAAAGATGCTGTCTAAAGTCAATAGACATTTTTACGAACGACCGCTTTCAAAATTAGCTGTCCGCTGTACTACGTAGTAAATTGTAAATGAGTTGAGCCGTGTGGAGAAATGAACGTGTGTAAGTGCCATGAAATGGCATGTTCTGATGACAGACTGCCATGCCGGGCCGCCACACAGGGTGGTCCGCTGAATAGGTACTACCTGACATTACGTAGTCCATCCAGAAATTAGATCTAATTTGTGAGAACCTAAGCATATTAAGCATTGTATAGAATACAAATAACACCGAAAAAAATATCTAGTATAGGTACTATTTGTATTATGTGACAACTATTTCTAGTGGTTAGGGTACTTAGGTACAAGGTGGAAACTACCCACTTTTTTCTAGGCACTGGTCGAATCAGTTAGAAAGGTGCCTGTTATTATTGTTAATTAATTTATGCACACGAATTACTTGAGAAGTGAATAAATTATTATCTTATCTTATCTTATTCTACTTTTTCTACTGTTCGTACTCTTTCGCAGACACTGACCGGCTATAGCAGTGATAACAATAAAAGTTCTATTGTGTCTCGTTCAGTGTCCGCGAATGTGTTAATTTAGTTTAGCAGACTGTACTAGAAAATTTATTGTTATTTATTAGGTATATTTATTGTTTAGTTATATCTATCATAATTCAATTCACAATAACACATTTTCTAAGCATGGTAAATTATGGCACGGCATTGAGAATCATGGAAAAGCCCAAGCTTTTCCATGATTCTCGGAGACCGGAGATCTTTGCCCAACAGTGGGATGAAAAATGGGTGATTCATGTATTGTCACTATTCTAGTCTTCTTCTATCGATGTCGAGTCGATGGCAAGTCATTCTTCAAAGTCCAGCTTTTCCAGCCCAATATTTTGCCACACGGATAGCACTGCCAGGAGCGAGCGTCCATAAGCTTCGTTCGCGAAGGTGTCCGGAAAGGACTATTCTGGTATTGAAATTTCGAATGAACAAAATAGTGCATTTTACCACATCTATAAATATAGACTAGACTATCGACTGCCACATTAGCAAAGTCAAGGAAAGGCCAGACAAGCATAATTAATTAAGAGTGAAGTCGGACGAGCATTCGATATTTATTAGCGATACGTAATACGTTACTCGGCATCATTTTATTTGTGAATGTATTGGGAAAACTTTGCAGACAGATTAAAACGCTATCTCTAAAAAAATATCGAGGATATCAACCGTATAAGGAAACAGTCACATAGGTTTTTGGTTTCAAGGGTGATGATATGTTTCACTTGGCCTTATTGGGTTTTGTTGGGCTGTGTGTAGCTGGTGTTTTAAAGTAGACACCGAAACTGACAGCTAATAAACGTGTGTGGTACTTTCGACGAGTTTCCATATTACAGTAATAGTTGCTAAACGGTTACTCAGTTATTCATGAACTAGTTGCAGTATATTGCATTTACTATTTTGTATCGTAAATCAGACCATTTTCGTACTTATAACTTAGGCTTGGAAGTTATGTCATGGGACATTTTACGTGGAATAAACTGTATATTATTCTTACCTCGTATTGCGCTGTCGGGCATAAGGAACGGTTTGTTAACGATAATTTCTTTGAACTGAGTTTAATTTCTATTAATAAACTTGACTACCACAAAGTGTTTTTTTAATATTCTATGTTGCTTTGTAGTTTTTCTTTCCTTTAATCAAAGGGAAAAATCTAGCAGAAAATTTAATTTAGTTAACTTCACAAGACCTACAAAATCAAATTAGCTAAGTTAATTGTTTCTGTGAAAATTCGGGAATTCGTTTATGAATCTGGCTAAGTAAATAGGCTGCAGACTTTATACCAAGAAAGGTAATTTAAAAAAAATGGTTTCCATTCGAACTTAACAAATTCCTCTTGCTCAGCGACCCAAAGTAGGTTTTGGCCTCCGAAACAAGAGAACGCCACTTTTCCCGATCCTGCACCATCTGTTGCCAGAAGCTGGCTTAGCCATCTTAAAGCCCATGTATTTGAAATTAAGAAAAAAAAATGCAATTTTTTATTTTAGAATTGAATATTTTAATTTTTTTTCTGAAGTAAGTAATATTTTTTATTTGCAAGTAAAAAGGAAAATTTCAAACCGACAAACTGCAAATTCCCGTCATATTTCTTATTCAATTGTATAATTTCACATATAGGAGATAGATTCAATTGGTGTATTGTTTCAGACCCAATAGGTTTCACATCAGTTGTAATATCTAAGCATTGACACAAGCATTTATGCATGATCATTGTTTAGGTCTTTAGGATACAGACTACACAATACAGAAAATCAATTCAAGATAATAGTCGCGCTTAGGGCGTTCTGGGATTATTGTGAATTCCATTTAGGTATAGCACTCTAACTAGGGTAATGTATTAGGTGCATTTCTTTTTCCAAATGTTGATGTTGTAGGTAGTTGTTGGTGCTTTCTAATAATGAACAAAAATGTGTTTCAGACCTAATAGCTACAGTGATGAAAGCTAGCGACAAAAAGTTGGTACCTAGTTGTAGCAATGTTTCTAACCCCCCGAAAGCTTACGGTCGAAAGTTTATATATGTATGTATTTATTATTACACACTAGAACAAAAAAAAAATACAAGTTTATTACAAAATCTAAATTACAGAACAAATAAGACTCTCAAAGTACTCTATTCGAAGGAAATCTGAATCCAATTACTGTCCTACCATAACATAAATCTAAACAAGAAAGTCTATAAATAAATGTAAAGCAAGTTATAAACCAATCTGTCCGCAAAATAACACAACGCAACGTGGCCAAAATTTAACTCCCCAAATAAATCAACAAACTCCAAGTTTTGACATTCTCATATTACATAATTCACCGCCCCCATATTTGACTCTAGTCATTATAAGTTAATTTTACCTAACATAAATGATATATTTACCTATGTACGAAAACCGAGCTCAAGCGAAGCAAATTAGAATTGTTTGACCTGATTAAGCAAACCTTTGCGAACTAATTAGGCAAATTAAGGAAAACAACGCTTTTCTCAGTTCAGCAACAATTTTAAGTTAGTTACGTTCATTCAATTAACTTGGAAAGTCTTTTATAATTGAACAAATACTTTAAGAAAAGGAACTAATTAATGATATAACTCCAGAGTTGTACCCTTGGTAAATACAAAGTGGTGATTCTGGAAGAATACTCCATTATAATTCTTCCCACGACTTTCTTTACCTGTGAATATCTATCATGGTTCTTTCCAAAATTGTTTCTTCGTTCATTCCATAATACTGTATTCAACCGCGTTGTTCGAATTCGTTCTAAGGGAATGGATTCTATTTCGACTAGGATGACATTTTCTATGCTGCAATGCACATCTGGAGTCTTTGAAATGATGTTGAATTGTATTAGTGTTCCGTACCAAAATTGAAAAACGGAACACTTATGGAATCAGCTCGGTGTCTGTCCGCCCGTCCGTCCGTCCGTCTGTCTGGAATTTTTATTAAAGACCGTAAGACATAGGAAGTTGAAACTTGGTACAGATATAGCAATTGGTGGTCCAATATCATAAATGAAGTAAAAAAAAGCATTTTTTTTTATTGGGGGGCAATTTGGGGAGTAAGAAAGGGTAAATAAAAAAAAATTATTTTCTACCTTATGGTGTGGGGTACCAATTGAAAGCTTATGAAAATACGAGTCTAAAAATATACTTTTCAAGTTTTTTATAAAATCTTTGTTTAACAAAATTTTCAATTCAATCCGAGAAATTGCAGTCCCCACCTCTATTTCAATAAATATAGCCGTTTAAGATCTGAAAAAAATCGTAAACATCAGAAATAACGTGTAGATGGCGGAAAAATTATCAGGGTGGCTCTAACTTGGATAGTTTTTTTTCTATACCCAAAAAACTAACACCAGTGAGACCAGTGTAAAATGATCTTCAGTTACTATGTGACCTCATACTAAGTGTCAATTTATAGTGGTATCATCAATGACCCATGTTTAAACAACTGGTAGTATGGAACACTAATTGTCCGAGTCCCGACTCGTTCTTGGCCGGTTTTTCTTTATACACGTAGTTTAAAGAATTTATAAATATTATTTACATGAAAGCGTTGAGGAAAATGTCCGCATTATATCCGCCTCTTTGACACAGCGGAAAAATTGTGTCAAGTATCACAAGTATCATTTCCTCCCTTCCATCCATCATGAGAGGATCGCCACGCCACAGACGTTTAGGATAGGGATATCATAAATTATTGAGTTATAGTTCAGAACGCAGGTCTGGTGCCAGTTGTTGATGGAAATTGAGTGGTAGAGTATTTCACACAAGCCGTTCCAACTAGTCTGTAATAACTTGGATTCGAAATGCCAGAGAAGAATGGTCAAAGTGATGTTTTTATCTTGTTTTCGATTTTATATATGTTTTTATTGGTTATCAAAGAGCAACTAAATTTAAATTTTATAGCTTGTTTATAGCATTATTAGGTACATAATAAGATAACACGTTTTAAAAACTGTACAAAATTTACAAAATATGGAATAAGTATAATATGTGCTTCTACGGGATACATTAACATAATATAAGTTTTTCGTGAGATGTGTTTGTGTGTTAGCAATTGTGTTTGTGTAATGTGTGTGAATGGTTAGGTATCATCACTATGAAAAAAAAACTGATATTAAATTAAAAGACATCATTCATCAATGTATGGGCCGTCAGGCCAATTTGTGATATGCATGCATATGCATGTGATAGCTTTTATATACGCATTTTAATATAGACAAATATAATAAAAATACAAACCAATTGCTATAATAGCTACAAATAAAGTCGTTTCGTGATACAAAATATTTAAAGTAATATGATGACAGCTCGAAGTAATTACAAATAGCGCAGTTAGCAATATAAAAAAGCGATCTTTACTATAGTAAAACTTCTTGGTTAATGATAGCGTCATCAAGGAGGTAATCCTCAAGGAGGTGAAACTACACATTACTTCCTTTATGGATAGCGCACTCTGAATTTTGCTCTAAACTCTGAAATGGCTCTGAATCAAAGAGTACTTTCTCTGAATTATCCAGTGGAATTATCTGATGTTTTTGTTCGATTCGGCTGCGCTTTAGTTTTTCTGTGTTTTTCTGCTTTATACCTACTTATTAATGAAAGTGTGATACAGTCGTAGGAAGATAGCATTTGTGTTATTATTGTAGCAGTGTTAGTGGTAAAAGGACTGTGGGGTGTTGTGCATACTGAAGGTAGTCTGGTACATGGGTTGGGCACGATACCAGACAAATATTGAGCCTCTTGCTGCATATATCTGGATGATGATAAATAATTGTTAATGAAGATGTGGAAAATGAATAATAATTATGTTTTTTAATCAAATACTGTTTTATTTCACCATTTACCTATACTAAAGGCTCCCCCACACAGTTGCGATTTTATCGAGCAATAATATCCCGGCGACTTTGTGACCGCGTCGCATGTCCTACCACACAGGTGCGATTTTGCGATCAGCGTCACGCGTCCGCCCTACCAATGAGAATGAATAAGTATAGTCTGAGATAGACATACTTTTGGTAACTGTCGCTAGAAAGGCTTTCCTAAAAAGAAAGAGTTCCCTCATATGGAGACATTCCTGGCTTTAGGACCAGATCTTGGTTTAAATGTTAGTTTTGCTATTAAACCCAATCGTGTTCAAAAAATTAGAAGCCAATGCTGTACTAAAAATAAAAATTGTAAAATCGCAGCGATATTATCGCCCGATGAAATCGCACCTGTGTGGGGCCTTAATAGAGAATTAGAGAAATAAAACCTAAAAAAAAATTATGTCAATGTCAAGTGATCAATGTCAAAATATGTCAATCAATTTATTGTCAAGGCCTTCTTTTTTCAAAAAGTTTGTGACTACTTGTTCTGTGTTTTTTTCGCCATTTTTTCACATTTTGTATTTAAAATATCCAAATTCAATTCAAGATATCTCGTTTGTACCATAAAATATAACGTTGAAATAATTAGTTTTAGTAATATGAGTATGCGAACTATTATTCCCATATTTTTATAACGCTGTAGAAAAAGTTGGTAGTACAAAAATGGCCCGAGTTGGTGGTTGTCTTTTGTGTATGAATTTGGAATTAATAGGGGTTAATAGGCTGCGATGTTTGAAGAAGAGAAACGCTATAACGTCGTCATTCATGCACAGATGAGTAATATCTGAGTCAAGAAACCTGTTGTAGGTACCATATTTTACTTCTGCCTGCTGTACTATATTAAAGTATTCTTTAATTAAAATCACAAGTAAGTTAAGTTTCAGGACATATTAAAGAGCATTCATAACTTATCTTTTCAACTATTTCTGGGCTGAGACAGAATATATTATCTCCCTCGGAAACTTTAAACTAGAACATCGTTCATTAAAATGAAGCTGAGAATTTAATTTTAACGTAAAAGTATTACGAGTAGGTACCTAAACAAAATGTTGGAACACCTGCACCTGTTACAGATTTCTGCTTTCTTGTCTTGGTGCGAAATTGATTTTAAAATTTTTCAAGAAACTCGAACGAACGAAGAAAATAAGGTCCAGCTAAAAAGACAACCACCAACTCGGGCCATTTTTGTACTACCAACTTTTTCTACAGCGTTATAAAAATATGGGAATAATAGTTCGCATACTCATATTACTAAAATTAATTATTTCAACGTTATATTTTATGGTACAAACGAGATATCTTGAATTGAATTTGGATATTTTAGTTACGAAATGTGAAAAAATGGCGAAAAAAACACAGAACAAGTAGTCTCAAACTTTTTGAAAAAACAAGGCCCTGACAATAAATTGATTGACATATTTTGACATTGACCACTTGACATTGACATAATTTTTTTTTAGGTTTTATTTCTCTAATTCTCTATTAAGGCCCCTCACACAGGTGCGATTTCATCGAGCGATAATATCGCTGCGATTTTACAATTTTTATTTTCAATACAGCATTGGCTTCTAATTTTTTGAACACGATTGGGTTTAATAGCAAAACTAACATTTAAACCAAGATCTGGTCCTAAAGCCAGGAATGTCTCCATATGAGGGAACTCTTTCTTTTTAGGAAAGCCTTTCTAGCGACAGTTACCACAAGTATGTCTATCTCAGACTATACTTATTCATTCTCATTGGTGGGACGGACGCGTGACGCTGATCGCAAAATCGAACCTGTGTGGTAGGAGTAGGACATGCGACGCGGTCACAAAGTCGCCGAGATATTATTGCTCGATAAAATCGCAACTGTGTGGGGGAGCCTTTAGTATAGGTAAATGGTGAAATAAAACAGTATTTGATTAAAAAACATAATTATTATTCATTTTCCACATCTTCTTTAACAATTATTTATCATTCAGATATAGTCTAGTATCGTGCCCAACCCATGTACCAGACTACCTTCAGTATGCACAACACCCCACAGTCCTTTTACCACTAACACTGCTACAATAATAACACAAATCCTATCTTCCTACGACTGTATCACACTTTCATTAATAAGTAGGTATAAAGCAGAAAAACACAGAAAAACTAAAGCGCAGCCGAATCGAACAAAAACATCAGATAATTCCACTGGATAATTCAGAGAAAGTATTCTTCAGGTACTCTTTGATTCAGAGCCATTTCAGAGCAAAATTCAGATTGCGCTATCCATAAAGGAAGTAATGTGTAGTTTCACCTCCTTGAGGATTACCTCCTTGATGACGCTATCATTCTGCTATCATTAACCAAGAAGTTTTACTATAGTAAAGATCGCTTTTTTATATTGCTAACTGCGCTATTTGTAATTACTTCGAGCTGTCATCATATTACTTTAAATATTTTGTAACACGAAACGACTTTATTTGTAGCTATTATAGCAATTGGTTTGTATTTTTATTATATTTGTCTATATTAAAATGCGTATATAAAAGCTATCACATGCATATGCATGCATATCACAAATTGGCCTGACAGCCCATACATTGATGAATGATGTCTTTTGCAGTCTATTTTGATATTGTTAAATCTAACTTATATTTATTAGGAAGCTACTAAGTGAAAATCAAATGTGAAAACAATATTCCAAAACCATAAGGCCGCGTTCAGATGACCCGCACCCGCCCCGCACCCGCCCAGCGAGCGCCCGGCCCGCGTCCTAAAATGCATTGCTTGCAATTTGAGTCTTATGACTATATTATAAATCTCTTATTGTATTATAGGGGAGCACCCGTGCCCGCCCCGCACCCGGCCTGCACCCGGCCGGCACCAGCCCCGCACCCGCCACGCGCTCGCCCCGCGACCGTTCGTCAAAATAAAATACAAGATTTATTATGGTGTCATCATAACTTATAGGACTCAAATTGCAGGCAATGCATGCCGCGGGGCCGCGGGGCGAGCGCAGGTACAGCGCGGATTGAGCTCGTGGCGGGTGCGGGTCGTCTGAACGCAGCCTAATGCAGATGCAATTGCAATCAGAGTCAATGCGACCAGATGCAATTTCTGGCCGCATCTCTACAGCGACAACACGTTCCGACGCGGTGGTAACTTCAAAAAAAGATTTGTCGTTTAATAAGTGTGCAACGGCTTCAAGCTCCTATATTGATTGATTTGACTTGACTTAACTTGCAACACAAATACTAGTTTTCTTAACAACAACATTCACTAGCGCAACGTTGTCTAAATTTAGAAGCTTGCAGTAATCTCCTAGCTACTAAAACGCTTAAGAACTTGACGAGGACTCATTTTAATAGCCTTATCTTAACACACCTTCAAGTGTTCTAAATTTGGTTATCAAAAGCGTCTGTTCAAGTCTTTGTGTGTCTGGCACAGTATTATGAAGCAACAAATAAATGATTTTAGAGTCAGTTGAGATGCCTTTATGTTTTGTTGTACTCTCTGCGGTGCGCCGTTTCTACTGAGCTTAAAAGTAAATATTATAGCTCTATTCATATTTGACGGGACGGGACGGGCACGGGACGGGACGGAGCCAGCGAGAGCAATGAAAAATGAACCTTATTTACATAGTAGGAGAGTATAAAATCCTTTGACGGCCAACGGCCTCCGTGCTCCGTCCGTTGCCGTCCCGTCTCCGTCCGTCGCCGTCCCGTCTCCGTCCGTCGCCGTCCCGTCTCCGTCCGTCCACCGCCCGTGCTCCGTCCGTTGCCGTCCCGTCTCCGTCCGTTGCCGTCCCGTCTCCGTCCGTCGCCGTCCCGTCTCCGTCCGTCCTCCGCCCGCGCGGTGCTGCCAATAGTTGATCTCGAAAAATCGAGGAAAATTTTATGGTGAAAAGAATTTGATATGGTGAAGGTGACAGTTCAAAATGGCTCGATAGATGGCGCTGAAAAGAGTTACATAACAGTACCCGTTTGTAGTAGTACTCAGTAACTTCTTTGTTTTTCAACCGATTGCCTCCAAAATCGATATCTGAGAGGCCGCGTGGACCCCGAACACGAATACAATGTTAGATTTGAGAAAAGTGGCCGCCATCTTGAACTTTTTTGTTTCTTAACCGATTGCTTTCAAAATCGATATCTGGGGGTCCGCGTGGACTCCGAACACGAATCCGATGTCAGATTTGAGAAAAGTGGCCGCCATCTTGAACTTTTTTGTTTCTCAACCGATTGCTTCCAAAATCGATATCTGGGAGTCCGCGTGGACTCCGAACACGAATCCGATGTCAGATTTGAGAAAAGTGGCCGCCATCTTGAACTTTTTTGTTTCTTAACCGATTGCTTCCAAAATCGATATCTGGGGGTCCGCGTGGACTCCAAACACGAATCCGATGTCAGATTTGAGAAAAGTGGCCGCCATTTTGAACTTTTTTGTTTCTTAACCGATTACTTCCAAAATCGATATCCGGGGGTCCGCGTGGTCTCTGAACACGAATCCGATGTCAGATTTGAGAAAAGTGGCCGCCATCTTGAACTTTTTTGTTTCTCAACCGATTGCTTCCAAAATCGATATCTGGGGGTCCGCGTGGACTCCGAACACGAATCCGATGTCAGATTTGAGAAAAGTGGCCGCCATTTTGAACTTTTTTGTTTCTCAACCGATTGCTTCCAAAATCGATATCCGGGGGTCCGCGTGGTCTCTGAACACGAATCCGATGTCAGATTTGAGAAAAGTGGCCGCCATCTTGAACTTTTTTGTTTCTCAACCGATTGCTTCCAAAATCGATATCTGGGGGTCCGCGTGGACTCCGAACACGAATCCGATGTCAGATTTGAGAAAAGTGGCCGCCATTTTGAACTTTTTTGTTTCTTAACCGATTGCTTCCAAAATCGATATCTGGGGGTCCGCGTGGACTCCGAACACGAATCCGATGTCAGATTTGAGAAAAGTGGCCGCCATCTTGAACTTTTTGGTTTCTCAACCGATTGCTTCCAAAATCGATATCTGGGGGTCTGCGTGAACTCCGAACACGAACCCGATGTCAGATTTGAGAAAAGTGGCCGCCATCTTGAACTTTTTTGTTTCTTAACCGATTGCTTCCAAAATCGATATCTAGGGGTCCGCGTGGACTCCGAACACGAATCTGATGTCAGATTTGAGAAAAAAGGCCGCCATCTTGAACTTTTTTGTTTCTCAACCGATTGCTTCCAAAATCGATATCCGGGGGTCCGCGTGGAGTCCGAACACGAATCCGATGTCAGATTTGAGAAAAGTGGCCGCCATCTTGAACTTTTTTGTTTCTTAACCGATTGCTTCCAAAATCGATATCTGGGGGTCCGCGTGGACTCCGAACACGAATCCGATGTCAGATTTGAGAAAAGTGGCCGCCATCTTGAACTTTTTTGTTTCTTAACCGATTGCTTCCAAAATCGATATCTGGGGGTCCGCGTTGATTCCGAACACGAATCCGATGTCAGATTTGAGAAAAGTGGCCGGCATTTTGAACTTTTTTGTTTCTCAACTGATTGCTTCCAAAATCGATATCTGGGGGTCCGCGTGGACTCCGAACACGAACCCGATGTCAGATTTGAGAAAAGTGGCCGCCATCTTGAACTTTTTGTTTCTTAACCGATTACTTCCAAAATCGATATCCGGGGGTCCGCGTGGTCTCTGAACACGAATCCGATGTCAGATTTGAGAAAAGTGGCCGCCATCTTGAACTTTTTTGTTTCTCAACCGATTGCTTCCAAAATCGATATCTGGGGGTCCGCGTGGACTCCGAACACGAATCCGATGTCAGATTTGAGAAAAGTGGCCGCCATTTTGAACTTTTTTGTTTCTCAACTGATTGCTTCCAAAATCGATATCTGGGGGTCCGCGTGGACTCCGAACACGAACCCGATGTCAGATTTGAGAAAAGTGGCCGCCATCTTGAACTTTTTTGTTTCTTAACCGATTGCTTCCAAAATCGATATCTAGGGGTCCGCGTGGACTCCAAACACGAATCCGATGTCAGATTTGAGAAAAGTGGCCGCCATCTTGAACTTTTTTGTTTCTCAACCGATTGCTTCCAAAATCGATATCTGGGGGTCCGCGTGGACTCCGAACACGAATCCGATGTCAGATTTGAGAAAAGTGGCCGCCATTTTGAACTTTTTTGTTTCTTAACCGATTACTTCCAAAATCGATATCCGGGGGTCCGCGTGGTCTCTGAACACGAATCCGATGTCAGATTTGAGAAAAGTGGCCGCCATCTTGAACTTTTTTGTTTCTCAACCGATTGCTTCCAAAATCGATATCTGGGGGTCCGCGTGGACTCCGAACACGAACCCGATGTCAGATTTGAGAAAAGTGGCCGCCATCTTGAACTTTTTTGTTTCTTAACCGATTGCTTCCAAAATCGATATCTAGGGGTCCGCGTTGACTCCGAACACGAATCCGATGTCAGATTTGAGAAAAGTGGCCGGCATTTTGAACTTTTTTGTTTCTCAACTGATTGCTTCCAAAATCGATATCTGGGGGTCCGCGTGGACTCCGAACACGAACCCGATGTCAGATTTGAGAAAAGTGGCCGCCATCTTGAACTTTTTGTTTCTTAACCGATTACTTCCAAAATCGATATCCGGGGGTCCGCGTGGTCTCTGAACACGAATCCGATGTCAGATTTGAGAAAAGTGGCCGCCATCTTGAACTTTTTTGTTTCTCAACCGATTGCTTCCAAAATCGGTATCTGGGGGTCTACGTGGACTCCAAACACGAATCCGATGTCAGATTTGAGAAAAGTGGCCGCCATCTTGAACTTTTTTGTTTCTCAACCGATTGCTTCCAAAATCGATATCTGGGGGTCTACGTGGACTCCAAACACGAATCCGATGTCAGATTTGAGAAAAGTGGCCGCCATCTTGAACTTTTTTGTTTCTTAACCGATTGCTTCCAAAATCGATATCTGGGGGTCCGCGTGGACTCCAAACACGAATCCGATGTCAGATTTGAGAAAAGTGGCCGCCATTTTGAACTTTTTTGTTTCTTAACCGATTACTTCCAAAATCGATATCCGGGGGTCCGCGTGGTCTCTGAACACGAATCCGATGTCAGATTTGAGAAAAGTGGCCGCCATCTTGAACTTTTTTGTTTCTCAACCGATTGCTTCCAAAATCGATATCTGGGGGTCCGCGTGGACTCCGAACACGAATCCGATGTCAGATTTGAGAAAAGTGGCCGCCATTTTGAACTTTTTTGTTTCTCAACCGATTGCTTCCAAAATCGATATCCGGGGGTCCGCGTGGTCTCTGAACACGAATCCGATGTCAGATTTGAGAAAAGTGGCCGCCATCTTGAACTTTTTTGTTTCTCAACTGATTGCTTCCAAAATCGATATCTGGGGGTCCGCGTGGACTCCGAACACGAACCCGATGTCAGATTTGAGAAAAGTGGCCGCCATCTTGAACTTTTTGTTTCTTAACCGATTACTTCCAAAATCGATATCCGGGGGTCCGCGTGGTCTCTGAACACGAATCCGATGTCAGATTTGAGAAAAGTGGCCGCCATCTTGAACTTTTTTGTTTCTCAACCGATTGCTTCCAAAATCGATATCTGGGGGTCCGCGTGGACTCCGAACACGAACCCGATGTCAGATTTGAGAAAAGTGGCCGCCATCTTGAACTTTTTTGTTTCTTAACCGATTGCTTCCAAAATCGATATCTAGGGGTCCGCGTGGACTCCAAACACGAATCCGATGTCAGATTTGAGAAAAGTGGCCGCCATCTTGAACTTTTTTGTTTCTCAACCGATTGCTTCCAAAATCGATATCTGGGGGTCCGCGTGGACTCCGAACACGAATCCGATGTCAGATTTGAGAAAAGTGGCCGCCATTTTGAACTTTTTTGTTTCTTAACCGATTACTTCCAAAATCGATATCCGGGGGTCCGCGTGGTCTCTGAACACGAATCCGATGTCAGATTTGAGAAAAGTGGCCGCCATCTTGAACTTTTTTGTTTCTCAACCGATTGCTTCCAAAATCGATATCTGGGGGTCCGCGTGGACTCCGAACACGAATCCGATGTCAGATTTGAGAAAAGTGGCCGCCATTTTGAACTTTTTTGTTTCTTAACCGATTGCTTCCAAAATCGATATCTGGGGGTCCGCGTGGACTCCGAACACGAATCCGATGTCAGATTTGAGAAAAGTGGCCGCCATCTTGAACTTTTTTGTTTCTCAACCGATTGCTTCCAAAATCGATATCTGGGGGTCTACGTGGACTCCAAACACGAATCCGATGTCAGATTTGAGAAAAGTGGCCGCCATCTTGAACTTTTTTGTTTCTTAACCGATTGCTTCCAAAATCGATATCTGGGGGTCCGCGTGGACTCCGAACACGAATCCGATGTCAGATTTGAGAAAAGTGGCCGCCATTTTGAACTTTTTTGTTTCTCAACTGATTGCTTCCAAAATCGATATCTGGGGGTCCGCGTGGACTCCGAACACGAACCCGATGTCAGATTTGAGAAAAGTGGCCGCCATCTTGAACTTTTTTGTTTCTTAACCGATTGCTTCCAAAATCGATATCTGGGGGTCCGCGTGGACTCCGAACACGAATCCGATGTCAGATTTGAGAAAAGTGGCCGCCATTTTGAACTTTTTTGTTTCTCAACTGATTGCTTCCAAAACCGATATCTGGGGGTCCGCGTGGACTCCGAACACGAATCCGATGTCAGATTTGAGAAAAGTGGCCGCCATCTTGAACTTTTTTGTTTCTCAACCGATTGCTTCCAAAATCGATATCTGGGGGTCCGCGTGGACTCCGAACACGAATCCGATGTCAGATTTGAGAAAAGTGGCCGCCATTTTGAACTTTTTTGTTTCTTAACCGATTACTTCCAAAATCGATATCCGGGGGTCCGCGTGGTCTCTGAACACGAATCCGATGTCAGATTTGAGAAAAGTGGCCGCCATCTTGAACTTTTTTGTTTCTCAACCGATTGCTTCCAAAATCGATATCTGGGGGTCCGCGTGGACTCCGAACACGAATCCGATGTCAGATTTGAGAAAAGTGGCCGCCATTTTGAACTTTTTTGTTTCTTAACCGATTGCTTCCAAAATCGATATCTGGGGGTCCGCGTGGACTCCGAACACGAATCCGATGTCAGATTTGAGAAAAGTGGCCGCCATCTTGAACTTTTTTGTTTCTCAACCGATTGCTTCCAAAATCGATATCTGGGGGTCTACGTGGACTCCAAACACGAATCCGATGTCAGATTTGAGAAAAGTGGCCGCCATCTTGAACTTTTTTGTTTCTTAACCGATTGCTTCCAAAATCGATATCCGGGGGTCCGCGTGGTCTCTGAACACGAATCCGATGTCAGATTTGAGAAAAGTGGCCGCCATCTTGAAGCAATCGGTTAAGAAACAAAAAAGTTCAAGATGGCGGCCTTTTTTCTCAAATCTGACATCAGATTCGTGTTCGGAGTCCACGCGGACCCCCGGATATCGATTTTGGAAGCAATCGGTTGAGAAACAAAAAAGTTCAAGATGGCGGCCTTTTTTCTCAAATCTGACATCAGATTCGTGTTCGGAGTCCACGCGGACCCCCGGATATCGATTTTGGAAGCAATCGGTTAAGAAACAAAAAAGTTCAAGATGGCGGCCACTTTTCTCAAATCTGACATCGGATTCGTGTTTGGAGTCCACGCGGACCCCCAGATATCGATTTTGGAAGCAATCGGTTAAGAAACAAAAAAGTTCAAGATGGCGGCCACTTTTCTCAAATCTGACATCGGATTCGTGTTTGGAGTCCACGTAGACCCCCAGATATCGATTTTGGAAGCAATCGGTTGAGAAACAAAAAAGTTCAAGATGGCGGCCACTTTTCTCAAATCTGACATCGGATTCGTGTTCGGAGTCCACGCGGACCCCCAGATATCGATTTTGGAAGCAATCGGTTAAGAAACAAAAAAGTTCAAGATGGCGGCCACTTTTCTCAAATCTGACATCGGATTCGTGTTTGGAGTCCACGCGGACCCCTAGATATCGATTTTGGAAGCAATCGGTTAAGAAACAAAAAAGTTCAAGATGGCGGCCACTTTTCTCAAATCTGACATCAGATTCGTGTTTAGAGTCCACGCAGACCATCAGATATCGATTTTGGAAGCAATCGGTTGAGAAACAAAAAAGTTCAAGATGGCGGCCACTTTTCTCAAATTTGACATCGGATTCGTGTTTGGAGTCCACGCGGACCATCAGATATCGTTTTTGGAAGCAATCGGGTTGAGAAACAAAAAATTTCAAGATGGCGGCCACTTTTCTCAAATCTGACATCGGATTCGTGTTTGGAGTCCACGTCGACCCCCAGATATCGATTTTGGAAGCAATCGGTTGAGAAACAAAAAAGTTCAAGATGGCGGCCACTTTTCTCAAACTTGACATCGGATTCGTGTGTGGAGTCCACGCGGATTATCAGATATCGATTTTGGAAGCAATCGGTTGAGAAACAAAAAAGTTCATAATGGCGGCCACTTTTCTCAAATCTGACATCGGATTCGTATTCGGAGTCCACGCGGACCCCCAGATATCGATTTTGGAAGCAATCGGTTGAGAAACAAAAAAGTTCAAGATGGCGGCCACTTTTCTCAAATCTGACATCGGATTCGTGTTCGGAGTCCACGCGGACCCCCAGATATCGATTTTGGAAGCAATCGGTTAAGAAACAAAAAATTTCAAGATGGCGGCCACTTTTCTCAAATCTGACATCGGATTCGTGTTTGGAGTCCACGCGGACCCCTAGATATCGATTTTGGAAGCAATCGGTTAAGAAACAAAAAAGTTCAAGATGGCGGCCACTTTTCTCAAATCTGACATCAGATTCGTGTTTAGAGTCCACGCAGACCATCAGATATCGATTTTGGAAGCAATCGGCTGAGAAACAAAAAAGTTCAAGATGGCGGCCACTTTTCTCAAATTTGACATCGGATTCGTGTTTGGAGTCCACGCGGACCATCAGATATCGATTTTGGAAGCAATCGGGTTGAGAAACAAAAAATTTCAAGATGGCGGCCACTTTTCTCAAATCTGACATCGGATTCGTGTTTGGAGTCCACGCGGACCCCCAGATAACGATTTTGGAAGCAATCGGTTAAGAAACAAACTAGTTCAAGATGGCGGCCATTTTTCTCAAATCTGACATCGGATTCATGTTTAGAGTCCACGCGGAACATCAGATATCAATTTTGGAAGCAATCGGTTGAGAAACAAAAAAGTTCAAGATGGCGGCCACTTTTCTCAAATCTGACATCGGATTCGTGTTCGGAGTCCACGCGGACCCCCAGATATCGATTTTGGAAGCAATCGGTTAAGAAACAAAAAAGTTCAAGATGGCGGCCACTTTTCTCAAATCTGACATCGGATTCGTGTTCGGAGTCCACGCGGACCCCCAGATATCGATTTTGGAAGCAATCGGTTAAGAAACAAATAAGTTCAAGATGGCGGCCACTTTTCTCAAATCTGACATCGGATTCGTGTTTGGAGTCCACGTAGACCCCCAGATATCGATTTTGGAAGCAATCGGTTGAGAAACAAAAAAGTTCAAGATGGCGGCCACTTTTCTCAAATCTGACATCGGATTCGTGTTCGGAGTCCACGCGGACCCCCAGATATCGATTTTGGAAGCAATCGGTTAAGAAACAAAAAAGTTCAAGATGGCGGCCACTTTTCTCAAATCTGACATCGGATTCGTGTTTGGAGTCCACGCGGACCCCTAGATATCGATTTTGGAAGCAATCGGTTAAGAAACAAAAAAGTTCAAGATGGCGGCCACTTTTCTCAAATCTGACATCAGATTCGTGTTTAGAGTCCACGCAGACCATCAGATATCGATTTTGGAAGCAATCGGTTGAGAAACAAAAAAGTTCAAGATGGCGGCCACTTTTCTCAAATTTGACATCGGATTCGTGTTTGGAGTCCACGCGGACCATCAGATATCGATTTTGGAAGCAATCGGGTTGAGAAACAAAAAATTTCAAGATGGCGGCCACTTTTCTCAAATCTGACATCGGATTCGTGTTTGGAGTCCACGTAGACCCCCAGATATCGATTTTGGAAGCAATCGGTTGAGAAACAAAAAAGTTCAAGATGGCGGCCACTTTTCTCAAATCTGACATCGGATTCGTGTTCGGAGTCCACGCGGACCCCCAGATATCGATTTTGGAAGCAATCGGTTAAGAAACAAAAAAGTTCAAGATGGCGGCCACTTTTCTCAAATCTGACATCGGATTCGTGTTTGGAGTCCACGCGGACCCCTAGATATCGATTTTGGAAGCAATCGGTTAAGAAACAAAAAAGTTCAAGATGGCGGCCACTTTTCTCAAATCTGACATCAGATTCGTGTTTAGAGTCCACGTAGACCCCCAGATATCGATTTTGGAAGCAATCGGTTGAGAAACAAAAAAGTTCAAGATGGCGGCCACTTTTCTCAAATCTGACATCGGATTCGTGTTCGGAGTCCACGCGGACCCCCAGATATCGATTTTGGAAGCAATCGGTTAAGAAACAAAAAAGTTCAAGATGGCGGCCACTTTTCTCAAATCTGACATCGGATTCGTGTTTGGAGTCCACGCGGACCCCTAGATATCGATTTTGGAAGCAATCGGTTAAGAAACAAAAAAGTTCAAGATGGCGGCCACTTTTCTCAAATCTGACATCAGATTCGTGTTTAGAGTCCACGCAGACCATCAGATATCGATTTTGGAAGCAATCGGTTGAGAAACAAAAAAGTTCAAGATGGCGGCCACTTTTCTCAAATTTGACATCGGATTCGTGTTTGGAGTCCACGCGGACCATCAGATATCGATTTTGGAAGCAATCAGTTGAGAAACAAAAAAGTTCAAGATGGCGGCCACTTTTCTCAAATTTGACATCAGATTCCTGTTTAGAGTCCACGCGGACCGGACCCTCAGTTATCGATTTTGGAATCAATCGGTTGAAAAACAAAATCATTGTTTTTTTTTTAACTTAGATCATAGTGAACGTTGTTCAGTTTGATTATCTGAAGCACCCCTGTAATAGCGCATTTAAATGTACACTCTGTACCTATACCTCCTGAGTCTCTATAATATAAGGTAGTTCTTGCGCGATTTGTGTCTTGATCTTCTTCCCAGGAGTGCGATTTTTGAAACTCATAGAAACTCTTTGAAATCAGCAGTTGATAAATTTAATATTAGGTCTTCTTCTTATCGTGTGGGCAGGCCCTGGTGTCAGAGTTTTTTCAGACCGCCTTACGGCCTCTGACGTGGTTTTTATGTAACGACTACTACCACCAGAGATAGTAGCCGGGACCAACGGCTTAGCGTGCCATCCGAAGCACGGAATCATTTTTCTTTTCGGACAATCAGGTGATTCAGCCTGCAATGTCCTAACCAACTAGGGAAAAATGCACAAAGTGACATATCACTAGGTGTCCCCCGTGGGATCCGAACCCACGACCTCCGTATCGAGAGCCAATGCTCTTAACCACTAGACCACGGAGGCAGTTAGTTACCATCTTTCATGCATCTTTCTACTGCTGATTTAACATTAAAAAATCATACTCCAGGAGAGTGATTTTCGAAAGTCAAATCAGCAGTAGAAATATGTCCATACATTTTCAACTGCTGCCGCACTCTTCCGCATTTTTCAAGTCTGAAGTGCGATTTTTGAAAATCATACGAGCGACTTGGCATTGGAAAATGCCAAAATTACTATGGAGATTATGCATCTTTCTACTGCCAAGTTGCTCGTATGATTTTCAAAAATCGCACTTCTGTTTGCCGGGTACTGACTGTTCTACCGTACGGGGTATGAAATTACCGTTAAAATTCGATAATTAAAGTACGTCTGGCAACACTGGGTGTCGGTTTCGCGTCGTGCCCGCCCGTCCTCCGCCCGCGCCCGTCCGTTGCCGTCCCGTCTCCGTCCGTTGCCGTCCCGTCTCCGTCCGTCCTCCGTCCGTGCCCGTGCTCCGTCCGTTGCCGTCCCGTCTCCGTCCGTTGCCGTCCCGTCTCCGTCCGTCCTCCGTCCGTCTCCGCGCCGTTGTAGTATGACTAAAGCTTATAAGTCTTCCCCGTGCCCAAACTGCATTGGCCACGCGTGGTGGACTGACGCCCATATCCATTCCCTGAGGATAGGCCTGTGCCCTGCAGTGGGACGTATACAGGGTCCTTCTTAATATGTTGACACTTTTTCAACAACTTTCACTATGGGACCAACATCGAAATCGCGAGAAAAAAATCTGCTTGTCCATTCAAAATTGCCAACCTCTTCGAGCCAAATGTATGGCTGGGACAGCAGATTTTTTTTCGCGATTTCGATTTTGGTCCCATAGAGAAAGTTGTTCAGTTTGATGGTCTGATCATCCCCTTAAAAAAGTGTCAGCATATTATGAAGGACCCTGGCTAATGATAATGATAAGTATTTGAACGCAGTTTGCTTCATCTAACGTAGCTACGTAAGTACATAATATACGTATTAACGACTGTATTCCGTTTCGGGTCGATCAGAAACTTTGATGCAGCTATCAATCACCTATCATCTTCATTCATTTCTTTCAAACAGTTTTAACCAATTTCCGCTGAAAAAGCCAGTGTGAATACCCACACTAATTACGAAATTTCGAATTCCTGGATCAACAGTTCGTTCGTAGATGAGATGCATTTTCGATTACATTTCTATTGATAACAAAACGTGTGCATATTAAATGACATTTCGTACCCCAAGGCCTACTATCACAAGACGTAATTTATGCAAACGATATGCATGAATGTAGAATCTAATCGACCCCATGTTACTTCAATACACAAGAAGCTTGCCTGTAACACCGACCTGACAGTTTCCTAAGCAAATTGGTGTTAAATTAGTTGTAGACTAGAACTATGACTTGAGTAGTTTGTCTTCAGTGTTCGGATACGGGAAGTACCTATATACCTAGACTAATGTTCCAAAATTGTCTTTCAGGAAATCTCTAATTTCCTTATTTTGTTAAAATCCACAAAAATTCAGATCCAATTAAAATAACAAACAAATTTTAGCATAATTTTTGGAAATTATTTAGTTTCCCAAAAATTATACTAAAATTCACAAAATACTGAATCAAATTCCAAACAACGAAATTTTGGATACGCAAATAGCACCTGCACTGGTAGCGTGCACACCCGCGATAGCCGTGATACGGCTTTATCACGTCTTTTATCTCGTTCTTTTGCACGCGAACGAACGGAATAGAAGCCGTGATAAAGCTGTATCACGGCTATCGCGGGTGTGCATGCTACCAGCACTGGAGTATTTACCTATAAAAATATTTTTAGATTGTCTAATGAACTTTTTCATTCTTGAAAGGTTTTATAAAATCCACAAAATTTCAGAACCAATTATAAAATAAAAACGACATTATAATTATAATTTGAGATTAATTTTAAATGAAATGGAAATACCGAAACAAAACTAAAAATTATATTAAACTCTCTACCTAAAAATATTAAACTAAAATATTTCCACACCAAATTTAACTTTCATCACATAATTTTTTTGCTTTTAAAACTGCAAATAAAAAAAATGGTCCGTAAGCGGGCGGAATGAGTGAACAAACGCAACGTAGTTTCACAAATGTAAAACATAAAACTTGTTGCCTGTACCATTCATTTATACGTGGTTTAAAACGTGTGAGGCTTTTTAGTTTCATACACCTCGTTTTGTAGCTTTAGACTAAACATTTACATTCGTTCGATTCAAATTTAGCTTTAATCAAAAACGTACAAAAGCAAACTATCGTCAGTGAAATTGAATCAGGGATCGTGCTTTATGGGACCTCGTATCCATTTATCACTCAACTAAAACATTTTCAATATACCTCTGTTTCAAATGTTACCAAATATTTGATGCACCAGACATATTTGACTGTAAATTCCATTTTGGAGCTAGTATTGAAAATAGTTTTAATGAACAGGTATTTCCAAAGTGAGCTAAATAATGAATTACACAAGAAGCGACTAGACTTATTTGTTACAAAGATGACATACATACGAACATAATCCCTTTCAGGGCAGTCAGAAACATTGCTACTTCCAGCTGTCTTGCATTGCATGCAGTTGTAACAAGAATGACTTTTTAAGATGAAATGACGTATAAAGAGGTGATACTAGCCTTTCGTCCACAAATACACTGCCTAAGAAGCCAATATCCTTAAGTCTCTTCATAACATTCCCACGGGAAGGAATGGGGTGGTCCATTCTAAGCCTGACGGCTAAAACTAGCGTAAAGACTACATAGATATATACAGGGTGTAAGTGACAGCCTAGTAAATACTGAAACGGTGAACTCAGACCATCAGACTGAATAACTTTCACTATGGAGGCTGCCTCAGGAAACGCGGAAAAAATCTGCTGTATGGGACAGCTGACCTTTTAGTCGATTAGGTACAGCAGTTTTGTATGGGACAGCTTATTTTTTTTCGCGTTTCCTGTGGTAGGCTCCATAGTGTAAGTTGTTTAGTTTGATGGTCTAAGTTCACAGCTTCAGTATTTGCTAGGCTGTCACTTACACCCTGTATGTGAACATAGAAGATACTAACTTGACAACAGCGATCAGTTTCTTATAGCGAAGACGGTACAATACTCATCATCATCAAACATTAGAGTGTCTAAGACAGCGTTTGGAACACTCAAAAGCGACAGGTAATGATTTATGAAGTGAACAAAGACAGTGATACAAGTCGCCGACATAACCGCATCAAAATAAGAAAGGGACCGTATCAAAGGCAGGAAGGCATCCCCAGGGAATAGACCTTTATTTACGATCCGCCTTTGTTACCCGGAGAAATATAAATAGTTCCCGCTGAAATATCGAAAGAGCTTTTTGAGGGTGCGATATTGTAGAAAATTAATGATGTGGTCAGTACTCGGATTGGATTAAGGGTACGGTAAATGGATGGGTGTGAAATGCTAAAAGGCTTGGTGTTTGTACGGCTTTGTGTTACATTGAGGTGAATTGAGATCAAGAGGGTTAGGGTGGTTTAGGTTTAAGTGGCATTATGCATTTCCTAATTGATTTTTTTGCAAGATCCGCATTTGCGTGTCTTAGCGTGTTTATGAACGTTTCTTTGTGTTCCAGTTTCAAATGTTTCTTTCTTTTTTTAAGAATACAAGAAAACGTAAATATTGAATACACAAAGATGACGAGAACATTTCTAACAAAAACTAAGTGTTCCGATATTATTCAAAAGCTATTCAGAGAAACATGTTGTACCATTCGATCGTCATAACGATAAAAATAATCTAAAATCAAATCGTAAAACACAGCGTTTCTATGCAGTCAATAAAATATTTATTCCAACTATCGTATAGGCATGTAAATGTTCCACAATGCCGTAAAGTATACACAAAAAGGGCGTTAAAATCATGTTTCTAAGAAAAGTCTTGTTTTTCGTCTTATCACATTATTTTTGATCGAGAACAGCTATTCTTTGTGAAGAAACCACATCTGGGGCTTACAATGCGAGGAAAATTGACTGATTGATGATGTGTTTGTGTTGTACGAACGATAACCAATCGGTAGAAAAAAACTAAAAAGGTTAGAACCGAATTTCGTACGTGAATAAATACTAGCTAACAAGCGGAGCGATCGCTTTTAGTTTCCAAGAGTTTAGAAGAAATCGTTGTCCATTGTTTACACAAAGATATTAGAACTCCAGTTTGTACTGTTGACTATTTCAGACATAGACACAGATAAACCTGCTATTAGGTACCTACCTGTTAGGTATAATTTCAGTACAAAATCTTGTTTCGATGAACAAATATAAATAGTCTGCTTTGTCTGTTAATCCTAAACAGAACTTCATTTATTCAAAATCCTGCCCCTGGCCATACCTGGCCTGAAAGTGCCAATCATGAGACAGTCTGTATGCGCCAGTTCGTAATTAATTTTTTTTTAAGTATAAAGAAATTGGTCGACTTCAGCAAGCGATCGCTTAGTAGCGGCCAGGTCGCTTGAAATCCCGGAATTTACTAGCCATCACGACCGCGACCTGGCACTCAATGCGTAAGCAGTCTTAAACTTAAACATATTATTTAGTGTGGCATGATATCTCTCACATTGCTCATACTGTTGACAGCGACAGTATTATAAAGCCTAAATGCGTTAAGTCGAACTTAATTGCATTTTTGTCTACAGGATGTATAGCAATCTTAACTACATCTTTAATTTGTCACAGCGTGCGTCATACATATCTCACTCAATATCCCTTTAAATCTCATGATCATCCCACGTCAGGTCACTGACCCCATCCAAGACAATAATATAGCGTGTAAAGTTTCATCATGTGCATAATTCATGTCGGGTCGCCTTCCATGCGGCGCCTATGATAAAAATTCCTCACATTTCGACCGTTAACCGGTAAGCTCGGGAATGGGGGGACATTTTTAAAACGCTTGCTATAATGTCGCTCATTTTCAGGAGACAAGTACTATAAAAGTTTTGGGTTAAGCCTCCTTGAGTTTTTGTAAGGGATGTGATCTGATTCGTAAGCGAAAGAGTAAGGATTTAACATCCTTTGAAGATTAGAACGAAATTCAGGACAAAATGAAATCAGAGCCTATTTTTGGTACCTATCCAGTGTAGCGATGGAGAAAGAACAGTAGAGATTTAAAGTCGATTTTTGATGTTTGTTTGACAAGGCGCGACAAAAAGGTGCCAATACTACGTCCTGCATCATTCCCAAAATCACGTCTCAAAGAGAATAAAATCAAACAACCCGTCGACAAGATCTCATAATAAACAGCCAACAGAATCCATACCCCAATCACGAACTAGTGAAAAACTGTGGTGGACGAGATCAAAGCAATACGAGTATGTAGCTCAAAAAATAAAATGAATATTGTCCGCAGAGCCACAGCAGTGGAGATTTGATACTACGTTACCACGTACACATTCGATTTCATTTACGTATCGGCTAGTATTTCCTTTTTTTATTTTTCAATGGACATTGTAGTGTACAGCAATAAAGAGTAGTTAATGTGGAAAGCGCCGGTAGCGCCGTCTATCGGCAGGTGCGGTCTGTGGTCAATATCTATCGTTCATTCGCTCGGTATTCGTGCACCGACCGCCGTGCTGTGCGGACGTGCGCTAGTCACATTACTAGTGAAGACTATATCTGTGTTTCATTATATACATCAACCTCAACCAACCCTTAGTAGAAATGTGTATTCTACATTGGCGACGAGGATGGGATTCGAAATTCACGTGAGTAAAGTGTTTATCAGTTTGTTGAGGGTTGAAAATTAAAAAATACAAACGGTGCCAACGAAATAAAATCCGCCAGTTAAGGACACCCAGTTAAGGAAGCTAAGCGAGTTATATAAACACAATCGAAGACGGTTTCTACTGGCGTTGCTTTATTTGTTGCCTAAAAAGTTACACAGTGTTAAAATATATTTCAAAAGAAAAGTAAAAATAGTTTTGTCCCGATTTTAAATCGTTTATTTGGAATTATCTTAATTATCTGGTTTCTGCTAGCATTGCTTTGTTTTTGCCTTTGCCTAGTGATAAAAATATATTTCAAAAGAAAAGAAAAAACTGTTTTTTGTCCCGATTTTAAATCGTTTATTTGGAATTATCTACATACTGTATTTCTTTTCCCACATGTCGACCATCGAATGCTGGAGGAAAGAGGGGAGACCAGACAGGAGGAAGGTGTGGGACAACACGGGACGGCGCGGCGCCTAGGATGAACAAATGTACGCCAGCGCCAGCTGTGGACATCAATCTTTAAGGTCACGTAATCATTCCTTATTACTTTAAACGATTGAAAGAATTTATTCAAGTCCGTAGCTCCAGGCTCACTGCCCGTCACACGTGACTGGACGGAGTTCCGGTGCTGGTGGGGCAAGGGTGTCCTGGTGTTTCTGAATCTCTGACTGCTCCTCGGGGAGTGTACTCGTGAGCATATACTAATGCATGCTTGTAGTCCGTCATTATGCCCTAATAGGTATCCAAAATACGCGCATTAACCTCTCGTAGGCCGGAAAAGCCAGACACAATAGTAATAAATGGTTTTCATCATGCTGATCCGCGTTCCTGCATACCAAAGGTTAAGAATAGTGTCTTGATTCGATACGAACAGGATTAGGTAACCAAGATATGCCAAGTGAGTTTATTCCAATAGTTTTTTATACTTATATTGACACATTGTCATTTTTAAGTAATTGTCTTACTTCGTAGTTGTGATGGTCTCTAATAAAAGTTACTTATTACCATTATGCGTACCGAACATTCTACGTATAGAACATTCGGCGTAACGGATGTTCGGCGTAACGAACATTCGACGCCACGAACATTCGGCAAACGAACTTTCGGCGTAACGAACATTCGGTGTAACGAACATTCGGCGTAACGAACATTCGGCGTCACGAACATTTGACGTAATGAACGTTCTGAGTAACGTACATTCGACTTAACGAACATTCGGCGTAACGAACATTCGGCGTAACGAACATTGTGATGTCACAAAAATTTAAGTTGAAATCCAAAGTTTTACGTTTCGAACGTTTTACTTATTGGACATTCTCAGTGTAGGTATGCGAGAACAATAATAATATACAACACTTTCGGAGCTTATTTGGTGGTACTAGTTCATGAAAATATTTCAATTCAAACATCAATAGTACCAATACCAACATAATTGCTGAACATCATCATCATCCGATTTGTTACCGGAACTTGTTTGACGTATTCTATACTTTATAGAACTTCAATTCAGTAACCTTACGTTGATCTTATCTTTGCAACATTGTTGTTAATGTCATAATTATGGATATAATTACTCCAGGTGAAACTAATTAGTTTCTTTGGCTATTTGAGCAAGGAATTTTATATTTTAAGGATCAATGTAAATTCAGACAATTATTTACAAAAAGTATTAGAAAATGATTAGGTGATTTCTTATTAAATTTAGTATTTCTGGAAATACCTACTCACATTTTAACAAGAAACACTCATCTCAGTTGAGAGAAGATTAATAACTATATCATATTCAAGCATCATAACATTCATAACATTCATGACCAAACCGATAATACTGGTAAACAATTTTGTTCGCAGATTGTATGTTCCTAGATGTCACAGAAAAACCAGCCTTCAACAGGACGACTGCTAAGGCGCCGATTGAACCATACCTACCTCCTTGCTTTAGTGCTTAATAAAGATAAAATGTCTCCAATTAATAGCTAAGAGGTTTGAAATGGTGAGGGTGATTACTCTCATATTGTCAGCTTGTAATGTTAATGGTTAGTGCTTTGCCATGTACAACAAACAGTTATTAGCAACGTACAGCTGGTCATTCAATTGACATAGGCCGCTTTTAGCTGGTTATTCAATTGACATTAGAAACTTGTAGCTGGTCATTCAATTGACATTGGCAGCTTTTAGCTGGTCATTCAATTGACATTAGAAACTTGTAGCAGGTCATTCAATTGACATTAGCATCTTTCAGCTGGTCATTCAATTGACATGGGCAGCTTTAAGCTGATCATTCAATTGACATTAGAAACTTTTAGCTGGTAATTCAATTGACATTAGCATCTTTCAGCTGGTCATTTAATTGACATTAGCAACTTGTAGCTGGTTATTCAGTCATTCAATTGACATAGGCCGCTTTTAGCTGGCTATTCAATTGACATTAGAAACTTGTAGCTGGTCATTCAATTGAAATAAGCATCTTTCAGATGATCATTTAATTGACATTAGCATCTTTCAGCTGGTCATTTAATTGACATTAGCAACTTGTAGCTGGTCATTCAATTGACATTAGCAACTTTCAGCTGTTCATTTAATTGACATTAGCAACTTGTAGCTGGTCATTCAATTGACATTTGCAACTTTTAGCTGGGCATCAAATGCTATCAAATTTACTATCAGCAGCTTATAGTTGGTCATTCAGATGACAAGTCAAATAAATAAAATAATTATTAGCAACTTGCAGCTGGTCATTCAATTGAAAAAAAAAACTGTTATTTCATTATCAGCACCTTGTTGGTCATTCAAATGACAAGTCAAATAAATTATTATAAGCAGCTCGTAGTTGGTCATTCAGATAACAAGTCAAATAAGTAATTATTAGCAGCTTGTAGTTGGTCATTCCATTGACATTAATATAAGGAATTAATGACTTATTGCACTTTCTTCTTTGTATAGATAAAATCTGTATCTTACCTTATCACTGCAGGCACTGCACTGTTAATTTATTCATTTGTATGTGTTAAAGTATACTATACTGTACTTGAACCAAATCGGTTTGTCATAAATTCATAATATTTTAAATAAAGAATATAATTTCAGTGCAAGCAAGTCAAAAAACAAAATGATTTGCAGTTCTGTAATAATATTACGCCACGCAATTAAGTTGAAACAACAGTTGCACTTAATTCATGTACATTGTAATTAAAAATAGCATTATTTTTTTAAAGCCTACCAAATGATACAACTGTATGATTCGTAAACGGAAAACATTATTAGTGTTTAAATAATAAGTAAGTAACTAATGTTTCAGATACATACCTAAGTATACCTTACATTACACAATATTTTCATGAGTTTCATGACGTTACATGTAACTAACAACTAATAGCTAAATTGGTTATAGTTTATTTTATTGTTATTGTTATAGAAATGTAAAGGTAAATGTATGTATAAGGGAAATTAATTATAATAACTTATTCACTGTTGAACGGCAGGAAATATTATGCCAATTTATAAAATTTATTTTGGAATACTGCTTTAGTGACTGAATACTTAGGTATAGCAGACAAAATAACTCATAGGGTAGACCACCATCAGACCCTTTGCTAAAACAATATTTGTGAGTACCAAGATAGCGGAATCAAATCTCAAGTTTCTAGTCTAGCATACTGTTGTAGTAGGCTAGACTTCTTTTTTATTTTTGGTTTATGGACGGAATGACTTACCAAATGGTGAGAGAATGACAAGCTTTTCAACCACAAAAATTTATTCCAATATTAGGAACAATCGAAGCATAGCATACCTAATGGGGTAGAACTTTTTACAGACCAAAGGGGAAATAGATGAATAAGACAGGGCGTTGGCTGAAATTGTGCTCGTGGCATAGAGCCCTAAATGAGAGCGACAGTAATGTGTGGACTCTGATTTTTTACTTGCCCGTAACATTAAATTGTGACTGCGTATTAAATTGCGAATCTTTTGAATAATTGCAACACCGTCAAAGATCAGCATTAAAGTGGGTCAAAGAACATTTAATTGAATTATTACGATTATTATTTTAATTTAGGTATCAGCATTTTATCTGTATAGGTTGAGTAAAATAGTATCTATTTATTAAACGGGTCCATTAAATTGAAACTGCTGATTTCTCAAAACTAGTCTAGTCGACTAACTAAAGGTAACTACTGAACATAGCTGGTAACGAAAGCGACCTAGTGTACCTTACTTAATATTGTTGTCAGTCAGCGTTATATCAGCATTCATGAAACTGTAAAATTATATGGGTTATAGGACCATGCAACTATGAAGTTGTTAGCGAAAGCTAAAATATCATGCAACAATAAAATGATATGGGTTACAGAGCCATGCAACTATCAAGTTGTTAGCAAAAGCTAAAGGGTCATGCAAATAAAATAGCTGTGAGTGCTTAATTGCAATGGCTGGCACCCGCCAGAATATTTTGAGTGCATAAGTGTATGTGCTTATCACAGATTCACTCTTTTGTCCTTACCTCCTTAATTTGATAAAACGGCAATGGATACGATCTTGAAGCAGTGACTTTGACTAGTAGTTAGCCAAAATAAATAAATAAGAGATAATAAAGATCTATGGAACGTTATTTTTGTAGGTTTACTTACCTACCTATCAATAGAAAAATATTTTTACAGGGAAGGGATAGTATAGAACAGAAGTAACAATAACTGAAATGTGTTAATATAATGAGATTGTAATTTCCATAAACATTGTTTATCGTTGAATTTGGTGTTTGACAATTTCAGATCAATATTTGATAAATATCTATTTTATGTAAACAAATTAGTCTCAATAACTTATTCGTAATTTGTTTAATGTAATAACATTGATAACAGTCAACACTGTATTGTAAATAAGATTTAAGAGATTAGCTAAACTGTGGAGTTTCTTGCGCCGCTTCTTCTCCACGGGCTATACCTTCCGAAGCGGTGGTAGATTCAAGTAAACATAAAAAATAAATTAAAACAAGAAAGGGATGTAGTGTACAGCAATAAAGAGTAGTTAATGTGGAAAGCGCCGGTAGCGCCGTCTATCGGCAGGTGCGGTCTGTGGTCAATATCTATCGTTCATTCGCTCGGTATTCGTGCACCGACCGCCGTGCTGTGCGGACGTGCGCTAGTCACATTACTAGTGAAGACTATATCTGTGTTTCATTATATACATCAACCTCAACCAACCCTTAGTAGAAATGTGTATTCTACAGACATCAGTCATTTTCTAGCATAGACAAAGAAAAGGTAAAACTAAAATAATTATATTTTATGCAGTCCGATCCCCTATTCTATTGAAGTCAATAAAGAATGAGCTAGTTATTCATCGCCAGGATATACCTACATGACTATGTAAGTTAACTTGTACAACAACAACAACTTGTTAAAGTACAATTATGTAAACTTTCGGAATCTGCTTTGTAACAGTAATTTTAGTGAAAGCAATTAAAAGAATCAAAATATCTAATGAGTATTGCTAACTACAGACACTGTAATAAAATTTTAATGACTGTCGTACAATAACATACATTGTAAACCATTCGAAATGGCAAAATTTTACGACACGCTCCGTATACAATTTTAGCATCTCTTCACGGTATATCGTAAATTAGTCGTCAAATACATATTTTATTGATTTATTATTTTTCGCCAGAAGTGTGAAATGAGAAAGGTAAATAAATAGCTTCTCATTAATTTTGTTAAAATAAATTCAGGGTGTAACAAAACACCCTAGTAATACTTAAGGGGGTGCTTCAGACCATCAATCTGAACAACTTTCACTATGGAGCCAACGTCGAGAAAAAATAAAAAAAATTTGCCATCCCATACATTTGAGTCGAAACGGTACTGCAGTTTTGTATGAAAGAGCGGATTCTTTTTCGCGATTTCGATGTTGGCTCCTTAGTGAAAGTTGTTAAGTTTGATGGTCTGAAGCACCCCCTTAAGTATTACTAGGCTGTGTTGTTAAACCCTGTATAATAAACCGGTTGGTAATTCGGTACGATATTTCCTCTAGAGTCTCGGTCTTTTGAAGTACAGGTATATTTCAAAGCGATATGTCGCTTGATACGAGAATATTAAGGCTACTCCTCCCATCTGCAAGGCTCTCTTTCTTACAAGCAAGCTTTTGCAATTAGCCATCCCGCTTCAATTGCGCGGCTCCGGTCAGAATTTTCCGTTTTCTTTGAAAACCTGTATGATTTTTTATGAATTTTCAAAAAATAAGGAAACCACATCATTTTATATTGTAATGTGAAGAATATTGTAAATTTTCATATTCTTCTGATCAACAATGTAAGAGTAAAACGGTTACAACTGGAAAAAAAGAGGTGACTTTGGAGTCGTTTTTCTTCAGTTTTATTAATTAAAATAGATTTCGAGAAAAACCACATCACTTCTCATATCCTATAGATTGTTCAGTTTTGTTTTCTGCTTAAAAAGTGCCATAGTTAATGTATAAAATGGTTACAAAGTTACTCAAAACCGGGCGGACAACCCTTAAGCTTAGATATAATAGTCGCCTTAGATCATAGACTACAATAACTATTGTGCACGTCTAGCTCTCATGAATCTAAACGGTTGTTCCATAAGCACTAGATGGTGATATCATCTGAATAGATTGAAATATTACTCTGTTATAGATGCGAGATGTGAGTAACTTTTAAAATAGGTGTACGGGTTCTGGGTTGTTCTGTTTTCGATCCGACTTGAACTAAGTAATGTCAAGGTTATAAGTGTTAAGTTCTGTTTATCCTTGATGTACAAAACTACTATTATTTGGGTGTAATAATTCGCATTTGATTTGTATACTACCATCCGACTGTGATCGCCAATAACCGACTGCCAAGCGTGGATTACGGAAACTCCATTCTTTATGAGGGAGGCCTAATGTCTAGCGAACCGTCTGCCAAGGCAGAACTGACTAAGGCTAACTACTGATTGTATAGAATTATAGTAGAATAGTAGATAAATACCCTCCAAAATACCAAATCAAGCTTGTAGGATTTATTATTCAATATTCCATTTCATTAATCAATCAATGGAACGGAATCAAAAAGTACAAAAACCATTATTAAAATTAATAAGAAACAAAAGTAATGAAATTAACGGTAGAGACATTGATGAACATTCGATTAGGAAGGTATAAAATATTATTTCATTTCATGGGGTGTAATAAATTAGTATAAGATACAAACTTAGATTGTTTATAGAAAAATCGAGACTAAAAAGATTCTTTGTAAACTTTTGTACTAGGTCCTTTTTGTCGTCCAAGACTTTTCAAAGAAGTTTACGTTGTCCTAGAGAAACAAAAAGATAATTTTAAATCTAGCAGCTAGAAAAACTAGCTCCTGAACTTAATTTTTCCGCGCAAATTAAAAAGAATAGAGTTTATTGGCTGGCTTTTATTAAATCTTTCCATTTCGTCGGTTATTCTCATTCTTTTTATTATTATCTTTACACTCAGGTTTAAGTTGTCTTTTTATTAAAGAAAATTGTTCTACGGTGGTTTTACTTTTGCTTGTACCAAAGTTATTTTTTTCTTTTAGCATTCAACACTCGGAACGAGAGATAATTTCTTATAAGAAAGAGATTCCAGATTGAAGTCATAACTTCAACTTATAATTTCAGTAACTTAACAGTAGGTAGTAGTAGTAAAGCAGAACGTACGTAAATCAACTCAACTCACTGATCACGAAATCTTTAGAAATAGAATAGGTAATGTTTTTCTTGGCTTTCTTGTAGGTGCTTTCCACCTGTTGTCGAGGCAAAGGTATATAATTTTTATCTTTCACGTATTTTACCAAAAGGTAGCTTCCATAATCTCCGTTAAAGTTTATTTTAGGCAGGAAGTGTAGGAAATAAGATTTATTTCATTGCATTTTTATGAAGTCAAAATAATATTCTTTTGTTTCCTGCAAGAAACAATCTGATCCTTAAAGTATTGTATCCATCTTACAATGACTGCAATTACGTTTATCATCATCATCACTCACACAAAATCTATTGTTCCAAAAAGGGTGCAAAAAGAAAATAATTCCCTTTGTTAACTCTCACCTCGTAATAGCTTCTCTTGTAACAGGGGGAGCTTGGTCTAACATATTTTCTTTTCTTTTTCATTAATAGAAGCATCCTCTTTTCTTGAGGATTACTCAACTGATCTGTGCTAAGCTATTCGGCTTAGTTTCTTTTGTATTTATTCCAATACGTATAGGTAATTTTCACAGAGCGGTGCGTTACGTCGCGTCACTGTGCAACGGTAAAAACTAAAAAGTTAAAAAATAATATTGCAGCCGATGACTTTTTCGTTCGCATCATAAGAACATTAATTAGTTTTATTGAAGTCGCTGTCAAGCCGGTACAATTTGCGACAGGGCTTGAATTTTTTGGCTTGGCTTGACACCGACTTCTATAAAACTAATTAATGTTCTTATGATGCGAACGAAAAAGTCATCGCCTGCAATATTATTTTTTAACTTTTTAGTTTTTTTGAAGGCGGTTTTAATTTTTTGTTAAAATTTTGTTTATTTCACAATTTTCAGTGGTGAATTCATTAGTTCGATTTAATAGTAGTGCTTTAAATTAACAAACGCACTGGTCGGCGATACGATTTTTGAAGGTTCCCCTCGATTTCTCTGGGATCCATCATCAGATCCTGGTTTCCTTATCATGGGACCTCACTTGGGATATCTACTTTCCAACAAAAAAAGAATCATCAAAATCGGTTCATAAACGACGAAGTTATCCGCGAACACACATAAAAAAAAAAAAAAATATATACGGTCGAATTGAGAAACCTCTTCCTTTTTTGAAGTCGGTTAAAAATTAACTTTAGCTCATAATATCAAATTAGTATGATGCTTGGACTTAACAAAAACTGCGGTTACTTCGTCTTGCTTTCAGATTGAATTTACTTATTTGCCCTGTGAACGATTTTTCGAGTTAACTAAGCCAAAGGTCAGTAAAACTTTTAAATTAATTATACGGACTTACACACATACAAACATAAACTCACGACCATAATCCGTTTCGGGATGGTCTGAAGCACTGCTACACCTACGAACTGTCTTGTAGGCAGTTGTAAAAAGGCTAAATTTTAGCTTATTGAAGGTGTCAAGTCGGTATGATAGAATACACATATCTTCTTTCACATATAGTTACTGATGTAAAGTTTGCGAATACAAGGGAGAAAAAGTATTAAAGCAGCAACTAGCTTCGACGTCTGGAAAGGGTGACTAGTGACTACCACCCACATCGAGCCTTAGGGACCAGGGACCCCGCTGTCATGTCGCCAAACAACCCTGCACGGGTCATTAGACACAAACAACATTTGGCAAGCATTAACTTGGACCAAGGAAACAGGTAAGAAATCTGAAGTGCTACCCGGCAACATTAGTAAGTCATTTGGGGGTAGATGCAGTGCGTACATACTGCCATACCTACTAAAATTGTTTTAAGTTGTGATGATTTTGAGTTGGTTTGAGTAAAGAAGCGGCCTACTTAGAATTATAATGATACGAGCTTTTACCCGCGACTTCTTCCGCATAAATTATGTACCCGATTTTAAGTCAGATGATAAGCTATCAAACAAAAAAGTTTCATCAAAATCGGTTCAGTAGTTTTTGCGTGATACTCAAACAAACAAACAAACAAACAAATAGACAGACAAAAATCCAAAAATTGGTGATTTGGAATCAGGGACAGGTAAAAACCATGTCGTAATTTTTTTTTGTAAATATCATCAATAATGCAATGAAATGTGTCTGTACAGACACATTTCTGTTACAGTTTTATGATAGTTTACATTTGAAATTATTGATAGCTTCAATACATGTAGGTATTAAGTAATGTACTTATACTTTGTTTCTATGCCGACAAAGTCCGATATAACGTTGGTTTTTAATTATTTTATATGATTTCTTTATTTTATCAATTAGGTTTTGACTGCATCGTCTCTACAATCATTTCACGTAACGAATATGTAATAGAGTCACATTAATGTCAAAAAATTATACCTATTAATACAATTCTGATAAAATAAATGTTGTTTACGTCTAATTCCCCGCCAGCACCTGATACTCTTACTCTTCAAACTTCCGAGAGTGCTAAACAAGATCAATGGTGAAAACGAAAGAAGCAGAATGACCCATTAGAGTTCCGATGTTATGCGAACAATAGAAGTTTTAACGGAAAAACGTTATCAATAAAGTTAGTAACTTCCTTATATAGTGAAGGAAATTTTAAAAGTTTGAACCCGACTGCAATTTTAAGCTCCGAAACGACGTCAAAAACTATCAAAGTTTGATAGTAAAGTTACTATACTTAGTCGTATGAAATATGAAAATGTTACAAAGACACGAATCTTTGAAAAATATTCTTCTTTTCGTGCATTAACCATATTTTGTTTGCCAGAAGCATCCACGTCAACCGCATTCATGCAATTTTATTGTTTTGGATGATTTTGACATTGGAATTCTCCAGTATCCGATTTCACGAAAAGGTGCGATCTCGGAGAGTTGTGAAGATATGATATTCAAAAAGACTCAAAAGACGCGTATTCACGAGAGCTGTAAAGTTCAAGAAGAATAGTTCAATTCGAGAAAGTTAAAAACGAAAAAAGTTATGGCCGAAATAGTGAAAAAAAAAAAAAACGATTTTTTTTATTTTGACGGTCGAAATTTTGGAAACGAAGAATGATATCAAAAATTTGAGAAAAATTCCTGTGGATAATTTAGTAAGCTACAATTTTAGCCTAAAACAAAGACGATCGGGTTAAGGTTTTGCCCTGTAGCCTATCCTTTTTGAGACAATATTTTTTCGAATTCCGTAGATTCATTTCCAATGTCCTCGATAGTCGTGTGAGGCACGAAATCTGTGAATTTTTGATTTGGGTCGGTGCAATAATGTTTTCAATCTTTTTGTTTTATACATTTTATAATATTGCATAACTATGTATTACTACAATTTTAATGCTATTTACAAATAGTAAAATCATGGTAAAATATCGTACAAAGCCTTAACGTTCTATTTTCGTGCATATCAGAACCAATCATGCATAATTAAATCATTCTCAGTTAATATACGTACCATTTTGATTAAAACAATAACGTGATAGAACATACGTTACCGTGAGTAACCGTAAACACGTATGTTGAAGACAAGGCGCTTACCTGTAACAAAATTAACATGTAAATTATATTAAGTTCACATACATTAAGTTATACAACAGTAATTAAGGTTATTTAAGCTGTTCTAATTTGGTTTGCAGTTGTTTTTAGGAAGAACTGAATTAAGTCCCAGAGAAGCCTTCGTCTGTAGACTTAAAAGTTTCAAGGCTTTAATTCTTCTCCTTGATTTCCCATTTTTTTTTAGTTTCAAAGTACCTAATTAGAATTTTCTGTTAGTTTTATTAATTCAAAATCAAATTAATCTAACAATTAAATGTTTGATTTATTTTTGTTAATACCTTTCTTGCAATGAATTTTTTTATAGTAGGTTTTTAATAAAACTGAGAATGAATGGGTCGTACTTCACCACTTACCCAATCTAATGATTCATGTGGAAGCAAGTTAGTGTAAGTGCTGTTAGAGTATTTTCAAGCCTCCATGAGGCCTTTTGGATATCAAAAATACCATCATCCACCGTCATAATCAGATAATTTCACCAACAAAGTTCATTCTTAAAGGTATTGAACAACTGTTTTAAAATATGATTTTGTCTTTGGAATTCTAATCCGTTTCTTATATGATTTAAACCCAACCAATTCATAATTAAGTGAGATAAAGAAAAATAATAGTTCTCTCGTACATTCTTCATGTAGTTCACATTACACCTGTTATTCTTTTGTCTCTTGCGAAACTATATTATGCATCAACTTTATTTCAATTCGAACTTAATCACGTAGGAGTAAGCTCCATAATAAAGGAAACCGTAATATTTACATGGAATTACTCCAATTATGAGTAAGCAAAGAGGCAAAGCAACGACCTAATGTATGGAGTAAATCATTTGATTAGTCTGCCCGCAGACGAGAGTAAAATTATTATCAATTAATGTTTGTTTATTCTGTCGCTGCCCTTATTAGCTTTATTACACAGAGTACGAAGCAAGTTCCTAATGTAGAGCGAAAAGTTACTTCTGCGGAAGGCCCATTATCTATATTTCTTTCTTTTTCTGTCGATACTGCGGCTTAATTTTCAATGAATGCGTAGATGGCTTCTTGACATAAGTGGAAATGTTTACGTGAGGAAAGAAGCTGATCTTCTTCTTTCGTGTCTGGATCAGAGGATCTCATGCTGTAGTGGAAAGATTAGCCAGTCACCAATGGTCGTATCGAGGTCGACTGCCCAGGGTGCGGTAGAAAACGCTGATGCGAGACTAGATTAAAATGTGAAGTTTTTTGAAAAAGTAAGAAAACTTTCTTTAAAAACTTGGTAGAGAGTAGGATTGTTTTCGTAACTAAACTCTGGGTTCAGAATTTAGAAGATAAGCCACAAGATGAGAAATATATTAGATATAAGAAAATAAATGTTGTTCAGACGATAAAAATGCAGCAAAATCTAGACTTGTATCAATGAAGCAAAGAATGCTATAACAATCATCATTTATCTAGAATCTTAATTAATCTATTTTTCCCTTTGTTTGAGTCATACCCATGAGAGCTCAGCACTTATGTAAGTTATTTAGGTAGGTACGTACGTAGGTATGTAAGTAACTGTTTAGGTACGTATCTTCTATGTAAAAATTATTTTCACTTACGTTAATTAACAATGTAAAACGCATTAAGACGTAAAAGTCGTTTTACGATCGAAGTATGACGCCGTGACAATGTTATAAAGACTCCATGGTTTAATGGTTTTAATTTATGGCCGCTGTGGGTGGGTTACAAGTTACAATTGATAGTTAACTGTGTCTTAAAATAAATTGTTAAAATTGATGACTGCTGCATCCTGAAAGGCAACAACACTTACTCCATGGTCGCCACAGAGAAATGACACTCTCCATGGTCGCACATTATGCCTTTTAATTTTTAAACAGAAAGGTTTTGTTTTTAAATCACCAGGACTTGAAGAAAGACCAAAATACCGATATAGAACTGAGAAATAAATAAATAAAGCATATTTAGTGTTGGTTTAGACAAGCATCTATAGTTGCGACTGGATGAGGTAGGCCGAACATTTTATGGCGCGTCTTGGGAGGATATGTGAAGTTCAGCAGTGGACGATCGATTACTAGCTGACGATAATAATGATTATGTTTTTGACTACCCTGACCTAACCGAACCTACCAACACTTTAAAAGTCCTAACTAAGAAACTCTACATATTCTAACAGGCACCAGCGATCCACAACCAAATAATGTACTTTCTAGCATAAGACTTATTATTCATTCTGGTTTGTGATGAGAAATAAACGTTTTATTATTATTATTTCGGCTAAACATGAACGGCACGCTGCTCTGTAAAAAGTTGTTAGTGATTCTAGCAACGTTTTTAACGGTTTCATCGACCACCCGCTGGAATATTACGTCAGTCAGATAACAAATGGGTGTAATACCTACCTATGTTTTGAAAGTCATAATTTTGTATTCAAACGTAACGAGAAATAAATCCCTAACACATAAATAGCTAAAACTTATATTTTTAATACCAAATTAACTTGAGTGCCTAAAACTTAGAAAACTATGAATCACTTAAGACGTTGTAAACTTGTAACGCGATTTTGCCTCGCAGCCCGTATGCAAATAAATGACCTAAAATTTCAAATGAACTACTTTCTTCAAATCCACAGAGCGTTTAAAATATAAATAACGAGGCGAAGAAAGGAAAGGCAGAGCAATTTGCCTAAACTGCCAATAAATTGCTACCGAAGTTCAAGGTTGTTAGAACACAAAACAAACGAGCATCATAAATGCTGATTCGCATATAAATGGGCTCTGTGAGGTAAGCGTGGATCATAAAGAACTTTCAGTGGGCCTACTTACGAAATATTTTTAGTAGCGCCAGGTTTTGAGATCCTGCACAAGTTATGGGACATAATATTACTCGTATGTTCATCCACAGCAGATAATTTTCTGTCCTGTATCAGCTTACTTCTTTATCTGTAATGATAATAGTGTATATTGCATGTCACTATCCCATTTTGTTTACATACCAAAAGGAATAGTTAAGCGAGCTGGTAGGTGGCATTTCTTACCCTTCGATCAAGGTAAAATTAATAGCATAAGTTAATAGCGTAATTACTAATTAGCCATAAGTTCAAAGCGCAACTTAGTTGAAGCATGTGCGACGATGTCATCTCGTAGGTAAGTACGTATTCGAAAAATGTTTCGAATAATGATGACAACGTTAGGCTAGCAATTTTTTATAACTTATTTTTTGTTTGAAATATTCGCGTGAGGCTCTACATTCATTTTACTTTGATCGAAATTCCTACCTAAGTAACTCAGAATTTGCAGTGTTACACGTAATCTGTGCCTGATGTTATCTAAATTTTAGGTACTGTAAATAAAGATATATACTATTTTCTTCATTTAATCTCTTTCATAGAGCAGCTTTTTTATAGGTCCATATAGAGCAGCCGATTTCGTTTACAAAACAACCATCAAATAAGCCCTTATAGAAATAACAAAGAATATTTTTTAACCAACCTACTTGTTTAATTAAATAAAAAGAAAGTTAATTAACTTATAAAACTAATCGATTTATCGTAATGATAGCGGAAGTTAATAAAGTTAATTATAAATCCAGCCTATAAAGAAGAGTCGATGAAACGTGCCATTATCATAGTTCATAATCGATTCGCCGCCAAATAAATGATGTTAGTCTTGATTCTAATTTAAAATGTATTGAAAAATTACTCTCTCCTTGTATTCTCTAATCAAATTCTAATGCAAACTTTATTATTTTCAAATTTTAATGATTATAACTAAACATGTAACAGCCATGTTGTGCTATTTCAAATCAAATTAAAGATTGAAAAATTATTTCTCGGGCGGGACTTGAGCCCGCAATCTTCTAAAGCAATTCCCCGATTTGGAAGATTGCGGGTTAAAGTCCCGCCCGAGACTTAATTTTACAATCTTTAATTTGTTCTTTATTATTTTGTAAAGGAAGACGTGCTTAGACACAAAATTCGTGTAGACGGACAAAAAATGCCTGAAGCACTTGACCGAACTGGCGGCAATGTAGCGAAGGGGCGTCCGGAGGCCATAAAAAATAAAGCACTTTGGACCGAATCCAGCTCTCGCTCCTGATTCAATCTCATTGTAAAGAAGTATTTAAAAGTTAAGTAAGAGCACTTGAATTCATTTTGTGAAACGAAAATGTTTAAATCTAGCTTTTATCAAAGGCTAAAACGCTTATCGTCTGTCTTTGAGTATTAAACCAATTCCTCTGTTGAAAGTAGAGAATGCTATTAAAATTTATCATTCTGCAAATGTTTTACTTGTATTTTTATTTCAAAAAACAGTAAACTTAAAAACATTTCTACAAATACCAACTTTCTGTGTAAGAATGTAGTTGTAGCAATGCCGACATTTAGCAATTTAAGTTTCAGGATGAAAAATTATGTACCCAAGTGTGAGTCTTTTGCCCTCATAAAAACTGCATAAGAAACCTTTATTCCATTAGTCGCCTTGTACGACACCCACGGGTAGGATTGGGGTGTTCCCCGAAATATGGAGGTAATAGTGGGGTGGTTTATAAAATTATTAGTGAATAAACCGATAATTATCAAAAATTTTTAGGTTTCAGTCTCGTCTTACCGCAACATCGTAAAAGAAAACAATGCTCGGCGTGATAATATGAAAATTGAAAAGAAACATGCCAATCGAAGTTAGCGAGTGCCCGACCGAAACGTCTATGACTCGTCGAGCAATAAACGACCACCATATTCTTCATTTATGCCGTTCCGCATTGCAAGATTACTGGGTAGTCTTGAGGTCGGCTGGGTCAATGAACGATCCACAAGACCGGGATACCGACAATTCCTTCGCCTTCGCCTACAAATCTTTCGCGCCACTTTTATTTGAAAATCGTACACAGCAATACAGCTCGTGATGAAAGATCTCGGTCAAATGGGATTTGTTTTCTTATTCCCTTTTGACTTTTCATTTCTTGGCGTTGAAAAGATATTTGTATTACTATAATTTATAATATTCCAAGACATTCACAAATGCTATTTAATCCGGTTCTCTGGTTGTGAATGGTAGATTTATAAACGTTACTTCAGAATAACACAGGGATTTTTTTATTTTATTTCAGTGGCAACGAATAGGCGAGGACGCCGAGATTCTCTCGTCCTGCCAGATACCTGTGCTTAAAATAGAATAATGCTGTCGAGATAAAAAGCTACATTTCATTTCATAGCCCACTTTAGCTGGCTGGATTTTATTGTTCCAAACAATGTGAGAGGCAAGACTTATTGCTCTTTTTCTCACGTGAAATACAAGAACGGATTTGTGCATAAATTAACCGTGTTACTAAAGTTAATTACGCATCAAGTACTTGCATGCTAGTTGAGCAGATACAATCATGTCTTTCATTAACGGCATTTGCAGAGAGACGCCAGTGTCAGGTTACCGATGGTCAAGATCTGAAGATGAGCTTGAAACATGATCCAACTTATCATTATTAGTTATCGTTACTAATTGTATAGATAACAGGGATGATGACAATTTTTATTTTATTTCTTTTTTTTAAACTGTTTGATATCTTAAACACTAAAGTGAAACAGATTTTTTAACCATTGATATCGTTGTTTTTTAATATCTTCAAAAATAACCGAAATATAAGTGTTTAAAATTTACGGTTAGAGCGAGAAGCATATATGAAGGGAGTGACGTCATACCCTCGTATATTAATACAAAAAATAACGAAGTGTCATACAAACATCTGTTTTGCATGAAAGAGATAGAAGACTATAAAAAAACGTATTTCAATCGCTATAATTTCGTTTTAGCATTTTGTGATTGAATTAAACCTTTTTTTAGAATTCGTTATAAGATATGAATTTCCAGGATCAGTCATCATCCCTATTATTTTAAAGCACTTGATAATGAACACAATAAAGTTTCATAAAAATACAGTTTTATTGAACAATCACATATTACCCAAATGCAAGATATACCTACCTACAGGGTCCTTCTTAATATGCTGACGGTTTTATTTGGAGATGATCAGACCATCAAACTGAACTATAACAGGGCCGTCACAAACGTACAGTTTGGGCCATAAACCATCATCATCGAACCTCTCGCTCGCTCTTATGGGCCTCTAGGCGAACTGTGAACATCTATACCTGCGTTGCCCATCCTTGTTGAAAGAATGTTTTATGGCCCAAACTGTACATTGGTAACGTCCCTGCTATAGGTACCTAATTTCTCCATGGGACCAACATCGAAATCGGGAACAAAAATCACCTGTTTGGATCGAGTAGGTTTGCAGGTTTCTATGAAACAGCTGTCTTTTTTTCACGATTTCGATATTGGTCTCTTAGTGAAAGTTTAGTGGTCTCATCATCCCCTAAAAAAAAACGTCAGCATATTAAGACTCTATATTTCGTTTTCTTTTTAGTATTCTGCGTTCCTAATTGATTTTCTGAATAAGCAAGCAGACACTGTTATTAGTCGAAATCGCTACGAAATATCATCATCATAATTTTTATCTATTCCCAGAATCATAATATGTTTCAACTTGTTTACTATTTGCAACATTTACTTTGTAAACTAAGAGGTCGATGTTGTAAACGTAAGAAATAGTGTGATAACTTCATTATGATTAAATAAGTGTTGCATTTTTCTGTTTATTTAAAACCCACACCTATCGACAAGGGGCCATCGACCCACTTTGTTAGTACTATTTTATTTATCAAACGTCTACAATCTAAAACGTATTCTATCTAGGGACCATAAAGATAACAATCGATGAAAAGTACATTTAACTGGATTTAAGTATTGTTACCTAACAAAAATTTAAAATTTTATTTAAAAACCTTCTCAAAACAAATGAATTATGAATGTCTATATTCCATGTATCGAAATATCTGATTGAATATGGATTCATCAAAATCGAATTACCATTTAGGGATCAAAAACAAAGGCAAAGGGCCTTCAAATTGATGCGCATAATTCATGATGGACGCTAAACGTGGTGGTCATACTGGAAAAAATAAGACGATGCATTTAAGGGGACGCTACGTTCAATATTCGTCTTCCCTTACCAAAACGGGGCTATGAAAAAGACGGTTTTGATTCCCTTACTACAATCATAAGCGACAGCAGAATAAGAAACAACAAAAGATTCTTAGAGATTCCTAGATTCTTGTTCATGTCATTTTCGTCTCTATTAGGGATAATGTTATCATTATCCCTAATAGAGACCTACCTACCTACCTACATTCTTGGTATTTTACCTAACATAGGCAACAAATATTTTGTAAAAATCAGGCCTGATTTTTACAAAATATTTCTTGCCTATGTTAGGTAAATACCAAGAATGTAGGTAGGTAGGTACCAGAAAAAATTCTAGTCACCAAGTAACAAAACTGCTTTCATAGCCCGACCGCAACAAAGTCTTATGGGGACAGAACAATGCCGGCTGAATGACGATCGTTCCCGAAACTCCCTCTACATCACGCATGCTTTTGTTTATTACTTCTTTTGTTTTTTTTTCTTTGTCGTGTAATTTGGTGGCAAGGGACGCTGCGAGAGCTTTATAAACTCGCCTATAATAAGATCAAATTCTTTTTTTTTCAATAATTTTTTATGAGACGTTGTTACGAGAATGGTGGTTTATTAAAAAGTTTTTAAGAATTTTGGTTTAAACTTTTTCATTTGGTCTTTAAAAGTATTTCTTCTAATTTTTAAAGCTTTAAGTGGCTAATTTTATTTTATTTTATTTTATTTATTAGGCACATAAAACAGATTACAGTTAAAAAAACACAAAATATAGACATTAAAAGGTAAAGCAAGCCATAATCCTAAGCATATGTGCACATCATGAAATAAGCAAAAGGTGAACAATTAGCATCGTGTGCGTGACTCTATACATATTAAAAAGAAAAAGAAAACAAGAGAATAAATTTTTCCATGCATCGAACGACAAAAAATACAACAAGGTAAAAAAGAAACAAAAATCATTTTGAGAGCTCGTTATTGGTTGGTAATTATAAAAAAGGGAACGAAATTCAGCGGGTTTTATTTCTTGGAGTCTTTCTTACATATTTATTAACATAACATGGTCACACTATTAATAAAAAAAACTAATACGTATTAAATATTTTTTGAAGAATTAATCTTTTATTTACAATACGATACAATGTATCGGGGTATTCATATTCAGAAACCATACCAAAAACTACCATTTAAACGTGACTCCAGTTCATTACAAGTAACACAACACTACACTAACCAAAAATTACAAATTGTCACAATATTTTTACAATACCGACACCCTTAAACACCTTTTAGAAACCACAACAAAAGATTGTATCACAATTGTATAGTTATACAAAACGGTTCCCGTTTAGAAATATCCTAAAAACCGCATGCGACGACTTCGTGAGAAGTCGGGAACAATCGGGTACAATCGTAAGCAGTCGAGAGCTGAGTGTTGCCGTTTTAGCGACTTTTTCGCTAGATCTAGCGGAATTTTGACGTCTTAGCGACTTTTTGAAGAATGTATAGAAATGTACCTAAAACAAGCTCAAAAAGTGAAACCAAAAAAACGACACCGTGTTCTAAATTTGTTCCTTAAAAACTACACCTCGCCGCCAAAACTCATAAAAAATTCCATTTTTCATTAGGTGCCAAAAATTATGTTGCGTTCTTGCGTTTGTTTAGAGTTATTCTTCTATAGTTTCAGTTTCAGTTCTTCAGTTCTTTCTTTCTTTAGTTATTCTTATTCGTAGACTTAGACCGTAAAAATAAAATTTGCGGTTTTTAGCGACTTTTCATTACCTGTGTATTTCTTCATAGTCAATATTAATTTTTGAGTAAATTGCCAATACAAGACACTCTTGAGGGGGCAATTCCTTTATGATGACCATTTGACGTGGGAGCGCACAGTATATTATCGACCCCAAAATCGTACGTGGCCCTGTTTTTACCGAAAATAATTATTTAATTTTAACATTTTGAATACATCCATGAGTAAAACTGCCGATTATCTACGATTTATAATTTTTGAGAAAAAAAGACTGAAAATGGCCTATTTTGTGTGCCAGTTATCAGAAAATAAAATCCTGTGAAATATCTCGTCAGACATAAGCTTAAATTCAGACAAAGCTCAAAATAAATAATTCGAAACCGCAAATGATTGATTATTCATTAAATTATGTAATAAAGAAAATAAACGTTTTTTTTACCATAATGTTCTCTTTTTTTTATCTAAGAGATCTAATTAAAATTTTTGACGAGTTCTAGCGGATTTTTAATGTACCTTTTTCATAAAATCTAGCGACATTTTTTTTATTGCGGTTTGGGGAGTTTCTTTTTCCCTAAGCGGCAACACGCCCAGTCGGGAGTCGGGAGTCTGAGTCTGCAGGTAACAGTGTCTTGTGAAAACAATGCAAGTGGCTGATCCGGCTTTGTTGTAGCGAGTAAAGAAAGACCGGATCTCCTCCCAGGAGTCCTGACAGAAATCTGTAGCCAACGCTTTACCAAAGTATATGTACTTTGGCTTTTCGAAGGAATATGGCTTGTAGGACATCGTATGTGAAAAGAAAATGTAGAATTGTTCTGTAAAAAATATTTCTTTCTTCGTGACTTCCAAACTGTTTTGTAGCATATAATGAAATATTTAGTTATAAATAGCCAAAAAATTTTGCTAGAGAAAAGCCAATTACATTTTTTAAACACCATGTAGAAACCAATTTTAACTATAAACACACACATACATACACATATTACATTTTAAAGTTTCAGTATCGTGTTTAAAAAAAAATCATTTACTTTAATTGGTTAATGTCCAAAATACAGGGTGTCAAATTAAATACGTTACGTATCTTAGGGGATGCTTGCTTCATACTATCAAACTGAACTAATTACGGAAAGAAATATAATATCAAAACAGCTACTTAGAAACGAAATTCAGAAACGTAAAAGTACAGAACATCCGAATTTTTTCTCGATTTCGAAGTTGGCTTCATAGTGAAAGTTGTTCAGTTAGATAGTCTAATCTAAACCAAAGTAACGCATTTTATTTTACATCCTGTATAATCAAACTTCTTTTGTATTGAGGGCGCTAGAGAACACATCCTCTTAATTAATTAATATTCTCAGTCATTAAATGCAACAGAAGAAAACAAAAGCTGACGAATCATAACATTGTAAATCCGATCTCATTTCACAACAAAGTTTGATGGCAATTCAAGAATACGGCAATAACTTCGCCCAGACCTCGGAAAGATACAGCTGTATTGTTTTCGAAACAAAAAGCAAGACATGAAGTGTAAAACTACTTCATTATCTTGCTTGTTAATGAATTAAACCCGGTTAAACACACATGTGTATAAATAGAAATAATTAGTGAAAACAATTGTACGTATCTATACGTAAATTTTTATAGCAGAGAAAATGTTCACACAAATTAAAAAAGAAATAAATTTAAGTTAATAAGCTCTTTGGCTAAACAGAGAATGTGACTCGACATACATACATACATACATAAACTCACGACCATAATCCCTTTTGGGATAAGAAACTTTGCTACAACTACCAAATATCTTTTAAAGAACGCAGTTGTTGAGGCTTAAGTACCTTTAGCATATTATAATGTGACTCGACTCGAACATGTTAGCCCAGTCATTTTACGTTTTCAGCCGGGACTAATTAAGAATTGCAATTTTTCTTTCGTCGTGTCATTTCGGGCCAATTTGGGCCTAGAAATATTCCAAAATTAAAAAAAAAACAGGTCAGCAACATTCCTAATTTGAAATTTTGCATTTATCTCGTTCTAAAAAAACCTGACGGTAATTTTTTTTAATCCATCAAATACGGATTAAAATTTTTGTCTACTTAGAAAACATTGAAAAATACATTTTTATTTCTAATGAACAAAATCATTTTTTAAATTCCGATGGCTATTTTATTGCTCAAATGTCATTTAAATTGTTGAATCTTATTAAAATGAGAGCATTCGTATTAAAATTATTAAGTTAAAAGCCTTCTGGGGGGTACAATTTGGAATTCTATGTTGCGTAGTGATATTTTTAAATATTTTTATAAACAGTCTTTTTGACATTAAACGGTACCGATTACAGTTTAAAAGTACCATTCATAATTACTCCCCACCTCTCCTAACATAAAATGTAAAATGACTGGGCTATGTATTAAATCTAAATAAGATATTTAGACCAAATCAAGCTTTATGGATTGAACAATTTGCTACAGTCACGTGCTACGAAGGAATCTATACACAGTTATTAATGTAGGTACGATTTATAAATAGCGAACAATTTTTGCATGATTGAAAATAAAAAATCAACAGGCTTTAATGCAAAGTTACGTCGAACTGAACATTTTCAATCAACTGTTATAATTCAGAAATGTAGCTACAATATTTTTTGCAGTCGTAACAGTTTTTTAGTTTGAAATTCAAATAATAGAGAGTCGAGCTAAGCTTTAGGAATGCGGCCGTGTCGCATTTGTAATTGTGCCAATTGAGGAATATTTCATTTAATTTAAAGGCGACGATGAACTTTTATAACGGGAAAGCTTTATTACCCTTTTCAAATATCATAATGACGGCTGCTACATTGACAAGTCTTAACGTACTAACTTAGTTCCGGGATCAACTTGAAAACCTTTATATCCCCCACCATCCCACTCCTTGCGTCTGTTTTTCCGAGCAAATACAATCAGGATATTTTGAGAAAAGAATTAGGAGACTCTTTTTTTCTTGGTGAGTACGTTATATCCTCGGTTTCTTCAACCTTTTCCAAAAGGTGAGCTGAAGCCAAGCGTAAGCAATATTTTTACCCCGGTCTTCAAATATCCGGTCACTTTTTGGATGGTATTTCATCTCGAGCGTCTCCGTGCTCCGGAAGGCACGTTCAGCTGTTGGTCCGGGATATTTTGCGATAGGTAGGTGTAACTATTCGTTAAGCCAGGTCAAATGCCTATTGGCGGTTCAAAAATTATCTGACATCAAGTTGACCACTGACTTGCCTCCATCAATCCGCACTGTACCCGCGTGGTGGAGTATGGCCTACTTTCTCTCACCCTTATTCATGAGAGAAGGCCTTATTTGAAATGCAGTGGGATCCAACACTACAGGCTATAACTAACTTTTTCTATCAATAATGGTGTGTTAACTTCTAATTACTAACAACTATAGATACAAATGCACATGAACAAGAAGTGCTAACATGATTCAGTGTGAAAACAAGTATTTAGGTATCTAAAATTTAGTCTAGACCCTTTGCTTCATATTAAAACATTTCATGAACGCAATATCAAAATGCGTATTGTGTATAATTTTAATTAAGCAAGGATTGACCGCAGCTGTTGCTCGGTTAATGCACTTTAAAATTTCGACTTCCTCTGACCCACGTCGGGTCCCTAATTGTCCCCTTTATTTATTCAGAGGAGTGATACGTCATCCACACCAGTGCTCCGGATGCATTACTAGTTAGTGTCAATAAATGTTGCCCAAAAGTACACACTTATTAACAGCTGAGTCACTGGATGGGAACGAGTTACTGTGTTGGGTGAAACAAATAAATGTTTCTTCTTTGGTAACAGTGCTACAATGAGTACTAAAATGTTGCATGTAGGTATACGAATTTTGACAAATGTAGGCTTAAAACATGTATAAGTACATACAATTTGCTCACGCCTTTGATTTTAAACTAAAGTTAAATCAAAGGCTCCACGCCTATGTACCAATGATCATACGATGAAGGTCAGAGAACTAATGTGGTTGACATAGCTCAGAAAATTTGTAAGTTGAAGTGGCAATGGGCTGGTCATATCTGCCGAAGAACTGACAACCCATGGGGTGTCAGAGTTCTAGAGTGGAGACCGTGAACTGACAAGCGTAGTGTAGGAAACCCTGCGGCCCGCTGGACAGACTACCTAAAAAAGATAGCGGGGAGCGACTGAATGAAGAAAGCTGAGGATAGAGTTTTGTGGTGCGCCTTGGGAGAGGCTTTGGCTTTGTTTATTCAGTAGTTCGGCAGTGGACGATGATAGGCTGATGATGACGATGTCCCACTGAGATAGGCATAGACAATAGATCTGCACACGATACGATTCTGACACAAATCTCTTGCCTCTTCAACATCCATAAGTCTCTTCATATATGCTCTTCAGTTCCGGATACCTACATTTATTATCCTGTCGTCATATAAAATAGAAGAGAATAGAAAACTTTATTTTCAACCAACTTGTATAAATAATCATCCAAAGAGAAAATGTTTAACCTAATTTGAACGGATAGTAACATAAAGTAAAAAATAAACAAATGTAATTTATTCACACGGATAATACAAGCAAACAAAGCTTATGGAGATGGATAAACAATAATGTTTTATCTCATTTGTAACAGGAAATTATGACTCAGTGAAGGTAATGTGAGTATTCATCGTCATTCTGAAATTGACTTATCAAATTCGCTGACTATGGTTTAAAATCATCATTTAACCATGGATGGATCACTTTTAGTAATAATTTGTGTACTGTCTAAACGTACCGTCTCTATTATAATAACGAGCAAAATGTTTAAAATTATACAGGGTCCTTCTTAATATTCTAACGTTTTTTCATGATCAGACCATCAAACTGAACAACTTTCTCTATGGGACCAATATCGAAATCGTGAAAAAAATCGGCTGTTCCACAAAAAACTGCAAACCTATTCGACCTAAATGTAGGTATGGGATGGTATGGGACACCTGATTATTTTTTCACAATTTCAATATTGCTCCCATAGACAAAGTTATTCAATTCATACAAATATTTTTTTAGAAATTCATTCATTCTTTCTTTTTAATAGGGGATGCCGTTTACTATCGCATACATACATTAAAGGCGACATTTTATGACAATTTGAACACCTTTCTGTTATTCGTAAAAGAAACGATTGATGCTACATTAGGAATTAAATCTCTAACTCGAGCTACAATTGTCGATTCTGTATGTAAGTACAAACTATTTCCAACAGCTCTGTGCTTATGAAATCGACCGCTGTCGTTGACGCTCTCTACCACGACACGACACGTAGTGAAATTATCACGTAACTACTAAGTAATTCTAAACAACTCCATTTCCATTATTTCAGTCCTATTCAGACCCCATAAATGGTAATGATACTAACGTTAGATACTTACTGTTCCAGACGTATACCAGGATGTCCCTAATTGCGGGATCTTGTTGAAAGAGACCGTAAACAACCGCTTGATGATGCATTAACGCCTGTTTTACTTAAAAACGTATAAATTTTATGAGAACTAAGCCCCTAATGGTATATTTAGTGATCTTTTATTGGCTACTGGTGAAACTGAAATGAGGATGCTTTTTTATAGTGTTTAAGGCTCGTTAAGGTGATCCGTTTCGTCATTTCGGTGGTCTTTTAATGTATACACAGAAATTCAGCGTTAATTAAAAGAAGCAATTCGTTATAAAAATGACGTAAGTATTTCAATAAACAGCATGATAAACATTAAAACGATATTTTGTTTGATACAAAATTATCAAAATAATCCACTGGGTATATGAAAATGAAAAATATTAATTTATAAAAGAAGCAGTACTTAATACAACAACAAATACGACACGAAAGGCAAGACTTACTATAAGATTTTACGAATCGGATACGTTACCTCAGTGAACCCGTATACATACATGTCTTTCAGTTTACACATAACTTCAGCGTTATATAATTTTGAATTTTAAAAAGTACTTATTTCCTAAATCATTATCTAGTCATAATATCATAATACAAGTACAGGGTACAGGCTAGATACTGGTACTATAAATGTGACTACATAATTTGTGTGACAATGTCTAAGATATTTATTTATTTTATTTATCTGAATAGTTTTGTTTGGGAAGAGCCATCTATTAAATAAGATAAAAAGTCATCTATCATGATGCTGACAATTCTCACGGTAGGCTATTTAATTAGATAAACTCTCACATTTATACTAGAAAGAAAAATCGAAAAAATATTCGAGTTAAAGTTAAATTTTATCGCAAAAGGGCGTATCGAGCCAGTTACGCTACAAGCAATTGAAGACATTAATTTTAATACGAGACAAAAGCAAGTGGATGCCATTAATATTTATGAAACTGACAGCCTTTAGTTGCCTTATCATTGTGTATAACTCATTAAAGTGAGAGTTATCTCAGTATCTACCTACATAGATCAAAGCAGCAGTTCCAACAAACTTGGACTTTATCTTAGATTATTCGAATGTAATTTTGCAAGTTTCTGGTTTCCATCACTATCAAAGCCGTAACTGAAACTGAAACTGACCGTTCAACTCGAATTGGAAATAAACCGATTCAATATGAATTACTGCCATAGAATTTAAGATATCAAGATAAACTCCTAGGTTTTAGTAAACTACTTAGGTAATAAAATAGTTGATTCCATTTGTTGTGCTCCATAGAGTCCATCAACAAAACCAATATTAGAACTGAAAGCTGAAAGTTGTTCAACAATAGTTTATGTGTAAATACTTCTGTAGAAAACTAATACTATTACCTACTCTAATAGCCCGATCTTTATCGACAAGGCAACTAAAGTAACTTGCCAAAGTTAGCACCACAGTAAAGCTCCTGACTTCGAGCACCTTGCAACACAGAGTTCAAAAAATATGGCCAGTCATCGAAACTTCTGGAAGCAGGCAACTTGGAAGGTCGTTAACCCCACATTAACCCTGGGGTCGAGTGGTTATCAGCTGGCTTATGGCCAAAGTGCTTTCATACGAGGGTTTGAGGTATTGCAATATCTGCAGCAACTGAAAAGGCAACTCTCAAAAATTCATAAAATAAGTTTGGATTAAATTAGTTTTTTACAAACAGGATCACGCAATCCTTGTTACTAGAGTAGGTCAGTGCAGGATAAATTGAAGTATGACATTTATAGAACAAGTGTGAGTGTTGTTAGAAGGGGAACCAGCGTATGCTAAACGTATGGGCCAAGTTAAATCTACTCATACCTACGCGAACTACCTACCTAAACGTTTGTACAAGATGTAATTAGCACAATAGATCGTCTATTGGGCTAATTTCATCTGCCACGCTAGAATTAGAACAAAGTAAGTATTTTGAAACATACATAACATTGATTTAATATCGGCAACAATTGATCATGATATTAATAAGTAATACGTAACTTAACTACTAATTAAATATGATTTTAAATCTTAATTTAATCAACATTATTTTGGTCTTTCCTTTAAATTAGCAAACATTTAAGTTAATTACGAATTCCTAAAATTGGATAACATTTATCTCAAATCTCAATAGGAATAGCTCCAATTCACAAGTGGAGTTTTCGTAATCGAAGGTAGGTAGGTCGATATATTCCTGTAGTCAATTATTAAAATTTACCCGAAGCAATTAAAATTCAATAACCCATTTTCAAGTTAATTGCGTTTCCACATTTGATTACTCTAAACTGGTTAATGTTTAATCAATTAAACGATACTTCAGTTGAATAACGATCCGTTTATCATACTCTCGTGATCGAAATAGCTGCGTTTAAAGATACCAATGAATCATTTTGAACATTATGAGAAAGAAGATAATTTGAGAGTGCTGCATTAAAATTAATCGGGGGCGCCATTATTATCGATATAACTATAAGTTAGCTATATAATAGTATGATGAATTGCGATTTTAAATTTTCCTTTTCGTAACCTTTTTTGGTTAGAAAATTGAATCATCAAGGCAAAGATTAGGTACATCGAATTACTATTATAATCCCTGCTACCTTATTTAGGTCATTGGTCCAGCGGGCCACAGGGCCTCCCACACTATACCTGCCAGTTCGTGGTCAGAACTCTCACACCCCATCGGTTGTCAATTCTTCGGCAGATATGGCCAGTCCATTGCCAGGCCGAGGATAGAGTTTTGTAGAGCGCCTTGGAAGAGGCCTATGTTCGGCAGTGGACGATATAATATGATAAGCTGATGATGATGATGACTATTATTACAAAAAAAAGTATTCTATTTATAAAATATTGGAATATACGATACTATATTGGAACGCAACTAGGCATAAAAGAAAATCCACTCTCAGACGTTGTAAAATGGCAGCTAAAGGCAAAAGCTACTAACTTCATAATGAACTTAACAATAAAATACAACAAAATAAAGAAAAACACAATAAAATAACGGACAATGACCGCGGAGATGCAGATAGTGAAGATTCGCAAGAAATCATTAGCAACATACAATTATACGGAATCGAACAATGGTGGGAAAGATCTTAGAGAACGAAAACTTACTTGAGAGGTCTTTTGTGGGAAAAACAGGGCAAATTATTGCATTTCTCCTGAACAACTCTTTTTGCTTTGGTACAATTTATTGTCTTTCACAGACCGTAAAATTGCGTTTAGCATAACTGTTATGGGATCTGATAAATACAATTAACTTTCGATTTCTGTTCGATAAATCATAACAGCGTACATTCCATTATCGATAAAAAAGCGATTAATGTTTTCATTGTTCAAAATTAAATAATAGAGTGAATATTTTGGTCCTTGGACCGACAAGGTTGATAGAGGCTAGTAAAGTGTAGAGAGAACTCTATAGTAATTTTTTTTTTGCTTACAGCTCCTCACAGAGTATGAGTATATTAATATCATAACCGACTACTTAGCTGCTACAGTAGAATATGACATTTATCATCATCAGCCTGTACACCTACTCTACTTCAGGACTCAACCCACCTGTCACAATGGATGGAGATGATAATAATGCGAAGTGTATGAAACGACCTATAAATGTAGGTACAAGAAGCAAGAGGTGTCAGGATCGTAAACTATGGCGATCAATGTTGTCTCTGCCGACCCTAATAGGACACAGGCGTGAGTAAATATATATACAGGGTGAAATTTATATCATTAGCATCCTTTTAAACTAAGAATCTACCTACCCATCAAACTGAACAACTTTCAATGTGGGAGCAATTCAAACGGAGCAAAAAAAAAATCAGCTGGTGCATACATTTGAGTCGAGTAGGCACTGCAGTTTAGTATGGAACAGCTGATTTTTTTTTGCTCCGATTGAATTGCTCCCATAGTGAAAGTTGTTCAGCTTGATGTATGGACTCTTAGTTTAAAAGGATGCTAATGATATCAATTTCACCCTATATTATGATATTATAATTTTGGTGGCATATGCTTCGATTTCATTATTTAAGGAAATAACTTTTCATCTTGAATCTAGGTATTAAACGACTATATAGGTCTTTAGGTACAATATTATATAATAAATAGCCGACATAACCGGCCAAGTTTACAATTGTTATCCAGCTATTAACTTTAAGAAAATGCCTTAACTGAACCGAAAACATCTTAAAAACCAATTTCACAAATATTTAATGCCAATTAGCCTCTGGATGAGAAAAGCTGTTCAGAACCAAATAGGGATAAAATCGTTGCCTCCTCAATGGGAAAATTTGGAGCAATTAGGAAGGCAATTTCTTTCGCATTCACAAAAAACGAGTTATTTATACTATTTTGTACGTAGTCCTTGTTTCAACTTGTCCTACCTAGTTTTCGTTCCATTTATCACGTGTTGAAACACGACAGCTTACATTTATACATTTCACACGTGTCCTTCCGAAAATTTTGTTTTGTTTTGTTTTGTATCGCAAGTAAACGAGTTTTATAAGGTTATTTTCTAAAAGGAGACGAAAATTGCGTCGAATTTAATTTATCCTAATATATATCCTATATATGATAATATATTTATAATAATAATATCCTAATAATAATATCCTAATATATGATAATATATTTATCCTAATATAAGTATTTTGCACAGCTTCTTCTATCGAGTCGATGGGTCACACATGGGTCGAATTGTCAAATAAAATCGCCACATTATTAATTTACAACACTTTTTTTTGGTTTCTTTCTTCGCTCCAATTGAAGATGTAAATGTTGTAGAAAATGTTTAATTCAACTCTAGAAAATTAATAGTTAAGTAAAGACATGCTGCACAAGGCTAATGCAAGTAAGAGTATTCGTAATGTCGTACCTAACGAATTTGAACATAATTATTATTTTGTGTATGACAGTCAAGCAAAGCATTTTATAAAAGTAAATCTTTGATCAAGAATAAAAAACTAGATATACAATCAACGCGATACAAAAGTAATGAATTAATGATCCTCTAATGAATATCTGAGGGTCTTTTTGACATAGTATTGCTATTGCTACATAATCTCAATTATAAATATAGCTATTGCGGACAATTTTTTTTTTCAGATTTAGGCTGTACATCTCCTACTTTTATATTTTGATCAATGATGGAAATACAGACAGACATTCAATTATTTGGACGCATATAAAAGATCCATTTGGGCGACCTAGGTCTTTTTCTATGCCCGACATTTTTTTAGAATGTCGTCTTTTTACTACGCTATAAATCTCTCGTTCGAGCTATATAATATAATAGATACGTATATGTGATAGTTTTTGTAGAGTTAACCATATCGTTGCGGTTTCGTATCGAATACCACAGTTCTCGACATGGTCCATGACCGTGACTAATTTACTAAATCAAATTAGTGCCTCTCTTACACAGTTTTGTTATTATTGTGGCACGATAACTCTACGCATAGAAAACAGTACTATGACTACAAACTTACAACGTTAAAAGGTGTAAAATTGTAAATAGAGAAGACCAACTTCCTTGTACGATCCACCAGTAATTACCGATGTTAGCCCGAGCTATCATTTTCCGGGTCGTCAACGAAAAGCCGGCTACATGTAAATTCAACTACTTAATTAGACCAGCGTCGATACACTTTGTAATCATCCTACAATTACTGCGATGGTACTTTGCTAAGACTTTGCTCTATAAACGTAGTAGGTCGAATAATTATCTCTGAATAGATTAATACAATCAATATAACCATCAACATATCTCTAATAAATTTTGTCTCCTTTAATAAGGTGAGCCTTACATCAACTACAGGCTTACAGGATTGTTTGATCAGTTCATCACCCAAAAATTAATGCAAAAGAAAATACGAGGGCGACACTGAAAGATTCAAGAATGGACCAGTTAGTGACAATGCCAAAGAAAAATTTATTTTAATTAAGAATAAGAAACTCTTTATCAACCTATAGCCGAAGATTTTATTCGTTTGTCATTTGTTTTAACGATTTGGCGGCAATTCGAAAAGTACGTGTCGCGAGGCAAAACGAATTTAGCAGAGAAAAATGTTTTCTCCCCAATTTATTACGATTTTCGTCGTGGTCCTAGTCCATAACAAAGTTAATGATAAACTTCGATTGGTATTTCATAATGAAGCCCTGTCCCTTGACACTTGTTTACAACTGGTTAAATGAGTTTAGGCATGATCGGAGTAATCTCAGTGATGATCTACCTGGGAGATGTCGTTCAACGGCGACAACTGAACAAAACGCCAATGCTGTGCAGCTCATGAGAGAGGCTGATAAGAGAGTGACCTACCAGCAGATTCAGGCAAGCTTCAGCATTGATATGAGTCAAGTGCAAAAGATCCTACACGAATATTAAGGCGTAGGGAAGCTTTGTACTAGACGAATACCCCATAATTTAACCGATTTCAATAATTTCATAGTAAAGCAGAGGGGGTCCACTGCTTCTCACAGAGGTTCCATTGAACGGGACGATACATAAAATGGAATGGAGGCCACTTCTAAAAATATTAAAAGTATTACCAACCTCCTACTTCTATACACTTTTTATTGTATTCAAAATCACGTCAACCCTTTTTGCTTCGATGGCAAAATTATAGTCTTTATCCATTGGTCAATAAAATCTGTGGTCAATCCTTTAAAATGTTCTCACCAGTCGACCAGAATCTCATGAAAAGAAAAAAAGTAAAAAAATTTAGATTTTCACATGGAGGTATCATGTCAAAATGTTATAGTCAAAGTAGGCCCTGTACAGACTGAGCCTTTATACAGCGACAAAAACGCGCTTTTGTCCATCGCATGACTGAATCGCTTCACTAGCAATTATTAGGCGTTTGTATTGATTCAAACGCATGATTGTAGTGATGCACACACATGTTTATATTGATGCACACGCGCATCGCATGTGCATTGTGGCAAAGGCTGTCGACAAATAACTGATCAAATATTACGAAAGTTTAGCATCGTGACTGTACCGCGTTTGCATCTATGCTTTATCGTGTTTGCATCAATGCTGCATCGCGACTCAATCGATGCTTTTTGCAGCACTTCTGCGCCGCAAAAAATCGCAGTGTGTAAAAGGCCCTAATCTAATTACCCCAGTATTGCTTACTCTAAAATTTGATTTCCCTATTTTTCATGAGATTCTGGTCCACCTATAATGACTATAATCATATTCGATGAAATTACAGTCATGCCATGATAACAGAGACGCCCCAACTCGCCCGAAGGAAAGCACAAAATGGAAAAAGGTTTGTTTCACAGCAATAGCTGAGTACCTACTACATATCCTTTGGTAATAGTGGTCTGGTCATGGAATCTACAAGTTCAAGCATGAATGATGTTACGTAGACTCTTAACCATCTAGGTTATGTCCACTCACTGTAAACAGACGAGCATATAATTATGGAGTAATGAACTTTCATAATACCTACTTTATTTTATTCTAAACAGTTCTGCTAATGTGAAGTCTTCTTTTTAAGGTTTTGAAACGAATATGTAGTTAACCTATCCCCTACCAACCTGTATCTGTTACCTGTTATCTCATATTCCTATAGAAATGTCTTAATTTACTAACAAAACCTAACCTAAAAACTTTACCTAAGTCTTTTCACTTTATTGTACACATCCAAACATACGACATTATACTATACATAGTCTTAGGTAATGTTTTGTGTGATAGGTAATAGGTAGGTACCAGGTAGGTAGTAGAAAAGACGGCAGCAAAAATTTTCAATTTACGAGTTTGTGACATAGTCACCGTTTTCGTAAGTCGACCATACAATATACTTAGTTATATTCACAAAGTTGTTGTAGGACAGAAAGGACAGTCACCGGGGAACTTCGTAGACTTTATTTCAAGTAAATAAAGGCAACCCCGTCAAGGTCCAAGGCGCACGGACGCGGACGGTCCGAGTGTCCGACACACTCTGGTTGCTGTTCACCGGACCTCGCAAACCCGTTGTCTTTCACTTCTCTATTTATACTGCGAGCTGGGAAACTTCCAGATGCTAGCCTTTAGTAAGCGACACATCGGTTAACAAGAAAAAGTAGTTTTAAATCTTCCCCTCATTGGTATTAAGCGGTTTAGATGCTGTTAAGTCTGTTTCTGTTTTTTAATCTAGATCGACGCTATGATTTCATAAATTATTACGTCGCATTTCTGCAGCAGAATTTCTTTGCATAAGACAGAGTTCCTGATTTGCATAAGTTTTGTTCATTTCGTAATAAATTAAAATAGTAAAATGCTGCAAGTGAAGCTACAAAGAGAACCCGTCGTTTGTCACGAGCGGCCCAATTGCGCTGATTTACGACGACTTTTATTTTTGATGCTCGCGCTCGGCATTTCAGTCAATTTACGAAGTCATATTGCACAATGCGATGTGACATTTTATGTTCCTCGCTAATTGTCGATTTCAAGCTCGTATGCACTTATATTAATGATCGTTCACTGCCTTCATAAGTCATCTTATTTATTCTGACACACCATTTCTTATCCGTGAACATTTATTTCATACTTACACGAATAAGATAATAAAGATGTTTCTCTTCGAGGATAAAATACCGCAGTATCTATCTTCATGCCACTCATAAGTCAACATTCAGCGTTTGTTGCGAACATCCAATTTTATTGCCATGTCTGAATAAAATGAATGTTACGATCAGGTTCTCCTTTGTTCAGAATCCAAAGGCTAAAACATATCAAAGTCAAGTACGATTCTATCAAAGTGTCATCGTCTCAAAGGCGACAATACTAATCAACGCCGACCACATCTTTTTTCCTAGAATTGCCATCTTGAATACGGGTCATTGGTGTTTCACATATGCCATGGGTAGAGTACAGCTGCAGGTATGTAATCCAAAGAAAGTAGAGCCATAATTATGACATGAAATTCGTAGTTAACTGTCCGTCACAGTCTGGTGACTGCGTCAAAGGGAATTCACTCTACCGAAACAGAGTCGCTTTTTAAAAACGTTAGGAAAAAAAAACATGACAGACAATAAAGAAAGGCTTGACCTGAGTAGAAGTTCCCAGTCAGCCACCGTAAGTACGTAAATTAGAAAGCAATCTATATTGATTTAGTAGCAAAATGACTTACAAGCTGGAATTTGTTACTTAAGCCTGACTAATTTAGTATTTTCGAAGGGAAAAGCAGAACTGAATTATTCGTTACAAACTAAATTTAACGGTGGTTGTGGTTTCTCAGTAGGTACAAAATTTTATTTTAATGGTCATGCATGACTCGTGAGACGAATGTGTTGTAATTGTAAATATTTTCTGTAGACACTGACCACAAAGAAAAAAATAATGAGTAAAATACTTGTACTTATGTAGTAGGTATCGACTGTGAAAATGTCATGTTGGTTTCATAAGAAACGTTAGATCTAAGCGTTTCTATTTTTTTTTAGATAGCGAAAGACGATCTTTGATTATTCAAATCTAGGCGATACATACTCTAAATAATTAATCGTAAAATGTTACTGTTATCGAGAAAACAATTAATTATTTATCACCTAATTACGGTCAAGAAAGAAGTATATTCATAATTATTATTCTATATCAAAATTGAAGTACCTATGTAATTTCGAGTAACTTATCATCATTGTGCAAAACCAGTGTTAAAAATCCAATAAGAATAAATACAATAAAGCTGCGGTAGCGAAAATGTCGCATAATAATCGCAATGGCATTTCCCGTCGATCACAAAACCGGTACTGAGAAACGAAGGTGGACACACCGGTTATCAGCAATTCAGTATCTACGAGTATATGAAAGCGATAACGATATTCAACGGTACTAGGAAAAACGGATATATGCATCCTGGAAAACGATGTGGTTTCCTCGGAAACTGGTTAGGCGGAAAGCATCTTCATACTTCCGTTGTTGAGAGATCTATATTTTCAAGGGTAATAATTAAATTAATTAATCAATAGGTCGACGGATATTTTTGTAGATGTCGTATTGGTGTGGCTGGGGGGATGATTTTGTCTGTTTTCGAACCGGTTTTTGATAACCAAATTATTACATTTAATATAGTTTAAATAACAGTCTAGATACGTTCTTTCTGCAGTGAATTTAACCGTTGAAAACACGATTCTATTAAATTCTATTAAAAAAGAGGTCCAAAGAAAGTTCGATTTCAGATTTATAACCAGTTTTACAAGAATCACTATACGCCATTTCTTCTGAATATACCATCATTTTTTAAAGGTAATCAACACCCAAGAGAAAAGATATTGATGAAAAATACGTTTTTTTGCGATCTTGCTTTCAATTGAAGCAGGATAGCAATTGCAAACGATTGCTTGTAAGAAAAAGACGCTTGCACTAGAGATGCCTAGCCTTAAGAATGTTTTTTTAATCTATCAAATTAGAAACACCGGGCTTGATATGATTAGCCTATGATGATTTTTGTGCCTCTTGTAAAAAAATTCTGCATTTTACTTCTTATACCTATAATATGTTTTGCTGTAAAATAAAGTATATTTGATTGATTGATTGATCAGCTGTATTTCAACATTTGTACTAACATTTTTGTAATTTACACAAAATTTTAATTGTTAGCTCGAAATTAGTGGATGATCTTTTCTCAAAACGTTGAACCTTTGACCTTTGTGTTAAATTAAAACAATATCAATACCAACAACAAATCTAAAACATTGATAATTACATTTTTGCACTGATATTGTCTGATATTGCATTGATAATCTTCACCTCGTGCTAACGTGTTTAACAAACTTCATTTTTATTTGGGAACTACCTGTTCCTGATAAGATAAACCCTTATCACTGGATGACATAACCCAGATCCGTAGAGTCCAGTTGTTTAGTGACTCATTCGAAGCATTATTGTTACTTTGCATCATTTAAGTAATTTACTAAACAACTCGAAGTCAAAAGTCAAGAAAAGAAAGTAGCTCAGAAAGCTGTAACAGGCACTTTTATGATCAACTCTAATGCTACCTTTCCCAGAATAAAGCCGTCTGAAAGTGTTAAAGCACGCCTTAAATGGTACTTTATTATGTGTGAGAATTATGGTATCTGAAAATTATAGTGCCGACCGATCTAAGACAGTGGGCATAGATAATATCACGTAACGTAGTAAAACCATTACGTGTCTGTGTCGGCATGATGCATGGAGTTCAGGTGTGATTCATCACTCTGACCCACATTGAACAGTTAGGATAAAATGAATGACGTTATTCACTTAGCTACACTTTCAAATAGATTTAAGTTAGGGTTTCGAAACCACCAAACGATGTTTCGAAGACTTAAGATAGATAACAATTAATGTTACACTTAAAACTTATTGACGATGAACAATGATTCGTATCGCATAGCTCTTGCAGCATTTGTTACAAAAGGCTCAAATGACCACAATTATCCAGATCATGATTTGAGATATAACTAAAACCAGCCGAGCTGAGCCGACTGGTTTAGTATTTATAGTATGTATTAACTGTTTTCACTGTTGCACAATCGCAAGTGCATTAGATCCCGGCTAGCTATTTGCGTTCAGGAAGCTCTAGTTACCAATATTATACTATGAGTTAAATTCAATTTCGTGTAACAATTTTAATAGCACCAGGAAGTCGAATACTGCCTTTACATCTATATTTAACATTAGTTCTAGGCTCATCATCCCTAAAACTAATATTTGCATTGCGTAGCATCTTCACGCACTGATTCAGATAAATATATCGTTTAGATATTCTCACAGCTGGTTTTACTTGAGTCTGTTTGTACGAACAAATGACTTTCTGAGGATGAACCGATATTATCTAACTTAACTATCAAGTAGTTCTACTGTTTCTCAGAATATTCTGTATAAGTCGTAATCATAAACGGTGATGACCGTGGAAAGAGCCGTCAACATGCCATTACCCAAGCTTTGCGGCGTTAACAGGCTTAAATGGCCGAGGGTAATGACTCGACAGATGCTTTGAATCTGAACAAATCGTGTCTTAGATACGGAGATAGTTGCTGAAATACTGTTTCCGATTTCGACTTAGAACGGTAATGCTTCAGGATGAATAATTTCGTAGTGCTCTGAATTCTCCGGCACGATCCTAAATTGCCAGTTAATCCTGTGGCTCTCTATTATATTCAACGGTTAGGTTATTGAGAATTTAGATTAAATCACAAACGTGCTGCAATTTTGCTGACCGAATATTTCTTGAGGTAATTTTGAGATCTTCACTTCTCCGGAGATGCGATAGAAATTTCTCACGCACTGAAAGGCAATAACTGGCAGGCTATCAAGTTGAGAATGACTAGTTGACTGCGATGGTACGCCAAAATGGAAATAATGTTCCTTTTCCTTCCAAAATAAGCCTATCTGAATTTCTTATACTTATGTTCATAATTTTAAAGTTGTTTCTAAGCCTTTTAATGGATTAATATTAAATTTTGATTAGTATTTAACGTTAATTGAAAGCAAAAAGTTTAGAGTTCATTGAGCACTTTGATCAATTTTAATCCAGCCGGGCAATCCAGCTAAATTGCTTAGTGAATATTATATAGAACACGTAAAGTAGTAATAAAAGTTTGAGTTCGCATCGCAAACCAATCTGCAGATGGATCGGACTTGAATTTTTAACTTGGCTCTCGTATTAAAGGTTGTGAAATGTTACATCTTCGTACTTTTGCAAAGTATTTCAGCATTGAACAGAATAAAAAGAAAAGAAGTCTGTAAGGGGACCGTAAGCAAGTAAGGGTAAGGTAAAGCCTTCAAATGGTAGATATTTTATTCAATTTGTCTCCAAATCCAACTGATTGTCTTCAAATCAAATTCCAGGCATAGAAAAATTCACTTACATTGAAACAAAAGAGCGGACAGATTTCCAACTGATCGGTTCGCTGGCGTTCGGGTGAGAAAGTAACGCACGAATGCACCCAGAACAAATGTGGCAGAATTCTCAATTGTTCCAGGAAAGCGGGTTTCCGCCGCATAGTACCAACTTGGTAGGTATCACCTGTTCATCGTATAACGGACGACAACGGTTTTTGCACAACTAGGCCTTGGCTTGTCATAATCGTCACGTTCAGAAAATCTGCTAAAGTTTCTAATTGTTTAACTAATCTAGGTGAATGCTCTTTCCGTTCTTTTGATGAACGGTTGATGGCTTACGCTTTGCAGGCAGAATGAATGCAAATATGCGGCCATTGTTATTTGGGCAGAGCCTTGGCTTTTACGAAATTATGATCTGTTGCTTTGATAAAGCAGAATTTTTCTCATGTTCAAGTCTTGCCGACTTAATACTGGAGTTTCTCTCATTTAGAAATACTTGGAAGAGCAATTTTCTTATTAGAAATTTTAACATTATTCTTATCAAACTCAGAAATTATATTCTCGAAATCATATTTTGATCTTGTAAAGTATCGATGTTGGTAATATTTAAAATGATGACCAAAATATATGTTTGATACGTACAAGATTTGATTAATATTCAAATAAAACACGATCTTGAGGCCGATGCGATGGACATTATTTATTCAGCTCAATGAAACAAACAAAAAAAAAACATAACCTTAAAATGAGTGAAATAAATTGAATCATGCATCAGGTGTTGCCAATACAAGAGAACTAATCTTGATCAAATTTTAATTACTCATCAATATTTTCTGAAATACGGAACTAACATAAGACATAACATGTATTAATAAGAATTCCGATAGGAAATAAGTTCTCGTAAGTAAAAAAGGTTATAAGTATCTTACCTGTTATAGTGGCCAACAGGACCGCTAAAGCCGCCACACCTGTCGCTCTCGCATGCTGGCGCCTCATCTTGTCTCTTTCTACACACTATTCGTACGCGTCCTCGTAAAACAAGTAAAACAAAATTCAAACTCTACTTCTCCAACGGAATGTCTCTTTTGTTTCAAAACAATAAACAATACCACTCGTGTTTTGCTACACCTTCACGTGTCGTATCGTTCGATCTAGATAATAGAAAAAATCACAAATTGCACAACAAAACGTTTTTGGAGAGACTAAAAAGTTTGTAAAATTAGTCTTTTCACTAGAGAGCACTGGCTCATGGTGATGTTTGAGGGTTAGAAGTGAACTATGAAGAAAACAAAGTGTTAAACTTGTTTCGTACAGTTGAGTGGAGCGCGAGGGCGGGGAGCGTGCGTCCGACCTCTGAGAGCGCGAAGCTGTACTGTCGCGCGACGAGGGCGACACGCCGGTGCTGCGGGTAAATGTGGAACTACGAAGCGTCAGCCATGAAGCTAGCAAGGATCAAGACTGGTTGCTCACGCATTTACTAATTAGCGATTAGTGATTCATAATCAAAATCAATTAATTATTCCGTGTATCATTGAATAATGTGCAACTTGCACTTGCTATCAAAGTGGTAATAGGTATTAATTAATTACCTATATAGATGATTACTAGTGTTTTAAAACCATATTAATTAGGTTATATTGTTTTTCTCCTGTTCGATTAATTATTTAACTATTAACGCTCCTATTTTTTTGGAAATATTTTACAGTATTCAAAAATAGCTTGATATTCCTTCCTTCACGAAACGAAATTTTATACATAAGTATTAGATAAGTTATCGATACAATTAAGGAATACTTTTTACTTAATAGGTAATAAAAGCTTTATTTATTTATGATCTCTTTAAACATGATTAAAGGTAAGGTACCTATGTACGCACGGCGACACATCAAGCTATACAAAACCAATATAAGCTGGCCGCGCGACGTTATACGTTACTCGACCTACGCGCGGCCAGCTTATGTTGGTTTTGTATAGCTTGATGTGTCGCCGTGTGTACTTGGATGGATGATGGTAAGTACGTTTTTATCACTCACATCGACGATCGAGTGAAGATCCGCTAATACTAACAAGTGACTGAATGAATGAATGAATGAAGCAAAACCTCGAGCCCAAAAGCACTTTGAGAGAGGCTTTACACCCAGTAGTGGACTAACGTGAGTGAGATGATAGTCGTAGATCGACGACCCGGTTGGTGTAATGGTTACCACGCCGGACTGCCAAAACAGGGTCCTGGGTTCGAATCCCGGTTCGGTCATGGATGTTTACATGTTTGTGCCGTTGTTGTATGGTTTCTATAATAAACAGCCTATTAATAGTGCTTTCTTGGGATCATTACAATGTATGTGCCTGTGAGCGTTATTTATTTATTTATTTATTTATGATGATGACTTTATTGAAATCAGTTTGTAACAATTTAATGTAGGGTAAGGTTGCCTTAGTCGTACCACCGCTTAAGTCGTACGCCAGTCATATTTCGTCACGTATTTATAATCAGTGACAGTGGCGGATCCAGGATTAGGTTTTGGGGGGGGCTGAGGGTCGATTTCGCCGAGCTATTTCAACTTTTATGAAAATTTAATCAAATTATAAAATTGAACTACATAAACTGCCTCCGTGGTTTAATAGCTTAGAGCATTGGGCTCTTGACACGGAGGTCTTAGGTTCGGTTCCCACGGGGGACACCTAGTGATATGTCACTGTGCGTTTTCTCCCAATAGGTTAGGACATTTCAGGCTGAATCACCAATCAATCAATCACAATTTGCTACGACCTATCGTAGCAATATGATCGAACGAGGAGTAGAGGAACGAGCGAAGCGAGCTCTAAAATTTACAGCAATATAAATAGATCGTTGAATGCAATGAAAAATCAGGAGCGAGCGAAGCGAGCTCGAGATTTTACTATATTATTGGTATTAGGTCGTTGTACATCTACAATACGAGACAAATTCTGGAGCGTGCGAAGGGAGCCTGAGATTTTACACAACATTATAAAGTTGTTGCGAATTCGCTACACAATCTAAATCCTGGAGAGAGTGAGGCGAGATCGAAATTTTGCTTAAATATCATTAAGGTCGTTGCAAAACTGCAACACGACCTAAATCCTGGAGCGAGCGCAGCGAGTTCGAAATTTTTCACACCGTTATTCACCTTAAAAATGTCATAAGATATACTGGGAATTGTAATTTCTTTAATTTTTCTAGTGAAACGTGGATGTTCTGAGTTTTTTCAATATCTCTGACTACTCCCTTGAGGAATACCTAAATAGCATAATATGTGTGTAATTTTTTTTCAAATTCCGTGAATATACATTTTGTCAAGAAAGTATCGGGAATTGAATGGATGATTTGTGACGGTTGATAGTTCCAAATTGAATTATTTGTTGTTATGTAGGTAGTTGTTAGATTGGCACAACTGTGTTCCATTTTGGCCCGGAGTTTGAGTTGCATCTGCTATTTAGTTTTAATACAGTGCTGTTTTTAGTTATATCATATCTAGTGTGTATTGCGAATTTTATAACGGTCATAAAAACATCGAACAAAGAGTTTGACTTAAATTTTGCATCGCCAATGGAATTTCGTGTTCGGAGTCACTGAAAATGTTACAGAAGGCTTACGGTGAATCGACTTTATCAAAAACACGTGCTTATGAGTGGTACGAAGCTGTCGAGATGTGATGGAAGATTTGCCTCGCTCTGGTAGGCCATCAACGTCTGCAACTGAAGTTAAAATCGCAAAAGTGAAGGAAATAGTGACTGAAAATCCTCATTCAAGTTTGAGAGATATAGCCGGCAAAATTTCTGTGTCTTATGAGTCCATCCGTATCATTTTGAATAACCTCTAGGGTGTGAAACATGTTGCCGCTCAGCTAGTCCCAAAAGACCTTATTTTCTCCAAAAATTCAATCACATATTTTTGACCAAAAACTCAACAAATACCATCGAGCAACCACCTTCCTTATTCACCAGATATGGTTCCAGCCGACTTCTTTCTTTTTCTTAAACTCAAATTACCACTTCGTGGCACCCATTTTCATTTGTAGAAAACATAAAGGAGAATTCGCGGCGAGAACTGAACTCCATCCGGGAAAAAGCGTTTAAAAAATGTTTTGATGATTGGATTATTTGTCGGCGTAAGTGTGTCGTTTCTGAAGGAGCATACTTTGAAGGTGATAAAATAAATTTGGATAAATAACTAACATGTTGTGTATTATTACTCTATTCCCGGTACTTTCTTGACAGAGTAGTATCTATGAATCCCCTTCGTTTGATTGATCATAGATGTTGTTGTTTTGAAATTAGTGAAATTAGTATTGGTGGAAGGCGAGAGAGTGTTCAAGGAACTTACACTTTTATGATTTTTCATTTTAACATTCTGAGGCCGTGTTCGAACAAGAAAGGATCACAATTGATGTGTCTACCTAATATTTTATTATTACTGTCGACAAAATTTTTTTTGTACAGTTTGTCAACTGTAATAAATAAGACGCACATTTGGTTGACCGTTCGAAAACAATGCGTTACAAAAAACAATGGACCCAAAAATCTCGATTTGTTGTTGTTTTTTTGTTAGTTGGACATACCATATGCGCGTTTGTTCCACGAAATTTGGAAAGTGTCCTAAATAAAAATAGCAGATAATCAGTATTATCTAGTCGGTAAGGTATAGTTTAAAGAAATCGGTTCTTATGCGTTTGGGGGGGGCTTCAGCCCCCTAGCCCCCCCCCTGGATCCGCCACTGATCAGTGACATCTTGCACCTCAATCCTGTACTATTTAATCGTGCGTGTAAACAACCCGAAGCGGGTGGTCGGCCGACTTTCAAAACGAAAAATATTTAAAAAAGAAGATTTTCTTATCGTTTTCATTAAAAATTTTGGCTCATACGTAAGCTATTTCAAGGGAAAATATGATAGGAATGTAATTTTTTGGAATCATTTCTATTTTTGTAGGAATCTAGCTTTCATTTAGATACAAGCAAACAGTTTAAAATTTTCATCTTATGTCAGAAGTTTTGGTTTTAAACTTTGAAGGTCTCGTTGCCTAAGTCGTACCTGTGGACGGTTCCTAAATCGTACCTTATGTGCTGGGTTGAAAAGTAAAAAAAGAAAATATATTTGTAATATTTGTGTTCAGTCCAACTAAGTATAGGTACCTAAGTATGTTAAACTAATTTTATTCTTAATAGTTTTGTTTTTCCAAGAATTTATGATTTTGTTTTCTGAGTGTAATTTATATTTATTTGCAGGCAATCTTCTAAGTACGACTTAGGCTATGGGTGGTACGAGTTAAGCAACCGACGCCTTAGTCGTACCGAAGGAACTTTTTTTTTTAAATTGCTTTATAGAGTTTTTGATGCAAGATGATACAATCGAGTTATTCCCTTTGCAGCGAGTTCCCCTTACGCCGAGTTTCTCTACGTCGATTCCCTTTACGCCGATTCTCGAATGCCGGTTAAGAGTTAAATAAATGAAGATTCCATGAACACCAAAAAAAGTGTTTAAATTAAATTAATCTGAAAGTTACAACAATTCCCCCTTAGGGGGTACGACTAAGGCAACCTTACCCTACTTAAATTACAATTGATATAATTACTCCCTATTGAATGTAAATAATTAAATTTCAGGCTCTATCTCTAATTCAACCACTAAGACGATGGAATCTAACGGCAGTGGTCTAATCCGGCTTACTGCATAATAGCAGATATTCATGGGACTAGTCTGAATCTGAACTGAATTAATGCCCTCTCTATCATATGTAAAACCGTTCGAGTTTTAGTTAAACAATTTCACTATTGTTGTAGTAACGACCCCTAGCTGAATTACAGTTTACATAATAAGCTCTTTCAGTTACCTACATGCGAACTTTGATATTTTCTAATACTTATTTACTACTACCCCTCTCTGACTATCCCCTTGGGGAATATAGTCGTGAGCATATGCTATGCTATGCTATTTACTACTAAATTCGGTAGAGAATCCCAACTTTTCAGTAAAATCCTCGCACTCCACTCAAAACTTGTTTCTTCAAAACATTCAGTTTTCGTTTCTAAAGATCATGCAATAAAGTTGTACAATTTTTGTTTTGTTTTGGTTGTTTTTTGTTTTTGTAGTTTGTTTGTTTTTGTTTATTGTTTTATGAATTTTGAAAAATAAAATTAGTCTAAACAGTTTATTTGATAAGTACAGCTGGGGGCGCGCTTATCTCTTATAATAAACTTGCATACCAATATTGCAAACATTTTTTGTCATTTACCTTTAAAGTAGTGCCTGTGAGAGGAAAGAGGTGGGCAAAGATAGATCCACCACCCTGTACTGTATTCCTAGGCCTAAACAGAGAGAGGTAGCAAGACGATCTGGCTAGGCTAAGAACAGATAAAAATCTATAAAAAAATCAGTGCTAAAATCACTACTTTTAGCGAATTCAAAAAATAATACTTAATATGATGTACCTACCTACCTTATATTTTGGTCATTAAATCATTCGAATATTACCCGAGAGAAATCGGTGAAAGTATTAAAATAATTGAAACGAATAACGATAAGTATATTGAAAATTGTGAAATTAGTCCATGGTGGCTTTATCGGAAGCCGAAATAACGTGTAATATGCTATAATTTGAGAACAAAGTATTGCACTTAGTTGCGTGGGTTCCGTAGAGAATCGGTAATGTGATTACGTCTCCGGAGCCACACTTGCTGTGATACCACTTTTCCTACAGGTAGGTACTTACTATCTATAATTATACCGGACACCTCTTTAGGGGTTGATTACCTCCACCTCTACAAATCTTCAGAGATTTAGATATAGGCTGTGCGTTGTCTTTCAGTTAATCAGAGTCAGACATATGGCTGTGTGCACGACACTAGCGCCATCTAGCGCAATACGGCCCCGTGGATTATTTGTACATAAAATGTTAGAATAAAGTTTGTTATTTTAATTTAAAATAAAGTAAAAACTAAATAAATGAGCAATATTGACGATATTAAAAATGTTATAATATATCAATATGGCAATAAAAACATCCCTGCCTTAAGTATTTGCTGGTTTGGATATTTGAGTATTGATTGAGTGTGCGGATTTGCATAGATTCAAGAAAATCTGACACAGCTTCGCCGTCAGTAGTACAAATTTCTGCCACAGCGTGCGCTGCGATCGACTTGACAGTTCCCAACACCCACTTCGCACATAGCCAATATGTTCATCTGTACAGGTACTGTATGATTTATTTACCGTTCCGAAATTTTCAGGGGTGGTTCTTGATGGTTCAAGCAGTACAACTTTTACTATTGGAGCAAACCTGAAATCGCAATAAAAATCTGCTGATCCATACTAAACTGCAATGCCTATAGGTACTCGACCCAAGAAGAATATTGGTAGAGGTGGAGTTAATGCAACCCCTGAAGAGGTGCAGAGAGGTGCATATGTATCTAGATTTAATAGCAAACGCATGAAAGTGTTGTAATTATTATGAACATTAACTTAAATGCATCATCATCATCACTACATTACATAGTATAAAACGAAGTCGCTTCCCGATGTCTGTCCCTATGTATGCTTACATCTTTAAAACTACGCAACGGATTTTGATGCAGTTTGTTTTAATAGATAGAGTGATTCAAGAGGAAGCTTTATATGTAAATAATACATGAATAGTAGCAGCATTGCACCCGAGCGAAGCCGGGGCAGGTCGCTAGTGGACGATAAATAGCATAAAAAATGTAAAGTTCAGAATGCACACATGCACGAGTTTAAATGTAAATTGTCCTTCTTAATCTTAATATAAATGCTGAATATCAGATCATCAAACTAGAAAACTTCTTTATAGGACCCACATCAAAATCGTGATGACAAAAACTCACCAAGAGAATATATAAAACCCAACTAATACATCCACCCAACATAAACGTCGAACTACAAAATAACAACGCTGGATCCTATTCCGCGTTGAAAACAAAACGCAAATCCGAATGAAAACCGTTATTGGATTTGAGTACAACCTAAATATTCAACTCTGCAAAAACAAAAGTGGACCAATATTTTATTATGTTATCTCCAGTCTCTCATCTATATGCGTATGTCATCAACTCATCAGTCATCACATCACATCACACCAGACTTGACTGGTGCATTTATTATAATATCATCATGGAAACACCGAAGTAAAATAATGTTGCCTTTTAATAGATCGTGACATATTTTTATTTTTTATTTTTAGGTTCAGTCAACATCAAAGGTTGACGAAAGTAACTTTCAAAATTGATTCTGCTGTTAACTATTATAGGTTCACAAAATTGTTTATACCTAAGAAAATTCGTTATACTGTTTTTCTCATTTCTTTCTTTTCTTTATGTTTCTCATGTTCAATTCACTAGCAAAATAGCATGTAGATACTTACTACTAAGTTCAATTGTTAAACTGGGGAGGTCTCTGGTTCCTGAGTCACAGTACTACTACTTGTAGTATGTACAATATCGGGAGACAGGGACTTAACAGTAAATGCAAAATGGTTATAGCATATTACCTATGTCGTATATTATATTACTGTTGAGGAAATAAATAAATATTATTATTATAGGTATTTTAGAAGATGCGTTGTATCATACATTAATTAACTATGTAATATCTCTAAGTGAACTGTAACTGTTCTTTTGAGAAATAATAAGTATCGCAAAATATTCACCGACAGATTTTGCTACAATGGATTTTTGATGTTGTATTCATCAGAAATGAAAGAAAAATTTGTGATTTCAGGTTTGCTCTCATGGTAGTAAAAGTAGTTCAATTGAATGCTCTGAATCACCCCTGAAAATTAAAAGAAATTTTCTATATACCTAGGGTCCTTCTTCATATGCTGACCCTTTTTTAAGGGGATGATCAAACCGTTAAACTGAATAACTTTCTCTATGGCACCAACAACGAAATCGCGATAAAAAAATCAGCTCTTCCATACAAAACTGCAAACCTACTCGAGCCAAATGTATGGGACAGCAGTTTTTTTTGCGCGATTCCGATGTTGCTCATATAAAAAAAGTTGTTCAGTTTGATGGTCTGATCATCCCCTTAAGCAAGTATCAGCATCGCAGTCCAGTGGAGCCCTCATCACATTAAAAAAGATTTCTCAATAAAGAAAGCCTACATTAAAAAAGTGCGCAACAGATAAACTACAAAAGCCTTCAAGCTATTTTTATTATAGAATACTTTTACAGGTTTTTTAAAGGTCGAAACATACAAATTTTGAAAAAAGAAAAAAACGGCCGCTTTTGTTTTTATTCGAAATTGTCTAAAAGTGGAATGTTTAGAACCTATAAAAGTATTGTATAACAATGGCTTGAAGGATTTTGTAGTTTATCTGTTGAGCACTTTTTTAATTTAGGCTTTTTTTATTGAGAAATCTTTTTTAATGTGATGAGGGTGCCACTGGACTGCGATAGCCCTCTTAAGAATGATCCTGTATACGTATTTTACACGAAGAAGGTCTTGTTTTACATACATGTATCTGAGAAACTACATTTGTTTTCATCGAACCCTTTATCAACGGAGTTTTCGATTTAACCAAATTCGAGAGAGTTAAAAGCACGCCTCGGGTTATTCGGATAAAATAATTGAAAGGGGATCAGAGTTGTCCCTTGTTTTGACTGGACAAATAGAATTAAAGTGCTCCCCCCCCCCCACATATTCCGCAACAAACGGGCTATTAAGCAAGTTCAATAATTTAATATTTCCCATACCTGGACAGGAAATAAATAAAAGGAAATGACATAATGAAACTAGGTACTACATAATGTTACTGTGCAGGTACATTGGGATTGCTTTTTATCTACTCTGTTGGAGAAAAATAATTTTCTCGGGGGATATTCATTGAAAACGAATGAAAAATAAATTGCTCAGGAGTGCAATTTTTGAATCTCATACGTTGAACTCAGCAGTTGAAAATGTATGGAGATACGCATCTTCCTACTGCTGATTTAACTTTAAAAAATCGCACTCCTGGAGTATGATTTTTTTATGTCAAATCAGCGGTAGAAAGATGCAGGTCTCCATAGGAATATTGACATTCTCAACTGCTGAGTTCAACGTATGAGATTCAAAAATTGCACTCCTGAATCACTGTTCTACACAAAGTTTTGGATTTCGGGAGGGATAGATCCCACCTAGGTATCCCCCCCCCCCCTGGATACGACCGAGTTTAAGCTTAGCTTACAAATCTTACGATATAATTATTAAGATAAATTTTACTTTAGTCATAATTTTTTACCTTTGATGCTGACTATATCGATGGTCGAAGACAAACGTGCTAAGTGCAAAATTTTGATATTTTAATGCCAAATGTATTAAATGAGCATGCTCTACCGTTTAAACTCACCCAAATGCCGTAATTCCGTCTCTTTCTGTCTAATCAGTATGTGCACATTTATAGCAAGTGACATCAAGTTGAAGCCAACTAAAGTAATGACTGTTATTTACTACCTTGATAAACAACAAATAATGCTAAATAGATTTAGAACATTTGACTTGTTTGATTGTTTAATTTGCTTAATAATAAAGAAAATAATAATATTTAGTCTCTTTTTTAATACAATAGCAGTAAATTCCTTTAAAACACTTAAGCTGATAATATACACAAAATTGTTAAATGCACAATTAAATATATTGTTTGTATACAAAAGTTGTAAGTGATGGTTTTTTTCATGATTTTGATATTTTTACAGTATATTTTGAAAATTTACGTTTTATATTTATGTAAAAATTTATAAAAATAAATACCCTACCTAAATATAGGCAGTATATACACGATTCCAATGCACAGTTTTGAGTTATAGCATATTGAACTTTTAAAATAATAAAATCGACTCTCCTGAACAATTGCTAGATCTGTAATTAGCATGTTTGTCTTCTAGACCATCGATATATCAACGAATGTCACAGAATAAATACTAGTACTACCCGTACTATAATGTACAGAAGTTGAGTAAAACTAAAAACTTACAAATTCCAGTGCACAATTTTTCTCATTGCTAACGATATTGTATGAATATAATATACCTGCTATTTATTTAATGTCACAGACTGCGATATGTAAAATGCATTTAAATCCTACCCATGTGATGACAAAGAGAAACAAGGTCCACATTCAGGACTGTATGAAAATTGCTTTAATAAAATTACGCTGTATAAAATCTCTGTTCACACTCTGATATCCACTTTAACCTACATCTACACTAATATTATAAAGAGGAAAGATTTGTACCTATTTTTGTATGTTTGTATGTTTGTAATGAATAGGCTCAAAAAGTACTGGGCCGATTTAAAAAATTCTTTCACCATTAGAAAGCTGCATTCACCCTGAGTAACATAGGCTATATTTATTGCTAGAAAAGATTAGACGTCCACCCGTGCGAAGCCGGGACGGGCCGCTAGTCCTTTATAAAATTATAACGCTGCATGTAAAGCTCGCATATAAAAAAAAACGGCCAAGTGGGAGTCGGTCTAGCGTACCGAGAGTTCCTTACCTGATGATACAATATTAACTTTTGTTTTCTCCGGGATCCTTAGAGCAAGCCCCGACCCACACTTGACCAGTTTTGATTATTTGTTGTTTTACCATGGAGTATGTTGTATAATCGCAAGTGAAGCTTGTATGTAAATATCACCGTTTTTATGACAGATCAAAAAGAAAAACCCTTTTAAGGGCCTATGTCGAAAAATAATTTAAGCGAAACAGGCGTGGGATAGCTTATATTACGGCCTGATGCGAGAGAAAGAGATGGGGCGGCGCGCGCGCCTGAAACGAATCGAGCGCCAAATCAAACTTTATTTAATTGTGATTGTACTATTTAAATAATTTCAATTCTGCTCTAATCAAAATTTAGATAATGTCAATCTCTTTTTTTAAATCAAGTCTTGTATCTCTATTATTCACCGTTTAGCAGTTCCAAGCGTTTATAAATAAAAACGGAGGCGACTTTGGCTTGTTTTTCTATCGAGAAAATGTGTCTTAATCGTGTTTTGGCTCTAATCAAAACTTCAATTATATGTTCAATTTACACATATCTGAATATCATACTCCTACTGTTAGTACTTCATGATCATGATATATGAAGCTTTGAAGAATCCTATTTTTTCACATAGCCCCTTAAAAACACGTTTTTATGTTCCCCATACAATTAAAATTTTACTTTTTGTGTTTTTATTATTTATCCGCTATAATATATATAACGAATATTCTGTGAAAATTTCAACTGTCTAGCTATTATGGTTCAACTAATACCGCACTTTTTATAGGTAGTACAGGCGGCGGACGGACGGACAGCGCAGGCTTTTGAATAGTTTTCGTTGGTTGGTTAAAAACCGCTGAAATGTGTTGTATTGTATGGGGGTCAAAAGTTTAACTATTGTTTGGTACAATATTCTTTGTACAACTTTAGAAAGCCTGCCAAAAGTTCTGTATTATCCATTGTAAACCTCTGCCTATACTACACCGTCTATAAGTCGTCGTACACAAGAAGTCCCATAATGCAAGGCATTTTTATACTTATTTCATAAGTTTATGAGTTATTTTATGGTACTTTGTTAGTTGAACTGTTGTAGTCTCGACGTCTAGCCGAAAGTCTAGTCCACTTAGGTCTTTAAACAGACTTCCAGTGTTCCTGACACAAAAGCGTTTATTATTCTGTTCAAGCTGCAACATTATCTAGAGGATGTTCTAGATGTATCTTTGTCCAATTTTTTAAATGGTGCAATTTTCCGTAGTTTTTTTATTGGTCAAAATATTTACATGGACGGTATGAGGAAAGACTTTACTGATAGTTACCTATTGTATGCTAGATTTTACCCGCGGCTTCGACCTTCCTCAGGGTTCAGGCTATAAATAAATAGAATATTGTCACACAAAATTATCTAGTCACATTTAAAGTACCAGAATCTAGCCTGGCCTGTATTCTGCTGACTATAGACAGTGAGATACAATACATAATATGGATACCAACATTCAGGACTCGGGTACAAATATTCATTTTCTCAAACATGCTTGGAAATGTGAGCATTATTTTGACAACCTTCTTCGAGATAAATCGAGATTGCTGTACTGGCCAAATACATGCGCGCCGGCAATGTTGTATGAAAATCCATATCTGTCGTGTTTTGCGGCCAAATAAATTACATAGTAAACTCATATCTGTCGTGTAATTTAAAAATGGAACGATCTTTTTCTCCGAAACATGGCGACCAAGGAGGTAGGTAACTCATCAAAGGTTTTATTTAAATTTCGAACTGGCTTGCAAATTAGAAAGCTGGTTATTGAAAAAAAAAAAATTTTTGTTCGTTGTTCGTCATTGATTTTGAAAAGAGTTTTAATTTCCGCGAATTATTTGAGAAAATTTACTGTTTTAATTTCCGCGCATTATTTGAGAAAAGTACTATACAAGCCTTGGCCACAACTAGGCATTGATGGACTTACGTATGTGTGCCTCGGCTTCGCCTCGGCCCACATTTACACGTTCGTCCATCAATGCCTCTGTTGTATATAATTATCATCTCTATCTCTATATCATCTCTTATCTCTGTCTCTATATCATCTGAAATTGATATTATTAGCATCCTTTTAAACTAAGAGTCTATCCATCAAACTGAACAATTTTTAGCATGGGACCAAACCGATCGGAGAAAAAAAGAAATCAGCTGTTGCATTTGCATACATTTGAGTAGAGTAGGCATTGCAGTTTAGTATGAACGAGTTGTTCAGTTTGATGGGTATATAGACTCTTAGTTAAAAAATCTGCTGTTCCATCCATACTAAACTGCAGTGCCTAGTCGAATCAAAATAATGTATATGCAACAGCAGTTTTTTTTTGTCCGATCGGTTTGCTCCCATAGAAAAAGTTGTTCAGTTTGATGGGTAGACTCTTATTTTAAAAGGATGCTAGTGATATCAATTTCACCCTGTATATCAATCAGTTTTCTCAAAATTGATTCAGCGGTTTAGCAGTGAAAATTTAACTGACAGATTTTTGTGACTCGAAAGAAGACTGACCTGACTGATCATCTGGATACCCTCAAAAAAGAATGGCAGATGAAGATGATGGCGAGGGATACAGAAGTATGGAAAAGCTTAGTAGGTGATCTTTTCCTAACAATGGGACGAAACAGGTTAAACATTTATTTTTTCGATTCATTCGTAATCTAGATTTTGCTATGACCAAACTAGATTTATTTTAATACTTTATTGTACAGAAATATACATGAAAACAACATGAAGACAATTACAAAGGGCGAGCTTATCTCTAAAGAGATTTCTTCCAGCAAACCCGAGACAGAGAGAGAGCATAGAAAGTGTGATTTTTATTTTATCTGAATTACCAAAAAAAACATGTTATGTAGGACTACTAATAAAATATGCTGCATTCAAAGCACACATCACAATCACATCTTCACAATTTTACTCCTTTAAGATTGAAAGCAAATAACATAATATAGCACACGTTTTAGATAGTGAATGTAAGAAATGTCACCGCCTGTTTTTGTGCCTTTTGTATTTCGTGATTGTTTGCTCTCTGTATACTATGTTTTTTTTCTTTTTGGTGTGAAATAAAGTATAATTGATTGATTGATTGAAATGTTCAATTCGTTTATAAATGGGCATCATTCAGTATACGAATTTTAAATGTATGCCAAGCTTAGACTACTTATTATAAGGACCGGCCTTGCGGTAGCATTTCCCCTCTGCCACGGTATAAGATCAATGATCATGTACATTCAACATTCAATTTTATAACTTATCACTAAACTAGACAGCCTATTATTGCGAAACAATAATTTCGAACTTAGAACGTTTGGGGTTTACACGAGACTACTTTTCATGTTTTTGAACATTCAAAATTAGAATCTAAAGTCATAGGAAATAAAATCCAAAGTTGCGGATAACATGTTACCTCGCCCCCCGCAAAAAGTGGCAGAAAGTTTGTTAGTAGAATGACACGTGGTTACGCGTCCCTTAATATAAGTAGTCTAAGATGCCAAGGCTCGTTGATAACCTTGCGAATCTTGGGATTCGCCAGAATGAACCACTGTTTTCTTTTTCTGATAAATTTTTACAAAAAATACCTACTTCCATTTTTCATTATTAAGTAAGTACTCGTGCTCTACCTTCGAAAGCTACTTTATTGATTTAAGTACCTAATAATGATTTATTTTCGTTCAACTAAACTAAATTTCATATTTCGATGCACAAAACGTATACAAAAAAAAACATTTCGTCATAAATATCTGAAAGTTATAAAAGAATTTGGCCCAAAATGAAATTATTATATCATTATCATCAAATGCACGAATTTTTGTAGGTATAAAGATTTTGAGACTTTATTTTAAGTGATACTTTAGCTAGCAAGTAAGCTTAACTTTTTCACGTTCTTTTTTAATTTGCATTTTTGTCTTAGTGAACCACAACAATACATTATTGATGATGGCAATATTCAGGGTGTAAGGAAAAGTATCATTAACATTTAAACCACATGTACCAAACCCATCAAACGTAACAACTTTTACTACGGGAGCAATACTGTCAGCGCAAAAAGAAATCTGCTGTTCCATTTCCATACTAAACTGCAATGCCTACACGCATCCTACACGGCTCATACGAATGAAACAGCAGATTTATTTTGGTTCTGACAGGTTTGCTCCAGATGGGTAGACTATGTGGTACTTTTACCTTACACCCTGTATAATATTGTTTACATTTCGGTCATGGAATTGTGAGGCGTGCTCTAGTGATCTCGACCTCGTTTGGTCTCCATGGCAGCTTGCTCGAAGGCGAGGGCTGAAAATCTGCACCCCTGATGTCCCGACGGATTACTCACGGACCACTGGGCTCATCCGCTACCAATATCGTTAGACGCGAAATGTTGTGACGACATCTATTTACACTGATACATAATAATGTAGAGTGAAAACGTTTGTCTTGTTGATTGTTAAATATAATAATATAAAAGTATGATAATGTAGTACCTATCCTAAGTCTTGAAGCCCATTGGATTCTTAGAGGATCCTCTAAGTTTGGATTAATCCCAAACAATCCAAAAATTCACTTCTTTTTTTCTCAATTATTAAAATAACTAAAATTTTAATTTGTATGATTCGTTATTTCTTATTTAGTTTTCGAATTTTTACCCGACTGCGCCAGAAGGAGGGTTTATGTTTTTAACTTTGAGCGCAAATATTATGTCTCGAGACAGAAACATTGAAATAACTTGTTCCATTTTATAAGACCTACTATATCCAACACTACAAGCATATAAGCATATGCTCACGACTATATTCCCCGAGGGGGTAGCCAGAGATATTCTGAAACTTCAGAACATCCACGTTTCACTAGTAGTACCGAACCCCATAACTCAAATTGGCTCTTAAAAAAAATATTATTTATTAATTAGTCCCTGCTCAAATCATCTGCAAAAACACCTTACTATACTTTCTCCAGGTCTCGCATCCTGGACAAGCAGCAGGATTTGGCTGGAGGTGCAAACCCCCTCCATGACTGTGGCCCACTGCGACAAACTGGGTTAGCACTCTGTTAAAACTGCTAAACCAATGCTGCGTTACATATCTAAAGTTGCAAGCAAACCCGAGGGGAAATCGACAGGTTCTAAATAAAGCAATATGGTGTCGCCGATGCATGTGATTTAGGGATGATAAAATTTGCGATTTATCCATAAAGGTGATTCGTGTTCCTGGTTCATGGGAACATAACCTTTATTTGTATATGCCTCACTTTGCATTTTTAACGAGACACAGATGGAGCTGTATTTTTATAAACAAATTGAAAGCTCTATTTATAAGAATTGAGTGTTGTTTTAAAATCGTACCCATTTTTCATCTATACTTACAATAAATTAGTAAACAAAATAAATAAGGCCCTAGGTAATAATTTATAGTACATGGACCCTATTCAACAAACGTTACAATTGTAATTTACAATTACAATTCAGGGTACATTGCTGATAATGTTAGTGACACATTACCTACTACATGTTTACCGTAAATATTAACCAGCAATTAACACTGAATTGTAATTGTAAATTACAATTGTAACGTTTCTTGAATAGGGCTTTAGGTCTACATTGTTCTGACCCTAAAACAAAATCCAAACAACAACGACAAAATAATCCTTCTTATTTGATCAATTGGTGTATTTATAGATTGCCTATACATTGATTGCATACCTAACTATTTGAGAAGTGTAATGCCGATCAAGCCGATGTGAAGCCGATAAAAAGATGAACCTCAATGGACTGGCATTGGCATGGGCAGACTATCATGGAATAATACAGTGTACTTAGGCCCCAAACTCCACAGAAGAGTAGTGAAGTTACCACAGAAGAGAAGTAAGTTATTTTTTTCCCTTTCTGCCCCGCAAAACTGCCCCCTGATAAATAAAGCTAAGCTTTTTTTTTAAATTTCATTTAAGTGATTGCGCCAATAATTTATCATATAAGTGTGCCATTTTCAGCTTCCTATGTCTAAAGGCCTCTAAGAAACAAGCCTGTGACGGACGAACACCGAGATGATTTCATAAGGGTTCCCTTTTTGCAGTATTGGCCAGAACACTAAAACGAGAGGATTACAAAAAAAAAATATTATTCAAGACTTTATCTTTTTGGCTAAGACTTCGGAACAAAATAAATTAAACTAATAAAAAGTTCCCACTCAATCACGACTACCCAATACAGCGTTAGACCATTATTAGAATATACGACTTCCAAACTTAATTGAGCCGTGGAATTCCTTTCCACCGCAAACTCCCTAGTAGGGTTGTTATACTTGGTATCCGTAACCGAAACTTCCAAATATATCCGAAAAATGTTGTCCACTACTGTCATTGTTTTTATTTGAGTAGTTTAAAATTTCAGTTTTAAACAATTTGTGAGAGCTTGTCGTGGTAACTCGCAAATAATCTGACTCATAAATAACAGGTATATTATTGTCCACGCAATGAACTGAATGTTATTTCCCCAATGCAATAGTGTACACCATATTTCATTCATGTTTTATCTACATTATATTATTATTTGAATAAACATTGAATAAAAAATATACTACTACGCGTGGTCTTGCGATCTTTATGCTCCCCCAGTCTCAGATAATGTAAATAACCATGAGTGTTATTTGTTAAAGTTACGCGTACAAATCAGCAGTAGAAAATTTCAAAATTCATAATTTGCGGAAATCCATAACTAATAGGTAGATAACAAGATTCTATCGAGACCTCCGCTTCCAAATACCTAGTAGACAAAGTTGTATTACGTTATGCAATACAACCTGCCCACCAAATAATTGTTACTCTACCTATAGAAGTGTTTCGCTCTACCAAGAAGCATCCTCCGGAGTTAGACCGATGAATGTTCGCAACAGAGTTGTTACCGTTGACACCGGAGTAGAAATTCTCCTCATGGAAATGCTTAATTCAATTATGATTTTGGACGTGTAATTTTCAATAATCGCACTCTATATCCGATTCTTCATCCCGCGACAGCACTAAAGTCCCTCGTCCCTACGTTTTAGAGAACATTGGGAACTGCATTAGAGCTCCACAGTTCCACGTTCTAGTTCTGCGTTATGGCTCGGAAAATGCGACACTTCTTACAACCTTACCCTTGGAAGGGAGAGGAGTATTTATGACGTTTCGTTGATTTATTGCCTAACCACCCCCTGGCTTAGACGTTTTGTTATTCTTTGTCTCGGGGGCGACGCACTCCCGTGACTCAGCTCTCGTCTTGTCTACCATTGAGTGCGTCGAAAAGGCCCCGATTTACTTTAAATGGATGTTCTTTAGATGTGAGTAATGGGAAATGCCTAAACAGCATTCCGCGTAGAGGCCAATGATGTAAAAAAGTCTGAATAAAATTCAAAAGTAAGAATTTTATTGTGAAATTCTTTCGATTTTATATTGAAGGTGTTATGAATGTAGACATCCTACCATAAACTCTTTACAAAATAGTGAACATAGAGGTACATCAACAGGCACACCATGATTTTGTAAAATATTGATACTGTTTAAAAAACAAAAAATATGAAAATACACTACAATAAGTAAGTTTTCTTATACAAAACATGTTTGATGAAGATTTTAAAGATGTTCTCGGAATCTTACTTCCTATCCTACTAATATTATAAAATATGAAAATTTTAATCTATCTAAACATTAAAAGTAAATTAAAAGTTTGGCTGCTTGTTATTTAATCACGCATAAACGACTGAACGGATTTGGATGAGCCACATAGATAGAATATGTTCTGGGTTAAGACATATGAAGTTTTTTAAAGCCAATGCAGATGAAGTCGCGGTCAACAACCAGTTTATAACAAAGCCTCTACGCGCGATCTCTCCAAGAAGTATAACAAGACTTCATCATGGTGATTCATAAAAATCGTGAAATCGACTGAGCTTAAAATAAAACAAGTTTTCGTGTAGATCATGTTACATAAACGGTGACACATAGGCAAAGCAAATTATACTCTAACGCAAATAGGTAGTTTTTTTTTTTTTTTTTTTTCTAGCCTATTTCATCCCACTGCTGAGCAAAGGCCTCCCCTTTAATCTTCCAACCATCTCTATCCTGGGCAAGCTCTGGCCACTTGTCGCCAAAGCATCCAGATCATCCCGCCACCTCTTCTTAGGACGACCCGGACGCCGATGACCATCTTCTGGGATCCAGGGCGTAACAATTCCTGCCCACCTCTCGTGGTGCATTCGACAGACATGGCCGGCCCATTCCCACTTTAGTTTAGCTGTTTTCTTCCCGACGTCGGCGATTTGTGTTTTGGAGCGCAGTGTAGTGTTCCTGACACGATCTGTTCTTTTAACACCTAATATACTGCGCTCCATCGCTCTCTGACAAACCTTGAGTTTGGACTTTTGAGACTCTGTTATCGACCACGTCTGGGCACCGTAGGTTAAGTATTATTCGTTAATTCCTAGATAAATTAGTAGGTACACTACAGTGTAAACTAGATACAGTAACGCACTACTTAAAACGTAGAAATTACTTGTTGGTTAGTTTGTACCTTATTTTATTACCCATACCTACATTGATACATCATACATTCTGTGTAGCGACAATCACTCTCCATAGCGAAAGAATACGTCTATGAAAAGGTATTTATGGTAGGTACCTAAAGTTTTAAGTAATGCGACTGTTTCTCATTAACGCAATAAACGACTCAGTCCCTTGAGTTTCTAGAGTTAACACTGTATATTTATCTAAGCATGCAGTAAGCATACTTAAAAAAAATTTGGACCACTCGAGAAGCTGTAATTCATAACGTGTTCATGCCTTGTTCTAAAAATGCTGCCTGTTTTCGTAACTTGTTCAGGTCGGAGTACCTAGAATGAACAACATCGCGATCCCTAGTCTTGAAATAAAGTAGTCATCACACAAAACTGTGATTGAGATGGAAGAACTGTCCTTTGAACTAAAACAATCGTTAATAGTGGCGGCACGTGGTAAACAATATACCCATTGTTTTGTTTCTTTTAACTGACAACAATAAAATCGCCTGAGACTTACGTCCAGGGAACCACTCGTTTAGTATCGTGATGATGATGATATGCTCAGGCTATTTCGACTATAGCAAGTTAGATATTCAACAACTTCTTTAAAATCGTACTGGAAGAGAAGATAGAGAGGAAGAGAGGCAGAGGAAGACCTAGACAGAGTTATCTAGCCCAAGTGAAGGAAAAGGTTGATGTCGTGTCGTATCAAGAACACAAGAGATTGGCGAATACTCCACCGACAAGAGCGTGGCTCTTAAATAAAATGATGATGAAGTTAGATAATGAATTAATGATCTAGACGTTCGTGCGCTTAGCACAGGTGGACTCTCTTCTCCTTACACTCTTGAATCTTATAGAACTGGAAATTGCTACGATCTGCTATCCTACGACCAGTGGCAAAATATTGGGCTGGAGAAATATGTAAGGGCATGCCGTCGACTTGACATAAGAAGAAGCAAAGGGATCGGATGCAGTGAGTCTAACCGTCAGCCAAATATTGTCTTTTCTTTATTATTATTAACTCAACCGTCCATGTGACATCGGCTAAGAATAGCACAATCCCATTTCCTCCCACGGGTGTCGTAAAAGGCGACTAAGGGATCTAACAGAGAATGGACAGCAGCATCCTCTGAGGACACATTCAATCCAACTGCGATCGCCAACCCGCCTTCCAAACGTAGCGATTATGGCAAATCCCCCCATTTTGGGGGAGGCCTATATGTCCAGCAGTGGACGTCTATCGGCTGATATGATGATTATTAACTCCTGTAAACCAGGATCAACAGCGGCCACCATTCACTGCACATGACAATGAATTCCAGCGAGCCCATATGTTATATTACCTTGACGATGTCTGAAAAGGACACCTGTCCAGGTTGATTTTCTGCGATTGTCTAGGTATGAGATTCACATTGATAAAGATTGAGCGAAACGAACGAGCGATTTCTCAGAAAATATCACAAATAACAGTACTGCTGTGGTAGAGGCTAATCTTGGCCTTGCGTGACAAATGTGTTGATGAATTGAAACTAAAAATTGTTATTTCTCCATTTCAACAGTAATTCGAAGCGAAAGTTTTTCACTTTGTTTATTTGGTACTTGGGAAATGGTCAATTTATTTACTTGGTACTTACAAACAAAGATCAGGTAGTTACAAAACTCATTTTCAATGCTAGCTTATTCATCGCGATTTTCCGAAAACCCTGATTGGTTTTTGATGAAGGAAGTAAAATCTTGTAACTTGTCCTTATTCCTTGGCATTGACATAGATTTAAAACTACATTTTCGAGCATAATAGGATCAGCTCAACCGTAAGACCACGTTTCCATTGATCAGTGTGTAAAGTCTGTAGGTACCTACATAGAGATACATTGGTATTATATTCGTTATAGCTTTTGCCCGTGACTTCGTTCGAACTGAGTATACAGTTATGTATTCGGATAAGTTAGATCTAACGAGGCTTTCATAGATTCAAATTTTCCAAAAATTTACGGTGCAAAACTTGCCTAATTGAAATGCACTTAAAAATATTCTGCGCATCTAACTGATTTTGTAAATAAGCAATCGCAGAGTACCTAGTTGAAATCGGTTGTATGTATTCTAGTGTCACTTGTAATATCATTGTCCGTAATGTATTCCATTTGAGCACCTCCTCTGCTACGCCAAGATGCAGTATTCATACTATGAGATAGATATAACAGACGTAGTAATATTACAAACTACTATGACTGTACATTCAAGCAATTTACATAAACTTATCTACGTCACAGAACTATCTCCCTACTTTACCTTTAAAAAGCTTCAAACTACATACAAACACATTATGTTCACGTCGTTGTCCCACTTCAGAGGGTAAGCAGAGACTATGATCACGCGCTTCGATTTTGACACACTTCTCTCGTCTAATCCTGATTCATACATACAGACCGACCGACATCTCTTCATCCGACTTCTGAGGATGTAACTAACTATAAACAACAAAATTTGACAAGGACCTAGGACCAAGGACATAGCTACTGTTTTACTTCGATAATCCACTCTGACCAGCAATTTTCGACCCGTTATGGATATTTTCATTTCAGTAGTACGAAAAACATATTGTGCTATAATATGCCGTAAATTAAATCGATGGCCGTAATAATTAATTTATACTGGAAGGAAATTATTATCGTTTTTCGGTTCGAAGCTGTAGCATTTTCCCGGGGGGATAATTGGAATAATTCGTAAAATTTCATTCAAATCACTACACCGCTTTGGTAGCCATCAAAAAGCGATTCATATTATTTACTTACCTTTTCCTGTGTCAAAGTAGTTGCACCTGCTTTCTTATGTGAAAGCAATCACACTTCTCTATTTCTAAGCTACCTCTATTCTTCGGGGAGAACTGAGAAGGTTTTGTCACGTCGTAGAGAGTGTAATTCAAAGCATTATATGCTTACCTACCTGCACACTAAGGTTCTATGCAGCTCTTTGTCTGCACAACACACGATATTCGATTCCTCGTACGTTTCACAGTCCATTATTCTCGTGTACGTCAAAAGGTATGAGGGGCTGAGTTGCGTAAATCATTCGAATATGCCGACAGAATCGCCAAGTTGAAACGCTTTGTGGCACCGTACTGTCCTTTGTTTCATTAATATTTGGTTTACTAATATTTTTACTCTTATAAAACACTAGCTAGCGACCCGCCTCAGCTTTGCCCGTGTGAATATACTATACACATAAACCTTCAGCAAGTAATTCTCTTAATTGTATACCTTCTATGTAAAGATGTATAACTTATTAGTGACCTTCATAATAAATGCTACTTGACAAAAACAAGGAAAAATATAGCCTGAAGTATCGTACTCAACTACAAAGGCCTCCTATTTCGAGAAAAAAAAAGTGTGAGAGGGAGAAAGTCAAACTCCATCAAGCCAGCCTAATATGATTAAGGTAAGAGGGAGTGAACCACATAACATCAAGCTTTAATGGCAAATTCAAGATATAATAAGAATTATCGATCCGCCAACAACGAAAGAATATACCAACAAAACAAAACCTCGAACGTCAACCTAATATCAAAACTTCGCCGATGCGGATGGCTAAAACAAAAGTTCCAGGCGCTCTCAGTTACAGTCGACATTTTAACAAATAAACATTCAACTTTCCTCTATTTCCCTTCTAGATAAAACTAAATAGCGTGACCGTACACTATTACCGTTGCAAATTAACTTTCGGCAATGACATTTGTCTTCAAATCAGATTATGTGATAACTGTAATAGCATTACAGAACACTGAATTAAAAGTTCGCCGCTTCTAGACTGCACAAGACTAGTGAATTTGAGTGAATCCGCATATACAGGGTGAAATTGATATTATTAGCATCCTTTTAAACTAAGAGTCTACCCCATCAAACTGAACAACTTTCATTATGGGAACAAACCGATCGAAGCAACAAAAAATCTGCTGTTCCATACTAAACTGCAATGCCTAAGCGACACAAATGTATGCAACAGCAGTTTTTTTTTTGCTCCGATAGGTTTGCTCCCATAGTAATAGTTGTTCAGTTTGACGGGTAGACTCTTAGTTTAAAAGGATGCTAATGATATCAATTTCACCCTGTATATACAACGTGTTAATGAATTAACGCAAAACTAGAAAGTAGTTTGTTTAGAATCGAGAGCAGAATCGAATTATCATGGTTTCAACATAGGTAATTTTTTTCAAAATATTGAATTATTTTTTATGCATAATTTAAAATTTACTGAACCCGATGACAACCCACCGCACGAACACACTCACCCTACTTACTACCAAAACAAGATTATAAAAATGTATCCATGAGTACGTTAGCGCTTTCTTTCAGTGCTGAAATGATAACAAATCATTTTTGCCTCAGAACTTAAAATGCGAATAACGTTAAATTTTAACTATCAAAATAATGAAGTTATTGATGCAAAGTAATTATTTTGTTATAAATCAGTTGGGGTGTATGAGGTTTTGCGCTAATTCATTAACACGTATAAGGCTTCGTAACGTAAGGCTACTCTCAAAACCAAAATACAGGGGATGTTTCACTTTTGTTTTTTGACTTAGTCGCTGTCGAATAAAAAAAGATTGCCTAAGCCCATTCAAAAACTTATTTGTACGTTGTTTAGATCGTTATATTGTTGGGCCAAGGGTAAATAAAATAGGGTCGAATCTTTGACGGCAGTTTTTGATTTTGAACTGAATAAAATCATATAACCACTATTATTGGAGCGCTCCCCTATTTTTTCGTTACTCTGCTGCCAAAGTCCAAAAGTTCCAACTCCAAACCAACCCCTTGATTTCATGTCAGGAAATTCCTTTCATACGTTTGAGCAAGTGAAGACAATCTTCTTTACAATAACATGACGATGGTACAATGCAGAATTTTTAGCGCCAGAGCCAATTAGATGGGCCATTCGAGTTTCTATGAGAACGCCGCACACCATCTTTCCATGCTCTGTGTTCAAAATTAATTTTTTCGTGCAGCCATCACGCTATCCCTTGCACGAAATTCTTACGACCTACCGCAAAGGGTAATCGAATCGATGGCTAACCAGGTCATTGCCGGTTAAAATAGAACGGCTGACTTAGTTACACCTCACATAATTTGTTAAAGTCCTATCTGCTCGCCCATAAATATTTTAGAAGGAAATGTACGATGCAACGAAGGTAACTAACTATCTAGAGGCAATTTATAACTCGGCACTAAATCTATTTGCAGTGTGTTCTAAATTGAACGGTTAACAGGCAGCTGCATAAAACTTTGATGAAAGTTTCAAGTTGTAAGTATGAAATTCTTAACAAATTAGATCTGATGATCTGAATTAGAATCTTATAAAGAATCTTGTACCTACAGAGAAGAATGAAACTATCCGGGTATAACCAGGTTTTGTCTGGTAAGTAAGTAATAGCCTAAAGGCCTCCTCTCACGAATATGGGTGAGAGGGAGTGGGCCATACTCCACCACTCGAGCCCAGTACGGATTGATAGAGACAAGTTAGTGGTGAACTTGCTGTCAGATAATTTTCAAGCCGCCTTAAATAGGCCTCTGTCTTAACGAATAGTTACACCGCCATCTGACGGAAATATCCAAAACCAACTGATTAACGGGCCTTCCGAAGAATGGACTCTTCCTTGTCCGGTAACAACGGTAACATGGTGCTGATTATGAAATGATTATGTTTGATTGCACCAGACTTAAATTTAATTAGTTTTTAATCGTTGCAGAAACTACAAACTCTGCCATGAATTTCCGCGATGGGATCGAAACAATATTCAGGAAAGTTACGTTAAACTGAACCTGTCTGGGCGGCTCTTACAACGTGTTCCTGTCAAATGTCTTGTTGACGTCATGGCAGCATGTTAGCTGTGGTTTATAATGCTGTTACAAGAGCATGAGTTTTATGATGGAGTGATGCTTTTGGAGCATGTTCACCGTTCTCTTGACTTTACTCTCCGATGCTCTAAATAAAGCATATTCAGAATACCGAGCAATGCCCAAACTATGTCCGATGTGACAGAGTAGTAAGCCCTTCGTACATTCGACAAACATTTTAACCGGGTTTTAAAATGGTTTCACCCGTTACCAAGCCCGTTACAAGTTTGAGCCTACAATCAGTCAGCCCCTGACCTATCAACGGCCAATTACAAAAATATCGGGAGCTCGAATAATTACAAACGTCGTAATTAATAACCCGTTAAAACGTTTAACAATAATGTAAATTAACTTTTTGTATGATAGATTACTTTTTTAATTCAAATTACTTAAAACAAATGTTTCAACACAGTACCTAATTGCATTACAGTTGTAGCAAAACACACATTTAGCACAGATACTGAAGGATTCAGGATAGGATAGGATAATGTCAGTAATCCACCACTCTATATTCTACGTTAGTCTACGTTAGATATAGGTACTAATTTCATTATGGTAGGTTTAGACGATGACAATTTCGCGGCGCGGCGCCTATTTTTTAGCGCGAAAACGCTTTCGTTTACACGCTGCTAATTTCCAGCGCCAATTTGTTCGCATGCCAATGGATTTGCTAGAGAAAACCGTGCTAACGATTAGCACGACGCGTTTACACGAGTCTAAAAATTAGCAAGGTGGATGCGGGGGACGCGGGCGGGGGTTACTAGCGACGCGTGCTTTTTTCCTTGCTTTTTTCCGTGCCGTAAAATAGTCGTTCCAAAAGTGTTTATACGGTGCTTTTTTTGAGGCGCCGCAGAATTGGCGCCGCGAAATTGTTATCGTCTAAACCTATCATAAGGCTGTCGCAAGCTAGCGCGCAAGCACACTTTTTTTTTTGGGAAAATATGCCTGCCACTTACACTCTGTGCTTTTTCGGCAGAAAAACTGCCAAATGAATAAAATTTTGAATAAGAAAGCTAGTAACGTGTAACGGGGTTATAGGTGCCGCTTTTGCTCACAAAAATATTGTGGAAACCTTATCACATAGGAAATTGTAAAAAACAGACGGTTGCATATTTTGCAGGTAGGTATAATATAAAAATATGGTCTATTGCTGTGATCAGAGTATACTTTGCTATGGTTTATTAATTGGTGATCTTGATAAACATTAAGTATAACATTTGGTACCTACACTTAGTTAAAGGGTGAACAAACTTACTATAATCACGGCATATCTATAATTTATAATATCAAAGTTCCTGACTACAGCGAATAGTAAATCCATTCTGAAGGTATAAGAGAGATGAAGAGATGAAGCGAGTTAGCACAATACAGTTCGCATGAATGCTCGCCAGCTCCGCCTTCGCAATTAAATAGGTCGAGTTAGTCCTGCATACCTCTACAACCAGTATTTCCATTTGTAGTCATGAAATTTAATCAATAATGAAATAGAGCTCTAGTTTATTACGCAAATTACTTTCTATTAAAATATGTATGTATGGTGAAATACTTTCAGTATCGTTCATCTACGAGTAAATAAATGAAATTGGTTTCATTTACTCTCTCGTACATGTGGACTGTCCATGTCTTAGAAAAATAAACTTTTCTTAATAGTGTAATGATAATTCTTCAGTACTGGAGTGCGATTTTTGAATCTCATTCGCTGAGTTCAGCATTTGAAAATGTCAAAATTACTATGGAGATAAGCATCTTTCTACTGCAGATTTGACTTTCAAAAATGGCACTCCTGAAGTATGATTTTTGAAAGTCAAATCAGCAGTAGAAAGATGCATATCTCCATAGTAATTTTGACATTTTCAACTGCTGAACTCAGCGAATGAGATTCAAAAATCGCACTCCTGCAGTCCCTTAAATCTTTCAAATGTATTTGGTCACAAAGCAGTTGGTGTAAAACATCTGGGTATAACTTAGTGGTCCCGTTAATAGCGCACTGATGCGAAGTCCTCCTTGTATAGAATGTCTTTGATTGTGACTTTATGGGCCCAACTGTGTCAGGCTAGGCACTAGGCAGGTAAAATTGCGTGAAGGTACGGGTAGTACTAGTATTTATTCTGTGGTCAAGGTAAGAAACTTAAATCAAAATAAATAGATTGTGCTTAAATTTTACGTATACTTATCCCGAGCTTATCTCCAACTAACGGCTAGGTACCGCATACGGGGTTAAGCTGAAGTCCACTAGGATAAGTAAAAATTCTAGGTCTATATTTACACCTTCATCATCATCATCATCATCTCAGCCGACAGACGTCCACTGCTGGACATAGGCCTCCCCCAAGGATCGCCATAACGACCGGTCCTGTGCTGCCCTCATCCAACGTTTTCCCGCCGTCTTCACCAGGTCGTCGGTCCACCGTGTGTCCATTTGCTATTTGTATCTACTGGAGATTGCAAAAATCATCGACACTATGGATTGGAACCACAATTTTAAGATGAGAATTAGAAGTAGATAGGATGAATGTTTTTTGAAATTTAATGATACTTAGATTTTTTTTGTATAATTTGAAAAACGATCATCATCATCATCATCTCAGCCGATGGACGTCCACTGCTGGACATAGGCCTCCCCCAAGGATCGCCATAACGACCGGTCCTGCGCTGCCCTCATCCAACGTCTTCCCGCCGCTTTCACCAGGTCGTCGGTCCACCGTGTGAGGGGCCTACCCACGCACGCTGCGCTTTCCGGTACGCGGTCGCCACTCGAGAAAGTTTCGACCCCACCGGCCATCGGTTCTGCGAGCAATGTGCCCTGCCCACTGCCACTTAAGCTTAGCAATTCTTTGGGCTATGTCAGTTACTCTGGTTCTTCTGCGGATCTCTTCATTTCTGATTCGATCTCGCAGGGAAACTCCGAGCATAGAGCACCCTCTCCATTGCCCTCTGGGTGACTTTCAGCCTTTTTATGAGGCCTTGAGGGAACGACCACGTCTCTGTTCCATATGTCATCACTGGCAACACACACTGATCGAACCCTTTACACCTGTACGTATAATATTTAATGTTCGCGATACTCTTAGCTAATCTTCATCCGACATCTAATTCCCCTCCCTTGTCATACGAAACTTACAAAGGAGAATCCCAATTAGAATTTGTTTGTTGCAGTAACTTTAATAAGAAAATAACATTCTGATTAAATTCCAAGAGTACCTACTAAAAGCTTCAAAGGACTTTGTCGGATAAATGAAATTAGGTTAAAAGAAAGATTTTCAAGACTCAGCGATCTCAGGTTTAAAGGAGTACAGCTTTGTAAAACTACAAGACTTGAGATAATAATTAATTTGGACTTTGAAGCTATTTACTTAAGCGCAACTTGCAGAAAATATTGTCGTGTAGGAAACTATACTGCACAACAGGTTGTTGTTTAAAATAGCTACTCTCATTATCACAATCAGTTTATAAAATACTTCCGTGAATGGGACAGATACTTGAAATGGGTATGAACTTAGAAATGATTTTCGAAAATAACCCTTAAATGGGTTGTAAGGCGCGGGCAGACAGCAGGGACGTGAAACGAGGATTTGGGCGCGGTCGCACTCAAAGTAACTACTAAATAATCTGTGCTCAAAGTTAGTATATTTCACAAAATTATCTACCATTTCACTTTCGATTCGCATATATTCGCAGAAACCGAATTTTTACCCTGTGATAAGATCCCAAAAGCGGTTCTATTGCCTCGCGTTACATCTCTGTCAGTTCCAATATATAACTTTAATACCTCTCACTGGAGGTCACAGGCCTCCTCTCACTAATAAAACTAACATTCAGTTTTCATCGCAATTGGGTCACTCAATATGCGAATAGATGAAAATATGCGAATTTAACGTTTTCGTAAATACTTCATAGTTATATCTGACTGCGCGGATGAAGTCACAGGCATAATAATGTACGAGTACAATAAATGCATCAACGATCGTTGCAACGATTGTTGCTGCGTAACATTGGACTCTACATTGTTCTGCGTAATTCCTGACAATGCATTGTCAATAGTCCCGGGTGGCAGTTCCCAGCTGTCACTCGCATGTCATGTCATTTGACATTTGACAGCCGTTGACGGAGCGCACGTGGTGTCGTCAAATCGGCTTTATTTTTATTAAAACTTTGCTGAGTTACGTCTGACTTCATATGCATAGCTTGACACGGAAATTTTTAATTATTGTCAAATGTAACATTTGTATTTGTCACTTTTAAAACAAGATAAGCTTTGGTAATATTGTGTATACCTGTCTAAACCAAGTTAAGAGGAAGGATCTCTTTATTCTAAAAAGCATAGAGGGAGCCATAACATTGCAAGAATGTCCAGTTTTTTTGACGTTTGTGTTTAAGTGTGTGGTGTTCAGTAGTATGGACAAAAGAGATCAAAGAAGACCAAAGTGACATTTGCCCTAATGTTTATGGTCACTTGTCACACACACTAGCACGAAAAAAGTGTACAGCCGCATAAACAAATATCTATAGTTTCGTCTCCTTCTACTATTAAAGGTACGTCATAAGACAAAAGAGACTAACTAAAATCGTAAATTGATGCGGTCGCTATGCTTTAGAATAAAGAGATCCTTCCTCTTAGATACCAAGACAATACAAAAATACAAAAAACAAAAACAAAACAAAAAACAAACAATCACAACAATCACACAAACATCACATCATTTTCTTACAAAAATTATCATAAACTTACCATACAATAAAAATAGTTCTTTGAAACTAGCAACTTGTAAACTAACAAATGCTACATTTGTTCCTAAATTAGCCAAGACTGAAGAGTCAGTTCTTCAACATCAAAACAAACAGATCTTTAAATAATATCTAGCCATAAATGTAGGTATATAGATATTGGATCCCAAACAATCCAAAATAAACAACAAAAATGTCCTAAAGCTAAAAGTATTTCCTTACCTACTTAACCAACAATTACTCAAATTACAAAATTGAAATTCATTTCTACAAAACACTTTAACTACGACAATACTGTCAAGAGTATTTTCCCCTAAACGATTTACGACAATAGCAGTTAAGTCGAATGCTAAACACGTGTCAAACGTCGTGACATCGATTTTAACATATAAACGAGAATCGTAATAATATAACCGTTTGATATGAGATCACAATAGGGTGCACAATAAGCTTATGACTGTGCAATACGCGTGACGAATCCGCTCACCCTGTATGTGACAATGTTGGGGCGATCTCCAATGACGTAAAAAATAGAATTAAACTCATCTCTATTTATTGTAGCGTTAAATGTCCCCCTATTGTCTTTTCTTAGTTGGCCCCCTATTCCATTACACATTACATTTATAGGAATTATTTATAACATAAATCGTAATTTGCCGTGAGCATACTACTACTATACATACTTCTTACTAAAATGTCAAAGTTTAGATGTTTGAATGTTTGTCACTCAATCACGAACTTGGATTAACTGAACGAATTTGGATTAACTTTGGCACGCAGGCGCGGATAGAATATGTTCTGGATTAACACATAGTATACTTTATTCAGGTCCACAGTCAGCTGTCCCATACGTTTGAATCGAGTAGGTATTGCAGTTTGGTATCAGACAGCAGATTTTTTTTTGTTCTGACAGGTTTGCTCCCATAGTAAAAGTTGTTCAGTTTGATGGGTAGACTATGTGGTTACTTCTGACGTCCGTCTGTTTACTACAGGGTGTTAGGGTAAACAGTTGCATTACTTTAAGGGGTGATTGTACCCATGATACTGAACAACTATCCCTAAGAAACCTATAGGAAATACGCAAAAAAAAATTTGGACTCCCCATACTAAATGCAATCAGCTGATCGAAGTTTTGTATGCAAAGTGAATTTTTTTTTTTGCGAATTTCCTGTTGGTTTCTTTGGGAAAGTTGTTCAGTATCATGGGTACAATCGGGTGATTGTAAAGTAATGCAACTGTTTACCCTAACACCCTGTATATCTATCATAATAAATAATGTTATGGTTACTAGTGCCCCCACATTTTTGTGTAACCAAATTTATATCTGTACTTGGTTTGGATTCGCGGTAACTTTTTTGTTTCTCCCTATCCCTCGCTATTGCTGCCATTCAAAAAACATGAGAAATTGCAATCACGTCTAGGTAAGTCATAAATCTGCGACGAAACGTTATCTGATTCTGTATTGATGTACTAAATATATAGGTACCGTAGGCACCCTTTATAACAGTACAATCGAAATTACGATTAGACCAGAGTTTATCATCAATATCATCATTGATAAATTCGTAATCGTAAAAGATAAGATAGGCATTTGTAGTATTATCGTAAGCCGGCATATTTTTCAATTCACTAACAGATGTGAATACTTAGAGTAGTGACAAAATGAGTTTTATAAATAAAGTTGTGTTAGTAACCGGGGCTGGTGCAGGTATTGGAGCTGCCACAGCTTTACAATTCTCAAAATTATCAGCAAGACTATCTCTGATCGATTCTAATGCAGCTAACTTGAACAAATCTGCTGAAATATGTGAAAAAATATCACGCACTAAAGTGTTAAAAGTAACCATCGATTTGGGGAACGACGAGGAAGTGAAAAGAGCGGTAGAAAATACTGTTAAGGAATATGGAAGAATCGATGTAGTTGTCAACTGCGCTGAGATATTCGAAGCTAAAGGTTTTGATGATGTCAATTTTATTGATGCATTTGAACGAGTGATGGCGATTAACCTAAGATCGGCTGTAGCTGTGATGCACTTTGCTGCTTCAGCTTTGATAGAGTCAAAGGGTGCGATAATCAACATTTCGAACAACATCGAAAAAATTACAACAGCTGAAGACATACTATTCGGTGTTGCTAAAGCGTCATTGTCACATTTCAGCAGATGTGTTGCCTTGGAACTTTCTACTAAAGGGGTCAGAGTAAACTCTGTTCTACCAAGTCCTGTCAAAGAAAATGATGCTTTCTGGGCCAATAAACAAGGTACACCTCTGGAGAGGATAGTGAAATCTGAAGAAATAGCTGAATTGGTAACGTTTCTGGCAAGTGAAAAAGCAGCTAGTATTACTGGAGCAAGCTACGTTATTGATTCGGGTGCAATGCTGTCTGGTTATAAGATGATGCATCGTATTTGATTTGGATAAAATAAAGATCTAGACACATTGAATTGTGTTTTAATATGATAATAAATGAAGGTAGGTAGCTTATTCAATGAACTTTATCGGAAGCTTAAAGTGTTACTCTCTATTTCTCAAGATAGTCTGCGATATTATAAACAGACCGGTGCAACTTTTTAATGGACAATCGATAAAATAAACGCCACGAAATAAAACGTAGGTTTCCCCGTGAATGTTTTAATTTACCGACCGAAAGTATTAGAATATTTCTCATCAATCATTGCATTTATCTTATAAGATTTCGTATCTTAAAGATGTCATTTTTAGATAATTATAGTCAGAGCTAACAATTTTATTCACAAACATGTGTATACCTACTAGATTAGATTAGATTCATTTATTTCACATTGTATCCTATCGCATTCTTACATAAATATTTTACATAAAATATCAATTCATAGTATGATCGTCAAATTGTATTATAAAATTAACAATGTCAAATAAAAAGTATAAAATCTACTAAGACAGGAGTGAGAATAAAAATAATTAGATTAAGAAATACAACAATAGTTTGAAAGCTAAGTACTAAAACTTGGCGCAAACATGTCCCCTTCCTCGAATCTAATATGAAGTTTACACAGCTCAAGTCCAGTATTGCCTGCAGCTCGCATATTCATGAGAATCCTAAGGACCAGACAAAGTTGTCAACTGTAGCATCCAACTTGCTACTTCACAAATTGCTTTACATTCTAATTCGCTAGATCGATTCGATTACAGGATAGATTGACGATGGTAAATGCAACCTGAATACTACTTCGAAATATATTGGGAATCTAGGTATGATTATTATTTCAGTTCCCTAAAGTAATATTTACAGAAATTATTATTCACATTGGTGCTAACCAATCGATTTAACTGAACGAAATAATGTTACTTTTTAAATGACAGAAATAATGAAAGAAATGTATCTTAGTTAATCGATGCACAGACCAAGGCGACAAGGCAGAATATCAAAAATTAAAATAATTATATTCAAATGTTTACATCGACTCAAAAAGACAATTCAATTACTTTCGTTATTTACATCGTAATTATGAAAAAACCATTATTCCGAACACTAGACGCAACATTTCATAATATCTCACAGTGCTTTAAAAATAAATTTCCATATCCTTGCGCTCGGCTACCATTGTACTCGTAGAAAAGGGGAAGTCGGTACATTTGTATCCATTATTGTCATCAAATTAAATTCGCATGCCGACTGAGTCACTCACTCGATTTACTAATGGATCGCGCTAACTTGAATTAATGTCGTCAATAAGTGCACGGAATTGGTGCACTTAATGAAAATGGTTTTCAGTTAAAAAAATGCTATTTTTAAATTAACTATTTGCTGTACCGACTGCTCTCAAACGGTGAAGGGAAACATCGTGAGGAAACCTGCATTCAAGTTGAAGAAGAAGAAAAGTGTGCATTTGTAACACTGCCCTGCACTCAGTGACATTTTGGGGTGCTAATCAATAAGACTACTTACTTACTTTACTTGGGATTATACACGATTATATCGCTCACAAATCCTATAAAAGAAATCTTGACTACAGACGTTCGCACATGCGCACTATGCGAAAATTGTGCATGACATTATATGTGTAGGGTTGACTTAACACGCATCGTATGAACTACATTATACATTTCGTAACTTTTTATAGTTTATTCTGTTATTAAAAATCGTTTTTAAGCTAAAAATCACAGAAAATGTGAATTTAGCGTTATTTTCCAACGTTCATTTTGACTGCGAGGAGAAAAATAAAATATATTTTATGTAGTCAAATCCAACGGGTGCGCGCGCCTGACTGCATTCCCTTGCTCGGCTTCCCTCAAGTTACCACAGAGAGTGTGAGGGGTGGTGGGGTATCTGAAGTCAGAGGGGGGCAAGGAGTGGCCGTTCTGTATGAAGAACTATATACTATTACCTATTCTGGAGTGCGATTTTTGAAACTCATTCGTTGAACTCAGCAGTTGTAAATGTCAAAATTACTATGGAGATACACATCTTTCTACTGTTGATTTGACATTCAAAAAACATACTCCAGTGGTGCTATTTTTGAAAGGCAAATCAGCAGTAGAAAGATGCGTATCTTCATTCATTTTCAACTGCTGAGTTCAACGTATGAGATTCAAAAATCGCACTCCTGTGCTACAGGTTACAATTACAAAGTCTATTTTCATTTTTACCCTGGAGCCTTAGTTTGGACTTGGAAAGAGCAACACAATACAAGCTAGATATAATATAGGTATTGTAAAGTGGTTTGCACATGACTACACCTTACAGAACCAACGAAGCCGAAGTTGAAAGGACACAGTTTTAAACTTTCACCATCACTAAACTACTAAACTTTCTCTATAAGACCTACAGAGCCTACAGCGAAATCGCGAAAAAAATATCACATGTCCCAAAAACATCTTAGGCTGTCCCATGCAAAACTGCAACCCTAAATGTCAGCTGTTTTTTTTTGCGCCGTAGAGTTTTTAGGGTTCCGTACCCAAAGGGTGAAAACGGGACCCTAGTACTAAGCCTACGTTGTCCGTCCGTCCGTCCGTCCGTCCGTCTGTCCGTCTGTCCGTCTGTCCGTCCGTCCGTCTGTCCTACCTATTTAGGGCTGTAACTTTTGAACCATAATAGCTAGATAGTTGAAATTTATTATGCGTTATTACGGCAGATTTGTTAACAAATAATGAAAATGACAAAAAGTTAAAAATTAAGGGGGGTTCTCAACAAGAAACTAGTTTTTATCTACGTTTTTTCTTCACGCTCTATCGTAAAAACGGTAATACATACAAGCGTTAAACTTAGTGTGAATACGGTGCAAACTGTACAGAATAACAACAAATACTAAAAACCGGCCAAGTGTGAGTCGGTCTCGCGCTAAAGGTCCCGGACAAAAAAAGTTTTTTTCTTAGATAATTATGCTGTGTTCTGTGGTGGTGTGGTACGGAACCCTCGGTGCGTGAGTAGCCCGACTCGCACTTGACCGGTTTTATTTCAGTTTGATGGTCTAATCATCCTCTTACAGAACCGTCAGCATATTAAGTTAGGTCCTGTGTAAGAGACACATGGATTTACTACTCCTTTAATACACAATGAATAGTAGCAAAGCGTCTCTTCTCACGTGCAGGATATTCAAATTGAGACAAATGCCAACAGAGAATGAACTTTTACTTCCACAAGACTCGTCGTAAGAAGATTAACTTTAATATTTCAGTATGGGAACAGTCCTCGGGCACATCTTTCAGATTTGCATGTTATTGGAGATTGAATATGACGATCTTTATTCTTTAAGCTGAAAATGGAGGTAGTTTTAAAAGGAAAGTAAGGTAGTATGAGTCTGAGGTACCTAAAGATTACCTTCTGTTTTATCAAGTCTGTGGATTTCAATTAGAAAAACCAATAGTATAAGAGATAAGTGTACTTTTTGCAACCATCAGCAGCAAGGCTGATTCAATGTTTATGGGGTGTAGAGCATCTCTGTGATGGGGATGGATCCAGACATATTTGAGGTAATCATTATAATTAATTGCATTATGTGGTACCATTGTACACTTGTTATTATAATTTTTAAGTTTTTTTATAAGTTTTAGGTTTTATCTAGTCTAAGGAAGGGACAGAATAGCAGTGGCAGTCGGCAATCCCGACTACTAAACTGATATTCCGAGAGATAAGTGTACTTTTTGCAACCATCAGCAGCAAGGCTGATTCAGTGTTTATGGGGTGAAGAGCATCTCTGTGATGGGGATGGACCAGGTCTGCCTGCATAACTGCAGTCAGTTTAGGAGTTACTGATGATTAAAGGTCTGTAAAAAATTAACGATCAGCTGCATGACTGATCGTATGTTATTGTTGTAGTATGAACTGTAGCTATGTGAACAGTACAAAATATTATAATAATATTTCGTAATATTATAATTTTGAATGGTTAAATAAAATAGATGTTCGATGTTTGCTCGTCTCGCTATAACTATAACAACGATTTTCATGAAATCCGAGAGCGTAGAGACAGCCAGCCAGCCAGTTTCATGTAAACCCGTCCTAGTTGAGGATTAAATATAATTATATGATTAAACGAACTTACCTTAAGTGAAGTTCTATCATAATTATATGAAGATCCTCAACTAGGACGGGTGACCCTACCCACCCTTACTTAACTGATGTTAAGTAAATGTTTTAAAATTCAATATACTATTACCCAATTACTTACAGGGTTGTTCATGGATGACTTCGAACGTAATGAAGTTAATTTAAGTGTTGCCAGGCACGTGGAACGGACATGGTTTTTTCTTTTTTTAGATCTTTGAAATTTGTGATGGCGCGGATACAATATCCTGTTACTTCAACCTAAATTAGATTATAGTAGATTTATTTATTGAATTCATGTTCAGCTGAAGGTGGTAAAGAATTACAAGCAAAGTATTTCACCTACATGAACCCTGGTTGGGCGCAGCAAAGCAGAGAGCGAACGTTAACAAAACAAAAAAAAATTATACATCGAATACAAATTATACGTACCCGCGGATGAAGTTACGAGAATTTAGTATAGTATAGTGCTAGTAGGTATTAGAATAATTGAAGCAGTTCGAAACCCTTTTTCTATAAAGGAAAAATCTAAAACCACGTACCATCAGCGGTTCTCAAGTTAATATTAGCGAAAGTACAATCGGTCAGAGTATGCATTTTAAATGGATTGGATAATAAAACCATAAAACTTAATTAAAATTCCAGAGCAGCATCACGCCTTTCAAGAATCAAGAAAGAATTGTCACGTTTTTCATAAAATGAATAGAAACGCAATAAAGTCTCCTCCAATATAGCTTCAGCTTGTAGTTTATTAAATTTCAAAGTAAATTGTGCTTCCTTGAATAATAAGTAAGGTTGTAATTGTTAAGTCGTATTACCACATAACACTGTTAAATGGACACGATTCTTGTGAGAAATGCAGCTGTCTGACTGAACGAACATTAGTAAAGGCTTTTTATTTTTTACTCTATACAGGGTGTAACAAAACACCCTAGTAATACTTAAGGGGGTGCTTCAGACAATCAATCTGAACAACTTTCACTATGGAGCCAACGTCGAGAAAAATATAAAAAATCTGCCGTCTCATATATTTGAGTCGAGACGGTACTGCAATTTTGTATGAAAGAGCTGATTTTTTTTAGCGATTTCGATGTTGGCTCAATAGTGAAAGTTGTTCAGTTTGATGGTCTGAAGCACCCCCTTAAGTATTACTAGGGTGTTTTGGTACACTCTGTATATACAATGTACTGGATGCAGGACATATCTTCATGGAGAAATATGGAGGAGGCCTATGTCCGAAGACGGTCTGATCAAGGGCTGTAATGGATGGATGGATGATGGACATACAATGTATATTGGGCTGGGTACAAAGTCGAAAGGGTGTTTTACAAAGTTAATTTTAAAAAAAACATTTTAATGAGTTGTACCGCGTTTCAGTTCTTTATATCGGATGTGTTAAAATCCATGGTCCTAGATTCGCTGATGAGCGGCAGGTCAATTTTTAAGGGCAAGCCAAAGTGTTTCCATCCTTCCGGTTTCGCAGAACTATTAGATTCAATGGGTGAGGCAGCTAGCATTTCACCCACTAAAACACAGTTTAAGAAACCTATTTATCCCTTAGCAGCAATGGGAAGAAATGATCATTCAAAATTAGCATAATAATAAAACGGTAAGAGCGCTTACAGACGAGCGACACTTTGCGATCGCCGGGTGTCGCGGAGGGTCGGGCGAGGGACGCTCTGCGACCCACCGCGACAGCAAATTGTCGCTCGTCTGTAGGAGCCCTAACACCGCAAGGCGCCACATTGGTGAAGTTATTGAAACGTTGTCAAATCCTCTTAGTTTTATGGATCGGAAAATGTGATGCGGTGCTGTTACCGGTGCCGGTGGAGCTTGATGCGCGTTGTGCCCGCGGCGCGAGATTACCCTGTATGACCATGATTTTGTTGCTATAGGTAAATACCTATACACTGGAACAAAAAATATGAATCTTTACACCGTAGAAAAGCCTTACCTACATTATCTACAGGGTTTAACAAAATGGACTAGTTATATTAAAAGGGGTTGTTTAGAGTCTAAATATTAAAATATTTGCTGTTCCGTGGCTGTTCCATACAAAACTGCAAACCTACTTGAGCCAAATTATGGTACAGCTGTTTTTTTTTCGCGATTTCGATGTTTCTCTCATAGGGAAAGTTGTTCAGTTTAACGTTTAAGAGTTTAAGAGGTTTCCTCACGACAAAAAAAATAAGCTGTCCGATACATATGGCTCGAGTAGGTTTGCAGTTTTGTATGGAACAGCTGATTTTTTTTGCGATTTCGGTGTTGGAGCCATAGAGAAAATTTTTCACTTTGACGGTCTGATCATCCCCTTAAAAACGTGTCCGTATATTAAGAAGGACCCTATACAGAGTGTAAGGAAAAGTACTCTACCCATCAAACTGAACAACTTTGAATAAATGATTTTGTATTGTATTGTATTGTATTGTATTGAATATGGGAGCAACCTATCAGAGCAAAAAAAACAGCTGTTCCATACTAAACTGCGATACCTACGGGACTCAAATGTATGAGGTAGGTAGCACATTTTTTTTTGTTCGGACTGGTTTGCTCAAATACTAAAAGTTGTTAAATTTGATGGGTAGAGTATGAGGTTTAAAGGTTAGTGATACATTTCCTTACACCCTGTATATATAGGCTGATAATGATGATGATGGCATGTAATTATAATACATACACACTGAATAGAACCATCTTTCCGCTTACTCGGTAGAAAAACTATGTACAGCATGCACAGCGGAATACCATCAGTCAAACAGAAACTCTGATTCAAGTTGTGACAAACTGAAAAAACTTTCAGCTTCATTTTGTTCCAGAAACTTGTTGACATGAGTGTCACCCACAGGGTTTGATGGATGAAACTGTGTGATAGACTGACACTGTATGCAGTCATCAGAAGATTATGTTCATTTGTGTTTACTTTCGTCGGGAACTGTTATAGTAGGGGGGAAATCTAGCAGTTTTAGTAGCGTCATCGTATCGGATGCGAAACAATCTGAATCAAATTCAGAATTTTGCTTTCATATCGTCGGGGATGGTGGAATAGCGCGTAAGAAGCATTTATGAAAACCGCGTAAGTGCATGCCATTGCGAAAAATGTTACCCTACGTATCTGTTACCAGATTTTACATTGATAGTTTTAATGTTCAAGAATAATTTTTGTCGTAATTTTGCACTGATAGGTTTAAAGAGATACAAGATTTTATACGGAAAGGTTCAGAGTTCTAGATGTTTCTTTTTTTCTCTTAGTAAAGTTTTTCTTGTAAAGTATGGAACTTTAGCGGGTTTTAATATAGAAAAAAACAAATGATAGAACAATTTTACCCGGAGTTATAATTGCTAATCCAGGTTGACGCAAGTGGAGTTTACATGAAACCTCACATTTTACCATACCTAACACGAAATGCTGAGTTGCAATTTTCAGTCTTTTGTCCATTTAGTGGAGTTAACAATATTGCGCTCACAATTATAAACCCGTAGAGATATTCTAAATATAGCATAATATTCGGAATTTTCACATTTCACTAGCATATCAGTTCCCCAACTCTGTCCAGAGTGATAGGTAGTGAACCAATGTTTACCTTCACCTAAAACTCCGAAAAGCCAGTGGCAACTAGCATCATGTAAAAACTTGATCAAGAAAGAAACACCAGCATAAAAATAACGTAATATTTAGGTCATGACGTTATTTTCTACAAAAAGACAAAAACAAATAGATGCAATTAAAGTTGCCGGCTCAGCAATAAATAATCCGGCGACACGGCAAAACTGATAAACGGGGCGAAGTGAAACCCGGTCTTACCCCTGTTCTTACCTGAGCGGCTGAAAGAAGTCCTCAGTGTTGCCAATTTACCCCTTCCGGGCTAACTTTAGTTTTATCGTCACCTTTAAAATACTGTTTAAGCATGGTTAAAGCCAGAGAGAGGCGAAAGAGGTGTGCAAAATCGTTACAAGTGATGGGATCTATTGTCATTATATTACCCCAGAGTGCCCCAGATATACAATATGGGCATCGACATGGAACTAAAGTAGGACTCTACAAGTATAACAAGTATTCAAAGTTCAATAATTATTTCAGATCACAAAACTAGTCAAGAAGAAACCATTGTATCTATAGCATATAATTATTATTTATTTATTTATAGAAACATTGTTGTATAAATCGTTCAATGGTGTCTGTAGGCATCGCATGCCACCCCCAAGTAAACGATAAAAATCGAGATGTGCCTCCATCTTTATTATTTTACGTATGCCAGAAATCGTGTGTGGCATGCTAGCCGTTCTGATAAAAAAAAATTTTTGTTAAGGCTCTTTGCCGAAAATACTCATAGTACCCAGCAACTTTCTACAATGGGTAACCTCAATTTTATCAGCGGAGTACCTGGCAACACCGCCTGTAAGTAGCACTTCGTTCAGCACCTGCCACAAGCTTAGCCAGACAGCCTGATGTATTGCCCCATTTGTTATAATTTGAAACGAGAACTACCTTACAACTGAAACTAGCAAGGGGTTAAGGAGTAGGCTCTTCCAAAGATAAGTTTAAGATTTCGTGAATTTCAGCATTTACACTAGCCATTTAAAACTACGAATTATGTAGATACCTATTATGTTTATGAACTGATATAACCAAATACGAAAGACTTCAATGGCTGAATTAACAATGTAAAATAAAGACACCCGTTCCGAAAGAACCGGCTAAGATAGAAAAACTTTGATGTTAATCACAAAATACAGTCCAAAAATATAAAATTGAAATCATTCGACCAAACTTAGGTACCGAACCAAATCATAAAGATAATACTGCATTAAAATAAATTTGTTAAAGGTTGAACATCCGTTCTTATCTACAGTAGTATTAGTAGAACTACCCCCAATAATTTGTCAAATGTTTTCCTATTCATCCTGAAAGTATAAAACTTAACTACAGAAGATTTATCCGAAGTCGATGATTTTCAAAAGGCAAATGCTATTGGAATGGAATAATATTAGATAGTTCACATAATTCCGCTGAAACTTATTACACTATACCTTACTTTATTCCGTTACGATAAGTTTCTTACAGATCTTTTCGCTCGGGGCAGTGAGTTCGGTGTTGTTTTACAAAACGCTGACTTCAGTTCATGAATATCATGAAATACTGAACAAACTTAAGAATATTGTTGCCTGAACAATCTACATGAAAAAGAGAAACACTGAGTTATTTAGATTTCATGTTGAATCTGAATTTGAATGAATAAAATAACGAATTAAGGGTTAAAGTATAGCAGGAGCATTGGCCTGTTATTTCAGGCCGCCAAATCCTGAAGATTAAAATCCTTTAAAAATTTTAGAACAAAAACCACTCCCTTCATAACAACACGACTTACGCTTAGGGTAGTTCCTCATAAAGACCCGTAAAATTGATGATTAAATCTCTAGCAAATCCAACCTGTTCCACACACACACCAACGACACACACACCCACAACCACAGTTCCTTTCTGAGCGGTCAGAAACTACGCTACTAGGAACTAGTCGATGCTACGACTATCAACTATTTTTTCAGCTCTATATTTATCGCTCCCATGCTATACGAGTATATACAACGTGTTAATAAATTAGCGAAAACCTCATACACCCCAACTGATTTATAACAAAATAATAAGATTGAAACAATAATTTCATTATTTTGATACTTAAAATTTAAAGTTATTCGCATTTTAAGTTTTGAGGTTAAAATGATTTGTTATCATTTCAGCAATGAATGAAAGCGCTAACGTACTCATGAATACATTTTAAGAATCTTGTTTTGGACTACCAAATACCGAATTACTAAATTAGGGTGAGTTTGCCCGTGCGGTGGTTTGACATCGGGTTCAGGTTTTTTTTTTTAATTATTTAATATTTTGAAAAAAATTACCTATTTTGAAACCATGATAATTCAATTCTGCTCTCGATTCTAAACAAACTACTTTCTAGTTTTGTGTTAGTTCATTAACACGTTGTATAAGTGACATATATGCTTCGGAGATGCACATCGCATAATTTCAAAGATATTTTTAAACTCGGAATAAGATAAAAGTATTATACACTCACAAACGTTCCTATTAGTTCGCTTATTTTCTATAAAACAACTACTAAACCTGATGTAACCTTTCCAAGCTCGGACGATACCTTTACAATCTTTATGAACTACGATAATGAAAAGAATTTTAAATGAATCCCGTCTTCTTCGGAATCCTTTTAAGCTACCTACTTCGTATCGCTGCGCTGGACACAAAGGTAGGAAAATATAAAATTGTTACGAAATTTTACAAAGCGCATGCACACGAGTGTATTCGCCGTAGTAGTTAAATGTATTCTAAATATAGCATAATTCAGAATATTCACATTTCACTAGTAGTATAAGGGCCCGGCCACATCTCGGCGCCTGTGGAAATTCACTAGGTACGTGTAGTGAAAAGTTCCTATGCGATAGTGTTTTGTTTAGAGTTTGATTTTTGGACTAATTTCATCCTTCTAACGAGGGACGCAAGGCGTTCGTTTAGTTCAGAAATCAAAGTCTACGATCGCACCGGAACTTTTTACAATACGGACACTCCTTGCCTCCCAACAACTTTTCACCTCGCCCCCTCTATCGCCCTCTGCCAGATACCTAAGAACAAGACGTATGGTTTCGCATGTGCTGACGTCATCTTGTCAGTTTACATTTTTTGTATGCTGTGTCCGGGGTGTGCTACCGTGGCGTGGTCCGGCGCGGCGCTGTGAAGATGTGGTTGGCCCGTCGCGTCACCACTTTTAAATGGACAGTGAAAACTACTAGGTTTTCTCGAAGTTTTCGTTTGTCGTAAATTAACAATAATTTAAATTGCTTGCCCTTTATTAAATTAATGTCCGTTTTTCAAGCAAATTGAACGTTTTTATAACATTGTTTTATAAGATATTTCATTTCATTGTTGCAGCGATGTCCAGTAAACTCGTTCATGGCTGGCTGAATATGGCTGCCAAAATGTGAAATAAATTCACTGGCTTCGGAAAATATTATACAATTTTATGGTTCTTTATTACAATGATTTACGATAAAACTAACTCTCACTTTTCTGAATGTATTTCGTTTGTTTGCTTTTAACGTAAAATTTAATTGTCCTTAAAAACTGAATGCTCACGCCAATTTGCCACGGGAGTAGGTAGATACTACCTGGGTCGCACACACTACGATCGTGTGACTTCACGTTCAGGACTTGCTACTGATACCCTGGTCTCTTCCACATTCATACATCTTTCATACACCTCCGTCGATTGAGGGTGCTTTCTAGCACTACTTACTATATCGATGATTTGCTGTAAATTTTCTTATTAATCAGCATTTGTCATACTAGCTACATTCATATCGATGCCTAAAAATCAAAGATTCATAATGTGTGTTAATTCTGTAAAAAATACTATTATTATTAATTTTTTATTCAAAATAATATCACATAGGCTTTCTGACGTCATTTTTTGACTGTAGGGTACCGTAGAGAAGATGCGGCCACTAACTCTACAACACACATCTGAACAAAACACTTAACAATTTTATTCATGTGAATACTTAACAATTAAACTGTTTAAATAAAATTAGCGTGAAACGCTACCACTTAAAAAATTCCATCCTTCACCACTACCATTGTAACAAAACTTGAAATACCTTTTAAAGAAAGTACCTACGAATAATTTAACGTTGTCGAATCCGTCCGTTTTCATTTCGCTACGCGGATAGTTTTTGTACCGCGGCGCGTTTTGGTTTTAGCTTAATGTGGCATACGAAACATTAAGCGGCAAACACAAAGAAGGTACAGAAGGGCAGCTTCATACAAGCGGACGAAACAGGCGCTAGCACACATACACGCGTACGTACGGCGATCTCAGATCAAGTCGGTCGAACGCCAGAACCATAGTGTAAAGAACTAATAGTGGTGAAGCTCAGCGGTCGCGGCAGGCCAATCGTGCATGTGCATCCCACGCTGCCTGCGCGCGTACCCTAAAAGCGAATTGAGTTAGGGTACACCCGTCCCCCGCCGTACCCCGCACGCCACGCGGGCATAGACCCGCCGCGACCGCTGAGCTTCATCACTATTATATTTACACTATGCCAGAACTATTCAATCTATTCATTTTGTGTCCATATATGGGCGTCTATGTGTACGCCTGTTTCGCTCATTGCGTCGTGTCGCCACTACAGAACCTGGCATCTCAAGCAAGTCTCCAGATAAAAAAACCTATTCTACAGTTTCTCAGCCGATAATCATTACAGGACAAGCTCAGGGCCCCAAAAACTCCTATCCATTATCATTTTTATACTTTTAAATGGACATAATTCAGGCCACAATCACTTGCAAGGTAGGTATGGAATCTCGAGCTAGCTTCGATCGCTGAAGCTTTGGATCAATAGCTTCGGAACTGCTGCAACTGAAGCAGGATTTGTCAATATACAGCTCTGGCGACAGCCGAATCGTAGTGTTTCACTACATATCACTATCACTACATAGTATAAAACAAAGTCGCTTCCCGCTATCTGTCCCTACTCCCTATGTATGCTTACATCATTAAAACTACGCAACGGATTTTGATGCGGTTTTTTTAATAGATAGAGTGATTTAAGAGGAAGGTCTATGTGCCAATATAATTCATGTATATATAGTATCAGCATTGTACCCGTGCGAAGCCAGGGCGGGTCGCTAGTATAGCTTTATTTTTCAGTTCCTAAATCTACACTTCTTTTTGTGGCATGCGTCTCGCCATAGTAGCTTATCTATGCGTCTCGCAAAGCTAATGTTGCCGACCGACACCTGTTTGGTCTAGCGCCGCCACCGCCCTTCTGTACAGCTGTCTCTTTTGTGCGAAAAGCCTAAGTCGACAAAAAGTACAGCGATTCCCACTCTATAGCTAAGTGACGTGAAATCATTAGTGAATTCCGTAGCACCTGCGGGATAAGGATTCCTTTTTGATTCCGCTATTTAGATAGTCTCAATTCTGTCTTTCGTAAAGTAAGTAAACAAGATTTGTCATTTTCAGGCACATTTTGAAGAATCGTGGACATCATGAGCCCGGGTTCACGGAATCATGGCATTTAGCAAGCCGTACTCTTATCAGTGCTCATGTACAAATTATACGGGGTGTTAGGGTAAACAGTTGCACTACTTTAAGGGGTGATTGTTCCCATGATATTGAACAACTTCCCAAAGAAACCTATTGGCTATGTGCGAAGTGGGTGTTGGGAACAGTCAAGTCGATCGCAGCGCACGCTGTGGCAAAAATTTGAACTTCTGACGGCGAAGCTGTGTCAGATTTGCTTGAATCTATGCAAATCCGCACACTCATTCAATACTCAAATATCCAAACCAGCAAATACGAATACTTAAAATTTTACAGGGATGTTTTTATTGTCATCTAGGTGTTCACAAAAAAAAGATTTTTCGTAATTCATCCCCCAAAGGTGTGAAAACGGTGGTGAAAGTTTGTATGAGAATTTTGTAACAAAGAATGGGAATATCCCGGCTAGTTAGGTATTATAACATTTTTAATATCGTCAGTATTGCTCATTTATTTAGTTTTTACTATATTTTAATATAAAATAACAAACTTTATCCAAATATTTTATGCACAAATAATCCACGGGGCCGTAGTGCGCTAGATGGCGCCAGCGTCGTGCACACAGCCAATAGGAAATTCGCATTTTTTTTCGACTTTCCATTGTAAATGCAATCAGCTGATCGAACGTTTGCATAAAAATTCGAAAAAAAAATGTACGAGTTTGCCATAGGTTTCTTAGGGAAAGTTGTGCAGTATCATGGGTGCAATCACCCCTTAAAGTACAGCTGTTTACCCTAACACCCTGTATACCAGGTGAAATAAAAGCTTATGATTCTTTGGCAGGCTATGCTACCTACTACACAAAATGTTGTTAATTAACTTTGATGGAAGAATTATTTATACAATAAATTAATATGTCAATACAGCTTTCGAAATAATTACTCGCATAATTAATTCTCCATGTTATTATTTTCTACTAATGTTCATAAATTCCGTATATATTTGTATGTAAGTATACATTTACCTGTATCTTTATATAATGTTATGTATTTATTAGTCTTAAATTCTGTTTTATTAGTTAAATGTGCACACTATGCCTGCCTCACTTCTATGCTTTCTCTCTGTCTCGGGTTTGCTGGAAGAAATCTCTTTAGAGATAAGCTCGCCCTTTGTAATTGTCTATTATGTTGTTTTCATGTATATTTCCGTGTGTACAATAAAGCGTTAAAATAAAAAAAATAAAATAAAAATAAAATAGAAACAGATACAAATCGAATCGTGTACCCGGATATTTGCATGGTGTTTGTAGGTCAATGAAAAGCGCTAAATATCCGGCAATATATCAACGTCACCCGGATACCCGGACACCCGACAACCGGTACAATCCCTTATTTACATAAAGGAGTTCTTTTTTCAATACTTTTTTCGTCGGTTGGTATTTTGTAATTTATTTTTTGTATTAGTACTTGCTTATATGAAATATCTATAATGCGATACTACAGGGTATTGGTGTAGACAGTTCCATTACTTTAAGGGATGATTCTTCCTACTCTTGATACTGAACAATTTTCTTCAAGAAACCTATAGGAAAATAGCATGAAAATATTTGGATTTGCCAAACCTACTAAATTTTCGTATTCCGATCCATATTCCTTCTGAATACTACCTAATTTTTTTTTCTGTTAATTGTTTATTCAGGTATGTTAGGTTTTGGACCTGAAAAAGCTTTATACAGATAGTCGAAGAAACCAGTGTATTCTGAATGAGATTTATTTGGTGTTTGTTTCTGCAGTTTAGTATGATTATAGAAACCTATACAACGTGTTAATAAATTAGCGCAAAACCTCATACAACCCAACTGGTTTATAACAAAATAAATAGATTGAATTACAATATTGAATTACATAATATAACATTGTCAAAACACACATATCCATGCAAACACACTCACACCTGTACTCACTTATCGTCTGATAAGTCTATACATACACACACACACACACACACACACACACACACACACACACACACACACACACACACACACACACACACACACACACACACACACACACACACACACACTTATATCAACTAATTACTGTTGTTCATTAATCTTAGTTAAAGATATTTTTATAATTTTATTTTTTCTTCCTTACATACTATTATTACAATAGATAACAGATATTTACTCTAGCGATCAGGGGTGGGAGCCTGGTGATCCGTCAGAAGGGTACTCCTAGTTCGGGCACCAGTCTCTCACAAAGGTTTGTTAAAAAAACCATTCTATCCTAATTCTGTTGCATTTGTTTAACCTTTGTGAAGAGAGAAAATAAACATTTTTTTTTTTCATTGAAACTATAATTTCATTATTTTGATAGTTAATATTTTAAGTTATTCGCATTTTAAGTTTTGAGGCAAAAATAATTTGTTATCATTTCAGCACTGAATGACAGCGCTAACGTACTCATGGATACATTTTAATAATCTTGTTTTGGTAGTAAGTAGGGTGAGTGTGCCCGTGCGGTGGGTTGAAATAGGGGTTCAGGAAATTTTAATTTTTACAAACTTATTATTTAATATTTTGAAAAAATTACCTATGTTGGAACCATAATAATTCGATTCTGCTCTCGATTCTAAGCAAACTACTTTCTAGTTTTGCGTTAATTCATTAACACGTTGTATACCTACTATACCGTCCTGACTAGTTCAATTTAATAATAGATTAGGTTTACTTACGACTGGAACTGGGACTTACAATGATATACCAGTAAAAATAAATCAAAGAAAATAAACATTTGTGAAAATTTTAAAAACATTTAAATTTACACCGAATCTTGGGAAAAACTTTTATAAAAAAATCTAACGGCATCGAATAGCATTTGCACCCTTGTTTGCCCAGCGTATTGAAGTTAAAGAAAGTAATCGTGAAGGGAAATGTCCCTTATTGATAAACGTGCCTTTTGCTCCTCAAAAATATTTAATGTAATCCTGTTTGAGAAGGATCCTCTCGTCGAAAAAATCACAAAATATAAATTCCAAAAAGTAAACAGCCTTTGTAGCTTACGCGGGATTTTTATTTTATTAAAATAGTAGTTATTTTACAGGGTGTAACTACGCACCCTTGTAATATTTAAAAAATCTGCTGTTTCATACCTACCTACATGGCTGAAATGTATGGGACAAAGAAATGTATTTTTTTATTTGTTAAGTTATAATTTTTAATATAAGTATTAAGTTGTCTCCATAGGTAAAGTTGTTCAATTTGCTGGCCTATTAAAATACCCCTTTAAATATTATAACGGTGTTTCGTTACACCCTATACAGGCTCGTTCTTAATATGCTGATACTTTTTTAAGGGGATGATCGGACCATCAAACTGATCGACTGTCTCTATGAGACCAACATTAAAATCGCGAAAAAAACAGCTGTCCCATACATTTGGCTCGAGTAGGTTTGCAGTTTTGCGTACAATACATATGGAAGAGCTGATTTTTTTGTAGCTGTGGAAATACCTATTAGACAATAACGATACCTATAAAAGGCACTAAGATAACGAAAAAGATTACGTCTTATTATTTAACTTTAATGAATTAATCATAGTTAGATATATATGCGTCGACATTAACGAATTATTATTTTTTATAATCAATAAATTCTGCATCTAATTAAATCATGAACAACAATTATAAATTACGTAAACATTTTTTAATCAAAGCATAATTAGTTATGATGTTGCTGATAAGTTTAATCAGTATTTAAGAATACCTTGAATAACTACCAAACTTAGTTACACTGTATCGAGCAGAACCTATATTAATAGCAAAGGAACCTACCATCAAAATTAAGGATAATGGCTCAATGAGGTCCTATGGTGCGGACAGTCGCTACTGTGCGTCGCGGTGGCGCCACTGTCTCGTAATGAACCCGGCGTCGCACCCCGCAGTGTCGTATTTAATAACTTGTTTACCCTTAATGGCTGCCCTGTACACCGAAGTGAATGTTACATAATAGCCGTGTCTTGAATTATGGCATATTCAGCACGCAGCGTACGTAACGTACGCACAAAACATAGGCATGAATTCTTGAGTTGAGAAAATCCTTGACAATGGACATATTATCCTATATAAGTACCGAAGTTGGACTTCATGATAGGTAATCTTATGTGTTTGTCACTGTCCCTAAATGGAATATAATGGACTAAGCAGTTAAACAACAGATTTTGAATATCGACAGATTGCGTTCTGGTTATATTAGGTGTAAAATGTACATAACATAAACATAGTTTTAAAATTTTATTGGAAAAGATGTTAAAAATTAACATCCTGCACTGTTTCAATATAATGCAAATACAAATTTTACCGTAAGTGTGAGGCCAAACGAGCGTAATTTTGTGAGTTGTGAGTCGCGTATTTTGAGTCCGTTTCAAATAAAATCCGGGAATGCATTGTCTATGGCCTCAGCCTTTATATGAAACGGACTCGAAATACGCAACCCACATCTCTCAAAATTACGTTTGGCCTCACCCTTATGTAGTATTATTAATGTTTCTGATACATTTTAGGAATTGTAGCTCGAACAAAAAAAAAATTAACGAAACGGCACGAGACGGTATGATACGCGGCCGTCCTTTGATCGTGTCACTGCACGCATATAATCATAATCAACTTAATTTATTGTCGATACACCCTGTATTTTGGCTGAATTATAAGACACATTCTATTCCTGGTAAATTATGGAGGACGAAATTGAAAGATGTAGTAATAGCTTCTTTATTTTGTAGGGAAATGTTAAGTAAAAAAAATCGCTGAATTTTGTAAAGGACAAAAATTTTGCTTATTTGAAAAAGCTACCCTACATAATTATCATACGAGTAATTATGTTGTTCTTTTAACGATTACAATTATCCGTTTTCATGATATAATATTTTATCTGACATCTCTTATCTCTCTCTTGCCCTTATTCGTGAGAGTAGGGCTTTGCCCTGCAGTGGGATCTTACAAGTAATTCATCCAAAGGTTGTGTGGAAGAAATCGCTTTTAGTGATAAGACCGCCCTTTGTACCCTTCTCATTCTTATTTTAAATTTTAATTGTATTCTTGGTGTGCAAATAAAGAATATTTATAAGATAAGATAAGATAAATATTCCCAACATAAAAACGTATCTCGTTAATCAATATTCTTCTTCGTTTTCTTTTCTTCTCTTTCTCTTCTTCTATTCTTCTATATTTTTTCTATTATTCTATTTATCTTATCTTATCTTAACTTACTTTTTTACTAAAATACCTATAGGAGTCACGTTGCAGGTTCTGACACGAGCACTTGTCTCGCGTGGTGTTCGCGCGGTTCCCGTTTTTGCCTGCCACGAGGCTCCGCAATCTCTTCCTGTTCTTGATCATTCCCTGAGATTGGGATAGACACTCCCACAAACTACTTGACACAGGCGGAAATGCAGTGCTAACGCACGAAAAAGTCCATTAATTATAATAGAAAATACCTATAATACATAATATACAGAAACTCTCAAACGCAGCAAGTCTCAATTTTATCATAATTAAGATAACTGCAAGTGACGATCGGTTGTCCTTTTCGAAAGAAACAGTATCCTTTTGTCACTTGGTAGTAATGTCACCTCCTAAAATTTAGGTGTTCTAATTCAGTTTATTTATTTATGCGTATGGCGAATTTGGTTTGTAGGCATAAGTTATACTGAAGACATCGAAGGGCCTCGGGTGTCAGGAGTGTCAGGTCCTCAATACGACCCGAGTAAGCTCGGAAGAAAGAATGACCTGAAGTTGAATTATGTGCTGGATCGTCTGGTCTCCGATCCCGTAAAGGAGACTCCGTTCAGCCCCATTTATGTCGGAGGTAGTTGCACCTATGAAGCTTGGAACATAATTTTTAAGAGCAAAATCAAGTAGATAAAGCTACCCGCAACATTAGCGGCTTCAACGAGCTAACTACCTAAACCAAATAACTGGACCACATTAAATTTTGGTATATTCAAAAGCTAAATCAGAGCGTGAATCGGAACACACGGTTTTACATATTCAGTCCGATGAATGCACGTAAAGTCCACGAGTTAAATGGATTTCCGCTCCGGAGAAGCTTTGACCGCTAAAATAATAAGAGGAAATATGTGTTTACATTGACATTGTTATCTTTGTTTTGTATCTGAATGTACAACTTCATTATTATCTGTTTACATTTCTGCATTATACACATTATGAGTTCTGCATTATTATCAGTTTATGTCTAATTACAGGATACAATCATTTTATCACGGAAATTTGTTTAGCATATCAGGTCTTGCCTATTCTTTATTCACCAAAAAATTGCATGGTAGCTACTTATATTTTTTTAATAATTAAAGCGGTTTAGAACTGTCAGGCTAGAACAGTAATACCAGCTAGGCTAGCAGAGACTACCAGCTAGTAATATAATTCAAATTTAATAAAAAATGTATTCAAAATAATATCGAACTCTATGAACAGTTGACTTTTTTTGCGATGTTGATATGACTCTCATTGTGTAGGTAAGTTGTTCAGTTTGATGGTTTGAAACACCCCTTTAAGTACTCTTTTGTTTAAAACATGTGTATTGTAGAGTTTCTGGCCTCATCTTCTCTACAAAGGAACACCTTTCGACGCGGTGGTAGAATCAAAAAAATGACGTCAGAAAGTATCTAAGTATAAGTAAAATTATTTTGTTTTTTATCGAGTTTTTTTTTAGTTTTTAAGCAAAGCATTTAATTCTAGTAAGAAACCTAACGCATGCCTATCTGCAGGCGACTGTATTATAAATACGACTACAACCTCATATGCAAAACCCTTAATGGCACCTTAGTATTGTACTAAAAGCTTTATCCAGCATTCCACTAATGAAAGTATGTACTGCTGCTTCTAATTTCAGTTTAAAGGCAGTAAGGGCAGACGGCACGTTTTTAATGTCCATTAAAACTCCCCTGCAATTATAGGTACTGCAAGCTTGTCTTTATTAAGAAGAGAATGCTTTAACGTTGTGCCACAGACTGGCGAATGTAGGATCTCTTGGAATACTGACATTACTAGGCTGTGTATAGATACTCGGTTGAAGTTAAAATTCTTCAGTTCTTGCGTTGAGCTTTGATGTATATCTTGAGAATGGATAAACATATTACTTGTGAAGAAATGTAGTTCTGAAGCAAGACAATCTATAATTTTCATAAAAGGATTCTCGAGAATCTGGCTTGCCGCATGCGGGGTCCGTTGTATCATGTCTACAGAATTTAGGTATCTTTTTGCTAAAAAAGATATTTTTTATTGAATTCGTATGTTCTACCCAGTTATACATTAGCTTAGAGTACCTATATCACTATAATATTACAGTATACGAGTACCACACAGAGCTACAATTTATAATAAAAATTACATGCCTTTTGACTCTGTTTAAATATAATTGAAGTATGTTACTTCTAAAACCTGGTTACAAAGAAATTTTAATCCATAACAGTTACTAGGTATTCTATTTTTTATGACATTTCCGCATTTTAGCGCGTTTTGAATTAAACATTTATAAACTCGCGACCTTAAACCCTTTCGGATGGATTCAAAATATTGCTACAATAACCAACTATGTATAGGTATAATTAAGCCTGAATTAAAATAAGTTGAATATCAAAGAGATGTGTGTTCGGAATTAGGACTGTAGCAGAGTTGCCTACTATGGGATATACTTATACTTATACTTTTCTTAAATGCTGACGGAAGAAAAACCGAAATCGCGAAAAAAAATATCTGCTGGCCCATACTAAAACTGCAATTCTTCTCGACCTCAGCTGTTTTTTTTTCTCGCGATTTCGGTTTTTGTTCCTTTTAGAAATTTCTTCAGTTTTATGGTCTGATCATCCCCTTAAAAAACTGTCGGCATATTAAGTTAGACCCTTTATCTGTGTGTGTAAATATCGAATAGTTCAGAGACCTATTCTAGAGATTCATGCTTTGTGTTCAATCGTGAACACTTAATCATACAATCTGCAGTTGAACTCGCATAAATTGGAGGTAATCCAATCTGAACACAGACTTCAAAGCGCACTGTCTGTAGGCACATCTTAATGGACATCGAGTGGCGGCGGATGGCGGGAATTGTTTTAGTGGAGCTCATCCCACGTTTAATAGCACGACGCGACGAAGGCACGCGCGCCCCAATTTACCAACTAAATGCACCTGAATTGGGTTAAGTTCTTATAGATGTTTTCGTACACAACTGCATAGGGCAGCATCCTGTGTTTTAGATATTGACTCTAGGCATTTTGCTTCATAGGCATGGAGCATTTTAAGGTACTTCGCTCAAAAGGGAAAACAACCAACTGTCTTTTTGAACGTGTAGTTGAAGCAGGACTTACTTTGAGCATATTAAGGTTTTAGGATAGAATTAAGTGCCTGTGAAAAAAGCCTTTCATCCATAAATATAACCCTTAACACATAGTTGCCATGATTCATAAGAATGATCTTACGTTATTAGTAATGTTACTAATAACGTAAGAATGAGGCAACTATGTGTTAAAAATGTGTTAGGAAAAGTCCATACTTTTCCTAACAAAAAATGTGTTAGGAAAAGTACGGACTTTTCCTAAACTGCGCCTATGATGTGAAGGAATGAGGTGGTCGGGTTTTCTAATCAAGAACCTGTTACGACTTATTAAAAAATGGGCTTGTAACATTAATAATGTTATAAAACTGAAAGAGATTTCTGTATTTGTTACTTTGGTAGTTATAGCAATGTTTCTGAACACCCCGAAAGGGATTACGGTCGTAAGTTTATGTATTGTATGTGAGCTATGTATTCAAATTAAAGTACCAAACCGATTTCTATATTAAATCTGGCATAGAAACCTTCGGGCTATAGGCTGTAGGCAGACAAGTATGTTTATCCAATTACAAAAATACTCACTAAAATTATAAAGACGATAATTAAACTTATTAAAACTTTTTGAAATCTTCTCAGTCTTCATAAAATGAAGTAAATATTTTAATGAATTTCCCTAATTCAAAGTCTACTAGGCACCAACTAGATAGAGACTTTCCAATGTTTATTTTAAGACTCCCTTTAACAACTTCACCAAATTGAATTTACTTCAAGCTTGGATTCAAAAGAAAGTTTAGTAAGAAAACAGAACTTCTTATAGCAGGCAAAGATTAGTTAAGAGACTTTGCACTTTTTGTAGAAATAAATCGCTTTTACGAGAGATTTGAGATAGTTACACTTTTTTCAGCTCAGTCATTTGTAGTTAGGGCAACCGTTTTTGTTCTTCTCCTTTTGTGTCGGCATAAGCTATATCATCACTCATGCTGTACAGGAAAGATTAGCCAGTCAGCAATGGTATAGGGACTGACTACCCCGAGTACGCCAGACGAACTTTGGTTTCCTCACTCAGGAGACTGGTTTTTTTTTTTGTGAACTTGTGTGGGGGTTTTTAGTTTACATCATAGAAGGGTAGATGGCGAAAGAGCTGGAATGTTATTTAGCAGAAATAATGTAAAAATAGCTGTGTAGAGTCGAAATAAGGAACTCGAGGCATTTGAGGAAAGACTTAAGGATTGGCGAATAGTCCACCGATATACTATCATCACAGTACTATAATACTACCTATCACTGTCAGTTCCTTATACAGGTTGTAACAAAACACCCTAGGTATATTTAAAGGGGTTGTTTAGACCATCAAACTGAACAACTTTCACTATAGAGCCTACTTCGAAATCGCGAATCATCTGTTTTATAAAAAACTAGCGACCCGCCCCGACAGCACCTCCATAGGGCTGTTCGTTTAGTACGGCTACAATAATTAGATCGCATAGCTACCAATTAATCAATACTAAGTAGGTATATAAGTAAACCTAATTTCCGCATGCTATGAATATTTCTCGTAGTAGCTACGTAAGCTTCATAGCAAAGAGCTACGCTTCTCGTAGCACACTTTGCAATACTCTTCAATTTAAAAATGCTTTTATTCTAAGAGGATTATACCTGTTAGAGCGCTGCATACAAACGAAGCTTAATTCTATTTTGAATATTTATCAATTTTAGTTCAATAACGTGGTAGTGGGCGGGGCACATTGCTCGCAGAACCGATGGCCGATGGGGCCGAAAAGTTCTCGAGTAGTGACTGTGTACCGGAAAGCACAGCATGGGTAGGGCCCCCACGGTGGACCGACGACCTGGCGAAGGCGGCGGGAACCCGTTGGATGAGGGCAGCGCAGGACCGATCGTTGTAGCGATCCTTGGAGGAGGCCTATGTCTAGCAGTGGACGTCCATCGGTTGAGAAGGCCTTAACCATCTTATATTTACATTCAATTATACATAAATCAACTGACGTTACTAATAATACCGATATTTGCACTAAACTTCGGCGCATCTTAACCTGATGCCTAAATTACATAAGACATCCCTAACAAGACAGAGCATTGCACAAACCTTAAAGACACTCCGAAACACGCTTAATGATACCAAACACTCCCAAATGATAGGTATCATTTGGGAGTGTTTGGTATCGGGGCTTCGGAGTCACTTTACATGGATTAACCTAAGTTGAATAATCAAAATGAAAGTTCGTATGTTCGTATCTAATACTGCCTCCACTAAATCAAAAATTACTCTCACAAACAAAGTTATCTCCCCAATTAATTCCTATCTAAACAACATTGATATAAAATAGTTTCTTTTCGACATAAGATAAGGGACATGTATCTATCAGCTGTAATTTCATCTTAACAAGAGGGTGACCAGAGCCATAGGAAAAATAAATGTTCAAGGGAGGAGCGTCTCATAGCAACCAAACTGAGATTTATTATTTAAGTTGCACCTTTTATTCTAATATTCAATCTCTTTGTGTTGAAAGGTGGTATTTTTGATAAAATAATGTGCACAGTGTGTGTTATACAGGGTGTAATAAAACACAGTAGTAATATGTAAAGGGGTTGTTGATACCACCAAATTGAACCAGCTTCAATTTACAGGGTTAATTTTTAATCAGCCCGGATGACTTCACCATTATTCATCAAACTGAACAACTTTCACTATAGAGCCATCAAGATCGAAATTGAAAAAAAAAACAGCTGTCTCATACATTTGAGTCGTAGTACATTGCTATGTCGTACTCGACTCAAATGTATGGGGTTCAGTTTGAGTGGTTTAAAAACGATCCCTGTAAATATTACTATGGTATCTTATTACACCTTGTATGTCTGAATGATGAATGCAAAGATTTTTATTGGCGCAGCGAAGACCAAAAAATATATTTGGATGCATGTTTTTGATAGACAGTCTGTTTTAGATTCGAAATTCATATTCTTTATATATGAGCGTCCGCCCGAAACGTCGCCTCGCATGGATGCGAATTGTACCTACCCGCTCGAATTGAAACCCACAATTCTATACGAGTAGAACCTTTGTCACGAATTGCAGTTGGGAATGTTTCATAGAAGCTTTGCGATGTTAATACAGGTGATCATGAAAAGGCTCTAATTAGGGAATGCAGAACCGGAACTGTTTCAAAGAATTGGGATTTTCGGGATTTGCTGTCAACGGAACCGGGATTTTCGGTACTTTGGGGAATTACTAGTTAGTTCGGTTTCTTATTTTGTAGTGAAGTTGAAAGTGTGTAAATTCTCTATGAGTTGAAACTAGGAAATATCGATGAGAATTTACGGGGGCCACAATTGCGATACGATTGTTAAAAAAAAATTATATTGAACGACATTGACTCAGCGTTCAAATTATGATGTTTTTTAGCTAAAGGGGTCTTCCGGCCTTTTTTAAATTGGTTTATTGAGTCTTCTTATTAACGATATTTTGTTTGTGAAGGTAGTAAGTAATTTTAGCACGCTGTTTAGTCCTGTATGCCAAGATTCGTGTTTGATAGGAGTTCTACCGTGGAGGTAGGAATTCTAATCGTGCTGTGTAGAAATGAAATTTAAAAATCCGGAGCGGCCGATGCGCATTCAAAATTTCAATAGCAGGCCATTTATGTGTTTCGCGCTTTCTTTTTTTTTATTTGAACTTACCACTTAATCGAGGTGCTTTTTTCTAAATGAGATTCAATATTTATAAAAAAGACATCGTAAGACTGTCTGAAGAAGTAAAATCGTACAATGAGCTTACATAAATGGATGTTTCTTACGTTAAGGTTCCAAGAAAATCATGTTTATAGTTTTACGTAAAGGCAAAAACATTAGTATTATTTATTATTCATATTATGGCATAAGATGAACTTACATAAATCCGTACTAGTGCGTCTACCATTAAATATCCCGGTAAATATAGGTATACACCAAGACATAAGCCGAGTTTCATAAAAAAAATTCAAGAGTCAAAAGAAAATTTCTAATTTCAATATTCAATAATTTCTACCCCTTCGATGGACGGATTAAACCCAACCTTACCTCAGGCAAAAAACAAATTACTAACTTTAATAGGTTTTGTATCGGTACATGTACACACGGCGACACATCAAGCTATACAAAACCAACATAAGCTGGCCGCGCGTAGGTCGAGTAACGTATAACATATTATGTTGGTTTTGTATAGTTTGATGTGTCGCCGTACGTACATACCCCGTTGTACACTGTACGTATGTTTATCATTATTATTATTTCGTAAAAAGCAAACCTGTGTACTGGATTGTTTTTGGGACGCCCCATCCGTTGTATCCTGTAAAAACAACACCAAAAAAATGCTCATTGCTATGTGCGTAACACTTTAAAACAGGGTTTAATTTAAAAAACAGGGGAAAAGATAACATTGTGTCGAAATTTATGGCGTCGTTACGGTAGAAAATTAAATGAAATATGCCTTGGAGCCGACGTAATAAGCACATGTCCGGGATTTTGAGTTTTAGGAGTTTTCTACTTTACTATAAAAAAATTGGTATTATACCTATTTCGTTAGCATTTTACAGATAAAGCGAATTAAGAAATTGGAAATAATTTTGTAAACTGAATGATGTCTAGTAAACTCAATTTAGTTTTAATTATTAATTAAATAGGTTTATAGTACCCCATCGGGGAATATAGTCGTGAGCATATGCTCACGACTATATTCCCATAAGCATATGCTTATGCTTATAGTACCCCATAATGCCGCAACAGAACACTTTAATGGTAATTAATTAGTAGTTATAATAACGTTTCTGGCCCCCACAAATAGCAATCTTTAGTCTTAATTTTATGTCTTCTTCTTTTCGTGTCAGCATGTGTATATTATATCGCATGCGAATCGCTCATGTTGTAGTGTAAAGTTTAGCCAGTCAGCAATGCAATCGAGGCTGACTGCCTGCCCAGGGTGATCCGGATAAACTCAGGTTTCATTACTCGGAAAGACTCTTTCCTTGCATCCCATGATTTTATGTATTACGAGCATTTACCCGCAACTTCGTCCGCTTAAATATATACCAGATTTTAAGTCAGATCATAAGCTATCAAACAAAAAAAGTTTCATCAAAATCGGTTCAGTAGTTTTTGCGTGATGCTCGAACAAACAAACACACAAACTAACAAACACGCAAACAAACAAACAAACTAACTAACAAACAAACGAACAAACAGACAGACAAAAATCCAAAAATTGGTGATTTGGAATCAGGGACACCTAAAAACCACATCGTAACTTTTTTTTGTTAATATCTTCAATGTACAGACACACTTCTGTTACAGTTTTATAATAGTTTAGATTGTGCGTACGTCATATTCTTTGGAAAAACGGAAGATATAGAGACATCATTAGAGGCTATAAACGTCCAACTGCAGGGCACAGGCCTACCCTCAAGGAGGGTGGGTGTAAGGGCATTTCTCCACCACGCGTGCCCAATGCGGATTGGTAGACTTTACATACTCATTAGAATTTCTTCTTTGGTGTATGCAGGTTTCCTCACGATGTTTTCCTTCACCGTTTGAGAGCAATCGGTAATACGTACATAAGATAGAAAAACTTATTGGTCCATGGCATGTTGTCCGTGCGGATGCGAACCCGGACCCCATAATTGGGTGGTACCTCTCCGCAACGCGCCACCGAGACGCTCCAAGATGTAGAGTACATCATGGATATTAGAGAAGTAAAAGTAATTATACCTACACTATTAGTAGGGTAATGTTTTTAAGTTCCACTTTATTCGTACACTGAAAAAAAAATTGTTTATTTCAACCAAGATATTTTTTATGATAATCACTCCCGGAACACGCAAGCTATATAGCATAAAGGAAATTTCCTTTATGCAGCTACTGTGCAGCTTGCGTGTTCCTTGGGCATACATCATGAGTCCATATGAGCCTGTCAACATCATGACTTCTCTGACTAAGAGAACTTTGTTAAACTAATTCGGCTTGTTGTTACAACTACCATCTATTGTTTTTAGTAAACAGTAATAACGTAATTTCAATTATTTTGGTGCTTATTAAGAGAAAATACTTCTTAGTTGGCTCGCATTTTTTTCAGTGTCGGTACAATGGCGTTGCAAAACTATCTTTTCTACCAATTTTCTACCTATTTTATTTCAGCTAAAGCTTTTATAAAACTTTGAAGCGTTCGCGATATTTGAACGAGGTATTACATTTGAAGGAAAGCGGATGTGAAAACAAGCACTAAATCAAGTCGGACAGGAATTTCCTCCTGCTAGCAATATATCAAAATGTTTCTAACTCGCGCTCCAGGAAGGGCATATTAAAATTCTTTCTTGAGGCTTCGATAATATATTCACAGTTCACACCTAAGGGAATGTGCCATTTCAACCGCAAATTTCCTGTTTATTTCATTCTTCAAAAATCATTAGATGTATATCCTTCCGTAATTTGGTGCTAATGATATTGATATTCTATTCATTTATTAGCTACCATGGGTACATAGGTTCTTAATAACATACGTGTTCCATATAAGAAACCCGGTTGGGCACTACAACATTTACCTACAATTTTATTTACAAAAGCTTTTACCCGCGACTTCGTCCGCTTAAATTATATACCAGATTTTAAGTCAGATTATAAGCTATCAAACAAAAAAAGTCTCATCAAAATCGGTTCAGTAGTTTTTGCGTGATACTCGAACAAACAAACACCCAAACAAACAAACAAATAAACAAACAAACAAACAAACATACAAACAAACAAACAAACAAACAGACAGACAAACAATCCAAAAATTGATGATTTGGAATCAGGGACAGGTAAAAACCATGTCGTATTTTTTTTTTGCAAATATCTTCAATGTACAGACACACTTCTGTTACAGTTTTATAATAGTTTAGATTACAAAATTATCTGATTCATATCATCATCATCATCATCATGATGATGATGATATCATCATCTCAGCCGATGGACGTCCACTGCTGGACATAGGCCTCCCCCAAGGATCGCCATAACGACCGGTCCTGCGCTGCCCATCTGATTCATATAATTGCATCTTAATAAATAAAAAAAAACTAATAAATAAGTTAAGATAGATTGTTAACTTACAATGATGCTTTATTGCCTTCTTTTGGTTTATATGGTGTTCATGAGAATGAAGAGGCATACAATATGCTCAGCTCAGCAGAGGGTACCTGGCTGGCAGATGATCATGATTTTAAATTTGTATGCAAATATATATTATTAACGTAGGCAATAAAGTGTAAATGAAAGAAAGAAATGACAAATAAAAAAAAATAACAATTTTCTTCGATTCGTTTGAATTTTTTAAAGAAAAAACTACATGAATCTTGTGAATCCTGTATAAACATCTTAACAAAATAATGTGTCTACAAATCAGAATACTTATTTAAAAAGTTTTTGTATTTGTATAATATGTATACTTACTATAACATTTTTACATTAAATTTTTTTAACATGAAATTGTAAATATTTTTTTTTTACTATTTTAATACATTTGTGAAAACTATAAACTTTACAATAAGGTAATCTAAACTATTATAAAACTGTAACAGAAGTGTGTCTGTAACATTGAAGATATTTACAAAAAAAAGACTACGATATGTTTTTTAGGTGTCCCTGATTCCAAATCACAAATTTTTGAATTTTTGCCTGTCTGTTTGTTTGTTTGTTTGTTCGAGCATCACGCAAAAACTACTGAACCGATTTTGATGAAACTTTTTTTGTTTATGATCTGACTTTAAATCTGGTATATAATTTATGTGGTCGAAGTCGCGGGTGCTCGTTATATTCTAAAATAAAAGAATCAAAATCGTTCCAGTTGTAGTAGTTTAATTGTAGGTAATCATGACACTGAACAACTTTCCCTAAGAAAGACATAGGAAATTAGCAGAAAGAATTATGAGTTCCCATACATAAAAATGCAATCAGCTGATCAAACGTTTGTATTATAAAAGTTGTAATTTTTTTTTGCGAACTTCCCTAAGGTTCCTTGGGGAAACTTATCCAGTATCATGAGTACAATCACCCATTAAAGTAATGAAACGTACTACAATAACACCCTGTAGGTATACAAACATACGATACGGGTCAAACAATGCATTTTTCAAGTCTGATAAAAATATACGTGCACTCAAACATGTTTAAACCAAGACAGACGGAAAAATAGTGAAACCCAAGCCACAAGTAATCTACTGCACTTGTAAATTCAGCAAATGGTACGAGCGCCGTAGAAAATAGGAAAAGCTTATGCATAAACAAAACTAGCCGTGGCTGGTTCGTATGCAACACATAAATACACATGCATACGAAATGCGACCGAATAACGTTGTTTACTTGTTTACATCACTTCTGGCATCCGGAGGTGACTCTTGAAGTTTTCAGAGTTATTGCGGTTAGGTAATTTGTTTCCCTAGCTTAGGAAGAGTTTAGTATCGCGCGACATCAATAAATCGTAGTAACAATAGTCCGAGATCCGACCGTAAAATTATGCACCTATTTCTTAGGCGAACGACATGTGATTCTTGTGTATGTTTACACAGGGGTTAATTCAACGCCCCACCAACTTGCCTAGAAAAATTTTGCTGCAAGTACAGTTTCTTTGCACCTGGCAACCCTATAGTTGCGGCAGATTGAGAGGTGGCAACCCTAGTTGTTCCAGTTTTTTAGATCGGTCTCCTTCTGATGGCACCTCATACACTAGAATCACATTTCGTTCGCCTAAGAAATAGGTGCATCATTTTACGGTCGGATCTCGGTCTACAACCATAATACCCATGTAGGGTGATTAAAAACTTTGCTATACAACTACGTATGTAAAGATGTGGAGTATGGACCAGGTTAAATAAGAATTCTAGTAATTATTGTCCAAAGTTGAGTAATATTCATCAATTCAAGGTCGCTCAGCGAGCTATGGAGAGAGCTATGCTCGGTGTTTCTCTGAGAGATCACATTAGAAATGAAGTGATACGTCAGAGAACTAAAGTGGTTGACATAGCTCAGAAAATTAGCAAGCTGAAGTGGCAATGGGCTGGTCATATCTGCCGAAGAACTGACAATCGGTGGGGTGTCAGAGTTCTAGAGTGGAGACCGCGAACTGGTAGGCGTAGTGTGAGACGCCCTGCTACCCGCTGGAGAGACGACCTAAAAAAGGTAGCGGCGAGCGACTGGATGAGGAAGGCCGAGGACAGAGTTTTGTGGCGCGCCTTGGGGCCTATGTTCAGCAGTGGACGATGATAGGCTGATGATGATGAGTAATATACACGTAACCTCAGATTCGCTTGGACCAAACAGTTGCCTTTAGATTAACCTAATCAATATCAGGTTACCTACCGTTATGTACATTTGATCGACCGCAAGCTTCGATAATTGCTGGTTCAGTGCGGTAATTACATCCAATTTGACGTTGTGATTCCTCTGAGATTTCACTTAATGTAAAGCAGAATAGCATCAAGACCATATAAGTATTTTAATAGTGAGCATTGCTAAAGTATAGGTTCTTGTTCTTAGATTGCTACAAACAATAACGTTTTACAACGGCGCGATACAGTGACGTTGTAGCCTGTACACTAGGCGGCGCGTGACTATGTGAAAGCCGGGTAATTACCTTGTTTTTTTTATTGCCATTTTGGAGCGCGGGCAACGCATCTACATATAAAAACATCTTAGGCAACAACTGCATCTTTGGAAAGATAGTTGTTAGCTGTAGTAATTTTGTAAATCCCAATAAATACTTACCTACGTGAATAATACTTTTCTATTTTTTTCTTTATGGTGCCATCAGCTACCGGAGGTTGGCTATCATTAGAACTATTCGGAACCTTTAGTTAGACTACATTCCTGAATTATAGAGGCCCTGAGGTGCTGTTCAATTAGAACAATTTACACTGGTTCTTAAGACATACAGTCCGAATTTTTAATTTTATACTTAGTCACGAAATAAAAACATACCTACTTTCAGACAGTTTTCATCGTCGCATGGACTGTAGAAACAGAGCTGTCTTAACTTTAATGAACAGAAAATTAAAAGTATGAAATTCCATCAGCTAAATCGTCTAACTTCAAAATACTGAAGAGAAGGCAATTTGCTTGCCTCCTTCAGTTTACAGAGAGGGTTCACTTCTCCGATGCGATGCAATATGTTTACTCTCGTACACTCTCTTAACGATCCAATCCCGTAACTAGATACCGATGAAACGTGCTCACTTGTTATTTAAACTCCCTTTCTATCTAATTAAATATTCTAACTCCTGTAAAGCCAGTGCAGACAAAGTAAACACATTTTAGTGTTCCGTACATAGACTCATTGGTTCCGTACTAAAATTGGCAAAACGGAACCATTATGGAATTACGTACGTGTCTGTCCGTCCGTCCGTCCGTCAGTCCGACTGTTATTACAGGCATTTCTCTCGAAGACGGTAAGATACAGGAAGCTGAAACTTGGTAGCAATTGACATAAATGAAGTCAAAAAGGTAAATAAAAAATTAAATAAAAAAATAAAAATTCTTTATTTGCTCACAATTTTGTGGTATACAAATAATTGAGTCCCTGACTCCCAAAGTCGGCAAACCGTGTATTGGGAGACAGTTTATTCCCCTGTTACAATAGGTATAAACCAAATTAAACTAAATTAATTAATTAGGTAAGTAAGTACATGATTTATTAATTCTTAAAAAAATGTTTGTATCTCATTTCAATCTAAATAAACTGCTGCATGATCAGCAGTTCGGGTTTAGCAAAGGACGCTCGACTACAGACGCAGGAGCTACCCTGATTCAGCACATCTTCAGCACTTGGGAGGAGCACCAAAATGCGATAGGCGTCTTTTGTGATCTTGCCAAAGCATTTGATTGCGTTGATTATAAAACTTTGCTGTTAAAACTAAAAAATTACGGAGTTAATGATAGAGCTCTGGATTTGATGGACTCCTACTTAAAAAACAGAGTCCAAAAAGTGTTAGTAAACGGATCTAAATAATCTGGATCCCATCTGCAAACAGGCGTGCCCCAGGGTTCCATTTTAGGCCCGTTCCTTTTTTGGTCTACATAAATGACGACCTGCGCCTGAGTTTTATTTTGAATCTGAACTTTTGTGACCAGTTCCATCCCTATCATCAACGACCGTGTAGATAAATTACCCAAAATTTCTTATTACTAGTAGAAAATGTTGTCTTTTACCAGTCGCGTTTTTCACCAAACTTTTTTTACCCATAATAATTATTTTCTTATTCGATATCATTTAGTGCCCCGAAGACTCAGCACAAAAATGTGGTTTAATTAAACATTAAAGTTGGAAAGAAAATCGTATAATTAAGAAATAAAAAAAACAGAATTATTAAAGATGAAATAAAGTTGAAACTTAAAAAAAAATTGTCGTAGGTACATTAATAGTATCGTTCCTGATTAAGCGACCGTGCATAACGGTCCACTATTATAATGCCACAAATTTGTAAAACTGAAAATAAAAAAATAATATCGGTCTAGTGCGAGTCGGGCTACTCGCGCAGCGAGGCCAAGGGTTCCGTAACTTCCGTACCACACAACATATTAGAGTCAAAAAAATGTTTCCTCCGGGACCTTTATCGCGAGACCGACTCACACTTGGCCGGTTTTAGTCTTTGTTGTTATTCTGTAGAGTTTGCTCTATAATCACACTAAGTTTGACGCAGTAATACATACCGTTTTTACGATAGAGCAGCATGAAGAAAAAACGTTGATAAAAACTATAGGTCGACCAGAATCTCATGAAAAATGAGGAAATCAAATTTTAGAGTAAGCAACACTGGGGTAATTGGATTAGGGCCCTTTAAACACTGCGACTTTTTGCAGCACTTCTACACAGTACACATATAATATAGAGCTGTTGACTCCCCCTTTCACTTGAGACAAATATTGGTTCAATATTCTCAGTAACAATTTTCATTTGAAACATCAAATTCATCCACTAGTTTTAATATTTTAGTTAAAGTGCCTTTAGAAACTAGTATATACAGATATGCATGTAGCTATATTGTGTATCTTTTATTACAGATCCAAAAACTTTACTAACCTTCATAAATGATGCCTGCTACAAATATCAAGACAGCCTTCAGAATCTGATTGTTGTATATGTAAGTGAGAAATTTTCCTCCGAACAGAATGAAGTAGATTGCAATGATGGAATAATGAGATACCACCCACATTGAACATATGTACACGTTGCCTTTTAACTGGAAAAAAATAAACATAACAATTAACGTTAATAAAAATACCTACCTAGGTAATTGATAAAATTAGCAACTTTTAATCGAACTGGCTCCTAAACTTGTAAAGGCTGAGGGTCCGGAACCAGTACCTAATACCCGTTTCATTATAAAACTACATGTCATATTGTACATTATTAATTATAGTTGATTGATTGATTGATTAATTTTCGCATTAATGTTGCGAACTGTCCCATCGAGTTGGTAGACAAGTATATTTATCTCGGACATTGTTTATCTTTTGGCTCACAAGGTCAGGAAAAGGAGATCACTCGTCGCATTTAGCTTGGGTCGATCATTCAGTAAACTAGTAGATGTGCTGAAATAAAAAATCCCACAGAGCCAAGGTACCAAGGTGTTGTTCTGCCCACACTCACGTATGGTTCCGAAACATGGACTCTGACTAAAGACGCAGTGCGCAAAGTCAAAGTCGCACAAAGAGCAATTGAAAGACTTATGCTAGGAATCACACTTCTGGACCGAGTTCCGAATGTCGAGATCAGACGCCGAACAAAGGTGGTTGATATCGGCAAGCGGATTTCGACTCTGAAGTGGAGGTGGGCGGGACACTTGGCCAGGCGGAATGATGGCAGACGGACAAGGGCAGTGACAGAGTGGCGGCCGTGGGAGGGGGAACGGTCAGTGGGCAGACCAGCAGCCAGGTGGTCGGATCGCATATATAGAGTAGCCGGCAAAAAGTGGATGAGACTAGCGTGGGACCATTCTGGTTGGCCTGAAAATGAAGAGGCCTATACCCAGCACTGGGGCTTACCAGGCTGATGATGCTGATTGGTTGATTATAACAAACCAGACAGAAATAATAAACAAATAAAACCGGTGGTGATTTTTCTTTATGTAAGGGAAACATCCTGACGAAGATTTTAGGAGTAAAGCAGCGATTACTAATGTAATCGAAATCGAAATCCCGCCGAAATCGGCCCTAAGCCTCGGTAGGGTAATCCCTACCGAGGCTTAGGGCCGATTTTGGCATACATTGCCTGATTTGTTCTCTCTATTTTAAAATGTAGCGATAAAAGAAAGCAATGTATGCCGAAATCGGCCCTAAATTTACGGTGATGTAATCGCTGCTTACCTCCTAAATTTTTTATAACAGTTGTAAGATGCTAAAAAAATTACGCAAAACCAAAGCGGAACCAGGTTTCTATTTACAATCAAGAACCAATAACGAGTTGATACCTATATAGCTTTAACTAGATAACGGATTTTAACGAAACGTCAATAGGTATTTATAAAATGCTTTTTAACGATTCTCCGGTTCCGTAAAACAGGAGAATCCTTTGTTACCATACCAACTTGTACGTAAACAAAAGATGGGAACATCAACAGTCGCTCCCAATGCGATAATTAAACTGAAACACGTTCACAAAGGCCTGCACTCGATCATTTTCAAATACAGCTACTGGGTTATACAGGGTGTTAGTGTAAACAGCTGCAAGGGGTGATTGTACCCATGATACTGAACAACTTTCCCAAAGAAACATATAGGAAATTCGCAAAATTAAATCCCCTTTCCATACTAAATGCAATCAGCTGATAGAACGTTTGTATGAAAAGTCGAATTTTTGTTTGCGAATTTACTATAGGTTCCTTAGGGAAAGTTGTCAAGTATTATAGGTATAAACCCCTTAAAGTAATGCAGCTGTTTACCCTAACACCCTGTATAGTAAGTAGTTGAGTGCAATGCCACCTATTGCCAACTTCAACAACAACAACTCTAAATCACCTATACCTACTAACTGCCTTTTTACTCTAGTAACGTCTTGGCCAATAATTTTTTTTGGTCGCAGCGAAGACCAAATAAAATCTTTGGTCTTGACGATTCCTCATATGGACTTTTTCAATCTACAGGGTGAAATTGATATCATTAGCATCCTTTTAAGGTAAGAGTCTACCCATCACACTGAACAACTTTTACTATGGGAGTAAACCGAGCGGAGCAAAAAAAAATCAGCTGTTCCATACTAAACAGCAATGTCGATGCGCGAGTTCGCGACTCAAATGTAAGCAACAGCAGATTTTTTTTGTTGCTCCGATCGGTTTGCTCCCATAGTAAAAGTTGTTTAGTTTGATGGGTAGACTCTTAGTTTTAAAGGATGCTAGTGATATTAATTTCATCCTGTATATCGCCTTGTAACATAGCTATGAGAGAAATCGCTAATGTTATCTAACGGCTCTGTTCATGCCGTGTTTTACAACAAGTGTAAAACACGGCATAAACAGAGACCAACTTAATATGCGGTTATTTAAGGGGATGACCATCAAACTAAACAACTTTCTCTGTGAAAAATCCCCTGTCTGATCAGATCATCCATAAGAGGATAGGCGGGCTGAAATGGAAATTTGGAGAATAAGTCACTTTCCGACTGTATACGTATTTGTCCGATCCGCCCCACCCATACACCCCGCCGACTAGAGTGCGAAAGAGACAACTGCAGCTCGGACCGACTTTATGTACATACGAGCTTTTACCCGCGACTTCGTCCGCATAAATTATATACCAGATTTTAAGTCAGATGATAAGCTATCAAACAAAAATGATGAATGAAAGTTTCATCAAAATAGGTTTAGTAGTTTTTGCGTGATACTTGAACAAACAAACACCCAAACAAACAAACAAACAAACAAATAAACAAACAAACAAACAAACAAATAAACAAACAAACAAACAAACAGACAGACAAAAAATCAAAAAATTGGTGATTTGGAATCGGGGACAGGTAAAAACCATGTCGTAATTTTTTTTTTGTGCATATCTTCAATGTACAGACACACTTCTGTTACAATTTTATAATAGTTTAGATATAAAGTCGACGAAATAAGCATTTCGTATTTCCACTGTTTCCCTGTTGTGTTTCCAAAACTAAACCGACTTTAATAATTTTTTCATATGAGATTTCATATGAGAAAGACTTTGGCTATGTCTGTTTGTTTTGCTTTTTTTGTTTATATTCGTCAAATATGTTTGCTGAATGTCTGAAAACGGCTGGTAAAATTTGTCATTTTCATAGTTCTTTCAGTAATTAATTAATGCGAAAAAAACCCGACTGCATTAAAAAACTATTATATTAACTGAAAAGAGAAAAATAAGCTCTTATATTCACTAATCAGCTATAACAACTTGGTCCGAGCAAATATAATTTGAATGCTATTAGGTATCGCAAACGGGGACAAAGAAGAATTATAAAACATACCTTAGGTACCTTCCTTGATTTGTCCCCGCCTGCAATACCTACCTAATAGCATTCAAATTATATTTGCTCGAACCAAGTTGTTATAGCTGATTAGTGAATATAAGAGCTTATTTTTCTCTTTTCAGTTAATATAATAGTTTTTTAATGCAGTCGGGTTTTTTGTTTTTCTAAATAATTTAGTTTATTTCATACTTTTTAGTCTTGTGTCGAAATGGTAGCATAAAAGTACTATAATATATATATTTTTGAAATTGTCTGTTCACAAGCTTTCATTTGATACCCATATTGTAATTTTTAACAAAAAAAATGTTTATTCCCCCCCTTTTTTTAAATTCGCAACCGCCTTATTAAAATAATATATCCTATGTCACTCTCATGATTTTTACAAATTTAACAACACCTCATACGTCAAAATCTATCAAGCCGTTTAGGCTGCAGGCCGTGCCAAAGAAATAGACATACAAACATACATACATACATACATACGCTCGAAAACATAACCCTCCTTCTGGCGCAGTCGGGTAAAAAGCAACAAAAAAGAAGGACATAGTCTACTATGCAATAAATTTTTTACCATATGTAAAGAAACTAATATTTCTTTAATAATTTGTACAGCGCTCTTTCGTCGGTAATACAGTGTTAATGTACTCATGTACTTCATAGATGGCGCTGGGAATAATGGTGGTAGGCAAAGCAGTTTGTGAGTTGACAGAACTTACCAAGATGGAGTATATTGTTTGCTTATTATAAAATTGTATGAAAATTGTCTTATACATATATATATATATATATATATATATGGTAAAAAATTGTTTGCCTAGTGTCACTATCGGAAATACGTTTGAATGGAAAAAATGGTACCCGCCTATCCTCTTAAAAAACCGTCAGCATATATTTAGTAGGACCCTGTATGGAGTGCGCACGAGATGATTGTAACAGGGGCCTGAGGTGATGCGTGGGTACACCTGACACTATCTTCGTTCTGTTGGATAATTTAACTCAACAACACATTTTTCAGTGCAGCAATCAACTCGAATGCGTACTATACCTTTATAGCTTGATACAGCAACAGTGATGAGATGACTATCTGATAGCAGGACAAGCTGGTGGAGACGAGAATGAAGATGATGTTCATGGCCAACGTTGCAGACTTGTTAACGGGTTCGATAGACAGTGAGCAGATCGATGATATGAATAGTGTTACACATATTACCTGTCAAAATTAAACACACAATAATTAACATCTTTATCTAGGATGAAACCAAAAAGGAAAATAAAGCACTCACGGTGCCTGCACCTGAGACCAAACGAAAATAGGCTTTACTTTATTTACCTATACGATTGATATCACATCTATCTCACCGATCATAATGTCGGGCTTCTATTTTTGGCAATATACGTATACCTATCCTATATTTTGAAATACAATATTCCATCCTGAAATCTTCGATACCTATGCTAAAGGCTTTGCCAAAACCTTAAGGTGGTTTCAGTCCATACAAACGTTTGACGCACAATACGCGTAGACGGAATAAATAAAAGTAATATTTTATATATGGAAAAATAGTTTAGAAAATCTAGATGTCGCGTATCAAATAACATTTGCAATTTATAATAAAATTACGAAGATATAAAGCTTTGAAAATTTTGTATGAAAAATTTCAAAGCTTAACTTAGCTTAGCTTATCTTCCTAATTATATTATAAATTGCAAATGTTATTTGATACGCGACATCTAGATTTTTTAACGTATTTTTCCATATACTATACAAAGCTATTTATATTAATACCGTCTACGCGTATTGTGCGTCAAAGTTTTGTATAAAATTGACCCCTCTGCAACCGCCTTAACACAAATGCACACTTAAAAAGATAGTTGATAGTTATTTCGAAGTTTCTAATAACCCTAAAAGGGCTTATATTATGGTCGTAAGTTTAAGTAGTACCCATGTGTATTAGGGAAAGTTGGTGCACTCACTCTCTATACAGGGTGTAACAAAACACCCTAGTAATACTTAAGGGGGTGCTTCAGACCATCAATCTGAACAATTTTCAGTATGGAGCCAACGTCGAGAAAAAATTAAAAAAAATTGCCGTCCCATACATTCGAGTCGAGACGGTACTGCAGTTTTGTATAAAAGAGCTGGTTTTTTTCGCGATTTCGATGTTGGCTCCATAGTGAAAGTTGTTCAGTTTGATGGTCTGAAGCACCCCCTTAAGTATTACTAGGGTGTTTTGTTACACCCTGTATATAGAAAGTCAGGCTTAAGGCTAAAGCTAGAGTTTCAATTACTCTAAAAAGGAATTGTTATTGTTTAGTAGTTCACTAACCATTGAACCTATTCCAACAAAAATAACGGCTTGAGTAAGGCTGTAGCCAAATACTTTATCTATTTGGAGACAACTCCTTTGCATTCCTTGATAAATAATACACTATACCTATCAAAAATATACCTACTTAAATTGGGTAAAAAAATAACCTACAAATTTTACTCTATCAACTTCCAAATTGACACTTATTAATGCAAAAAGCACAGATTATTTAATAGTTACTACCAAAAAGTATGTTACTATCCCAGCTTCCTGCTTAGATGGTATTAACCTCTTTGCCTCATAAAAGACTAGGGAAAAAGCAGCGTAAGCGAAAAATTCTTCGTCTATGGGAAAAGGAAAGCCCAAAGTAAAAACATCCTTGATCTTAGGGAAAACCCAATAATGGCAAAGCAAACCCTGTCCCCTCCACAAGCGAACCCGGCAAACCATAGAAATATAAAATAATAGTAGGTACTCTGTTGAAATATTTAATAAGACAAGTTAAAGTTATAATATTGATACAAAAACCCACTTTCGGGTTTACGATAAGATGATGTTGTCAGGAGTTTCCCTGCGAGATCGAACCAGAAATGAAGAGATCCGCAGAAGAACCAGAGTAGCTGACATAGCCCAAAGAATTGCTAATCTAAAGTGGCAGTGGGAGTCCGATGAGGCCGAAAAGTTCTCGAGTGGCGACCGCGTGTACCGGAAAGCCCCCCATACGGTGGTCCGACGACCTGGTGAAGGCGGCCGGAGGCCGTTGGATGAGGGCAGCGCAGGACCGGTCGTTAAGGCGATCCTTGGGGGAGGCCTATGTCCAGCAGTGAACGTCCACCGGCAGAGATGATGACGATGATGTTGTAACAATGATGCAATAATCACTTTCGGATTTATGATATTTATATTATGTAGGTACTCAATACAGAGCAATAAAGTATGTGCAAGCAATAAAGTACTGAAAAACTCCATTGATTTAGAAAGAATATAACAATATTGTGCTCTTATTAAAAGCCGTTATAAATGTTGGTTGTGGCCCGATTTTTTATTTACCTGCCTAAGAATTTGCATTGTAACCGTATGTTATATAGCAGCCATGATATTTATTTGCCTATTAACATTTTACAATTACGCCATTCTTCCATGCAAATTAGTTCATTATACCACCCCGAACATGTGACGCAATAAAACTCAAAACAACTGCCTCATTTTCAGCGAGAGCATTTGTGAAAAATTTAAATACCACGCGGTTTTGCGGTTTTGAAGGGAATTCGCGTAGAGTGGTTGCAAACCATGGAATGTGAGGAACACAAGTTGGCAACATTCACAACATGAAAATAGCATAAAATAAAAATTCTCTAGACTGCTTGTTACCACTAGAATGTAATTCTTGTTACACATGCAGGCCTGGTCGACTCTTTAATTTTATGAGACTAGGTGGAAATTTCATGAATATCTAAAAATAGGCTGAAACAAGCGTAATTAAAAGGTTCGTTTGAGCATTTAGTGGTTTATATCACACCTACTCCATGCTCCAAAAGTACCTAAATGATGACGAAAGTAATTTTCAAAACTATTACCTGCCATTATATTCATAGAAAAAAATATAATTATATTCGTTCTATGTGTCTGTATACATATACGTATACAATATACATAATAATATATACAGAGTATTTATTCTGTGATATAGGTAACGCATACAGTATAAGAACTGTGACACCTATACAGGTACAGTATACTTTACCTGTTTGTATCACATGTGTGCTTCTAGGATTTTTCTTATTTGTCAAATGATGATTTGTAATTGTGTATATTATATCAAATTATTTTGTATCTTCGTAGGATATACGCAAACTAGCAAAACTAAATTTCCTTCCACCAAAACAATTGGAAAGATTTACAAAGACAAACCAAGGTATTTGTCAAGAGAAGAGCTTAGGATGTGGGTCACGTCATCATTCTTTCTCAGACACACCCAGGGAGTCCACACTCGAGTACAATGCGAACTGCCCGCAGTTTGGACGTAAATAATGCACCCTTGGGACCAGTTGGCTTGGCAGAATACACCCTTTTATAACCTTGATGAGTCATGTATATTTTGTGACCGCAAGGACTAGTTTGAAGTTCTATTTGTATTGTTATTGTCTTGAAATAACTTTGGATGAACCAGCCTGACCTGGGCTTTAACTGTAGCTCCTGTAGAAAAAAGGTATGGCTAAAGTCTGTTGTTATTAACGCTTAGGCCCTACGAAGACAGCGGATAGCTTGCGGCGTACATGAGCATGAAATGTCTATTACCTTTTTGAAATTGAGTAAATGACTATCATTATGTAACAAAAATTGCTATCATTATGAGTTACAGGCCAATAACAAATAAGTAAATAATTGTAGTAAAAATGCTAACTTTATTATTGAGTTGCGATGACAAATCTTCAGTCTTCCTATTGAGCAATTTGGCAAAGAAAAAAAAGTCCGTGTACCAAAGAAATCATGAATATCTACTGGATAACTTAACTCCTTATTTTATTTGTGGAAAATCGCTCACTGTAAAGGTCATCAAATAACCAACCCTTTAAATTATTAACATACGTGTATGTTACTCTCAATAGCTCAAAGCCGAGGCTCAAACAGATAGATAGAATTTAAAATGCATCATCCAAAGGTACCTTATTTGCTTAGGGAGCAGACAGGCTCACCCATAATCTCACTCTCAAGTCACGTTTGTCATTTCACTGCGATCCGTTGAAAGAGAATTTTCACACTCTATAAATTTCCACCAATACAGACATGAGAAATCCTTTTGGTTATTTTCCCCTCGAGTTGCTGAAGGAGGTTTGTTTCTAAATAAATCCCTGGATTTATTTCTTTTTTTACTATTTATGAACTTAACAGCATTATTTTTCTTTTCATGATTTTTTTTTTAGAAACAACTTATTTCGCCACGCATGCTTCAAATAAACTAAGATTAAAAATGACTACAGAACACTTTGTGCTATTTCACAAAATTATCTTTCGCGTTTATTATTATTAATCTAATTAACAAGCTTCTGTTTGCGCTGGCCTTTATGCCTTTATGAGCGGCTGAATTTAAACATTGTTTTAGCGTAATTCCACATTATTACTGTCATAATTTGTTCATAATGGCAAGAGAAATTGGCTTTATTAAATACACAAACTTGAATAAAACAGAATTTTGAAGATCGTGTAAATCGTAATCTCACGTTTGTTTAGGTACCTAAGTAAATACATTTAAATCAAATTCCATTATTTAAATAAAAAACCACCCACAAGAGCGTAGCCCTTAAATAAGATGATGAAATAATAAAAACGAAAAACTAAATAAAATAATTAAACATCGTAATTAAGCAAGATTCATAATATTATTCAGTATTATTAGAATGCTTGCCTTCTATACATTCCAAAATTTTACCCTTTACAACTGCATTGTAAGAAAGTCTTAGCAAACATTCTGACCGCCCCGAAAGAAACTATGATCGGTCTTTAGAACGTGAGTACATTAACATAAATAAATTGGACGCATTAGAATGCATAAACTTAAATTCTATTTTACTCCAAGTCGACTATACCTAATTACAGCAAAACAAATACTTAGGTATACCTACTCGATATTCAATGTCTAGCTTAGAGATAGGACTTGCACAAAGTTTACCAAGGACCGTTTTCCAAGTCGAGATTAAGAATTCTCACTACTCAAAAAACAGATTTAGAAAATAAAACTTACCTATATTCTGTTGAATTAAAACTTTTCAACGGTACAAAAATATTCTTAAACTGCACGAATATTTATAACCCAATGATGGTTTAACTATAGCTATACCCTGTTTTAATTAATGTTTCTTCTAAACTTCTACCTATTAAATTCTTGCAATTTTTTCTTTTTTTAATTACATAAAGGGCATAATATATTCAGTTGAACTATTGTAGCAACTTTTTAAACAACCATAACAATACTTCATGTGACCATTAAATTCTATGGGAGTTAAAATAGACGTTTCGTTACAACTCTAATGAGCAAACCATTATAAGAGCGATTAATTAATCACCCTAGATTTTTTGCCTTGCCGTGTTGGTAACTGAACACCACTTTATACCTACATTGTCTTTCTGAACCTGATCCTGGTCTCAAGTGTTGAAATAGATCATAGAACTATGAATTCCCAAAAATCGAGTGCTTCAAAAACAAATATTTGTGAGAAATTTTTAAAAGAAGATAAATTTCAAAGAAAAACATTCCGTTGTAAAAAAGAAGAATTCCGATAGTGGTGCTCAACGTATGTACGATATACAGGGTGTACAATAAAATGGGACAGCTACTCAAAGGGGTGCTTCAGACCATCAAACTGAACAACTTTCTCTATGGGACCAATATCGAAATCGCGAAAAAAAAATCCTCTCTCCCATACAAAACTGCAAACATAACTCGACTGAAATGTATGGGACAGCAGATTTTTTTTTCGCGATTTCGATATTGGTCCCATAGAGAAAGTTGTTCAGTTTGATAGTCTGAAGCACCCCTTTAAGTAGCTGTCCCATTTTATTGTACACCCTGTATTTTTATGAAGATTTGTTTAGCTGAAAATAGTATTCCAAAAACGTGAAAAGAAAACATAAATTACTAACGTCATTTTATATAGGGTCCTTCTTAATATGCTGACACTTTTTTAAGGGGATGATCAGACCGTCAAACTGAACAACTTTCTCTATAGGACTAACATCGAAATCGCGAAAAAAAATCTGCTGTCCCATACATTAGGCTCCAGTAGGTTTGCAGTTTTGTATGGAAGAGCTGATTTCTTTTTTCGCGATTTCGATGCTGGTGCCGTAGAGAAAGTTGTTCAGTTTGATGGTCTGATCATCTCCTTAAAAAAGTGTCAAAGGCACTCTTTTCTAAATGTCGACTTCGAAAACGTACCGTACCGCTAAGCAGTTTGTCGTTGTTTACATTGTGTTTAATCTCCTCAGTAGTCCAGTGCACTAATACTGGTATGTTCCTTGTAAACAGACCGCGGTTCAGACAATGTAGTATTAAAGAGGCGGTAAACTGGTTCACTGCGGCCGCTGCAAGCTCTAGTTTACATAATCCCAGCTGCAGGATGCCTCTAGAGGCCTATTCACACAGAACGGGCGGGATATAGGCGTAGCAGTAGTGTGGATTGTAAACACGCGCACGGTGATCTAGTGATAATTAATATTTGCGGTGGTATAACCGCAGTGTTATTGGCTCGAATAGTCTTTTTAACAGATTAACATAATTACTTTTGGTGTACGTACGTAGTTGCACATTACAGTCATATTTTGAAGTATTGATTACATTTGTATTGCCATGTTTTGTTGTTTAAGAGTCATTTTACGGTTCAGTGATACTCTCATCAATAAATTTAAGATTTCTCAACCAAGAAAACCTAATATAAAAAGTGCGACTCCAACTTAAGATTTTCTATTCGAAATTACGATTTTCTTATAAGTGGAATGTTTCGAACCTATAAAAGTATTGTATAATAAAAATAGCTTTCAGGCTTTTGTAGTAAGTTTAAGTTGTACTTATTTATTTTAGTTTTTTTTATAGAGACGTTAAATTTTGTGATGAAGGCACCATGCACTGAACGGTAAAAGGACTCTTACACCAAACAAAAGATCAATAGTTTCGGTAGTTTAATTGGTAAATTAATACTCCAGTCCAGATAAGCAGGTTTCATGTTAAAGTCCCACCCAATTTGATATTTTGTTTTCTAATGATTTTCAATAACATTATCTCATAAACAGTTTGTATACTACTTATCATTTAATATTCTGTGTCATTAATGACCACACCATGATTATTTATATGTGTCTTAATACCCCAGAATTTATGAAAAATGAATTCGTTTAATTAAATATCTTGGACAATATCACACAAATTATCTAGTCACATTTAAAGTACCAGAATCAAGCCTGGACTTGTATTATGATGACTAAGACAACGATATAGATTACATATATAAATACAAACATCCATGACTCGGGTACAAATATTCATATTCATCATACAAATATTTGCCCCTTACGGGATTCGAACCCGCGACCCTCGGCACGGCAGGCAGATTCACTACCGACTATGCTACCGGGCCGTCAAAAATAATAATAAAAACCGCCGCCGCCGGTTTAATTGTTGCTTGTTGAAGCATCATATAAAATGAAATAAAACGAAATAAAATAAAATAACTTTCCAGTTTCCATTCATTCCATCGTCCAATTAAATGATGAATATGAAATTAAATTATCTTACGATCTGCTCTCGTAGAGGTACCGATAGTGTGACCATCTGGAAAATAGAAAATCTGCCAATCACACTAGCTAAAAATCTCCCAAACACTATAGAAAAATGCCACATTTATTTCAGTGTGTCCAAACACTTATTTTAAAGATATTTTGACGACCCGGTTGGTGTAATGGTTACCACGCCGGACTGCCAAACCAAGGTCCTGGGTTCGAATCCCGGTTCGGTCATGGATGTTTATATGTTTGTGCCGTTATTGTATGGTTTCCATAATAAACAGCCTATAAATAGTGCTTTCTTGGGATCATTACAATGTATGTGCCTGTGAGCGTTATTTTTTTTTTTTTTTTTTTTAAAGAATTTGTGCAGTGTTTAACCTCAAACTTTTTCTTATTTAAACCTTTATAATACGTTCACACCATATTCGCTTCATATCGTTATTTTTTTTATCGTTTACGTATCGATTTGGATCCCTTACTTGTAATCATTTCCTTTGCAAATAGATATTTAAAATAAGATTTAAACAAAATTTCCGAAATGATACAATTTTGCGTCAATTAGAATATGGACTATTGGCAAAGACACTTTACAGTTCATACTTATATAGACAACAAACATCAATCGATAATAAAAGAGAAATCCTCTTCTTGTAGAGATTGCCTTGTAATTAGAAGTTGCCATGTTTTTGTAACATGATATAACTTTATGAACATCATTGATTTTCTACAAAATTAAATGTTAGTTTGTGTTAAATTAAAAAAAACGATTTTTCTCCAAAGCGAATAAAATGTTAGATAAATTAATATTCTCAAATCAGTCAAATCCTGCCACTTTTGTAATTCGTCAACATAATCTGCCACATTGAAAAGTCGATAGCCAAATCAAAATGGCAGTAACTGCCACAAATGATCACATTCCGAACGAATGTTTTGTATGGAATTATTATTATACTACTACCAAAAGTCAACGCTTTTCACATTCGAACTCGAAAAAAAAAAAGTACAATTTTCAGTTTGTAAAATGATTACTTTCGTAAAATAAACAGTTTCATGAACGTGTGAAAGGTGGTACCGCAATGGTATTTGTTTGGTCGGATCGAACACCGACCGAACTTTATATTGATGTGTTGGGAAAACTTCGATCGCGCGATTTAGAATTCACTTCAAATATTTATTCAAAGCTCAGCGTTTTACGTTCAAACGTTGGCAAGTCCAATGTTCTATCCCTTTGTACCGACGAGAAATGAAACATTTATCCATCTGGTGTATGAATAAGGTCTATTATATTATTGTTGACCTAATTTTTCATACTCCTGTTACGTTTTACACATTCAGTTCTAAATAATGCAATGTTTTTTTTTTCGCTGTACCTATCTTAGCTGTTTTTGGTATTTTACATAAGTAGTAGTAATTGATGCAGTACCAAAATCTAATTTATTTTAAAAAGAATACTAGAAAAAAGATTTAAGTTTTAATTCGTATCAGAATAACTGAACATCGAAATGTGTATTCTTTGAGACTACGTCTCGTAGTCAATCGCTACGAGATTTTTGTGTCTACGAGCGTAGGCTAGGTACAGTCATTGGAAATGATAATTATATATTTTTTTAATTGGTGCCTGTTTTACCGCTTCCTGTTTGGATAGGCTAACTTATAATAATATTTTGACTACCTAATAAGTTAGGTATCCTACTTACCTACATTTTGACTTATTTATTTTGCACCTACTTAATCCATACCATTAAATGCGAAAGTGAGAGCTTTTTGTTACATCTTCAGGTTCCTTTCGATGATATGTGACGGAGGTTCGATTAAGCATGAAGAAGGCCATCAACTTCCACCCGAATTTTAAATCCATCATTAAATGTTCCTAGATCTGTTAATAATGATACAAATACTAAAACAGTAGCAGGAGTGGCTGGTGATTGTTGCTGGCAGTAATCCCCTCTGGTCGACTGCATGTGAATAGCTTCCCGGCCTTTCAATCTACTTCCAATCTCCTTTCATAGTTCCTGTAAATCCATCAATACACTATCTAGTTTGATAGCTATCTGTGAAACAATTGTTAAGTTATAGCTGTTGATTTTTTAAGTAGTACAAATGCATAAACTCACGAACGTAATCCCTTTCTGGTTGGTCAGGTCAGGTCATCAAGTACTTGTTTATGATATTGACTGAAAGCATACGAGAATCAATTATAATTATTATTTTTACGTACGTACACACGGTGACACATCAAGCTACGCAAAACAAATTACATAAGCTGGCCGCGCGACGTTATACATTACTCTACCTACGCGCTACGCGCGGCCAAGTTATTTTGGTTTTGCATAGCTTGATGTGTCGCCGTGTGTACTTGCGTAAAATACAATAACGCATGTGTTTAGCCCAGGAAGATTTGCAGTAAGACGTGGTACACATTTTGTAGGAGTTGGCTTGGCGCTGACTCCAAAAAACAAATCGAAGTACTTACGTAGATGCGAATGAAAAAGACTAAAGCTATATCTAAGTATTAATGTTTTCAACTTCAAGTCAATATTATTTCCGATTTCAAGTCGGTCAGTTTTCCTTTTTGAGGCCTACTGAGCGGCTTGATTGAAAGAGGTATGCTTAGGTGATTCGGTCACGTACAGAGGATGAATGAGAGTAGACTCACTAGGGAGATTTATCGATCCAAAGTGAGTGGAACAGTCGAGAGAGGGCGTCCGAGGAGAACTTACCACGACCAAATAAATGGTCTTCTCCGAAAAGGACAAGTGCGTAGCACCCTCAATCGCCTGAAGTGTATGAAGAGATGTATGAAAGTGGATGAGGCGAGAGAAGTATGTCAGAATCGTAGTGTATGGCGAACCGCAGTCTCTGCCTACCCGGCCTACCCCTGTGGGATAATGGCGTGAGTATAATGTAGGTATGTATGTTTGTTAGCGGCTTGAAAAGTCTCTGACAATAGGTTGAGTTTAACACATTCGCGGACAGTGAACGAGACACAATATAACTTTTATTGTTATCACTGCTATAGCCGGTCACTGTCCGCAAATGTGTTAACTTGCGTCCAACAAACATCACTGGACCCGCATGGTGGAGTATGCCGCAATTTTCTCACCATTATTCCAGCCTTTGCTCTGCAGTGCGATCCTACTGGCTATAACTTACATACATTTTCTTTTTATAAATGTTCGTTCCACGTAAATAACATAAACGAATTTATGTAAGACGTAACGCTTGCTCAGCAGAGCCCGACCGGCGGGCGCGGCGCTCGACTCGCTTCGTTAGCAGTTCATTAAGACAACAGATACAACTGCCACTACAACTACTACTGAGACAATAGTATACCCACGCCGGTAATGTTCATTTGCCTTTACTCGTCTTCTACATATTTTAGGGTTCTGAGAAATAAAAACCGGAAGGTAATGCACCATATTGGATTTGTAAAATTTTTTAGTTTAGGGAATGTGAAGGAGATTTTAGGAACGGAGAGTGGATTTTGAAATTTCAATGACAATAAAAAGATGAAATATTTTTTCTGAATTCTAAGGAATCATACGGTAAGAATTTACATTTAGCTAGATAGGATATTTAAAAAAAAATAAAGTGACGCGATTGTAAGTGAACCCGTTTTATAAAACTGGAACGGGAGCTTATAAGCTCCAACAAACTTAGCTGAAACTATTTTAAGGCAATGATCATACCATCAAATTCAAACAACTTTGTCTATGGACCCGATGCTGAGATCGAAAAAAAAAATTGCTGTTTCATAGAAAACTGCAACCCTACTCGACTCGAATGTATGGGACAGCAGTTTTTGTTTGGGTTTTCAAGATTGGTTCAATATAATTTTTTTTAAAGCAATTTTAAGTATTTTTAATTATGTATGTTGTCATTTAAGTTTACAACCTTTATAGTATCAGGTTTTGCGATAATTTTACACAAGGGCTTAGGTGCCTAATCCAATAATGGACTACGGAACCCTATTAATTCGTGTCCATTTGTCCTTTCAGATACATTTTTGTTGCAATTTTCCTCGTGCTAAGAGAAAAGGTCAAAGGTTTTTGCCGATTAAGAAAGGATGAAAGATTTTCTTTTACGTTTGCGATGGAATGAACTTTTTTCCGTCCTCAATGTCTTTCAAGTGATTCCTACAGTTTTGTAATAATCTGTATGATGGATAACTGAACCATCGCTATGACTGAACAGTCGATATATACAACGTGTTAATGAATTAGCGCAAAACCTCATACACCCCAACTGATTTATAACAAAATAATAAGATTGAAACAATAATTTCATTATTTTTATAGTTAATATTTAAAGTTATTCGCATTTTAAGTTTTGAGGCAAAAATGATTTGTTATCATTTCAGCACTGGAAGAAAGCGCTAACGTACTCATGGATACATTTTTATAATCTTGTTTTGGTAGTAAGTAGGGTGAGTGTGCCCGTGCGGGTGGGTTGACATCGGGTTCAGAAAATTTTAAATTTTGCTAACAAATTATTTAATATTTTGAAAAAAATTACCTATGTTGAAACCATGATATTCGACTCTGCTCTCGATTCTAAACAAACTACTTTCTAGTTTTGCGTTAATTCATTAACACGTTGTATATACAGGGTGTACAATAAAATGGGACAGCTACTCAAAGGGGCGCTTCAGACCATCAAACTGAACAACTTTCTCTATGGGACCAATATCGAAATCGCGAAAAAAAAAACCGCTCTCCCATACAAAACTGCAAACATAACTCGACTGAAATGTATGGGACAGCAGATTTTTTTCTCGCGATTTCGATATTGGTCCCATAGAGAAAGTTGTTCAGTTTGATGGTCTGAAGCACCCCTTTAAGTAGCTGTCCCATTTTAATGTACACCCTGTATAGCCGATAATAATGCCTTCAAAATAAACCTTAGAACAAAAAAATGCTTTCCAAAATTACTTTCGTAAGTTTTTCATTTCTGTAGGGAGAGTACATTTTAAACTTTGTAAATAATTGTAAAATAGCACTTAGTAGTTAGAGAGCAACTTTGTTAATTATGAACTTTGTCAAGTCATTGTTTAATTAGCTGTGAGACCAAATATACCGATAATTTATCTTAAAACCACGTTCGCACCTAACCAAAACATATTCTAATCGGAGGTTAATTCGTATAAATATCACTTTATAGTTTAATTAGTAGCCAAAGTTTGTCGTTGCCCCTACTGGAACTCTCCACAAGCTATATTTCACGGGAATCGCTCCCTAGCGTGTCCTACAGGAATTGTAGGCTGAGTCGAAATCCTGTGGCCGACTGGTGATTATTGAGGGGGGTTCGGTTAGACGGTTTGGATTGGTGAAAGGGGGCTTGACTTATTGGGCAGTAACATTTTTGAAAATATACTATGAAAGAGCAATAGAATTTCTATTTGCGTGATGCAAAATGTCTTGACAATTTTCAAACACAATCATCCTTTTCTATGTAAATATTTTTCATCCGCACCGGTACCCGTCATTGTAACTAATTAAAATGCATACTTACCAGTTTTGAAGTTTAATCCCAATGGTTAAATAAAATTTTCAGTACAAAAAGTTTCATCAAAATCGATCTCGTACTTTTTCCGTGATGCTCGAACCAACACAGACTTTTACATAGTGTAGATTATGTGATATTATTGTGAATTATCATCATCATCAGCCTATACATGTCCCACTACAGTAAGGGGTTGTATGGGCGTTAGTCCACCACGCGTTTCCAATGCGGATTGGTAAACTTCACATACGCAACAGAATTTCTTTTTCACCGCATGCAAGTTTCCTCTCGATGTGTGTTGATGAATGTTGATGTTTGTTCCTTGAAGTTTGTTGATGATTGTTCTTTCACCATTTGAGAGCAGTCGGTATTACTCACATTAGTTAGTTACAAAAAAGTCCCGTCCCTCATCCAAATATCTCTCCGCAACGTACCACCGACCATCTCGGTTGATAATAATTATTGAAAACAGCAGTGCCAACTCTGTTTAGTGTGATAGGTAGTTAGCCTGTCACCGTCGCCACTTTTAAAGGATACTTTCCACAATGCAGGATAATTCCATACCAAATAAGTCTTTGAAGTGTAAGGTTCGTCTATGAGCGCGGTCATTTTAATATTAAAAGAGATCTAACTAATGCAAACCTAGTGGAGTAGTAATAAAAGTAGGTAGTATTTCAGAAACATTGCCATTTAAATTCAATGCAGACGGAATCCTACCCTGAAATTAACATAAAAATATTCAATGCATCTCTAGCCGGCGGTAGGGTTGCCTCTTGTCTCTTCCAATAAGGAAAGTTTCAAAGTTTTTTTAAAGTTATGCTTAAAAACGCATACTTAATTTTGAGAATTAACGTTATATGCTCAAAACCTAATCTCTAGCGCTACGATTACTCGCAGTAATATAATTTATAAAGAAAAATAAACACTGAGGTCAACAAGGTATATATGGAATATGGTCGGAGTTCATATCATTTATTCTGCAAGTGAAATAATATAGAAAAGTATGCGTCTTTAACTTTTTTAAGACTAGAGTAACAAAAACATTTAAATAAGAAAGCCAGTCAAAAGTAAGCCTGTCTGCTGAAGAAGTTTTTTCTTTAATCACACTATCTGCCTGCAAACTTCGGGAGTTCCTCTTACTTTTATTCAACTGGAACTGGACTTTTTCACAAAATAAAAGCCACGCAACTCATGCAGCCAGTCTGTTCAATAAACTCGATGCCATTCAAAACTCGAACTCTCGACAACCCTACTAAAATACCACTATCGTAAACTTCACCATTGCATACAAATATGAATTCTGAACTTTTCTGAATAAAGTTGAATTTTGTTTGATGACTTTGTTTATCCCTTTGGCTGTAAAGGGACTGTCAGACCTCAGTCGAGGTCTGTTTAACATGCACCGTTGCGGAAAGCCATGCACAAAACTACATTTTTAATGCCGTCCACATCTGTAAAATTGTCGTTATTCTCAGAGACGCAGATGCATTGAATCGGAATAGTTTCACAGTTCGTACGCTCTGATTGGAATTCAATTGAATGTGGATAAGGCAGCGGATTAGGTTTTAGTTCTTTCTTTGTTAAATGATTCGTTTTCCGATTTCAATTAGTAATTGCAATTATCTATGTTCTAGTAGGTTCTTTACAATGAGTTAAAAGTTAGGTGCAATATCAAAGATTAAAGATAGATACTTACTTCTAAAATTTTCTACAGTTGGTAGGTGGAAGGTAGACAGCATGTTAACCACAAACTTGCCTGCTGTTCCATACTGGGCTCAATGTTCGTGTGGCTGATAAATGAAAGTAGGCCTTTGCCATATAGTAGGAAATGGAAAACAACACGCTAAAGCGTTGTTTCTTTATAGCTTGTGAATAATGCATAATTTATACCTAAGTATAAACCATGAAAAAAACCGTAGGTTAGTATTGTATACTTACCTACTTGAATTTCCTGTAGGTTTTTAGGGAAAGTTATTTAGTATCATAGGAACAATCACCCCTTAAAGTAATGTAACTGTTTACCCTAACCCCCTGTATATTAAACAGGGTCCTTTTTAATATGCTGACAGTTTTTTAAAGAGATGACCAGACCTACAAACTGAACAACTTTCTCTATGGGACCAACATAGAAATTGCCAAAAAAAAATCTGCTGTCCCATACATTTGGGTCGAGTAGGCTTGAAGTTTTGTATGGAACAGCAGATTTTTTCGTGATTTCGATGCTGGTGCCATAGAGGAAGTTGTTCAGTTTGACGGTCTAATCATCCCCTTAAAAATGTGTCAGCATATTAAAGAAGACACTACCCTATTTTGTATAGTATCATAAAATGTATGTATAACATCCAACCTTTGAATAAGGACTGGCCTTGCGGTAGCATTTCCCTTCTGCCACGGTATAAGACAAATTAATCATGTGCATTTACACTGAATTTTGTACCTTATCACTAAACGAGACAGCCTATAATAGCGAAACAATAATTTTGAACTCAGAACGTTTGGGGTTCACACGAGACTACTTTTCATGATTTTTAACATTCAAAATTAGAATCTAAACTTATGGGGAATAAAATCCAAAGTTGCTAATTTCATGTTACTCGCCCCCCGCAAAAAGTGGCAGAAATGTTTCTTAGTCGAATGACACGTGTAACTCGTCCCTATATACGTAGCCAAAGCATCCCACCGGCTTGCAGCAGCTAAATACAGACAAAGAACTTTTGAAACTCCAAGTTGCATTTAAAACTGAATCATTCACGTAGAAACTTGACTAAATTTCGCATCAAATTAGCTTTTAGTACTAAAATACAACAGTTATATGGTCGTTATTGAGTGCAGCTAAATTGAAACAGTCTGCGGCTTTAACTGAAATACGCTCTACTTTTGTGTTGAAAATTTAATTTCCTATTAGTTTGTGAATTGTATAATAATAAGTGCTCACAAATTACTAGTCAAGTTGTCAATGCAAAGTGTCAATGTAAAAACTTTGTCAGAACAATTTTCTCTTTATTTATTCAGTCCACTACGGACGACGCTTCAATAATAGTAAGAGTACTTATCAGTAATATACAGGGTGTAAAATTAAATGCGTTACATATCGAACAGAGTGATACAACAACTTACAATATGGAGCCAACATCGAAATCGCAAAAAAATAAATGTCAATAGCTACTCGACCGAAATGATTATAACAGCTGATTCTTTTTTGTTCCCATAGTAAAAGTTGTTCAGTTTGATGGTCTGAAGCTCCTTGTTCAATGTGTAACGCGTTCAAATTTACACCCTGTATGCTATGAGTAGGTAATTAAATTATCTATTCTGTGAAGATTCTGTGCTAGTATAAGATGACAATACTTAATTACTTCAGTAACTTTGTGGTGGAGTTACGATGTTTAAATTAAGGATTTTATTGTGACCCTACTCGTATGATGAATTTTTTAAACTAGGTATTTATAAGCTGTTCAAAATACACAGCTATATAAACTTACGACAATAACACCTTGCTGCATGCTATGCTATGCTATGCTATGAATAACACCTTTCGCGGCGGTCAGAAATATTGCTACAACCAATGCAATGCAATGCAATTGTAGCGAAGGCTTATTTTTAACATATGAAGGTTTCAAAATAGAAATAGGATCATGTAGCAAAGTAGTTATAAGATTCTAGCCTTCTAGCATTCTAGCCCACAAACTGCACTGCTTAAAAAATCTCTTATATGTTTATTTAATGGCGCTTTACTTGTATCTAGCACACTAATGATGTGAACCGGTTTCAAGAAAACCTTAAAAATCCGGTTTTGTCAAAAACGGAAAAACACCGGTTTTTATTTAAAAAAACCGATTACGTTCATTAATATTTTAAAAGTGTCATTATATTAAAATTTTCTATAAATATGCTTAAAAATCATTAAAAATGAGAGACATTCGATAAAATATCCTAAAATTTACTATTTAAACGAACTAATAAAGAAACTTTATTAAAATATACAGCCAAAATACCTCTTTTTGGCAGGACTTATGTCAGTTGAATATGTTACATGAATCTCAATACATTGTTCTGTATCCTGAGTTTTAGTCATTGAATTAGGTATTTATTTTAGTGTTAAGTCATCATCATCTCAGTCAATAAACGTCAATTGCTGGACAAAAGCCGCAATTTACGGTCTATTCTTACTTATTTTAGGCTTATTTTACTGTATAATCATTGTTTCTTAATAAGATGAAAAAAAAACTAAAAGTAATCGGTAAAAACCTTTTTTTTTTTTCTCAAAAGTAATTGAAAAATACCGGTTCTGAAAATTGTTATCGGTTCACATCACTATGCACATACTCTAAGGTAGCACAGCATTTCTGACAACGGCAACGTCAAGTAGTTTGAGGCAGTATAATCAATACCTATGCCAACTTCCTGGGGAGTATCTATCCCAATCTCAATGATTGTTTCTTGAGCAAAAACAAATTTGAGAAAAGAGATGGCAAAGCTTCGTGCCAAGCTAAAACGCGAACCGCGCGAATGACACAATACCTCGTGACCAAACTTGCAACGTGATTCCATCAAATAATATTACTGGAATAAATTAGTGGTTAGTCCTAATTACAAGTGGAATCACAACACTTTCTTTTTCTATACAGTCTGGCATAAGTATACAGCGCGCATTACAGAGCTAATAGCTAATAGAAGTTCTGCATAGTATCCGCTTCAGTACTCCCTAGTGATTTAAGTTGGGAAGCTATCTATCCTGAACTTGCACTCTTTAGGATCAATCTCTCGAGAGCAGGCAGGCAAAGTGACCGTAAGTAAAATTCCTGGACGCTAGACATGAATTGTTGAACCACTCAAGTAGCAGGTCAGTTGTGAATCAGTTTTCAAGATAACATTTTACGAATCTGACATTCTGCTTCAGATCCAATCAAGGGAGTTGTATTTCGTTTTTCTTCATATACTGTATATTCACCAATTTTCAACATTTAGAGGTATATACGTGTTTAAAGCTCAGAGGAAGGATCTCTTTGATTTAGAGGGTAGGTAACTTGTCTCCAGAATATCCTAAGACAATTATTAGCTTTTCGGGGTGTTTAGGAATTTGTCTACGGCTAACATTGATCAAAGAAATGTTATGTAATATTTTTTTTTATTCATAATATAAGATAAAAATTTTTTTAAATATTTTTTCTTTCACTATACTTAGATCCGTATCAATAAACCAAACTGCGAAGCTTAATCGTTCTAGACTCTAGAACTCTAAACTCTAGAATCTAGAGTCACCTCTTAGTTAGAATGCGTCAGGTGAGGGTATACCGTGGGTATCACCGTTCTCCGACAGATACTGATAAAGAAACCCTATCTTTTAATTTTTTTCGACATTACTACGTTACAAAAATACCACTCAACTTCTTCTTTGATCATCGCGTCTAGACGAAAAGGCGTTTAGACCTAAGTATAAGTTAAAGAACCCTATATGTATATGGGCTAATAAAAACTGGCCAGCAGGTAAAAAAAGAAAACTCATTGAAACTGGAACATTGCCCGCTGTGTATCCATCCGTGGTTCATAAAATATTCTTTTTTCGCAAGTTTTCGTCCAGTGGAAGCTATTCGAGAATGTTCACACTCGATCCGGCCCCACAAATCTCTCTCGCCCGAACGGATAGCATCCGAATACAGTTTCGACTTTAGAACGTCGTGGAACGTTGTATAGTTTTCTGCAGTTGCTTATTTTAACTTTGGTAGAAGTTGCTGTAGCAAAGTGTGGCACTTAGCCAGAAATATTGCTGGCTGTTTTAAATGTTTTTTAAATGGATTTGACTGCCTGTGAAATGAGGACGGCAAACTAGGTAAGTAAATACAGGGTGTTTGGTGCATCGTTGGCCAAATTGAAATGGTGGATAGGAAGGGTCGTTGGCTATCTTGCCACGTCCCCAAAAAAAATTCTCGCATCATAGATTTTTTTAGGTGAATTTTTTAGGGATTTTCTCAAAACAGTCAGAAAGTCAGCATTTAAGCATGAATAAAAAAAAAGTTGTAAGTACAAACCCCAATTTTTTTTTTTAATTCAATGTACAATGTTTTACGTTTCTACTAAAATTTAAATTACGTGGATGCGACCTCTAGTTTTTTTTTTATTGACCTTAACTTTTTTTGAAAGAGTAAAAATAAAATTTTGAACTCAACTTTGAATTACAATTTAAAAAAAACTAAAAGCGCTCGAGAGTTCTTCTGATTTTTTAAAAACTTCTCTAGTCTAACTTCTTTCTAACGATATACCATATGCCATGAAATCCGTCCTCTAACTTAGTTTATTTAATAATTTTGCGTGTCGGGACGCGTTTTGGCCGATATTCGATATGCAGGATAAAAACTTAAAAGACACGCGTAGTAGGTCGAAATTGCATCTCCCTTCTGCGCAGTGAACTCTGATTGCCATCTCTTCCTTACATAGGGTTCTAACGGACCTAGGACTTGAAATAAAATCTAAATAATCACATCTTTATTTAAAAAAAAATTAAAATTATTAATCTTGCTTAACATTTGCTATTACGCACATTGCACATTTCGAGCAAGATTTGTAATTTTTATTTTTTTTATTTTGAATATCGGCCAAAACGCGTCCCGACACGCAAAATTATTAAATAAACTAAGTTAGAGGACGAATTTCGTGGCATATGGCATATCGTTAGAAAGAGGATAGACTAGAAAAGTTTTCAAAAAATCAGAACTCGAGCGCTTTTAGTTTTTTTTTTTATTGTAATTAAAAGTTGAGTTTAAAATTTTATTGTTCCTCTTTCAAAAAAAGTTAAGGTCAATAAAAAATTTACTGGAGGTCGCATCCATGTAATTTAAATTTTAGTAGAACCGCAAAACATTGTAAATTCAAATTTTAAAAAAATTTGGGGTTTGTACCTACAACTTTTTTTTTATTCAAGCTTAAATGCTGACTTTCGGACTTTTTTGAGAAAATCCCTAAAACATTCACCCAAAAAAATCTATGATGTGGGATTTTTTTTTGGGGGCATGGCGATATCTCGCCAACGACCCCTCCTATCCACCATTTCAATTTGGCCAACGATGCACCAAACACCCTGTATAATTATGGTTCCTGCAGGATTCATAACCTAAATCATGTTTTATGTGTTTCAATCAAGTTTCAATGTTAAATCTTAACATTACAAGGGATACCTACAGTATTATTATCTGAGCCCTATATATACCCCACATCTATGGAAGAATAACTCTAAACAAAAGCAACATAATTTTTGGCACCCTTTGAAAAATGTCATTTTGTATGAGTTTTGGCGGCAAGGTGTAGTTTTTAAGGAACAAATTTCGAACACTGTGTACTTTTTTTGGGGTCACTTTTTGAGCTTGATTTACATTTCTATACAGGGGTGACAGGAAGAGAAGAAAATAAAACCGGTCAAGTGCGAGTCGGACTACTCGCGCACCGAGGGTTCCGTATCACACTAACACAACATTATTAACTTAGAAAAAAAACTTTTTTTTGTCTGGGACCTTTAGCGCGAGACCGACTCACACTTGGCCGGTTTTTAGTATTTGTTGTTATTTTTTAGAGTTTGCTTTATAATCACACTAAGTTTGACGCTTGTATGTATTACCGTTTTTACGATAGAGCGTGAAGAAAACACTTTGATAAAAACTAGTTTCTTGTTGAGGGCCCCCCTTAATTTTTAACTTTTTGACATTTTTATTTCAACTATCTAGCTCTTACAGTTCAAAAGATACAGCTCTAAATAGGTCGGACAGACGGACGGACGGACGGACGGACAACTTAGGCTTAGTAATAGGGTCCAGTTTTCACCCTTTGGGTACGGAACCCTAAAAAGAAGATTGGAGACATTTCAGTCAAATGCATATATACATCAAGTTACAAGCACCTAAAGTATACCCCGTGGAATCGGGGTCGTTATGAAGCCAGAATTAGGTGCTTCAGACCATCAAACTGAAAACCTTTTACTTTGGGACCAACTTTGAATACACAAAACAGCTGTTTCGTATATTTTTGTCGAGGAGACATTGACATTTTCTATGGAATTAGCAAACTTTTTTCCGCGATTTCGATATTGGCTCCATAGTGAAAGTTGTTTCACTAGAGAGCCCTGTTCATTCGACGTTATATAATTTAATTGAAAAGTGCTGTAATTATAACAACAGAAGCTAACAGAATTCGTTTGCTATGTATATTGACAAAAGGAAGTCGGACTAGCCGTTTCAATTTCAACTACAAACACTTTCATGAGACTAATTTGACTGCAGATTTAGCTATTCAAATCGAATGCAATACCTAACGAATATTACAAACAGTAGGTATAGTATAGGTAGGTAGGTACTTATAGCTAGGTACTTGTATTAGTTACCTATTTGTTCTGTGACAAGTACCAAGGTATCAGCATTTGATTTAAATTAACGCATTTGATTTCATCACTGAACAAGATGGATATTACATAGTAGAACACTAAACTCGTACAGCTACTTCAGTAGTAGTGTTATGTAGTGGTTGGTACTCGTACTTCGTACTCTTACTTGCTAGTTAAGAAATCACGGACAAATTGAAAATATAGGGTCCTTCTTAATAGGCTGATGGTTTTTTAAGGGGATGATCAGACCATCAAACTAAAAAACATTCTCAAAGGATCACAGACGATATAGCGAAAAAAAAAATCTGCTGTTTCATACTAAACAGCAATCCTATTATCTTACTCGACCGAAATTTATGGGACAGCTGGTTTTTTTTTACGATTTCTACGTTGATCCCTTAGAGAAAGTTGTTCAATTTGATGGTCTGATCATCCTTTATCCAATAAACAATTTGGTACCTACTTAGTTTAGTAATCATAAAAAAACTTGCAAAATAAATTTACACCAAAATGAATCTAATTAAACCGTTACATGGATGGATCCAAATCAACCAAACCAACCGCAATCATACGAACACCGAGTCTGTGTACTCGATCGAAATCAATTTACTGAATCGAGAGGCAAGTTTTTAAGTACCTCCTAACTCTTATCAGAGTTGCAGTTACTTCGGAGGCGAATAGCAAGATAACCTCATTCCCCACAGTAAACTACCTCTTTGGCAAAACTTTAGGTACCGTTGAACTTTATTAAAATACTTTACTCTTACAAAGAATTTTCATTCACTGCTGTTAACATTAAAATCTATAGATAGGCCCTTTGCAACATCGTGCGCTCGTAAACAACAACAATGAAATAAGTGAGCTCACTTTTCTGCTTCCATTGTGTAAGTCTGGAAATACACATCAGATTTCGTGTCCGATTGTCTGATCAGACTATCGGATGCACATCCGATTCTTATGTCAGACTTTTTATGAACTCAGTCGATCCAGAGCTAATAATCGAGTTCGGTGTCAACGAATGTTCTGGAATCAAAATGGTGATTCAGGAGAAGAAGTCGGTCATATCTTGTATTAGAACACAAAGTTCTAATCTAAAAACCGTCTAACAATAGAAAGACAATAAATTCGTAAACGCCTTGGCTCTGTTTCCGACTCGGACTGCCGATCCGACTATCGTATGGAAACATTTGATGTGTATTGCCTAAAGGGATATGCCTGCTACGGCTGTAGTATGATGCGCGTGATAAGGCTTTTCACACCTTTTATCTCGTTCGTCCTTGTGCAAATAGAAAGAGGGCTAAAGCGCGAAAATCAAAAGTATCTTTGTCGCGTATATAGAGCGTAGGTCTAATCTAGCGATTTAAATCTTTGGCTAAATCTAACTATTTTAAACACTTTTGCAAATAGAAAAGGTTTAAAACACATACGCAAATCACTCATTTATAATAATAACTTTATACCAATATACATAGATATGTCCTTGGCCTACTCACCTATATACCTATCAATAACATCCTTATTATTTATAGCACTATAGTTAAATTCCCTATAATAATTATTATACCTACTTAGTCATAATAATATTGTCGGTTGATCACAATGACGTGTTTCCTATAAATTATGTCACGGACAAATTTATCTGCTAGGATTTAACTATGTTTTGTTTTGTAATCACTTAATTGGAAATGTACAGCCTGCATAACAGATTCATTTCTAAAGTTTTACTTTCGATGTCATTTACGTACTTTGTCACTTCGAAAAAATTATTTTATGAAGTTGAAAGATTAACTTTTTATGTAGTCTATATTCAGTGTCCCACTGCTGGGCAAATGCCTCTCGTATCATTTCCCTCACTATTGTGTGACATCGAAACCGACTCTAAAATAGCTCATCATCATACGTAAAGCATGTTTGGGAAAACAGGCTAATGGGTACGAACGTACTTATCTGTCGCATGCATAGGTAGACCTAAAAGGATGAACTAAATTCACCACTTAAAGAGAGAAAATTACCACAAGAAAGAACAGCTGAGCCAGTAGATAATAGATCCAGGAAACTAAAACGAAAATGGAAATATTACTGTCACAAACAAAATTGACACTGAAAAATAATAAACACTCGTTTATTAATAAGTAGCATGTAAAAATAAAATACTTATGTCCAAAGACACGCTACGTTAATTACCTACCCGTACAAAATACTCTTTCTTATACTGCTACTAGGGTTTTCGTCCCGGGACTCTCGAGTCTCGAAATCCCGGGAGTCTCGGTACTTTTTAAGTCGAGACTGAGACCGAGACTTTGACATTTTGGTCCCGGGATTTCGACACTCGTTTTCATATTAAAAATAATTAAATTTGACTCACATTTTGTACAATATAAACAATATTTCCAGTTTATTATTGTGTTTAAATACCAATTTCAAAAATATATATTTTTTAACGTAGATAATGCATGATATTGAGTTATTTATTGCTTTTATTTAAGCATTTCGGTATCTAGTTTAAGAATTGTCTTGTCCCAGTAACGATCTACTGAGACTTGTCTGACTTGTTCCGCATGGTATCGAATTTTTGAGCCTTTATTTATTTGAATAGTTCGGGACCGAACTGGCACAGGCATGACACTGTCTGTACGTGAACGAGCGGTCCAAGACCTTGGGCTGGCGTGAGTAAGCGATAGGGGGAAATAATAAAAGTTAAGTTTGATTTACGTAAATTAAATTATTTTCTCATTGTAATGTCAATTTTACACCATGCTTGATCCCTATTGCATAGAAATATAATCATGCTAGCAATAACGATGCCCACACATAACTGCGACGTCGCATCGCATCGCAAATATCTGCGATGCGCTGCGTTCAATAATAATACATATGTCATCGTAATAAGTCATTGAGCGATGGCAGATATTTGACATTGCGATGCGACGTCGCAGTTATGTGTGGGAGCAATAAATCAGTTACTTAGGTCGTGTATTTTTTTAAAACAAGGTGGTTACGGGTTCCTGAACTTAAACCTGAATAGATAATAATAATAACGAAAAAAGTAGGGAGCGTGACCAATCATCAACATTAAAATACCTATTGAATTAACTTCTTTAAAGAAGGTAAAGTATGAGTAAGAAACACAACAGTGAATATACAGCACGACATGTTTCCGCACGTGATTGTATGATGTCGCGTTGCCCGTCGAGTCGAGCGAGCGAGTGCAACCTTGTGATTCGGCCGTCATTATCATGAATGGGTGTCCCACCACTTCTTAGAGCACATATGCATGAGTGTCGCTTCTTTTCGCGTTGGAGTATATTTTCTTTGGACTTGGTACGTAACTTGGCATTGCGAGAAAGACTGCAGCACAGCTCAAGTATCGATCAAATCGAAGGTTTTCTCGTTGACCACGAACTTAGCAAATAGGCACGTAATAGGTACTCTTCGGTCTACTGTATAACCTGCTGCTGGAGCGTATAATTATAATTATGTGGTCTAGTGTTGAAGCCTATTCGGAACCCGGCTTTTTCAGGAGGTTGGAAAACATCGATCCTGGGTGCGAGATTGTTCGTAATGACTCTCGAAAACAACTTACAGACATATGGCTGAGAAGAGAGAAGATGTGCCTTTCGTTCTTCAGCTAGGCATTTTTGCCCTTTTTTAAAGAAGAGCACTACCAGACTTGTTCAATGCCTGCGGCATTTTCCCCGCGAATGACTGAATTATACCACTTCTGAAGGGCCAAGGACCGGTTTTCCAGCAACCTTCAGGAGTTCGACCGCGATTCTGGTAACCAGTTCGGTTACCAGATTTGAGGATAATCGAGTACTCTCCCTTTCTTCAGACTTCGGTAAACTAATTAACGTCCTATTGTAACCTGCTTAGTTTTTCCTCAATTTCAGTGAGCCTTCGTAGTGCGCACTGTCGCGTATTGTACGTTGCCAGGTGCAGCTGTCGTCGGTTTTGGTAGCCAAATCTCTCCCAGAGTTTTCGATTTTGTGTTGTGATTCTGCATGGCGATTGCTTTAATTATACGGAAAGTCATAAATTCATAATTAAATGACCAATTTTGATGTAACTTTGAATAATTAATTAATCTAATCATTAGTTAGGTTAGAATAGTCGTTTTACTATGATTTTGAATTTAGGTTTAAATTAAAAATCAGATTTTATATCCCCTGACATTTTATTCATTTTACCTATACGCTAAGACTGTCTACATAGGTAGACCTAAAAGGATGAACTAAATTCACCACTTAAAGAGAGAAAATTACCACAAGAAAGAACAGCTGAGCCAGTAGATAATAGATCCAGGAAACTAAAACGAAAATGGAAATATTACTGTCACAAACAAAATTGACACTGAAAAATAATAAACACTCGTTTATTAATAAGTAGCATGTAAAAATAAAATACTTATGTCCAAAGACACGCTACGTTAATTACCTACCCGTACAAAATACTCTTTCTTATACTGCTACTAGGGTTTTCGTCCCGGGACTCTCGAGTCTCGAAATCCCGGGAGTCTCGGTACTTTTTAAGTCGAGACTGAGACCGAGACTTTGACATTTTGGTCCCGGGATTTCGACACTCGTTTTCATATTAAAAATAATTAAATTTGACTCACATTTTGTACAATATAAACAATATTTCCAGTTTATTATTGTGTTTAAATACCAATTTCAAAAATATATATTTTTTAACGTAGATAATGCATGATATTGAGTTATTTATTGCTTTTATTTAAGCATTTCGGTATCTAGTTTAAGAATTGTCTTGTCCCAGTAACGATCTACTGAGACTTGTCTGACTTGTTCCGCATGGTATCGAATTTTTGAGCCTTTATTTATTTGAATAGTTCGGGACCGAACTGGCACAGGCATGACACTGTCTGTACGTGAACGAGCGGTCCAAGACCTTGGGCTGGCGTGAGTAAGCGATAGGGGGAAATAATAAAAGTTAAGTTTGATTTACGTAAATTAAATTATTTTCTCATTGTAATGTCAATTTTACACCATGCTTGATCCCTATTGCATAGAAATATAATCATGCTAGCAATAACGATGCCCACACATAACTGCGACGTCGCATCGCATCGCAAATATCTGCGATGCGCTGCGTTCAATAATAATACATATGTCATCGTAATAAGTCATTGAGCGATGGCAGATATTTGACATTGCGATGCGACGTCGCAGTTATGTGTGGGAGCAATAAATCAGTTACTTAGGTCGTGTATTTTTTTAAAACAAGGTGGTTACGGGTTCCTGAACTTAAACCTGAATAGATAATAATAATAACGAAAAAAGTAGGGAGCGTGACCAATCATCAACATTAAAATACCTATTGAATTAACTTCTTTAAAGAAGGTAAAGTATGAGTAAGAAACACAACAGTGAATATACAGCACGACATGTTTCCGCACGTGATTGTATGATGTCGCGTTGCCCGTCGAGTCGAGCGAGCGAGTGCAACCTTGTGATTCGGCCGTCATTATCATGAATGGGTGTCCCACCACTTCTTAGAGCACATATGCATGAGTGTCGCTTCTTTTCGCGTTGGAGTATATTTTCTTTGGACTTGGTACGTAACTTGGCATTGCGAGAAAGACTGCAGCACAGCTCAAGTATCGATCAAATCGAAGGTTTTCTCGTTGACCACGAACTTAGCAAATAGGCACGTAATAGGTACTCTTCGGTCTACTGTATAACCTGCTGCTGGAGCGTATAATTATAATTATGTGGTCTAGTGTTGAAGCCTATTCGGAACCCGGCTTTTTCAGGAGGTTGGAAAACATCGATCCTGGGTGCGAGATTGTTCGTAATGACTCTCGAAAACAACTTACAGACATATGGCTGAGAAGAGAGAAGATGTGCCTTTCGTTCTTCAGCTAGGCATTTTTGCCCTTTTTTAAAGAAGAGCACTACCAGACTTGTTCAATGCCTGCGGCATTTTCCCCGCGAATGACTGAATTATACCACTTCTGAAGGGCCAAGGACCGGTTTTCCAGCAACCTTCAGGAGTTCGACCGCGATTCTGGTAACCAGTTCGGTTACCAGATTTGAGGATAATCGAGTACTCTCCCTTTCTTCAGACTTCGGTAAACTAATTAACGTCCTATTGTAACCTGCTTAGTTTTTCCTCAATTTCAGTGAGCCTTCGTAGTGCGCACTGTCGCGTATTGTACGTTGCCAGGTGCAGCTGTCGTCGGTTTTGGTAGCCAAATCTCTCCCAGAGTTTTCGATTTTGTGTTGTGATTCTGCATGGCGATTGCTTTAATTATACGGAAAGTCATAAATTCATAATTAAATGACCAATTTTGATGTAACTTTGAATAATTAATTAATCTAATCATTAGTTAGGTTAGAATAGTCGTTTTACTATGATTTTGAATTTAGGTTTAAATTAAAAATCAGATTTTATATCCCCTGACATTTTATTCATTTTACCTATACGCTAAGACTGTCTAAAGTCAGAAAACACCGATAATTCCTTGTATTTTTAAATTAAACCACACAGTCTCGAATTTCCCGGGAATCCCGGGACTGGGGTTTGAGAATCCGAGACTGGTCCCGGGATCAAAAATGGTACCGAGACCGAAATCCCTAACTGCTACACCACTGGTTGATAAGAACTAGAATTACAATCTTTAGAGCTAAAGGCACTTGTGATCTTGCACGAGCTAGCACCATTACCAGATTTAAAAATCTGTAATCTAGCGCCATTGATAAAGAGAAAATGAAAAAAGAAACCTAAATAAACTATTTTTAGGACTTTGTCTATACTAATACACAACTTTTCATGCAATCCGTACAAAAATGGTCCAGTTCAGTGATCGACCACAATTCACCGACACAGTCGCAGTTAGTGCGTGAACACATCACAAATCATAGTAATTGTCGCTAAATAATACCTAGTCGAAATAGCCGACGTACTCAAATCACCCGCTAATTGCTGCACCAGATGCAACATCCTGCGCTTTTAGCGTTAGCTCGTTTCATGCAACAAACGTGTTACATGTGCATACTTTAAATTACGACACTAATAATGTTTTATAAAATATTAATCTGGTTTGTTGTCTCAAAAGTGGTAGTAGGACAGTTTAATGGTGATTTTTGGTGGTTGAACAGTAATCTGGCAAGTCATCGAGCTCCTCCTCCATCCGAACCGAAGTTCGAAAAACTCACTGAGTTTGATACTGATGACAGTGATAAAATTGTTTTTAGAGATAATGAGTTATTCAATGATGATGGTAAGTCAGAACCCATAATTGACAAAAGTAATAAAAATAATGAGAAATCGAAGATTAATATTAATTTTCAAGATAAGAGTGCAATATCGTGGCCTGTTGATGTTAAGGAAAACATATTTGATACGACTACCAATGTACCAAAGATAGAAAAAATTTTAGATAAAAATAAAGTTAATGAATCACAGACCGACAGCGATGTCTTGGAATTCAAATTTCCCGAGACTGATAACATAATTTGGAAAGATGCATCCAACACAAATATGTTATCTCAATCTATCACAAAGAAAAATACAAGTGAAAATGAAATCAGCACATTAAATACTTTAGTATTCGAAACAAATAAAATACCAGCAACAGAAATGACAACAGATAAAAATTCGTATGAAATGGAGAAACCACACAAGTGTGTATCAAAAGATATTAAAAAACCAAATAGAGTACACAAAGATGATGCAGAAACAGAAAGTATTTGCACGCTCATGAAAAAAGTTGAATGCAATAGGATCAATGGAATTGTTTACATGAAACGTGGAAGGTACGTGTATTAATATTTACAAAGGAATATCGGATAGGGAGACATGTTTGCAAGAACCGTTTGTTCGTGGTTAGAGAAAGTACTTACGAATTCGTGAAAAAAAAAACATATTATCTATAGTTTTATCTCTATTTTAGGGTATGTATAATCAACAACTGCCTACACAGCCTGCCGTTACAGATAGGGCATAATTTTAGGGCAATTTTATTTAGAGAAGAAACAATTTGTTTTATTTTAGACTCCGCTCCGGTTCATTCAAACAATCCTAAAGGCAGTCTTCTTCTATTTATTACTATAAGAACGCTTCTGTTTTTATAAATAAAAAAATTATGTTTACAGGAATCCACAAAGACCTTCATTTCAAATTCAAACCCAATCAGTATGCTGTATTCTACCTTTACCTACAGATGAAACAAAAATACATTTCAGAGATTTTTCTACTATGACTAAACGATACAAAAGGTCCGACACTGAAACAAGAAACTTAACTCAAACTATGAAACAAAGAAACGCTCTACTGCAACGTAAATTCGTATTCCCCTCTCACAAAGCTAAACCATCACCGTCTCCGGAGCCATTAAACAATAAAAAGAAAATTGTTTCAACTGACGATGATGATGTGGACCCTTACTGGAATATCAAGAATTCCAATTTCAAAACACCAAAACCTCAGAACCACCCGAACAAGCAAACAAGTACAAACTCCGAATATACAGATGATTATGTCGAAGATTATACAGTAGAACTTCCCGCCCCTGGGCTAGTGGGACTTTATTCTGAAGGGATAAGACCCCAAAAACCTGGCTGGATGTTCACAAATGACAATACAGCAAAAAAACCATACGGTGATGCGATTGAAGGTGAAGAAGATGGTGGCACATCTTTTGGTTACGGGCCAACTATAGATCCAAGACTTGGTAAATGAAATGTACCTACCTAGTTTGTATTTAGACAACACCAAAACGAAAGTATATAAGAACATAATAAGGAATGAGTTCAAATTATTATTTTCGTCAGAAATAAAAAGAAATACGAATATTGGTGAGGTATATAATATAGGTGCCTCACCAATATTCTATTGATAAACAACATTTTAATATAATTTGTAAAAAAATAGAAATACATTGCGTTTCTATTGCTTTCAGTGGATCGTGTATCAGCGACAACGTCGAGGCCATTTCGGGGAAGACCCATACGACTATCCTCCACCTCTTTAGATGACCAATCATATAACGCTGAGAGTCACACAATCAGCTACCAATCCAACCCTGATTTCCAAGTCCTACAAGGCTTCAAACTTCTCAATTTAGTACGAAACAGAAGCAGAATTTATCGAACTGGAAAGAAAACTACGACAACCGAAAGTATAGTGGAGAATGATAGCGAAGAATCAGTATTAGCGGCGAGTTTGGAGGATGATTATGATGATTTTGATAAAAACATCCAACTGCATAGAGACTGTGGAAGGGCTGTGAATAGTCGTAAAGACGACTATGATAGTGGTAAGTTAGATTGACATCAAGTTTCGAATGTTATATTAATAGCAACGCGCATGTTAATGGTAACAATAATCTTGACAGATAAACAGATAGGAGAAGCTGGCAAAGGATCGCACCCCTGGCTGGGCATGGTGGTCCAGACGAAAAAACGACAAAATATTCTGTGTTATGCAACACTTGTACATCAAAGAGCTGCTGTCACATCTGCAGACTGCGTTTATGGGTATGATTTCACAAGACACACAGATAATTCGCTTATAACCATTTGGATTCTTACCCGGGTTCGGGGTATTCAAGATAGAATAATAACCGCGTACCTAACTCTCAAAAACTTGATGGTATAAACCAAATCTACTCGCTCACTGATTCATCACGAAATCTCCCGAACTATGAACCGTGTTTTTCTCTTGAATGTTATGTGCTCGCTTAGAAAGGATGTTTCTGAATCCACCGACATAGGATAGGTATATAATACACCTACCCTTGTTAATTTCGTACCAAAGCACGATACTTCAGCTAGGTATAGTACGGATTTTGAAAGGAGGCAGATAGGTTGGCTTTCCGTCAGACCTATTGGCAGATTTTTTTCTCAAACAGCACTATGTAATAAAGCCTGCCTAAAACTGTAACGAATTCCAATGCCAAGAAATGCTTCGTGCAAGAGGTAACCTAGACCTATTTTACCTAGTCCTAATACCTACTGAATTTTTTATTAGGTACTTCTTTGTCGTGTCTTGAGTTCACTAGCTCTTTCCATTTAATAATTCATAATTATTGGTTAAACAGAAGGATGTCACCAGGAGAAATAACAGTAATCGCCGGAGTATGGGACCTGGGTGATGAAAGCCACGAGGGTTGGCAGAAACGCACGGCTTCCACCCACACTCACTCCAAGTACAGACCTGGAGAATTGGCACACAATTTGGCTATTTTGGTGAGAACATCGTCAATATTAGTTACAGCAATAAAGTGACAGAAAAATGGCGCCCGCAGACTTGCCTCTCTACAACCTTAGCCGCTGAGTTCCTACATGTTCCAAAGGTTCGAAATACCTTCCCGAGATGCAAACGATGTCTTTTACCTTATGCGGATTGATAAACTTCACACAGATACGGATTCGAATTTCTTCTTGCAGATTTCCTTACGATGTTTTCCTTCATCGTTTGAGAGCATGTCGTTTGTTTTTCTGAGCCGATGTCAAACCGAGACTTTTGATTACCATCGCTGTATCCTACCACCATCTATGTAGTAGCATACCTACCGTTGATGTCATCTCTCGAGTGTTCGATTTCAACGTAACATAGGGGTCGTCGATTCGCGACTGGATTTGCTATAATTTGTTTAAGACTTGGCTTCACCCGACACGCGTAGGTATCAATTATGTTCTACTAAAATGCTGAATAAGATAGGCTTATGAATGATAACTTATTCCAGTATTGGAAACAACCACTAAGACTGACAGCAAACGTGCAGCCGGTGTGTCTCTCGGACCCTCACGTTGGAGATGACTGCAGGTTCCATGGCTGGGGAGGATATGATCAGGGTACGTCTCGCCACTAACTATCCACCATCATCATCACCTTACCAAAGAAGGGTATCGAAACTTACCTTTGAATTTTAACATTCTTCAACAGAAATTCGGCCGCAATCCCGCTGGCAACGGGCGTCGATAATAACGCCGCGGGCATGCAACGAACGTCTCAAGACCAATATTCCAGATGACGCATTCTGTGCTTCCGTGCGGTCTCGAGGCACTGTGGTAAGCTGTTGTTGTACGTAGCATTTAAGAACACTCAGGGAGTTCAAGGAGAAGCGTTGTCACTTTTTGATTAAGTTCCCAACAACTTATCTGACATAAAAAAAAGTTTCACATAATTTTCATACAAAATATATCAAACGTTCTGTCAGATAAGCTATAAATTAAGAACTTATCAAGAAGTGATGAAACAGGTCCTAAGGGTCAATACCCACTGAAAGAGCATAGTAGCAAGAGAACTTACAATAAGAAGATAATATTTCAGTTGAGGTGACAGAACGAGTAGCCAAGCTATCCCATTTAGTGAGGCGATATCGCGCACCTCACTCAGTAAATAGCTATCGCTATCTCTTTCATCCGCCCGTGCTCCTACCCGCATGTTGGGCATGCCGTTTGTTTGTCGTGTCACCTCTACCACGCAGTAGACAATGGCCTCGATTCGGAGTGTACCACGACTAAACTAAACTAAATGTATTCCTGTCACTTTCTAAAATAAGATTAAGAAAAGAGACAGAAAACCAACAGCTGACTTTAGTGCTGTCAAAGTGAAGTTAAGCGCCCAAAAACGACTTAAATAAGATGGCGTACATTATGATGGCAACTAATTTTGCGCATTTAACGTCACTTTGACAGCACTAAAGTCAGCTGTTGGTTTTCTGTCTCTTTTCTTAATCTTATTTTAGAAAGTGACAGGAATACATTAAGTTTAGTTTAGTCGTGATACACTCCGAATCGAGGCCAATGGCTCAATATTTTGAGGATATCGAAGGTTTAATCACTAACTAGTAACTATGTCATTGGTGTGATGTGGCAACGTATCGACTTGTTTTCCAACCACCAAAACGGAACTACAGCCGTCATTTTATGTACCTACGTATGCATGATTCCTTGTCATATTTATAAAGAATTAATTGTGTTTTGACAGACTGGAATAGGAGGACCATTAACCTGCACTATAGGCAACCGGCACACGGCTGTCGGCATAGCGGTGTGGCGCGACCATGCCGTCATCATGTCTCCCATACAGGAGTGGACTACAACTACCCTCAAAGCACTACGAATACATTGAACTACATATTATTGTATACGTCGCGGCACGGATGTTGGGCACTCGAACAACGTGTGTATTTAGCCGAAAATCAGGGTTCGAAATTATCAAGATACTTATTTTCTTAGATAATTATCCGATAATTATTCAATAATTTTCCGATAATGATTCTTTGTATGGAGTGAAATGTCTAACTAAAAGTTCTCATATTGCTATATCCAGACCAAACATCACCTTATCGGCTGTGATCGGCATTTTCGTTTCGTATAACAGTGAATAACAAAGCAATGAGAAAAAGCTATGGAGACACAAATGTAAAATTAAGATCTTTTATAAACCTGTAGTTATGCAATAAATGATCTTTGACTTTGAAAAATTATTTCGTGTTCATGCGTGAGCTTCTTTTTTTGCGAATACCGATCAATGATTGACTGATTGATAATTATCAATGATAATTATTCTTTCGAACCCTGATGAAAATAGTGCATAGTGCCTTTGTACATAAAGTTCATCGTAATCAAGGACAGAGGTCAAGATCCGTGCCGCCGCAGCTATACTACGTACTAGAAGTAAGCGCACATCTAGCGGGAAAATGCTCGAGCAGTTTTATTCGACAAATTGATAATGAACTCTATAACAATTATAAAATAGAGTTGAAAATAACGTACAAGAGATGACACGAACATGTGCCAGAAGGATTTATCTCTTGCACGCTATTTTTACCTCTTTATTTCAATTGTACTTGTGTTCATTATCATTGAAAACTTGTAGCGGCGGAGATGTGTTCGAGCATTTTTCATTAATCAATTGATAATTAATTCAATGTCTATTGAAATTGATTTGAAAATAGCGTGCAAGAAATAATTAGAACACGTCACAGGGAAATCCCTTTAACTTTTGCACGCTATTTTCAACTCTATTTCAATTAATATTGAGTTCATTATCAATTTGATTAATGAAAACTGCTCGAATAGTTGTCCGCTAGGTATGCGCTGACGCTAACACGAAAAAAATACGTCACACGCCACAAATGCAGGTTTGAGCAGCGCTGGAGGGTGAAAGAGATAGCGATAGCGATTTAAAGTGTGGTGACATCGCCACATTGATTAGGACAGCTTGTGACGTCCAATGTTATCTCTAGTACGTAGTATATACATAAGAGCTCGATGTACAAATTACTGAAGCCACTGAAAGTGTACGATTTAATTAATTTAGAAATATACATGAAATGTAAGACTTATTTTGATATAACTGTATTATACTTATTTATAAGCATGACTTTTCGTAATCTTTGGAAAATCAAATAAAACACGAAATGAACTTTTTGCAGTCATTTTATTGAATTAATTAATAAATGTTAAATTTTGTAATGAAACCAGCCCCATTTAGGATAAACATCAATTAATTTAAAATGCCACAATGATTTTATAAGGCTGATCAATAACGTTGCGAACTACAAAATGACTATAGGAACTAAACAATATAAAACTATACAATGGGAATGTCGAGATCGAAACAAACGATTTTTTATATTTTTTTAAACACTAGGTACTACAGTTCAACACAGACCACTTATACACAATAAATAATTATAATTGTACTTATAAAGATCTTTGGTGTCGAACTTGAAATCATATTAAATGAGATAGTTACGGTTACAAAACGTTTAATCGACGACAATTTTCAAAATTTATAAATCTTTTCTACACATATCAAGTCTTACGATTTACAGCCTTTTGTCACTGCCTACATTTCACTTATTTTTGTGATGGATCAAGTGAAATGCAAACAATAATTTATTAAAGGACGCGTTGAACTTCCATGCTGTTCTGAAGATGGCGTAAAGATTATTACACCTTCGACTACAAACCTATCGTGTTGTCCTACTACTTAACACTTTACCTGCTGACGACCTACGTCGTAGGTCAGCGACATATGGGCCGCAGTGCGCACGACTCAAACGTTGAGTCAGAATTGTATAGCATTCCACAGTGTTAGCACTGCGCGAGTGTCATTGTTTTGAGCTTAGCAGCGAAAGTGTTAACTAAGGGTCAATTCCCACTAAAAGAGCAGCGGCCGGCAGCGCACGGCATTTTACCTAGCATATTGAACTATATCTACAGTGAGATAAGATAAAATTCCAATTGACAGGATAGAATGACAGTTTCGATCTGTTACCTCAACTGAAACTATCTCTTATGTCACAGTAAATAAAGTTGAATATGCTAGGTAAAATGCGCTGTCCGCCGCTGCTTTTTATTGGAAATTGACCCTAAATCAATTATCAAAACGCGCGCCCGAGGAGTGATGCATTAAGGAACCATAGTAAAATTTTAACAGTATGCTATCTCTTGCTCAGTTTTGTACCTTCCTTCGAAAGTTGCCTGTCCATTGACGCGGAGATAGGCGGCGGAGCGGAGAAACGAGGAAATATTAACCAATCAAAATCTCGGGAGAGATTTTATGCAATCCTGATTGATTAATATTTCCTCGTTTCTCCGGTCCGCCGCCTATCTCCGCGTCAATGGACAGGCAGCCTAAGATAGCCCATTAACTCATTATGGCCCGACTGACGTTCGCGTCACCACACTGGCACCGCGTAGATACGCGAATAACTAATGGATATAATAATTGTTGACGTAGTTGAACCTACAACAATTGAGACAATTTTACTAACCTTAAACGCAAAATCCTGATCAGCAAAGAAGTCCTCGCGTTCTCTACCCATAATAGCTCACTAGCTATTAACATCAATTAACGTAACATAATAATACTCTGAGCAACGTAAACGACAAAATAAACAATTTATACCTACTTAATAATTTTGTTTAAACGTGATCTTTGTTGCTTTTACAATAAACTTACGAAGCACCTATTATTTCGCGTTTATTTAGTTTATGTTCGTCAATGAAACAACACAGGTACAGTCGGCCACAATAAGTTATATACACTTTAGTACGACGTAGAACAAAAGTGTATACAACTTATTGCGACTGTTCTGTACAGTAAAAACTAAAAATTCACGTAACTTTTACAATATAATGTCATGAAAGCTTGTCTTTAGTTACAGATTCTTTAAAGCTCTAGAATACAGTCAGAGATAGAAAATGGTAAATTATCACCCATTTATTTATGACTGTCAAAGTGAAACTAACTTTATAATCAAAGTAATTAAATACGGAATGGCGCTAATAGACTAATATTTTTAAATAAAAAAATTATGAAATTGTAATTCGCCATTAGACAGAAATATGAAAATAAGCAAGGCTTCGATAGGCGTGATACTATATAACGAGTGCAAAGCAAAGTCAAAACAAAACCAATAAAAAAAATTACGCGATTACGCAGATCGCCTCGATCCTTACTCTTAACAGTAAAGTATCTGTAAACAACGACAATTTAACCAACGAAGCTACAGCGGAACAACAAGGGTGCCTATCCATCGGAGATATACGAAGTAACGAGGAAGACTCCTGTTTCAAATGTTATCATAGAGTGAAAAGACGAACCAGAGATTTGTATCTCTTTCTAACCAGAGTGCTACTATACTATGTAAACGGGACACAATTTTCCGGTACGTTCACTAGGTCTCTAGTGTATTCCAAAGCCGAACTTTAGGTTTTATCTTATAGAAATACGGTATATCTTCCTTTGACAATATTACGACAATAACACAACCAAGCGAGCGAGCTAATGGTGGATCGGCTCGCTGCGTTCGTAATATCTCCGGTGGGCAGGCGGGTGCGATAAATAGAATGCAACTAGCGTAAGATCACGGTACATCACATCACATTGTTCATAGCGGCGCGGGCGCAGGAGCGGGCGCGGACGCTTAGGCGATCACGAGCGGCTCGTCGTCCGAGAACCCGTGTATAGGCGGCACGTCGTCGTCATCTGTAATACAATACGTTTATTATTGTAAATGTCGATCAGGTATACGTCTACAAGAATGGAATAGCGGACTAAATACTACACAGCCAACAGCGTTAACTTCCGTCAAAGCGAGTGGATTAAACTTGAGGGGACTTGCCACAGTTGTCAACACTTACAACAGCGCTAGTGATAGCTCCGTAACCAACAGGTGGCGCTTCCTATTGCACCCGCAAATGTGACAATACAAGACGTCTTTCAACGTGAACACGTAACCTGGTACAGTTAAGGTTCACAATCGAAATAATCGATTCGATACATATACGAGGTCCAACTAAGAACCGTTGGATCACGGCCGGTCCACAGGCTCCACATCTACCCTGATTTGAAGATCTTCCCTTTTCAATGAAGGAACCTTCCACCTAGTTCCTTCTTAAACTTGTCCCCCACGACAAGATTAGGTACTAAAACGACATATTTCTAAAATAATTGATCAAAAATATATTTTATTCCTGTATGTCCCTGACCACTTTCAGCTTCTCATACTTTTCCCTATCTTACTTTCCCCACTATCACTATCACACTGTCCTAGTGCTAACACAGAGAGCAACGCCCATTGTCGAGGTCCGTACCCCTTAGGGGTGCCCCTTGGGCAGGTTGCTTAAGATCTTTCATTGGTTCGGTAGACCTACCAGGGCGCTTCGTCGTCACTGGTGTGGTCCCCCTATAGTCCGAAGTAATAAGCAGTAGCTGCTCCCAGAGCAATACTGTATTGGTCAATTCGAAAAAAAAAATTAAATAAAAATAACACAGAGTACGGACCGTGGTCGCCGATAGTGGCCTGTCCCCTGCGGCTGTCGTAGCGCGGCGTGTGCGAGGTGAAGCGCAGGAAGGACCGCGTGAGGCGCCGGTGGCGGAGCGCCAGGTGCAGCAGCGCGCCGCCCAGCGCGAGCCCCACTATCACCGCAGCGCCGGTGCCCCACCAGATGGCGCCCATTGCTGTCGCCTCTTCCGGTTCCGCTGATTACAGCGGATATTAATCAAAGTTAGCTAATTTTATGTATTTGTTGCAGTTTTATCCTAAAGAGACGTATAGATGATCCAAGCACTACAGTCGAAGTTTGGCGAAATACAAAAAACTATGAAGCAATTTGATTTGGCCACGAAATAAACGGTCACATAATCGCACGCCATTACATTGCTAGAAGAGCTCAGGGGAACCTTTCCCTAACATAATATTATTATGTTAGGGAAAGATTCCCCTGAGCTCTAATAAAAAAACATTAATCAATGAAATATATACTAGGTCATTTTGTAATCACTTTCCAAATTTTCACGGGTGGTTAAAACAATCAAACTGAAATATACTATCAGTTTGAAATAACAATGTGCATGACCTCTCTCGCAAATGTGACGTCAATTAAACACACGAACTTCACTCGAGTCATTCAAATGATTGTTTCCTTTACATAATTATAATCTAGGTTCCTTTACAAACCAAACTCAACCGAGTGAAGTTATCCAACGGCCCTACAAGGTCATGCACATTGTTATTTTAAACTGATAGTAAATGGGAAAACAATTTTAACTCCATAAACTATTCATTGTCAGAGTAATATGCGGAACGTTAATAGGTACAAAACATATTATCCTAAAACCTACGCCTATTGGAGCAGGTCTTCCGCTTCTTGAACATTCTTAAGTACCAACCTTCCATTTTCAGCGTCTCCACTTCAGAGATGTCGCTGTAGTAGCCATCCTTGGTGACGGCTCGCACGCTCACGTACAAAGGACTCTTGGTGCTGAAGGCGGTCATCAACAGCGGCGGGTAGTCCGCCGTAGTGACCTTTATGTCTTCCGTCGGGTGGATCAGGTCGTCTGGTATCTCCTTCTCCGACACTATCACTTCGTATTTGTGTCTGAAATATTAGAAGATTTTATGAGACTTGAATTAACAAAATAAGGACTCCCGAGGAATTACAAGAGATTATATTAAATGGAAATCGAATTTTTGTGTAGACGCCCGCTCCATTACTAATGATCATCATCCACGGCCTAATCTACAAAATGACAGACGGACAGATACACACCAAGGTAAGCATAAGCATATGCTCACGACTATATTCCCCGAGGGGTTAGTCAGAGATATTCTTAAACTTCAGAACATCCATGTTTCACTAGTAGTACCGAAACTCTGTCCAGTGTGACACCGAGGTGATTCCAGTATTAAGATTAAAAGCGTATTCCTGTCTCGCTCGCACTCACTCAGTATCGCACATGCTTAACTCTTCTTTAAAAATTTTCTCCTTTATATGAAACTAGAGTTAACCCGCGACTTCGTCCGCACAAATTATATACCAGATTTTAAGTCAGATCATAAGCTATCAAACAAACAAACAAACAAACAGACAGACAAAAAATCCAAAAATAGGTGATTTGGAATCAGAAGTGCGATTTTTGAACATCATACGAGAGACTTGTACGGTTCCCAAATGGCACATGTAGCATTATAAGAGACCACTTTTGGTGTAACTCGGAACTTGTTGCATTAATTAACACTTAATAGGGTTCAACTGAGAACTTAGAGCTGCTTATTACGCTTTAGTCGTTATAATAGCATTATAAGAGCAGGAACGGATACTATTGTCACAGAATAGGTAATAGTATATAGTTCTACATACAGAACGGCCACTCCCCGCCCCCCTCTGACTTCAGATACCTCACCTCCCCTCACACTCTCTGTGGTAACTTGAGGGAAGCCGGGCAAGGGAAGGCAGTCAGGCGCGCGCACCCGTTGGATTTGACTACATAAAATATATTTTATTTTTCTCCTCACAGTAAAAATAAACGTTGGAAAATAACGCTAAATTCACATTTTCTGCGATTCTTTAGCTTAAAAACTATTTTAATAACAGAATGAACTATAAAAAGTAACGAAATGTATAATGTAATTCATACGATGCGTGTTAAGTCAACCCTACACATATGTCATGCACAATTTTCGCAAAGTGCGCATGTGCGAACGTCATCATGTCAAATCTAAAACGTTGTTTGAAGTGCCGGACCTGTGCTATTGTAACGGGATCAGAGTTAGAGCAGCTGTCAAAAATGCCTTCTTACAGCCTATATCGCATTGGTTGCTTAAAAGCATTATAAGGGCAGTAAAATATGATTATTGCTGTATAAAGGTGTAGAATTATACCACTGTAATGCTAGCATCTTAAAAGAGTCAATGTGAACTACTGTACAGCCAATAGAGTTAAAGTGGTGTACACGTAGAGTGATTTAACGCTTAAAGTTCTATATTGGTTCACCTCAACTCTGTTATTCAGCCTCTTTTTCAAAGCTGCTTAAAGGTGTTATATTAGCACTCGTAAACACCAAAGGTATTCCGAGATACTCTTGTAACTCAGAAATACAGCATTTGGCAGTAAAGTGGTGTTCACGTAGAGTGATTTAACGCTTAAGGTTCTATATTGGTTCACCTCAACTCTGTTATTAGCCTCTTTTTCAAAGCTGCTTAAAGGTGTTATATTAGCACTCGTGAACACCAAAGGTATTCCGAGATACTCTTGTAACTCAGAAATACAGCATTTGGCAGTAAAATGGCTACAGAAAATACCACTATATTGTTTTAGTCTGCATAATGGCGTTTAAGTAGTTCACATGAATGGCTTAAGCGTTGATGTGAACCATAATAACACTAATATAAGCCGACAGGCTGCATATTGGTTCACTTGAACTCTTATTTACTGCAATAAGCGTTATAGAGGAACCGGTGTGTACTCTTGTACAGCCATAGTCGTTAATTCAGGATTATAAGAGTTCACATAGGTTTCTTAAGAAAGCGCCATTTTGTTATAACTTTATAACCTAAACCATATGATAAATAAAATTATGGTGTTGTTTATGTTTTACTAATGATTTCTGCTTTTATTTACACGTGAAACACATATTTATTATAATATAAAATAAAACTTTGTATGATTTAATGTAAATCAGACACAAAAAATGTACACATATATTTTGACGTGTAATTATTTTCACAATATTTCTAATTAAAAACGAAATATTTCCGAGGCGCGTAAAAAATTTGCTATAAAACCATATAAACATTCACAATGAACTTGCATTCCCAAATGTATTCACAGGCTAATATTATAAAAGTGTACTTAACTAGGTTATCACAAATTCTCAATAAAACTTCACTTCACGCCATTAATAACCAACACTCACGGAATTTGGTTTAAAGAATTTAACTCTACTAATAAAATAAATTCAGGTTTTTATGTACACACTCTGCTGATGCTCGAAGAATAATGTAGAACCTCAAGCGTTATTTAAGTATAGCAGTAACCCCAATTCTAGGGCTTAGTCTGTATAACAGGACACTCGTATTCTGTTAAGCAGCTGATATAATACCTTGTGGCCCATTATAATTCCAATATAGAACCTTAGGCTGTATAACTTGTGCCCAAATAAGAGTTATATCGGTGTTAACAGCGCTGTTAACACCATTGTAACACCATCTTATACAGCCTTTAGTTTCCGTGTACACCAAAAGTGGTCTCTTATAATGCTACATGTGCCATTTGGGTTGTTGTATCATACGAGAGGCTTGTACGGTTGGGGTGGGTGCCCCGTCTCAGGAATCCACCCTGTATATGTATGCATTGTTATGCCATATTTGAATTCTCCTGCCTCGTGGTCCAGTATAACCCCCTGTGTAATCCGAACCCAAGACTCCGTCGAAGGGCTAGGCAGGAGGTTAAATTAATATCAGAAAGTTAAATCTATTCTGTGCATGCCCTCATTGTTGTTAGTGTTGGTATTGTTATCGATAAAGACTTAAACTAATTTCTTTAAAAAAAATGTTGTTTTGTTTTAAATTAAAATTGTTTTGTAGTCAAAAATTAAAATCAGACCTGTAACTGTACTTTTGAATTAGTTAACGTCACGCAGCAACTGTGGATCTCCCGCTAAACTCTTTTAGGAGTTTTGGAGAGAAATTGTTTATTCTAGATTATAATTTTTTTTTGTAAAAGTTAAATAAATTTTTTTTTTTTTTTAGCCTATTTCATCCCCAAAAAGATAACGATATCGTTTTTAGATGTCCCTGAAGTGCGATTTTTGAACATCATACGAGCGACTCGGCAGTAGAAAATGTCAAAATTACTATGGAGATTATGCATCTTTCTACTGCCGAGTCGCTCGTATGATGTTCAAAAATCGCACTTCAGGGACATCTAAAAACCATATCGTTATCTTTTTTTTGTAAATATCATCAATGTACAGACACACTTCTGTTACAGTTTTATAATAGTTTAGATGACAGCTATCAAGTGTCCAAGGTGTGCTAATACATAGTTTAGTAATAAATGAATGGCACTCACTCGGGCAGGCTGCCGTTGGGCTCGGGATGGTCCCAGCTGACCATGAGGTGGCCGTTGGGCGACTGCCAGGCGACCACGCCGACCGGCGGCGGGATACTCCGGCTTCGCGCTTGGCCGCATGTCACCGCCGCTCCGGGGATATTTGACTGTCGACAATTTTTATATGCGTTCAAATACAATAGTTTACTCATTGACGTAGGGTCCGCGCTCGAAAGTGTTCGAACCAAAAGAGCACCAAAACGTAAAAAGAGAACCAATTACAAATACAAAATAATTTTATTTCTCCACAAATTGTTACATACAAATAGACAAATACACAGAAAATACAAGCATTTTTATACAAAACAATTACGCGACAGTCTTCGTTTGATTGGAAAAGTATTTCAGCATTTTCAATGTTTTTGTTGGTTTATATTACTACATGTACTTAAATAAAATAAATAAATAAATAACGCTCACAGGCACATACATTGTAATGATCCCAAGAAAGCACTATTTATAGGCTGTTTATTATGGAAACCATACAACAACGGCACAAACATATAAACATCCATGACCGAACCGGGATTCGAACCCAGAACCCTGGTTTGGCAGTCCGGCGTGGTAACCATTACACCAACCGGGTCGTCAACTTAAGGTTTTGTACTAGACCCGGCGTGACCGGCGTCCATAGTATTCTACGTCAATGGTTTTACTTATTATTTTTGTGTAGACTGGGAGTAGTAGCTTAATAAACACCGGTGGCAGTTAGTCAAATGTTATATTTTAAATTACGCTATTGTTCATCGACTTTAGCTATTATCTGTAAAAGTAGTAAGTACCCTAAGACCCATATCAATATCACACAAGCTATTTTCGAGCTTAGTAGGCGTTGACGGAAAGATATTGCGATATCGCCGCGATATTTCTGAGATCAGTGTCGCGACAGAATCGCGGCATTTGCGAAATCGCGGTGGTGCAGTTGCGACGTCGTTGCGGAGCAGTTACGAAATCGCCTACGCTCAAAAATCGCTTGTGATAAATATCTCTTAGAAATATTATAAATGAAAAAGACAAAGAAATCCATTTTAAAACATAAAAAGGTGTCAAATTGAAGTCAGACGTAATTTTTAATTTAATGAATGCTTTTATATACGCTTCTAGAAAAACAAGGAAATGGACATACAAGAAAATAGAAGGACATTATCGTTCAAGGATGGACATTCGGGGAAAAAGGACGTGATCAACCGAATCCAAAGAATCCAGTACTCTAGTAAATGAAAGGACTCACGTAAACGCAAATGTTGTATCTCCCTCCGACGGGCACGTTCTCTATGACGTGCGAGAGCGGGACCTCCGTCGACGGCACCTTCTCGTACCGACTCGTCTTGTTACGGGTCTCCTCGGTTATGTCCAACTGCGATACCAAACATGTTAATAGCATTCGTTAATTCGAAGAATACAATAGTGGATTACACACCGAGGGCAGGAAAGTAAGAAAGGTCTCAGATCTCATGTAATTGTTGGCCGAGGCGAAACCAAGGTTATCATCATCAAACATGTGATCTGAGGCTTTCTTATTTACGGCCCGAGGTTAGTACACTATTTGTCTCTTAGACAATTTAATAGGGACTCGCCTTGCGGTAGCATTTTCCCTCTGCCACGGTATTAGATCAATTAATCTTGCGCATTTACACCCAATTTTATACCTTATCACTAAACGAGACAGCCTATAATAGCGAAACAATAATTTTGAACTTAGAACGTTTGGGGTTCACACGAGACTACTTTTCATGATTTTTAACATTCAAAATTAGAATCTAAACTTATGGGGAATAAAATCCAATGTTGCGGATTTCATGTTACCTCGCCCCCCGCAAAAAGTGGCAGAAATGTTTCTTAGTAGAATGACACGCGTAACTCGTCCCTATTAAATTGTCTAAGATTTGTCTCCTCGACGGAGTCTGAAAGTGGCAACTTCGTTTAGCGCAGCGGGACGAAAGTTGACGCTTTCCGCCCGGAGGGGAGAAAATTACATTCCTCTCTTCAGTGGCCTTCATGAGGTTTTTCATCCTGTCTATACAATGACATTCTATACACAAGGGCTTCGCATCTCCGCACTGTTAACGAGACGGCAAAATTTGTACTTGGCTGACCGAGGACATTTGAAAGGACTGGAATGTCAGCGGCAATGCACTGTGATTCCGCGCTCTAACAAAGGCGAATGTTACAGTTAATGAAATGAAATCTATGGGTTTCGAGATGAAAATAAACAAATACAAAATGATAAAAAGAAATACAAAATATTGTTTTTTTATTTTTTTATTATGTATTACTCAAAAGCTATAAAAAAAATTATATATATTTTTGCAGATACTTTTTTTAGATCATTGATATATATTTTTGAATCTAAATTAGATCTAAAAAAAGTATATGCAATGAAAAAAATGGTCTTGTAGTAAAAAAATTTTTTTCTTGTATCAGAGCCTAAGCGAAAGTGCCAGCCAACTTAGAAGCCTTAAAACTAAGAATGTTAATTCTTTGTAATGTTTTGGAAACAAAGACAATTTTTTTTATGCGTATGTGATGTCGACCAAGGCGAATTTAGCACCACTGTTGGACTGATGCCCATACTTCCTCGAGGGTAGACTTATGCCCTGCAGTGATACTATACTATAGGGTGTAAAATTAGATGCACGTTGAACAGGGTGCTTCAGGTTGGGTGAATGTTCTAATCATCCTCTTAAAAAACCGTCAGCATATAAAGCATGACTCTGTATAGGCTAATGATGGTGGCTAAAATATCCAGTGTGTCACAGATTATATTGCATCAAAATCATAAAACGGTATAAATGATGACTCACGCTAGACCGTGTCGGGTCCGAGCCGAGTCCGAGCCGGGGCCGAATCGGGCCGGGTGTATGTAATATTAGTTGACCGTGCTACGGCCGGCGCTCGGCTCGGACCCGACACGATCTAGCGTGATTCATCCTTTAAATCAATCCGTCTAAACGTGTTTAACTTACCCTGTATGTAATAGGTTCTCGAACTAAGAAGCAGTTTGCATCCCACTTTATCTCCAGTTTAGTTTTGTCTTCATTGAACTTGAAACGCAGGTTCTTTACAGGTGCCCTGAAACAAAACCAAGTCCAGTTACGTGTAAACTTTTTTAATAGTAGATTATGTACCAAGGGGATAAAGCAGTGTCTTTCATCACGGGCGCGATATTGAATCCCGAGCGTAACGAGGGATTCTAGGGTTAACTCCCGAGCGCAGCGAGGGAGTCTAGAGTTAACTCCCGAGCGTTAAGCGGGAGTTAAGACTAGAATCCTGAGTGAAGCGAGGGGTTCAAGCTCGCCCAAGATGAAAACACGTTTATCCCCGAGGACCATACTCTACTTTTCACACTCTCCGCGAGAAAATAAAAAGCAATACTGTTAGAAACCCAGGGGAGCGTGTAAATTCTCTATGGTTAGAAACCAATTCTTTTATTAGAGTTTATAACAAAGTATTAGTGTTCAATAGTATAGTATTTAGAAAAACTATTTTATTAAATTAAAAGTGAAAGTAGATATTTGAAACATTAGACCAGGAGTGCGATTTTTGAATCTCATTTGCTGAGTTCAGCAGTTGTAAATGTCAAAGTAACTATGGAGATATGCATCTCCATACATTTTCAACTGCTGAACTCATCGAATGAGATTCAAAAATCGCACTCCTGGAGTGCGATTTTTGAAACTTTCTTTGAACTCAGCAGTTGAAAATGTCAATATTACTACGGAGACGTGCATCTTTCTACTGCTGATTTGACATTAAAAAGTCATACTCCAGGAGTGCGATTTTTGAAAGTCAAATCAGCAGTAGAAAGATGCGTATTTCCATAGTAATTTTGACATTTTCAACTGCTGAACTCAGCGAATGAGATTCAAAAATCGCACTCCAGTTGTGGAAAGACAATGTAATATTTTTTTATTACTTTGTTCGTAGCAATAGTAAGGCAATAATAGGTACAGAGCAAGTACAGAGATATGCAGTATTCGCGCCATAAAGATGATACCTTTATGATTCGCGCCTTTTTTTCTTTTTTTGTGTTCAATACTCGTGGTGGCCAGTTCAAATTTCGAATTAAGTTCTTTTTGGTGCCTGTCTCCATAATTAGTTTTCATTACAGGTTTTCATACGAATTTTAAGTAAGGATCGTAGTAACTATTAAATAATCTGTGGATGCGGTTCCATATTCAAATCTCATTATTGACCAGCGGGTTATAATGAAATTCAGTACAATATTATTGCCCGGCTAGACCCAGGGCTATAATGACTTGCTTTAGGTTCGAGTTACATGACATATAATGTTCCATTTTCGAGCGGGTGGTGTGAAAAATAACTTTCTCCTATGCTAGGAGGAGAACATCTGTTTGACCAATTATTCTAGAAGGACACTATATTAATTACAACACTTGTTTGGGATATTACTTTCACGGAAAATTGAACCTTTTTAGCGAGAGGAAACATTTTCCGGCCAGTATAGGAGAAATTAGGCTTTAAAGCCAAAAATCTTTTCTTCTCAAGTATCCTTTAACAAAAATAGTGAACTTACTTGGCATTTGCTCTGGTATAGATCTCCTGCATGACGGACAAAGGTCCACCGAAGAGGCCCACTCTAAATATGTATGTTTCACAGGCGTGCAGGTCTTCTATCAGGATGGTGTTGTTCGTCGTTATAATTCTACCTTGTCGACCTGTTGGAGACAATTATTTGTTGTTAAATTGAACTTTAATTTGTATGGGATAGGGTGGAATGAAAAAACAATCCTTTAAAAGATCATGTGAACCGAACATTGTTTGGGTCACGTTTAGAATTTAAGCCTTTTCCTGTATTTTATTTATAATCGTTATGACTGTGAACTGCTTGTGCTTAAAAAAAATAAAATCAAACGGCTTTTAATAGATTCCAATCACTTTGAATTAAAATTGAAATTTCTGAAAAGTTTGGTGCAGGGTGGCGATTTTCACAAAGATCAAAAAACTTTTAAAATCTCAAAAACGATCAAACTTTGATTTTTATTTATAATTTTTTTCCTTTTTCTAAACAGGCCTACCTCCTGTTTTCGGCTTGACGTTGAGATTTGGGGCATCCTGTATACGTAAACTTACGAACTTATTACCAACAAATGTCTTATCCACTTCTTTTCTTTACCGTATGACATTCATATTTTAGGAAATTGTCCCCTCGCCCGTTTTCTTCTAATTTACCCTTTTCAAAGTGAGGTACAGGATGTAAAATTAAATTCGGACACTTAATTAAAGGGGTGCTTTAGACCATCAAACTGAACAACTTTCTCTATGGGACTAATATCGGAATCGCGAAAAAAGAAATCAGCTCTTCCATACAAAACTGCAAACCTAGCCTAATGTTATGAGCCTAATGTATATTATAGCCCATACATTTCAGTCGAGTTATGTTTGCAGTTTTGTATGGGCCACAGGAATTATTTTCGCGATTTCAGTGTTGGTCCCATGGTAAAAGTTGTTCAGTTTGATGCTCTGAAGCACCCCTTTAAGTAAGTGTCCCATTTAATTTTAAACCATGTATAGTCGATGCCTAAATGTCGATATCGAAAGGGGTCGCCGTAGACGTACGTATGCGGACCAAATTGGCAGCGTACGGAAGGGTCAGATCAAATGTAACCAAAACCGACGAGCGTGTATGAAACGACTTATGAGTGTGGAAGAGGCGAAAGAGCTGTGTCAGGATCGTAGCCGATGGCGATCTATTGTCTCTGCCTACCCCAATAGGACACAGGCGTGAGTATATGTATGTATGTATGTAGTTGATGCCTATGCCTAGCCAAAGGTACGCAAATCCGAAAAATTAAAGTCTACAAACATACTTACGGTCATCAACCCCGTCAGGTCCAAACAGCATTTTATTCAGCGTCACATAATGCACTTCATACTTCAGTTCCTTGCCCTTATAGCGGTCCCCGGTCGGGGGCGCCCACGACAGCTGGACAGAGGTGCTCCTCTCCTTCAGCAGTATAGCGCTCAGGTTCAGAGTCTCGTCGGGAGTGCCCGGCGTTTCTAACGGGATCGTGATGGGATCGCCAAATATGTAGTCCTTGAATGCTTTTATTTCGATTTCGAGTTTTACTCCGGGCGGTAGGTTCGTTACTGGAAAAAGTAGTTCGAGTTAGAACATTACGGTTTTACGAATAATTTATACTCTGAAACTTAGATCAAGGTAAAATGAATGGATAGGCCCAAAGCGCTTTAAGTTGAGGCACGCAAAACTAGGGCACTTCAATACAAACTAGGGTACTTGGTACAGCATCTCGGTACAAATTCGAAGTAAAACTGTCAATTGTTTTGTCTCATTTTTCTGGTTTGAAATGTTCGCGTAAGGCTTATCCATTAATTTTACTTTGATCTAAGCTCTGAAAGCTGCCTGTACATTAACGCGAGCTAGCTTGAGCAGTGGGGAAAGTTTTATAAACGGAGTTTTGAATCAGGATTGCATAAAATCTCGGCCGGGCTCCTGATTGGTTAATATTTCCTACAGTAAGGCAGCCTAACAGTAAGGGGCCGTATCACACAAGCTATTTTAGACTAAAGTGTCTAACAGGGTGTAGGCGTTGACGGGACGATATCGTCGCGATATTTCGGAGTTCAATCTGTCTGTATCGCGGTGGAATCGCGGCGATAACGCTCATTTAAGAATAGAATAGAAAACTTTATTTTCGATTAACGTTGATCACAATTTTGTTAGTAACATACTTAGCCTATTGTTAGTTTATACACAATACTTTCAAATATTTTGGATTATAAACATGTTACAGCAATGTTGTGCTATTTCAAAACAAATTAAAGATTGAATAATTAAGTTGATCATGTGCCACTGTAGGTAGACGGAGGTCGCGTTACGTCGAGCAAGGCCCATAAGGCTTATACAAGGTGTTACAAAAATACAAATAAACATTTAAACCATCAAACTTAACAACTTTCACTATGGAACCAATATCGAAAACGAGAAAAAAAATCTGATGTTCCATACTAAACTACAAATCGACTCGAACTAAATGTATGCGACAGCAGATTTTTATTCCCGTAGTGAAAGTTGTTCGGTTTGATGGTCTAAAAAAACCACAAAAAAATTTTAATGTCTATTTTTACTTTTGTAACATCCTGTAATTACTTACTTGTAATATTAGTAGCGTTAGTCTTCACGGGTTCAGGTTTGTTGTACTCGGGCGGCAGTAGGGTTGTCACCACGTAGCCGTCGATGTCTCTGATCATGTGCCACTGTAGATAGACGGTGGTCGCGTTCGGTCGAGCGAGGCTCACGTTGTGAAGGTCGTCCACGTCATCTCGTTCGTCGAAGAGGAGGACCACCACCTCAGATGATTCCGATGTGAAGGCGTTGTTCGTTGCTGTTACCTGGTGGGGCGGAAGGTTAAGTTATTGGTGTCAATTTATTTAATCGGGACTAAATTATGGTGCTTGATGGGACCACAATAGGAAACGGAGCGAAGGATCAGTTCGGCTAAATTAGACTAGGAATTATTAAAATTTGAATAGCTCGAACGAAGTGTCACCATCCAAAGACAGACATAAAATTGAAGTAGCATTTTTTAGACTAAAACTGCTTAAAAGGGCAATGAGAAAAGAGAGGAGAACGTAAGTTTATATAAAACGAGCGTTTACCCGCGACTTCGTCCGCATAAATTATATACCAGATTTTAAGTCAGATGATAAGCTATCAAACAAAAAAGTTTCATCAAAATCGTTTCAGTAGTTTTTGCGTGATGCTCGAACAAGCAAACAAACAAACAAACAGACAGATAAAAAATCCAAAAATTGGTGATTTGGAATCAGGGATATCTAAAAACCATATCGTAATCTTTTTTTTTTGTAAATATCTTCAATGTACAGACACACTTATGTTACAGTTTTATAATAGTTTAGATATGTAAAGGCGTCTGTAAAATGTTTCACAAATAAATGATTCTTTATTATTCTTATAAAGAGTCACTGAGAGAAGGAATATACACACAAATACTTGAATTTCAAATGTCGTTCGCATAAAATAATTGATATTTCTGCTTAAAGATGTCACTAATCAAGATTATCGAAATTTCCCTGGCTAGAACCACCTGGGGCTTATTTCATAAACAGAAAATGCACCCTGCATTGCTGGTTACTTATGGTGTTAATTAACATGTATCCTAACATTATGAGTAATGTCACTCAAATTGTCATTATAAGTTACAATAAAGTTGTTATGGGTATTGTCATGTTTATGAAATAGGCCCCAAGGATATTTCGACGATAGTAATAAAACTAACCCAGAAGGAATAATTGATGTTCGGTTTAAAGAATCCATGTATGACGACAGTATTGTTGCTGCTCCTAGCTGGCACTATCTTCTCCATCGGCGGCAGGGGAGGCGCGTAGTGCACCGTGTATGAGCGCACGATGCCGTGCGGGTCCCTGGGAGGGTCCCAGGAAACTGACACTCGGCTGCCTGTTAGTTGCTTCACTGATATCCTGCCTTGTGGTGGAGATGGTACTGCGAAATATTAGAAGGGTTAGACACATTGAGAAACGTGTGGAATAGCAGTGTGATGGCTCATCCCTTAAAGGCCTGCTGGCCTTACCTACGATAAATTTCAAATAGAAAAATTCTAACACTCGCTGGAAAGCACTCTGCGCATAATTTCATTTATGTGAAGGATTTTCTAATAGAAAATTTTTTATAATGTGCGGCCGGCATAAAACTGACTGAAATAACAGCCTGGATAAGGATTGATTTATAATTTCAATGTGACTTTAAATAAAACGTAGGATACGTTAAAAAAGAGACGTTAGCACATAACTGCGACGTCGCATCGCATCGCAAATATCTGCGAGCGCTACGATTGAAAATCATACATAAGTCATCGTAATAAGAATCGAGCACATCGCAGATATTTGCGATACAATACGACGTCGCAGTTATGAGTGGGAGCGCTTATTCATAACACCGTAACACCTGACAATAAATGTTATTATAATGAGATTATACTCCCAGAGCCGTAGTTAATATAATTATATCAGTGGCTACCCTCCCGCGCGTTCCAAACCTGCACCATATTTTAGGTTAAGTTAGTTTTAGGTTCTCAATATTTTTATTTATTTTTAATGTACTTATCCACTTTTATAGGTTTTATCAATAAATTCTTCATTATATCAGTGTGTTTTGTTGTGTATGCAAATATAGTATAGATTTCACACAGAGGGCAGGAAAGTAAGAAAGGTCTCAGATCTCATGTAATTGTTGTCAACAAACATGTTATCAGAGGCTTTCTTATTTTCTGCCCGAGGTTAGTACACGATTTTTCTTCCCGACGACGTAGGAGGAAAGCGGCAACTTCGTTTAGCGCAGCGGGACGAAAGTTGACGGTTTTCGCCCGGAGGGGTGAAAAATATATTTTCTTTCGGAGCTCTATTCTTTTATTACAATAATGTAAAACTTGCTGTAATTAAATTTTACCTCCTTCACCAGTAGTAGTGTTCACAAACTTCATCGAAGGGTAAATCTTGTTGGACTTGCTATCCTGAATGTAGAATGTCACGTTGTAATTTGTGAAAGGATCCAAGTCCTTAAACCTGAAAAAAAAAAAAATTACAGTATTTCATCATCAACACACATGGGAAAGCCTACTCTGCATTTCGTTAAAATTCATTTACTTTTGCTGTTGACTCTACCATTATACAATCAGTAAAATACGTGTTGGATGATCATTATTAATATCATTACAAGATTTTGAGACAAATTTTATAAATGTTACCTGTAGACACTGTCGTTGGTCCACGTCATATTCTTCCACTTGTTCTCGCCGACCTTAGAGATGGAGGGCAGGAAGCTGTACACCACCATCTTCTGCTGCGCCATCCAGCACGATATCAGGAAACTTGACGAGTTTATAGACGATTGATCCACGCCTATGCTCAGACGCTGCAAGAAAAACACTTTTTGAGAAAGAGACATCTTGTAATGAGACTTTTTGAGATTGCGACATTATTCTAAAAAAGATGTGACATTTTGCGAGTGTGGCGTGGCGTAATATTAACTCATAGAGACTAAGTGATCTCACTTTGCTAAGCGTTATTTGGGAGTCGCTTGGCAAGTCGGTTTGCAGATGATCGTGTCGATCTGCTGCTTTTTGGCTTACCGTGACGTGCGATGGAGCCTTTTGAGGCTACATCATTTATTAGCTCAAATGTGTTTTTGTACATAAAAAAATCTTGAGATAATCCCAAAACCTACTCGACATATCGACAGAAATGCATTGCTAAACACAACATAAAAGGCAATACATTTATAAACAAACAATAGGCGTTATTTGAAGTTTCCTTTTCCTTCAAAGATTCACTATACAACGTGTTAAAGCAAAACTAGAAAGTAGTTTGTTTAGAATCGAGAGCAGAATCGAATTATCATGGTTTCAACATAGGAAATTTTTTTCAAATTATGAAATTACTTTTTTGGAAAATTTTAAATTTTCTGAACCCGATGTCAACCCACCGCACGGGCACACTCACCCTACTTACTGCCAAAACAAGGTTATAAAAATGTATCCATGACATGAGTACGTTAGCGCTTTCTTTTAGTGCTGAAATGATAACAAATCATTTTTGCCTCAAAACTAAAAATGCGAATAACTTTAAATATTAACTATCATAATAATGAAATTATTGTTTCAATCTAATTATTTTGTTATAAATCTGTTGGGGTGTATGAGGTTTTGCGCTAATTCATTAACACGTTGTATACACTCAGATAGTGTGACACACTCACCTGATAGACATAGCTGGTGTCGTTGTAGGAGCTGGAGCAGTTGACCTCGTCCGTGCCGTCGTAGCAGTCCTGGTGTCCGTTGCAGACCATCACCTGCGACACGCAGAGGGTTCCGTCGTCGCAGAGGAAGTAGCCGGATGGACAGTCCGCCGACGGTTTGTGACTCTGCGGAGATAATTAAGAGTTGTCAACTATTTCGAAAGACTTTACAATACTAAACGTGAGCCTTGGTAGAGCGCAGAATTCCCCACCGTACTTTTATTGTGCTTGGTAAAGAATGGAAAGCGAGCAACTTTTTAGGGATACTACTCTTATATTTTTTAAGTAACGAAATGAAACGACATTAGGAGACACGCGGGTCCCAACTGGATGCAGAGGGCGAGGGACAGAACGTCATGGAGAAATATGGAGGAGGCCTATTTCCGAAGACGGTCTGATCAAGGGCTGTGATGGATGGATGGAACGAAATTTAAATGTATGTGTTAGTATTTAGGCACTTTTGTTATTTGATATTGGAATTTGAATACTTGCATTTTTCATGTATACGAGAGAGGGCTATGCTCGGAGTTTTCCTCCGAGAAATGAAGAGATCCGCAGAAGAACCAGAGTAGCTGACATAGCCCAAATAATTGCTAAACTAAAGTGGCAGTGGGCGGGGCACATTGCTCGCAGAACCGATGGCCGTTGGTGCCAAAAAGGTCTCGAGTGGCGACCGCGTACCGGAAAGCGCAGCATGGGTAGGCCCCCAAGGTGGACCGATGACCTGGTGGAGGCGGTGGGAACCCGTTGGATGAGAGCAGCGCAGGACCAGTCGTTATGGCGATCCTTGGGGGAGGCCTATGTCACAGTATAAGAAAGAGTATCTTTTACTAGATACAGTACGGACACTCCCTTCCTCCCACCAACTTTTTACCTCACCCCCTCTATCGCCCTCTGGTTACCGCGCACTAGTTCTACGAAGAAGACTTAAGGTTCAATTTCTTTGGTTTCGCATGACTGTGGTGACGTCATCTTGTCAATTTCAAATTTTAGTATGCAGTGTCCGGACTGTGCCTATGTCCAGCGGTGGACGTCCATCGGCTGATGATGATGTATACATGTTAATTTGTGCGCGTGTTCATGTGTGTGTACCTTAGTGACGCCGCAGAGCTCGTCGCTGCCGTCGGCGCAGTTCAGCTTGCCGTCGCACAGCTGGTTCTTGTGCACGCAGCCGCGCCCGTCTGCGCAGGGCGTCTGTGTGTGTGTGTGTGTGTGTGTGTGTACCTTAGTGACGCCGCAGAGCTCGTCGCTGCCGTCGGCGCAGTTCAGCTTGCCGTCGCACAGCTGGTTCTTGTGCACGCAGCCGCGCCCGTCTGCGCAGGGCGTCTGTGTGTGTGTGTGTGTGTGTGTGTGTGTACCTTAGTGACGCCGCAGAGCTCGTCGCTGCCGTCGGCGCAGTTCAGCTTGCCGTCGCACAGCTGGTTCTTGTGCACGCAGCCGCGCCCGTCTGCGCAGGGCGTCTGTGTGTGTGTGTGTGTGTGTGTGTACCTTAGTGACGCCGCAGAGCTCGTCGCTGCCGTCGGCGCAGTTCAGCTTGCCGTCGCACAGCTGGTTCTTGTGCACGCAGCCGCGCCCGTCTGCGCAGGGCGTCTGTGTGTGTGTGTGTGTGTGTGTGTACCTTAGTGACGCCGCAGAGCTCGTCGCTGCCGTCGGCGCAGTTCAGCTTGCCGTCGCACAGCTGGTTCTTGTGCACGCAGCCGCGCCCGTCTGCGCAGGGCGTCTGTGTGTGTGTGTGTGTGTGTGTGTGTACCTTAGTGACGCCGCAGAGCTCGTCGCTGCCGTCGGCGCAGTTCAGCTTGCCGTCGCACAGCTGGTTCTTGTGCACGCAGCCGCGCCCGTCTGCGCAGGGCGTCTGTGTGTGTGTGTGTGTGTGTGTGTACCTTAGTGACGCCGCAGAGCTCGTCGCTGCCGTCGGCGCAGTTCAGCTTGCCGTCGCACAGCTGGTTCTTGTGCACGCAGCCGCGCCCGTCTGCGCAGGGCGTCTGTGTGTGTGTGTGTGTGTGTGTACCTTAGTGACGCCGCAGAGCTCGTCACTGCCGTCGGCGCAGTTCAGCTTGCCGTCGCACAGCTGGTTCTTGTGCACGCAGCCGCGCCCGTCTGCGCAGGGCGTCTGTGTGTGTGTGTGTGTGTGTGTGTACCTTAGTGACGCCGCAGAGCTCGTCGCTGCCGTCGGCGCAGTTCAGCTTGCCGTCGCACAGCTGGTTCTTGTGCACGCAGCCGCGCCCGTCTGCGCAGGGCGTCTGTGTGTGTGTGTGTGTGTGTGTGTACCTTAGTGACGCCGCAGAGCTCGTCGCTGCCGTCGGCGCAGTTCAGCTTGCCGTCGCACAGCTGGTTCTTGTGCACGCAGCCGCGCCCGTCTGCGCAGGGCGTCTGGGTGTGTGTGTGTGTGTGTGTGTACCTTAGTGACGCCGCAGAGCTCGTCGCTGCCGTCGGCGCAGTTCAGCTTGCCGTCGCACAGCTGGTTCTTGTGCACGAATCCGCGCCCGTCTGCGCAGGGCGTCTGTGTGTGTGTGTGTGTGTGTGTGTACCTTAGTGACGCCGCAGAGCTCGTCGCTGCCGTCGGCGCAGTTCAGCTTGCCGTCGCACAGCTGGTTCTTGTGCACGCAGCCGCGCCCGTCTGCGCAGGGCGTCTGTGTGTGTGTGTGTGTGTGTGTGTGTACCTTAGTGACGCCGCAGAGCTCGTCGCTGCCGTCGGCGCAGTTCAGCTTGCCGTCGCACAGCTGGTTCTTGTGCACGCAGCCGCGCCCGTCTGCGCAGGGCGTCTGTGTGTGTGTGTGTGTGTGTGTGTACCTTAGTGACGCCGCAGAGCTCGTCGCTGCCGTCGGCGCAGTTCAGCTTGCCGTCGCACAGCTGGTTCTTGTGCACGCAGCCGCGCCCGTCTGCGCAGGGCGTCTGTGTGTGTGTGTGTGTGTGTGTGTACCTTAGTGACGCCGCAGAGCTCGTCGCTGCCGTCGGCGCAGTTCAGCTTGCCGTCGCACAGCTGGTTCTTGTGCACGCAGCCGCGCCCGTCTGCGCAGGGCGTCTGTGTGTGTGTGTGTGTGTGTGTGTGTACCTTAGTGACGCCGCAGAGCTCGTCGCTGCCGTCGGCGCAGTTCAGCTTGCCGTCGCACAGCTGGTTCTTGTGCACGCAGCCGCGCCCGTCTGCGCAGGGCGTCTGTGTGTGTGTGTGTGTGTGTGTGTGTACCTTAGTGACGCCGCAGAGCTCGTCGCTGCCGTCGGCGCAGTTCAGCTTGCCGTCGCACAGCTGGTTCTTGTGCACGCAGCCGCGCCCGTCTGCGCAGGGCGTCTGTGTGTGTGTGTGTGTGTGTGTGTACCTTAGTGACGCCGCAGAGCTCGTCGCTGCCGTCGGCGCAGTTCAGCTTGCCGTCGCACAGCTGGTTCTTGTGCACGCAGCCGCGCCCGTCTGCGCAGGGCGTCTGTGTGTGTGTGTGTGTGTGTGTGTACCTTAGTGACGCCGCAGAGCTCGTCGCTGCCGTCGGCGCAGTTCAGCTTGCCGTCGCACAGCTGGTTCTTGTGCACGCAGCCGCGCCCGTCTGCGCAGGGCGTCTGTGTGTGTGTGTGTGTGTGTGTGTACCTTAGTGACGCCGCAGAGCTCGTCGCTGCCGTCGGCGCAGTTCAGCTTGCCGTCGCACAGCTGGTTCTTGTGCACGAATCCGCGCCCGTCTGCGCAGGGCGTCTGTGTGTGTGTGTGTGTGTGTGTGTACCTTAGTGACGCCGCAGAGCTCGTCGCTGCCGTCGGCGCAGTTCAGCTTGCCGTCGCACAGCTGGTTCTTGTGCACGCAGCCGCGCCCGTCTGCGCAGGGCGTCTGTGTGTGTGTGTGTGTGTGTGTGTGTACCTTAGTGACGCCGCAGAGCTCGTCGCTGCCGTCGGCGCAGTTCAGCTTGCCGTCGCACAGCTGGTTCTTGTGCACGCAGCCGCGCCCGTCTGCGCAGGGCGTCTGTGTGTGTGTGTGTGTGTGTGTGTACCTTAGTGACGCCGCAGAGCTCGTCGCTGCCGTCGGCGCAGTTCAGCTTGCCGTCGCACAGCTGGTTCTTGTGCACGCAGCCGCGCCCGTCTGCGCAGGGCGTCTGTGTGTGTGTGTGTGTGTGTGTGTACCTTAGTGACGCCGCAGAGCTCGTCGCTGCCGTCGGCGCAGTTCAGCTTGCCGTCGCACAGCTGGTTCTTGTGCACGCAGCCGCGCCCGTCTGCGCAGGGCGTCTGTGTGTGTGTGTGTGTGTGTGTGTGTACCTTAGTGACGCCGCAGAGCTCGTCGCTGCCGTCGGCGCAGTTCAGCTTGCCGTCGCACAGCTGGTTCTTGTGCACGCAGCCGCGCCCGTCTGCGCAGGGCGTCTGTGTGTGTGTGTGTGTGTGTGTGTGTACCTTAGTGACGCCGCAGAGCTCGTCGCTGCCGTCGGCGCAGTTCAGCTTGCCGTCGCACAGCTGGTTCTTGTGCACGCAGCCGCGCCCGTCTGCGCAGGGCGTCTGTGTGTGTGTGTGTGTGTGTGTGTACCTTAGTGACGCCGCAGAGCTCGTCGCTGCCGTCGGCGCAGTTCAGCTTGCCGTCGCACAGCTGGTTCTTGTGCACGCAGCCGCGCCCGTCTGCGCAGGGCGTCTGTGTGTGTGTGTGTGTGTGTGTGTACCTTAGTGACGCCGCAGAGCTCGTCGCTGCCGTCGGCGCAGTTCAGCTTGCCGTCGCACAGCTGGTTCTTGTGCACGCAGCCGCGCCCGTCTGCGCAGGGCGTCTGTGTGTGTGTGTGTGTGTGTGTGTACCTTAGTGACGCCGCAGAGCTCGTCGCTGCCGTCGGCGCAGTTCAGCTTGCCGTCGCACAGCTGGTTCTTGAGCACGCAGCCGCGCCCGTCTGCGCAGGGCGTCTGTGTGTGTGTGTGTGTGTGTGTGTACCTTAGTGACGCCGCAGAGCTCGTCGCTGCCGTCGGCGCAGTTCAGCTTGCCGTCGCACAGCTGGTTCTTGTGCACGCAGCCGCGCCCGTCTGCGCAGGGCGTCTGTGTGTGTGTGTGTGTGTGTGTGTACCTTAGTGACGCCGCAGAGCTCGTCGCTGCCGTCGGCGCAGTTCAGCTTGCCGTCGCACAGCTGGTTCTTGTGCACGCAGCCGCGCCCGTCTGCGCAGGGCGTCTGTGTGTGTGTGTGTGTGTGTGTACCTTAGTGACGCCGCAGAGCTCGTCGCTGCCGTCGGCGCAGTTCAGCTTGCCGTCGCACAGCTGGTTCTTGTGCACGCAGCCGCGCCCGTCTGCGCAGGGCGTCTGTGTGTGTGTGTGTGTGTGTGTGTACCTTAGTGACGCCGCAGAGCTCGTCGCTGCCGTCGGCGCAGTTCAGCTTGCCGTCGCACAGCTGGTTCTTGTGCACGCAGCCGCGCCCGTCTGCGCAGGGCGTCTGTGTGTGTGTGTGTGTGTGTGTGTACCTTAGTGACGCCGCAGAGCTCGTCGCTGCCGTCGGCGCAGTTCAGCTTGCCGTCGCACAGCTGGTTCTTGTGCACGCAGCCGCGCCCGTCTGCGCAGGGCGTCTGTGTGTGTGTGTGTGTGTGTGTGTGTGTGTACCTTAGTGACGCCGCAGAGCTCGTCGCTGCCGTCGGCGCAGTTCAGCTTGCCGTCGCACAGCTGGTTCTTGTGCACGCAGCCGCGCCCGTCTGCGCAGGGCGTCTGTGTGTGTGTGTGTGTGTGTGTACCTTAGTGACGCCGCAGAGCTCGTCGCTGCCGTCGGCGCAGTTCAGCTTGCCGTCGCACAGCTGGGTCTTGTGCACGCAGCCGCGCCCGTCTGCGCAGGGCGTCTGTGTGTGTGTGTGTGTGTGTGTACCTTAGTGACGCCGCAGAGCTCGTCGCTGCCGTCGGCGCAGTTCAGCTTGCCGTCGCACAGCTGGTTCTTGTGCACGCAGCCGCGCCCGTCTGCGCAGGGCGTCTGTGTGTGTGTGTGTGTGTGTGTGTACCTTAGTGACGCCGCAGAGCTCGTCGCTGCCGTCGGCGCAGTTCAGCTTGCCGTCGCACAGCTGGTTCTTGTGCACGCAGCCGCGCCCGTCTGCGCAGGGCGTCTGTGTGTGTGTGTGTGTGTGTGTGTACCTTAGTGACGCCGCAGAGCTCGTCGCTGCCGTCGGCGCAGTTCAGCTTGCCGTCGCACAGCTGGTTCTTGTGCACGCAGCCGCGCCCGTCTGCGCAGGGCGTCTGTGTGTGTGTGTGTGTGTGTGTGTGTACCTTAGTGACGCCGCAGAGCTCGTCGCTGCCGTCGGCGCAGTTCAGCTTGCCGTCGCACAGCTGGTTCTTGTGCACGCAGCCGCGCCCGTCTGCGCAGGGCGTCTGTGTGTGTGTGTGTGTGTGTGTGTGTACCTTAGTGACGCCGCAGAGCTCGTCGCTGCCGTCGGCGCAGTTCAGCTTGCCGTCGCACAGCTGGTTCTTGTGCACGCAGCCGCGCCCGTCTGCGCAGGGCGTCTGTGTGTGTGTGTGTGTGTGTGTACCTTAGTGACGCCGCAGAGCTCGTCGCTGCCGTCGGCGCAGTTCAGCTTGCCGTCGCACAGCTGGTTCTTGTGCACGCAGCCGCGCCCGTCTGCGCAGGGCGTCTGTGTGTGTGTGTGTGTGTGTGTACCTTAGTGACGCCGCAGAGCTCGTCGCTGCCGTCGGCGCAGTTCAGCTTGCCGTCGCACAGCTGGTTCTTGTGCACGCAGCCGCGCCCGTCTGCGCAGGGCGTCTGTGTGTGTGTGTGTGTGTGTGTACCTTAGTGACGCCGCAGAGCTCGTCGCTGCCGTCGGCGCAGTTCAGCTTGCCGTCGCACAGCTGGTTCTTGTGCACGCAGCCGCGCCCGTCTGCGCAGGGCGTCTGTGTGTGTGTGTGTGTGTGTGTGTACCTTAGTGACGCCGCAGAGCTCGTCGCTGCCGTCGGCGCAGTTCAGCTTGCCGTCGCACAGCTGGTTCTTGTGCACGCAGCCGCGCCCGTCTGCGCAGGGCGTCTGTGTGTGTGTGTGTGTGTGTGTGTACCTTAGTGACGCCGCAGAGCTCGTCGCTGCCGTCGGCGCAGTTCAGCTTGCCGTCGCACAGCTGGTTCTTGTGCACGCAGCCGCGCCCGTCTGCGCAGGGCGTCTGTGTGTGTGTGTGTGTGTGTGTGTACCTTAGTGACGCCGCAGAGCTCGTCGCTGCCGTCGGCGCAGTTCAGCTTGCCGTCGCACAGCTGGTTCTTGTGCACGCAGCCGCGCCCGTCTGCGCAGGGCGTCTGTGTGTGTGTGTGTGTGTGTGTGTACCTTAGTGACGCCGCAGAGCTCGTCGCTGCCGTCGGCGCAGTTCAGCTTGCCGTCGCACAGCTGGTTCTTGTGCACGCAGCCGCGCCCGTCTGCGCAGGGCGTCTGTGTGTGTGTGTGTGTGTGTGTGTACCTTAGTGACGCCGCAGAGCTCGTCGCTGCCGTCGGCGCAGTTCAGCTTGCCGTCGCACAGCTGGTTCTTGTGCACGCAGCCGCGCCCGTCTGCGCAGGGCGTCTGTGTGTGTGTGTGTGTGTGTGTGTACCTTAGTGACGCCGCAGAGCTCGTCGCTGCCGTCGGCGCAGTTCAGCTTGCCGTCGCACAGCTGGTTCTTGTGCACGCAGCCGCGCCCGTCTGCGCAGGGCGTCTCCTCGGCGCCGCACATGTTGCGCCGCGTCGACGCCGCGTGGCAGCCGCGCTCGTCTGAACCGTCCGCGCAGTCTTCCGCTGAGTCGCACACCCATTGGAGAGGGATGCAGACTCCTATGATATAATTCTTCGTTAAGACTACATACTGTGTCATTTAGGGTGCGTCCACATCTGACGAACACGCCGCGAATGCGCAGCTCGCGAGCGGCTCGCGAACGGCGCGCGAACTGCGCAGTAGCGACACACAAGGAAAAAATGCACCCGCGCAGCTCGCGCGCTGTTCGCGAGTCGCTCGCGAGCTGCGCATTCGCGGCGTGTTCGTCAGATGTGGACGCACCCTTAGATATAGGAGGTAGGTCTTCTGTTAGATTTAAGGGGACAGCTCTCGGGACTGATGCGGTTTGGTAAAAACGAGTTTACAAGTCACCTCGACAGGCATTTCAGGAGCGTTTTTTTTTTTTTTTGTTTTTATATTTTTATTAAATGTTTCGAGTCAAATCTGGACCGTGAAAGCATTAGAACAGAATATTTAGAAATTTTATTCATTTCAGAGAAAAGCATGCATTTTGAATGGACACCGAATTACAAAGATACATAAACTCACGCCCTTTTTCTAGATGGGTAGGCAGATACTATGAATCTCCATTTTGGGCGGTTCTGACACGCCTCCCTTGCTTCCTCTTCTCATACATTCTCGTCGATTTTGGATACTTTTAACCTGGCTTTTTAAATGACGTCCCTAATCTGGTCTAGGTACGTTCTACTAGGTCTGAATAGGAATGAATCAATGAAGTGATTCCACGAAACCCGTTTTCCCAATTTAGTTACAGAACATTTAAAAAACTTCACATTACAAATGCACCTATCTAATTTAAAAACCAATCATAAAACAAACCTGGTAAACAAGTGAACTGAGTCTTCCCGCACTTATTCTTAGTAGCATCATGCTCCGGAGACACAGAACTGGTCTCGGGCACAAACAAGCCGCATCCGAGCTCGTCCGAGTTATCTCCACAATCGTTGATACTATCGCAGCGCCACCAGTAGGGCAAGCAGTTGCCGTTAGCGCACTTGAACATCCAGTCTAAGCAGGAGCTGTTCGATATGAACATGATAGGCTTTTCTGTGGTGGGACGAGGAAGCAACTTAGAGTGGCCGGAGTTCGGGCAGTTCTTCTCGTCGGAGGACTCTTCGTCGCCGCAATCGTTTTCACCGTCGCATGCCTGTTTGTAATTGTCTTAATTTTAGTATTCATAACATTATACAGTAGGATTAATATAGTCTGCTTCTGAATAAATGACCATTTCCGTAAAACTAGACGTAGGTAGTTCGATTCGTTTAAAACTGACATTTTTTAATTTCGTCCACGTCAATGACGTGATCTAGTCTAGGTACACAAGGCGACACATCAGGTTACGCACCCTATATACCCATAACTACACTACGTACAAAACACAAAATAGTGCGGTAGAGAGCCTGCACAGACCCGGCTGCCGGCGCGGGCGCAGCGTGCTGTGAGACGAAACAACAACATACCGCACCGCACCCTCTCGCAATACAATCATAACACGAACCTGGTTGAACTTTCACTACGAAATCACGAAAAAAAACACCTGTTCTGTACAAAACTGCACTACCTAAACGACTAACATTAACACTTACCCAGGACTTAAAGATGCACTTTCCGCTGGGACACTTGAACATGTAGGGTCCGCAGGTGGAGTTCTTGCAGCGGTCCGCCTTCTCGTCCTCGCCGCCGGGGCAGTCAGGCTCTCCGTCGCACGCCCACGAGCTCGGGATACAGATGGCGTTGCTACCGTTGCCGCAAGCGAATCCGTTCTCCGTACAGTTCGCTATGTCAGGACGTTTCGGGTGGATCTAGCATAAAAAACAGACACGTCACATACAATAGACTATTTTACAACTAGTCAAATTAGCAATTTTTATAGGACTTCAAGATGTGCGCTTTGTGAACATTTGTACTGAATACTGTATTTATGACGTCATCTATTTTTTTTCACTAATCTCTTTAGTTCATTCTGTTATTCGACGACCCGGTTGGTGTAATGGTTACCACGCCGGACTGCCAAACCAGGGTCCTGGGTTCGAATCCCGGTTCGGTCATGGATGTTTATATGTTTGTGCCGTTGTTGTATGGTTTCCATAATAAACAGCCTATAAATAGTGCTTTCTTGGGATCATTACAATGTATGTGCCTGTGAGCGTTATTTATTTATTTATTTATTTATTTATTCAAATTAGTATACAAGCTTAAGAGGGCTATTACAAGCTCAGTGGCGCCCTCGTCACAATAAAAAAGATGTATCAATAAAGAAAGCCTAAATTAAAAAAGTGCTCAACAGATAAACTACAAAAGCCTTCAAGCTATTTTCATAGAATACTTTTATAGGATTTTTAAAGGTCTAAACATACAAATTTTGAAAAAAGAAATAAAACGGCCGCTTTTGTTTTTATTCCAAATTATCTAAAATTGGAATGTTTAGAACCTATAAAAGTATTGTAGAACAATATAAGGCTTTTGTAGTTTATCTGTTAAGCACTTTTTTAATTTAGGCTTTCTTTGTTAAGAAATCTTTTTTATTGTGACGAGGGCGCCACTGAGCTTGTAATAGCCTTCTTAAGATTTACAGCAAATGTGAGGTTAGCGTAATTTTCAAACTTTTTTTAGTATAATATTAAAATATCAACTATCAACACTTTAGCGAGAAATAGTATGTACTTTACTAATAACCAAGGAACAATTTATAGACAGAAAAACGGTTGACAATTCCACTAATTTCGATATATTTATGTAATTTTGCGAATTATCTACAGTGCAAAATTGTATTTCAATAATGTATTCTAACAATATGTTATCTGAATACAAATTGCGTACCGAAGTAATCTAACATTTCTAGCTAAAAACAACAAACAAAATAAAACGCTAGACACTCACCGTACAGTTTCGCTCGTCAGAGCCGTCCTTGCAATCGTAGTCGCCGTCGCACACCCACTTCTTGTCTATACACTGTCCGTTCCCACACTGGAACTGATCTTCTGTACAGTTGTGGTGTCCGCAATCTGTCGACAAAACTAAGCTTTTAACCTCTGAACCATAGAGAAAATAACGCGCTCCCCTGGGGTAGAGATGTTGTATCGAACTGTGCACAGATACTCAACTGGGCCTGACGTCATATCATACACATCTAGCGGGAAGTAGCGTATTTAAATGTTAACCCTCCCCTCACCCGTTTTTCACCCCCTTTGTTGGCGACAACATTTTCTATAGAAACAAGCCGATATGCCATCTCTTCTTACTCTATGCTCTGAACTGCCGGAACGTAGGTACCTATACGCGACGAAACAATTTATTTTCTGTTCTGTTTCGAATTGCAATAGACCATGGGTTAAGAGACTCAATATTGAAGGAAGGATTGAATGTTATAATTTATAAGAAGTGTTATGTTTAGCCGCATCTTCTCTATAGCGACAACTCGTTCCGACGCGGTGTAGCTTCAATACAATTGGACATTTAATAAGTGAGCTTCAAGTTATTGAATAAATAACATTATTTTTAATTTTACAGAGTGTCCCGCTGTAGTTACCTTTCTCATCGCTCATATCAGCGCAGTCGATGTCACCGTCGCAGCGCCAGTGCGGTAGATAGCAGCCGGTGTCCTCGCACGCAGTCATCGGGGGAGCGCATTGACACCCTACTTCGTCCGAGAGGTCGCCGCAGTCGTTGTTACCATCGCAACGCCAATTCATCGCTATACACATTCCGTTCTTACAAGGAAATTGGTCCTATGAACAAAACAACGAACGTCAGTGCTAAAGCCCGAACAGAAAAATAATATATTGCGGAAAATCATTGTAACTAATTTTTGTGCTTGGAACACTGACTTAAAGGTTATGGTCGATTGCAGCGCCCCCAAACCAGGTTTATTATATTTCTGGTCAGGCTTTAAACTACCCTATAGATACAGAGATTATAAGGAGCACACAAAAATTATTCACATGTGATTGATTATGTCACACGCTTGCCCACAGATTGTCCAATGGACAGGCAGGTTTTGTTCACGGGCAGCGTGTAGGTGAACTCATCGGTATTTCACCTACAAACTCATTTATCACGTAGTTAGCCAACCTATCGTAGCGCGATTATACGAAGCTCTGTCTCTATCGGGTATTAACTCATGCTATTTAGACTGCTACTAACTGCAAAATGTTTATTATTCCTTACTTCGAACGACACCTACTTATGAAAAGGTGGTTAAATCTAAACCAAGGACAACACGGTAAAATAAACTCTGAATAAATAAATAATAACTTACAGGGTCACAAGACACTCCGTTCTTCTTCGGGCAGGTCATATTAGCGGCAGGTTCCATACCGTTCTTGCACATACATGTCCCGTTGATCCTCGTAAACCCATCAGGACATAGACAGGTAAACGTATTACCCGGTCCACCCAGACACAGCGTGTCACAACTAGTATTCTTATACGAGCAGGCGTTGCTTCCGTGCTGAATGAAATGAGCAAACACTTTCAAACCCATCAATCCGGAGAAAGAATCGTTAATAGTTATTATATTAGCACCCGTATCTTTGTCAGCTATGAATATAGATTTAGCTTTCCAATCATCCCAATACATCTTATCCTTTAGAACTGCCACAGCGAACGGGTGGGACACTTTCTCATCGTTTAATAATATTCTTCTGAAGTAGCGACCGTTCAAATCGGCGCTGGCTATGTAATCCTCCATTGCGTCGACCCAGTAAATTCTTTCCGACATCAGATCAATCGTAATACCATTTGGCCATTGAACAATGGGTTTTTCGAACAGTTTCTTAACATCGCTACCGTCAAGGTTAGACCTTGAAACGGAAGGGCTATTTCTATCCCAATCAGTCCAGAAGAGGTATCCTGCTTTTGGATGAACTGCAATGCCTCTGGGTTTAGATAAGACTCTAGAGTCTAAAATGGTTGCTCTCATTCTTCCAGCACTAGTAAGATCTGTACGAATAGCTTCAATCTTCTTCCTCAAGCCGTCGACAAAGAAGAGAACATTTGATATCCAATCTAATGCCATTCCTTCAATACTCGCCAAATCCGTATCGACAACGACCTCTTGAGTCGTCCCGTTATTGAAACACTGACGACTTATTTTATCTAACTCGATATCGGCCCAGTATATGCAGTTATTTTTCATATCGAACTCTATAGCAACAATATTCTTTTGTCCTTTCACTGGAATGACTGTAGTATTATCAGATAAGTCTATGCGAGCTATTTTGTCTCTAAGAGCGACTAGAATGAACTCTTGTGGCTCTTTGAGAGGGCACGGGATGACGTCAGGCATGTAAGGTACGTAGCCAGATGAAGTGCAAACATCGCCGTCTATTTTTCTGTAGCCTTTCGTCCGTATGTCGAACTTGCCTGGTCGACAATTCGCAGGCACAGCATAAGGATCATATTTAACCGACTTATTTTGTATACATTCGTTGTTACCGGAGAGTTTGAAGCCGTAATCGCATTCGAAGTCACGTCTACCACATTCGCAACGTTCCTTCTTCACGGGTCTATCGTAATCTTTGCCATTGTAACAGTTGGTGTATGGAAGACGGCGTTGGAAAGTATCTCTTTGCCCAAGGACACAAGACACAGTCGAGTTGGGAGGAGACGGGGACCAGAACTTGTAATCTACGGCCGTACAATTACGAGCGAAAGTGTTTTGTAGGTCAATGGTGATGATGATCCATTGATGATGCTCGTTCGCGGACCCGAACATAGTAAACGTCGTTGTATTCTCGCCGGGCTCAGTCATTAGCCCGTAGATGCGGAGGTCAGCTGCGTTGAACCTAAAAACAAGTATGTTAATAATAGTTGTAGGTATGTTGTGTAAAAATTATAATTTAATAATCAAACATTAAGCTAACGACTAACAATATAATATTCAAATTTAACCACAATGTGGTTTATACATGTCATGTATAAAATTTAATTACTACAAAATACAAAAAATGGTCTAGTCGAAAGGCCATCCACCGGGTTACCGGATGCAAAAATGACCATGACACTTGCCGCGTTTCCGAGATGGATGGCGAAGGTTTTCCATACCTTTGAATGAAGCAAGACCCGGAGCGAGCGTCAGTCGCCATCTCCTGGAGTTAACGACACTGGAGCGTTCCACTCCCAGCAGCCCGTGGTCTCAAAGGCCAGGACACAAAATAACAATTTGACCCCAAGGCCGCGTATTTGTCCCGCTTTTTGCCAGCGGCAACCCTAGCAGACCGTACTTAATTGTATCAATAACTAATATTGAAAGTGACTCACTGATAAGAATTCCATTCGATTCCTTCGTTAGTAGAATACAGTATCTGTTTTGTTTCGCCGCGAGACTTGAAGTATTTGACGGCGACTAGGACACCGCCGTGGTCTCCGTGGTTGAAGAAGTAGTAGTCCTTTAGGATCCTCTTCCAGGTAAGGCCTGCATCTCGACTGATGTACACTCCTGGGATGCCTTTGAGAGATTTCCCCATCACTCCTGTTGCCATGATGATACCTGGTGCTGACTTTGAACTCATTATGCTTGCTGACCTGAGTAACAAATGTAAATAGAGATAAATTTGGTGTCAACAAGAAACAATAATTAAGATTGCGAGCTCCTAAAATTGGTGGTGATTATGAATGTGTAGAATTGCTTATGGATATCTAGTGTTTTTGCTTGAAAAGTAACACTTAAATGTCATTAGTAACAAGGAAAACAAGATGAATAAAAAACGGCAACTAAGATTTTAGTGGTCACAAAGCACACAATAAAAAAACTATATATTTTCCAAACCAAATTAATGAGGAAAAAGGCGGTATTGTACTGCATAACATCTTCCTTAAATGTATGTTATCCAACAAAACTTGTATTATTAGGATTAAACAAAACTGCTATAATTAATAACATGTGCAAAACAAGTCCAAAAAAATTAATTGTACACATAACAAACTCGGTACAGTGTGCAAAACAATGTACTAGTGCCTTCTGTTTATTGAATTTACCTTGCATTTTTACTGTTAACCACTTTCCCAGGAGGACTGTAAACAAGGTATACAACTATCAGACGATGTGTCGGTGAGTAAAGTGTTTAAATTAATTAATTACTTGCATCAAACATGTACCTGTGCTATATACAAATAAGTCACAAATTACAGTATTTTTTACAATTTACAATTCAGATTCAGATTGCAATTCAGGGTACATTGCTGGTTAATATTGACGCTAAACATGTAGTAGGTAATGGCCTCGATTCGGAGTGTACCACGACTAAACTAAACTAAATGTATTCCTGTCACTTTCTAAAATAAGATTAAGAAAAGAGACAGAAAACCAACAGCTGACTTTAGTGCTGTCAAAGTGACGTTAAACGCCCAAAAACGACTTAAATAAGATGGCGTACATTATGATGGCATCTTTTTTTGCGCATTTAACGTCACTTTGACAGCACTAAAGTCAGCTGTTGGTTTTCTGTCTCTTTTCTTAATCTTATTTTAGAAAGTGACAGGAATACATTTAGTTTAGTTTAGTCGTGGTACACTCGGAATCGAGGCCATTATGTCACTAACATTATCAGCATTGTACCCTGAATTGTCATTGTAAATTACAATTGTAACGTTTGTTGAATAGGGTCCTGAATTATTAGATCATAGCGGGCGAGCTTAGGCCTTTTTGCTGTCTCGGAGCTAACTTTATGCAACAATAAAAAGATAAGTTATATACAGGGTGTAAGGGACAGCCTGGCAAATACTGAAACTGATAATTCAGACCATCAAACCTCAGGAAACGCGAGAATATATGCTGTTTCACACATTTGATTTCAATCGGGTACGTCAGCAGCAGTTATGGAACAGTGTAATGGAACAGCTGATTTTTTTCCCGATTCCTGGTGTATCAGTTTGAGGATTCTGGTGAAATATGGACACTATGAATAGGTGATGTAGAGATGGTACGTTTTAGATGGTATATCACGGGGTTTAACACTGGCCACTGTGCTAGATTGAATTAGGAACACATCGCCGTTAAATAGTAAAATAAGCAAAGCGATAGGATTTTATTCTATCCCGGGTATTAACGAGAGACGGACGTATTTTATTATTGTAATTTTTATCTAAAAGAAAATATACTCGTCTACAAGATATCAAGTGTGTTTCGTCTTCAATACCTCTCGCAGCCAAGCAAGGTGTAGGTTTTGAGGTTGTAGAAGGCACTGGCTGTCCGTGACTTTTGAAACCTCGAGTCCTACTGGCGGTCAGATTAGATAACACTATGGGAGTGGAGGCCCACCTATGAGATGCCAAGTCAAAGGGGGTTGGCTGACATACGTTGACCTTCTCTCTCCGAATAGACAAACGATAGGGTGTTAAACTAGGGTTTCTATATGTATATAGGTAGAATCCATAGAAAATGTAATGGTAGGTGGGTAGACGTGATCACATTGACGGCCTCAGTGGCCGGTTGCGTCAAGGAATATTGACCGGTCAATCTGGGTGTTACGTCAGTGTGGTCACAGATGTCCCATAGGGTTAGGCCCAGTTAGTCGCGTGGGGGTCGGGGTCCACGGGGCTCCCTTTTGGGTGGGTTTTTGGGGCCCCGGGGCATCCCACGTGACTAGGGGGCTAGCAGGCGTGTAGCCTGTCTGGTTTGGGGGTGTCCGATTCTGACAGGGTAGCTAAGGGGTCATTATTATGAAGGCCACTGACATAGCCCCCGGTCACCGGATGTCAGCTACTAGCAGTAGCTGGGCCGGCGCCCATGCATAGCTTAGTTTAAGTTATTCCCACCTAGGTAGTCGCACTAACATAGGTTAGGCAGGTAGGGTTAGCAATGTATAGAATCAGTAAAATAAAGGCTATGTGTTCCTAATTAGTAGTAGGGGGGGATGATGTAGAGATGGTACGTTTTAGATGGTATATCACGGGGTTTAACACTGGCCACTGTGCTAGATTGAATTAGGAACACATCGCCGTTAAATAGTAAAATAAGCAAAGCGATAGGATTTTATTCTATCCCGGGTATTAACGAGAGACGGACGTATTTTATTATTGTAATTTTTATCTAAAAGAAAATATACTCGTCTACAAGATATCAAGTGTGTTTCGTCTTCAATACCTCTCGCAGCCAAGCAAGGTGCAGTATGCTCACCACCACAGTACCCAGTTATTACAGTTTATGTCTTATGTATCTAATATCTATACAGTTGTATATATAATAGCTCAATGAACTCACTATAATATTTGTATATACTTTGGCTGTATTAGGGTTTACCCCGTAGGGTATTTAAAAAAAAGTGTGGTTTAATTAGGTACCTCTACTTTACTGAATGCATATTCTCAGAATATCAAATTCCTGGTAGGAACCTGTTTATGTTTATAAGAATAATTCTGCAAACTCAAAAGATCTTGATTGCAAAGGTCACTTCACCTAACTTTTCTTTAAACACGTTTTATCTGCTACCATAATAATAATGTTATAGGTAACTGCCTCCGTGGTCTAATGGTTAAGAGCATTGGCTCTCGATACGGAGGTCGTGGGTTCGATTCCCACGGGGGCCACCTAGTGATATGTCACTTTGTGCGTTTTTCCCCAGTTGGTTAGGACATTGCAGGCTGAATCACCTGATTGTCCGAAAAGAAAAATGATTACGTGCTTCGGATGGCACGTTAAGCCGTTGGTCCCGGCTACTATCTCTGGTGGTAGTAGTCGTTACATAAAAACCACGTCAGAGGCCGAAAGGCGGTCTGAAAAAACTCTGACACCAGAGCTTTGCCCACACGATAAGAAGATGTTATAGGTTGATTTTTAATTTGAAAAAATAAACTAAGTATCAACTATCTAGAATTCATTTCATAAAAAGAGCTTAAATTGTTAATAATATACTTCATGTAGTATAGCATAGCGTGACGGAGTCTTATCGAGCGGGTGATAGCCTTGACTTTATATCTAGTGCTTTATATATAAAGCTTTCTTTTAACACTGTCGTTTTAACCAGGTTAAAATAGATAAAATTGTCTCACATCTCAAACAGTGCCATCTCATCTCATGTATTATACGTAAGCTTCTTCCCATAAGAATTGTGTAAAGTAAAAAAAGAAACTGCTAATAAACAAATTGTTATTATTCATAATCAGAGATAATGTACAGTTTAAATTCTTTCATGACATGACGGGTCATGAATGAATTTAATTTACGTTTTCATGTTACGAGACGAGTGTTAAAAATTTAATAAAATAATTTTCGGTTATTATTAATGTATTTATCGCTATTGATTTTAGCAACAAGTTCCAAATAAAGCAAATAACGGCTTGCTTTTCAAGTTCGTGATAACATTGTCGAGATAATAATATTCATGACCGCTCGGTGCTTTGACCGATCTATATAGTTTATCATTTGCATAGTTCATTATTTGATATCCAACAAGGCTAAGTGTAGCGGTTATATTGAATATAATATTTACTTGCTTTGCATCTTAAACATCCTTAACAAATATGTCATTTTTTTCGTAATCTATTCTGGTGTTATTTATCGGACCAAAAACTCAAATAAGAATCGATATTTCATCTTAAATGTCTCGAGTGTCTTTATTACACTATTATAAAACTGTAACAGGAGTGTGTTTGTACATTAACGATATTTAGGTACAAAAAAAAGGTTACGATATGGTTTTTAGGACTCCTAATCACCAATTTTTTTTATCTTTTGTCTGTCTGATGTTGTTTGTTAAATATGGCTTTAATATGTTAATAACCAATAATATTTCAAAGTACAGAACGATTCACTTGTATACTGTAATGACCTTTATTTTTATTTCCCGAATCTAATAATCACTTCCAAAATTTGTTACTAAGCAAAGCACATTCGGATAATAACTCAACGCTGATAAAACAATAGGCATACCAATAAAATTTTATTTTAAGATTATTTTAAAGTGCAAAGATGCAAAGGACGTTGGTGTTCTCGTCTTAATGAATAAGCCATGCGAACGTTGTTTATTTAGGAAACATAAATATTAAATGCACACTTCAACGTGTTATGTTAACTACATCACGATATCGATCGCTATAATATCCATTTTTATCGCCATCAAAACTTCAACAGCCTTAAGTTAGAGCCATGTCACAATGCACTGTGGTCTCCACTAGTAGTTTTTATTACTCTTTGGTCCCCGGACAATGCCTGCCCAGGACAGAAAGTGACAAGATGACGTCAGCACATGAGAAACGGAGCCTAATGCTGCAAGAAATATGGTTGCGTGCGGTACAATTTATGATGGGTAGATGGCGCGCGTGACGATATGTTATCTGAAATATCACTAAATACCTAGATAGTAAAGGCAAAATTGTTCATTTGTCATTATTTTTTTCGTAAATAAATCGCACTGACATCCGTCTATTCAAAAAGAGTTTTTATCCTTCATCCTGAGATTATAATTTCTTTGTTTCGAAAACATAAATTCTTAAGTGTCAATCTAGGATTCCTAGGCTATAGTTTACCACCGTCGCATCCTGCCAGATGACAGGGTGGCAGGGCGTGAGATAAAAAATTGGTGGGAGGCACGTATAGTACTAGATACTGTTTCCTATACTGTGCTATGGTGCAATGGCTGCAATACTTGTTCCCAATTTGCCTCTATTTACGTGTAACGCAGCGGCACAGTATCGTTCCATATGCCATGACCCTTTGATACCGTACGCCACACGCCGCCGCGAAAGTGAACTATCGAACAGTATAATCGTCTAATGAATGCTCACCTTGTAGCTGGATACAGCTGACTGAACTTCTGGCACAAGTGCAAGCTGCACGAGTTCTCGATGTGGCAGTTCAGTGGTTTACCTGCGATAATTATTCATGTCTCATTAATTTAAAGTACATTTTTCCATTTTCTTGACTCCACTTCAGTCTTATGTCGAGGTGGTAGCATATCATCGACTTGGACTAGCCGTTGTGGTGAAGGGATTTATCAACCAGCGATGGATGCTTGCAGAATTGAGATTTCAATTAACATTCACATTTGTTTCATTATCATCATCATTTCAGACGTCCACTGCTGGACACAGGCCTCCCCCAAGGATCGCCACAACCACCGGTCCTTGCCCTAATCCAACGAATTCACCAGGTTGCCGGTCCACCTTGTGGTGGCCTACCCACGCTGCGCTGGGCACATTTATTATAATGTTTAATGGCATTAATATAAATGTAGCCGTTTTTCATTAGGCACTACATAAACTCATGCAAACATTACTAAATAATTTATTACCGTTTTAAAAAGTATTAAGTGTCGAAATAAATAATTAGATTTCTCATAGTTAAGAACTGGCGTAACGAAGCGCACAACCGGGACGCATGGAGAGAACGGAGGAACCTTTGCCCAACAATGGGACAGCGACGGCGGAATAGTAATAATAATAGTTTATCATTATCAATCACTCAAGAAATGTTGGATTCTAAAGGTGATAGCAAGTCAAATCTAAATCAGTCAATGCCCCGTGTTTAACTATGATAAACAAAAACAAAAAAATGCTATCAATTATTTTAAGATAACATGAAACAAAAGAAAATGTCGAAAGCCTTTGAAACTACAAAAAACAATGACACCAATCCAAACAGAAATCATTGATCTCGACGAAGGTGTTTGGTCCGTTTGTAGTTGGTTTGGTAGTTGTAGCAAGGTTTTTGGCTATCCCGCCGTGCCCCGCAAGGGATTATGATTTATGGTCGTTAATTTATGTATATGTATGTGTGTAGGTTCGTTTTTAGTCCCCTTTTTCATTTATTTCTCGTTCCAATGAAAATAAACAAAATCCTTAGAGTATGTATTTGCAAGCTATAGACCGCGCGAATCTGTACGGCTCTTATTAATAAAAATAAATATTGTCTAGTTTCTTAGCGTTTCAATAACGCTAGTCTAGAATTTTCTTTAACATGTTCATGATAGACGTTGCGAAAATATACAGGATGTCCCGTAAACCGACGTCAACCCTGCGGATGCTGATAGGTTAGGTCATGACTAAGCTGAATATCAAAATTTGACTCTAGTAAAAATGGTTTTCGATTTATTAACAGTTTTAACACCGATACTGCATAGAACATTTGTAGCCGTGACACTCAAAATAGTGACTAAGGTAAAGTTTTACGAATTTCATAAAACTGTCCTTTTCTCGAAAACTAAGAACCTTTTCCTAAAGTAAAATGTTGACAGATTGATTAGTTGATTGATTGGGTGTTTTTTATTTTATTTTAGTATATTCTGGTTAGGCATGAACTAACCTTTCAGCATTCACCGGGTTGACGTCGGGACACCCTGTATAATATGGTTGAATATTGCTCTTGAATATTATCGCTGACACAATCCAGATTGCGATTTATTTTGTTAAAAATTTAACGAGAATAAAAATATAATAAAAATAAAATAAAAAATAAAACATACCATTCTCATCCTCCGTGGGTGGACTGATAGGGGACCACGTGACACCGTGGTCGAAGGTGATCACGGAGACAAGATGCTCAGGGCCGAGGGTCAGCGACACACCAGAGTCCAGCTTGGAAGCAATGTAGATACCCTTCAGACCTTCGACGCGGTAGAGATCCGTGAACGGGTCTTCCGTTACATCCCTGCAAATTTACGCACTCATAAATCGGATTCTCTTGAAAACAGGTACGATAGGAAAAGAACCTTCTCGCTAATGTATGTATATTTATGATAAGTTTCTTAACGTACCTGTTTTTCAAATAAAAACGCTTGAAAATCGCTTCATCTATTTAGGCACAAACAAATGCATTAAGCTTATTATAGGCAAAGGAACATCCATTCTTTCTCTAAATTATCCGCATTAAAAGAATCTACATTTAAAAACAATAAAGACCTGATTCACCACTTCTGAATAAGTTCTTGACAGCATATCTCACAGATTGTTTGACATACCTACCTACTTAATTATCTTTCATACCAAATATGTCAAACGATTTGTCAGATAAGCTATTAAGAACTTATCCAGAAGTGATGAACCAGGCCTCAGAAATGTCTTGAAATTATCAATTATTATGGACAATTTTAACGCTTTCGGTGTTGAAAGCAAACAAGAGCCAAGAGGACACCTTCAAGTTATATCTCGATAGTTATTAATAAATCTTCCGTTAGATAATAATGCTAACGTTTTTATTTACAACGATACACATTGGGTAGATATACAACTTATGGCTATAGTTAAAAAAAATAAGACAAGAAACTACTTACTCCAACCAACTGTCCTTCCAGTTCCCATCAGGGAAGTAGCACAGAACTTGTTCGAGACTCAAAACAAAGTTGTACTGAGTAAAATTCCTGCTAATCTCTGACACGTACAAATTGGCCAAACCCTCAGTGTGCATGACAGAGACAAAGATACGTTTGTCAGTTACGTCGGCTATGTGGAACTTTTTTAAGTCTAGTTCTGTTTGGAACTCAGCTTTGTAGAATGGACCCCGTTGATGTGAGATGTAAAGGTCTAGTGTGTTTCTCTGTAACAATAAAATTCAACTTGTTACTCTATGTCCAGGATAAAAGATTCATTTTTAAAAACAACATCACTAAAATTCTCATATTAAACAGGTTTTGCAAGATATTTCAATAAAAACCAACAAAAATTGGTATAACGAGAAAGATATTTAATGGTTACCGCAAAGTAGACATTCTTCTTACACCTTCATCTATTTAGTTTTATATGTAGCTGTCATATAGAGTTATCATCACCTGTATAGGTTCAAAACTACATAATAATGTTGCATGTATGTATACTCATACAGAAGTACGATAAGTAGTAATTACACGGTGTGTTTTTGTACCTACTATGTGATATCGTATGCTTATGTAAATACACCAACGCAAAACATAATTAAAGCTACCTAACTACCGCACGTAGCCTGTTTATAATTTAACATTATCTTTTAAAATCACATAAGTAGAGTATATTTTATATTATATTAGGGACTTCAATTTATAATAATTATATGTAGTGATCATAGTACGTGACTCATTTATTTCTAGACACGATATATTATATAATTTACAAAAATGATTCATAAATAAAAAATACAGCAAAGGAGTAGGTCTCAAATATAATTTCATGATTCATGGCATGAGACATCGGATGTTCTTCCTTTTACAATACCTAGTATTCTTGATAAATAATGTATTATTTGATGTCTGCATGGTAAGTAATATAACTGAAATAAATAAATGAAAATCAGACTTCTCGCCAAACAAGCACGGAAGTAGTATGTAATATGGAACTAATAAACGGTTGTTTTATTTCGCGTCTATAGAATTTGTTAAGCCTACACTACCTTCTCTCTGAGAACAGAAGTGCGATTTTTGAAAATTATACGAGCGACTTGGCAGTAGAAAGATGCATAATCTCCATAGTCATTTTGACATTTTCTACTGCCAAGTCGCTCGTATGATTTTCAAAAATCGCATTTCTGGCCGAGAACGGGAAGTGTATGCCCTTCATTGTTCTCGCTGCGCAGTGTTGGTCGTGAGCGGTATGGACCGTTTATACGATGACAATTTCTTGGCGCCAATTCTGCGGCGCCTAAAATTAGCACAGTGTAAACACGTTAAGGCACGACAATTTTAAGGCACGGCGTAAAATTGTCGTGCCTTAAAGTGTTTACACGGTGCTAATTTTAGGCGCCGCAGAATTGGCGCCTATAAATTGTCATGGTATAAACAGTCCATAATTAGAATTCTCACCGAGAAGTTCTCGCGAGAGTTTAATGTAGTACCTGCTTAACACATTTTGTGCATAATAAAGTTCTTGCTACTCCAGATTAACCGGATGGTCATTATTATGAATAATGTCATTTGTATTTGATATCCACAAGAAATCTAAAGGCTGACCAGTATTACAGTAAAGAAGTAAATAAAAAAGAACCGCTATAACCATACTGGCAGGTTAATAGGGAAAACACAGTTTAAAATCCGTTTCACGAAAAATAATAACTGTCTGTTATCAGCATATTTAATTAATTACCCAGAACTGAGGCTGAAATTTAGGGTTTTATGATTGCGTCACGGATTGCGTAGGTATGATGAATGAATTAACAAGTTACACGCATGTTACATGACGTTATCGTGCTATGCTAATTTTACGGAAACGAGAGTGCATTTTATTTATGTGCGATAACATTGATTGAATAGTTTATAGGTTGATAATTATTATTGAAAATAAACAAACAAATACCCCCGTTTTTTATTTTATTCTATTGATACATGAGAATACAATGTTTAGTAAATTAACAAGTGGTATAGTGTTCCTGCCTACTGAACTGAATCGAGGGGTTAGAATCCCGCAAAAGGTAAATATTTCTATGGTGGATACTTTGTTTACTAATATTTTAGTTTTTACTTATATAGGTATTTTATTATAGTCGTTGTATTACAAGCCTAGACTAAATTCTGATAGGTACGTATTTCAACTAGCTAATCTGTGTGACATTGTCAATGTCCAAGATAATTATACTTATTTATTATTCTACTTCCTAACGGTTATGACGATTCGGTGGCGGTTCTCATAAAAAAAAATATATTTACAGGGTGTAAAATTAAATGGGACACTTACTTAAAGGGGTGCTTCAGACCATCAAACTGAACAACTTAATATGGGACCAACATTGAAATCGCGAAGAAAAAATCCGCTGTCCCATACAAAACTGCACACATAACTCGACTGAAATGTATGACAGCAGATTTTTTTTTGCGATTTCGATATTGGTCCCATAGAGAAAGTTGTTCAATTTGATGGTCTGAAGAAGGTCTGAAGCACCCCTTTAAGTAAGTGTCCCATTTAATTTTAAACTTTGTATACAATCCTACAGAGAAAAGAAAAAGTGTTAAAGATTGTTTGAAGATTGTTCGAGATAAAACTAATTTCAAATGTGTGTTCTGTGATGTTTAGGTCACTATTGTGTTATAGAGCGCTTCTACACTTATTTATGTCGTCTGGCTAATCTTTACACTTATGCATGAGAGAGTGTCATGCGAATTGCGATATCGCAGATGTCGTTTATGTTATGAAGATTGTAGAAGAAAGAATGAAATGTCAAATCTATGTGAGAGCTAGCTTAATCAGTATAATTTAGAACAATAATTGTGTGTTTAAACAACACTGAGCCATTTGTTTTAATGTAACAGGACGTCATTATTAAGTTACCATTTAAATAGTCAACGATTAAGCAGCAGTTTTCTAAGAAACCATATCAACAATAAACAACGACACTCGACTCCAGTCTAAACTAAATAATCCTTAAGCGTTTCTAAGTACAGTCAGCATAAATCCATCAATCAGTCCAATGACCTTCTATACACAAAAGATCATTAAATCAGTCAATTATACTTTTATTTTGTAATATAACGTAAGCGATGCAAGTAATTGTTTAGACCGGTGATTCCCAAAGTGGTCTATATCGACCCCCAGGGGTCGATTACGACCTGCTAGGGGTCCATGTCAGCGAGAAAAATAATTGGGGGTCCATGAGTCATAAATGGGGGTCCACGAGAGTGGATCCCATTTGAGTAGGACGTGATTATAATTTTGGCATTCCATGAATGGAAAAATCCACATAATACAGATAGTACATATATACTCATTTGCTCCAGACGCCAGTCTCTCACAAAGACAGTAAATACCATGCATGTATACTTCTTTAACGTCCTTCTTTGTGTGAGCCAATAAATACATTATTACTTTTTTTACTCCCATAATTCTTTCCTATAAAAACAATATACATCTATCTATCATCTGAAAGCAGGAACGTATTCTGATATAGGGGAAAATGGGCAAGTGCTAAGGCCAGCCCGTTTAGAGGGGGCGGCCTGCAGAGGGATTTTAGTGCCCTACGAAGTTATACACCCAGAAGCACGAGAGAGAGCAAGAGAGCAAAGCAATCCAAAGGCGCGATACGGCATAACGTAGCCGTAATGTCAAAAAAATCAGAGCTCGCTTCGCTCGCTCCAGATTTTTATTTTAATTGAATTTAGGTCATTTTATGACCATAAAGTAAATAAAACAATATTTGGAAAAATAAAATATTAAATAATTTAGATTCGTTGGTTCCTTCTATAAAGTTTCGAGAGAAGAGTGCAAAAAATTTCGAGCTCGCTTCGCTCGCTTTATTTCTATTCTTATTAAATCACTGAGTAGACACACATACATAGAGACAAACAGGTTTTTGTTCATATTCAAATCATATTGCGAAAAAGTTTTGTGTTCGCTTCGCTCGCTCTGGTTTCTATTTTTTAATTATTATTGTACTGGTTACATAGACCGAAAGAAATAAATACAATCACAGCCAAGTCGTGCTGAGAAATTTCTAGCTCGTTATTGTTGCGAAGTGGAGGTAACCGCGAGTCGGGGGTGTTAACCAAGAAGACAACCAGAAGGTACATAGGAACACGTATATTCCACTGACCAGGCACTTGAGCGCGGGACGCAGCCACACGCATATATCTATATACCGATAGAGTACTGCGGATTCGAGGAAACTTCGGTCATTCTGGTTTCTATTTTTATTTATAGCACTGCATGTATGGTCCATACATGACAGAGACAGACTCCTGATCGTAGACAAGTTGTATTGTTGAGAAATTTCGAGCTCGTTTCGCTCGCTCCATATTTACAATTTTGCTACTGCTCGCGCAATAATTTGTTCTGATCACAGTTCTGTAAAATTTCGTGCTCGCTTCGTTCGCTCCAGATTTGGACCGAACTCTTGGTAGTACCTACTGTCATGAAATAACCAACAACTCTTTGGATTTATCTGTTAAAACCGTAGAATACCTATGCTGGCACAAATCTTGGCTACGGGCCCGCCGGCAAGCTGGAATAAGTATTTGGAAATACGCCGGCCCATATTTGGTCTACCCAAAATCACAAAAATTTGCAAGGGGTCTACGGGACAAAATAGTTTGGGGACCTCTGGTTTAGACTTATTCCTTTATTCAATGTACCTATCTAGTATGTAATCTTTAAGAGCTTCCTCTAGTTACACAACAATTTCTTTCAAAACGAAACCTACACAAAAACCGTAAAATAACCTCGTTGATTCTTTTCTTTTATTTTGGAAATCATAGAAGGATTCTTACATCTGCGAATTACGATTTCAAGAATCCAAGTTGACAAGAAAATTTTTGATTACAACATTACCGAGTATGTAGAGAATGTTATAAATATGTTTGAATTTATTATATTCTAGAATTTGAGTTGAGTTGAGTTGTACACAGTAAAATTATAACAAGTTTTGAATTGACTGTACCTTTGGCTAGTAATTCGACTAACGTAAACACGTTAAAATAACAGTGGCTTCATACGGCCCATAGGTGACGCATACTTGTTAGTCATAATAATAACATTAACAGGTCAATTTCATAAAATGCGAGTTAATATTTGAATAACATTTCTAATGAACTTGACTGTGTTGTCTAATAAGTCGTGGTGGTCTTGTGGCGAGTAATCTCACCTTTCTTACATTACAGGAGGCGACGCGAAGCTTCAATTCCCGCGAAGGTTCAATTCCCGCGAAGGCAGACTCGTATGATCTTGAATCGTATGATAATGAGTTTTTTAGGAAAAAGATACAAAAGGCTCACTTACCTGTTTGATAAGAATAAGCATGCAGTATGACAGTATTGGGCGGTTTGGGCAATGCTAGTGAAATGCAGTGTTGCCAACAATTAAATTAGCTCTCCACCAGACTCAACTACTAAAACCGACAGAAAACCACTAACAGAAAATGACCGAACTCTCATAATCACAAAATTTTCCACTAAACAAGATAACAATGGGGTTTGTTACTTTTATTATACGTCTTTTGTAACGTTTCTTTATAACAAGTGCCGTGCCGTGGTGATGCAGTGGCGAATAACCTTGCCTGCCTTGGAGATGGCGGTGATTCGATCCCCGTCCAGGCCTACTCATACCAATGAGTTTTTTTGAATTTATGTACGATTTGTAACACCACTTGCTTTTCGGCTTAGGAAAACGTCGTGAGGAAACCTGCATTTTCTCCACTAAACGGGGGGCCAAACCACCAGATTTAGTGGAAAATCCACTAAGTTGGCAACACTGGTGAAATGTGCATGATACTGAATCCTACTACCCATCCCGTGTCGGGGAATATACTCGTGAATATAGCTTATTCTTGTGTTCTCTAAAGGGCAAGATTTAACAGGAGATGATGAGCCTTGATGGGGAACACATTAACTCATCGTCATTAGTACTTAACTGAATCTTATTGTATAGAATCATAAGAATAGAGGAAGATAAGAACGGGCATCCCTCAGGCCCATATGCAGCAGTCGTTACTGTCGCTAACGACCCTGATATTATACAGGGTGTTAGGGTAAACAGTTGCATTACTTCAAGGGGTGATTGTACTCATGACACTGATCAACTTTCCCAAAAAAACCTACAGGAAATTCGCAATTTTTTTTTTTATTTTTCATATAAACTTCGATCTGCTGATTGCATTTAGTATGGGAAGTCCAATTTTTTTGCACGGAACAAGGTTTTCTTTTGTGTTGGAATTCTTTATGTCTACGTTTATTTTCCTGTTGCTTTGTTTCAATTGAGATAAATTTAATCAATGGTGTTCGCTCAAGGTTGTTGCTAGAAGAATATATTTATGTGACAAATAAAACTGTACAACCATTATTATTACGTAGGTAATAATAAAAATTGTTTTACGGTTATTAACTTGTAGCCAGCTTGTAGTCATCACAACTTAATGGTTACCTACAGATTTTAGTCTGCAACTTGAATAACAACATTCGTTATTTAAATAGCTTTGCAAAGCGAATCAAATCAACATAATCGTGATCAAAAAGGAGGAAAATGTATTTTAGACCTGTTTGTGACCTACCACATAAAAAATTCAAAATGCATAACCAGGCGGAATGTTTTTAGTTTCTAGCCTCGTCGATTTTATGCACGAGTCTTAAATCAAATTTGTAATCACTTGAAACATCAATTTCAAATCAGTTCATTAAAATTTTAAAATTAAGTTCGTGTGTGCACCCGACCGACCTGAGGACGTTTAAAAAATTATATACATGGTGAAATTAATAGGCACAATCTTAAACTACCCTTCATACAGTTTGCATATACTTAGTTTGCCCTACATACATACAGTTCCATCAGGCATTGCATTTTTGTATGGAACAGTAGATTATTTTGCGTTTTCAGGTTTGCTCCGATAGTAAACGTTGTTCAGTTTGATGGGAAGAATCTTGTTTTAAAATGATTTCAATAAAACATAATAAACGATTTTCAATCGTTTTACGTTTTAAAAAACTACTATTAGGTATATACGAGTTCTATTAAATTTGATTGTTCGACTTCCGATAAGTTTTCATATACTTAAGTAATGTTTTAATTGATGACTTTTTGATAAGTAATTAACTAAATTTTTAATACAGTTCAGTCAGCTACAGTTATCCAAAATATTAAACAAATGTTAGTATTTGTCCTTCGATACCATACCAGTAAATTCACCTAGTAATTACAGGACCAACATTTAAAAAATATACATTTTGAAAACGACATCACCCGGAGCGAAAAGTACAAATCATACACAGTACGTTGCTGAGTGTACCTAGTGAGATACGTTCATTCATTCTGATGCTGTCATCAGAACACCAGCCCATTATTCACTTAAGAAACATTTTCTTGCATTTTAAGTGTATGAATTGACCGAGTTCTTGTTCGTTCTTCTACGAAGTCCCACGAGTTACGAGAATTCCGCTCTTAATTCTTAGACATAAGAGGTTTTCTTACGTAAAATTAACTGAGAGTCTGGATGATTAGCTCCTAGCTTAAAGTCGGCTCTGTCGATTGAATTAAGAGAGGGTCATACCTATTTTATCTGTTTTCGAACCGATTTTTGAGAACCAAATTATTACATTTAATATATATAGTTCACATAACAGTGTAGATACGTTCTTTCTGCAGGGCATCTAACCGTTGAAAACACGATTCTATTAAATTTTCTCGATAGAAAAGAGGAGCAAAGTAAGCTCGATTTCAGATTTATAACCAGTTTTACAAGAATCACACTACACCATTTCTTCTGAATATACCATCATTTGAAAGGTAAATAATTATAGCAGGGCTTCTAACCGATGGATTTTTCCCCAAACACCCAAGAGAAAAGATATTGATGAAAAATGCGTTTTTTTGCGATCTTGCTTTCAATTGAAGCGGGATGGCTAATTGCGAAAGTTTGCTTGTTAGAAAGAGAGGCTTGTTCTACTAATACCCAGCCTTAATTCAAATTGGCGTATCGCGCCAATTTAAAATAAAGCCATACAAACATAAGCCATTGTCCCGAACTCGGGCATGCAAAGATTGATATGATAACCGCCACCTGAGACGACCCACATAAGTTAATTTTCGGTGCTGTATGAAAGTACCCCATTCGTGGGGCAGATTCGTAAGAATTTCGGATGAAAGATTATCTTGCTTTTCAAACATTCACAAGTCACTGATAAAGCCTTTTGACACTAGCAATTTCTCGGCGATTCTCCATTTTTATAGTACCTCAGTTTTGAAATCACGACGATATACTACACCTACATTCGCGCGGCAACCCTTCGTACGGCAACTGCCTCATAGAGGGGAAGAGAGGCAGAGGAAGACCTGGACAGAGTTATCTATACCAAGTGAAGGAAGGAAGGAAGAGTGAGTGGTGAGTGAAGGTGTCATGTTGTGTCGTATCAAGAACTAAAGAAACTAACGAGAAAAGAGAGGATTGGCGACTCCACTGACAAGAGCGTAGCTCTTAAATAAGATGATGATAATGATGCGCTGCCAGCTAACTATGAACTTTTTGTGCTACCCTCTTACATCAATGCGAAATCCAAATGTAAGGGCTCCAATATATAAGTATAGGATTACTGGCACAAATTAATAAAAACAATATTTATGTTATGTTGGCCTCGGTACGCCCCCTATTTCATAGTTCATACGTCATTCAAGTCTCATTCATTATATTCTGACCAAACCATTATAAACATTCCTTTATCACTTATTATTTCACATTACTTTTTAATCAGCCATTTATATTGCAATTCAGCGTTTTAAAATAGCACAGATTACCTATCCCTGTTTGTTGTTACTATAAATTCCTATGCTGACCGAGTAATATTACTAATGTAAACAGACCATAATTATGTCAATACATACGATACCCTCCCGTTACAATGATACAATACAATCAATCCTGCATCCTTCCTGCATCAAATTAGGAGCCAAAATTGTATCGAAGCTTTTCCAGAAGTCTTCGTCAGCAAAACGAAATAAGTAGTGTTGCTTTGACAATATTTCATCCTCTACAATTTTTTAATAGATCAATAATGCACCTCTGACTCATCTTCGATTTTTTTATTCTTTACACGCAAATTAATAACTGGTCCACGCTTAATAACATTCTTTGTAAAAGGTCATGAGCTTAATGAAAAATTCCGACTACAACAAGAGCAATTTTATATGACATTTCCTAAAAAATATACCCAAATATATTGAATCAGTTTTATTATTATAACTTCGTCAAAACAAATCGATCGGAGACGTTATATGTATAGATAATAATCGACTATGAATCATTTGAATTATTTAATTATCAAACAAACCTACTTTTACTGGAGGTAAGTAACATTTGATTAGAAATTTTAAAGCAATCCTTTGTTATGTTCCATGGAACTCGCGATGTCGTGGACAAAGACGACTAAAACATTAAACAAAGGTAAATATTATGTGTGATATTGATAGATGTTAACAAATAAAATAAGTCTATAAATGTCCATTGTAAAAGATTGCTTACAACGGGCTAAAGCTTTCTTCTTTTTATTTAAGGCTCATTTTCATTGGTCGATAGGCATTCCGAACGCGGGAGATTTCTGAAACGCATGCTTTAAGGCCCCAAAGAGGTTCAAAATCATGACCGAACGATTCATAATCTTCATAGTAATTTTGTAATTTTCTACTACTGTTTTGAACATGTAACTTTCGAAAATCGCACTCTCTGTATGCTACGAATCAGCAGAGTTATCGACTAATGGAAATGAGCCTTCAATGATAAAGGTAATAATACACTTCCTGCGAAAAGTCCCCGCAATGAATACTCCCCTATTTTCTGAGAATTATGCATAAACAATAGTCATGTTTATCGAGAAACCAATAAATGTGAAAATGTATCCATAAATTGAGGAAAAAGCTATGCCAGAGGGCGTAGCATAATGCGCGGAATAAGGCTACATCACGCCTCGTTCGTTTGCGCGCAGATAGAAAGCGCGATAGCGCTATAACACGCAGCCATACTACGGCCGCAGATGCTCCAGACTATAATAATGGGCAAAATTGAGAGCAAAAGAAAACGCTTCTTTTGCTCTCAATTTTGCCCATTATTATAGTCTGAACACGTTATTATTAGCCGTAGAACACGTTATACGGCTTAATAATAATACATAAGCAGTTTTACTGTGACGGTACGAAAGTCGTGGCTCGCGACGCGAACCTGAAAGAGTTCTGGACAGGCATCGCCAGCGTCAAAGAGCTGTTTCGTATGTAGAGAGATAGGCAGGAATATGCAGAGCTGACTGCCAACCTCCAGTAATAGAGAAGCACCCGGAAAATCCATAACTATTAAAATAAAAGATCAGTCTTACCTCTGATGATTGTTTCGTTGCAAACATGTAATCCCCTTTAATCTGAAAGTCTTTCGCATCTTCAAATATCTTCGTGGACTCGTCTAGATGAACGGGATCGCTCGCCGTTAGTACCGCACTCATCCGGTCTGGCTTCCATCGCTCCACGTAGAACGCCTTCGGGAAATCTAAGCCGGACGACCAGAAGAACGTTTTTACATAGCTCTGGATGAGTTTGAACGTTTGTCCTCCGTCGAGCGTTAGGTAAAGCTGAAAGAATTTTTTATTGTTAGCTTTTTGAATATTTTTGCGCTAAAATACATAATTATTCAGTGTATTTGTGTCTTAATCGGAACAACATCCAAAGTTTAGCTAAAGCCCCAATAAAAACACAAAAAAACAATAACAAATAATAAGTATCTCCATTTATTCAACATTTTTAATCCTTTATAATAGGGCTAGGATTTCTACCAAGGGCAAATCTGGCCCTAACTTATTTCATGTTTTCTTTGGCCTAAGTACCTACCTCCAGGACTAAATGATTTTTTTGACAGTACAGTTTTTGTCCCTTAAGAGGGCTATCGCAGTTCAGTGGCGCCCTCATCACATTAAAAAAGATTTCTCAATAAAGAAAGCCTAAATTAAAAAAGTCAATTCAATTCAATTTCAATTATTTATTGCCATAAATTACATGTAGGTCAGTATAAATATACAGATAGGTACAAGGATGGTGACAGTACAGAGTGTTTCAATGTAATTTTACCCTAGGGTGTAGCAAACTAGCAATTTAGTACAATATGCTATACAACATGAGATTACCTAATTGATTAATTATTATTATCGTGAAAATTTAAAAAAAAAAAAACATTATGTCAAGTTAGTGAAGATGTCAACAAATGAATTTTACAATTATGAAATTAACAGTAACACACTTATGATACTACTTACATAATGCAATTATTCGACCCACAATATTGTCATGTCAATTCAATTATCGACCATGATTATTTATAAAAGTCCTTAAATTCCAGCAAGCTATATGGACACATATTAATCAGAACAGATTTCAGTTTCGCAAAAAATTTCCTATCTCCAAGGGCTTTTACATCGGCAGGCAATTTATTGTACACTGAAACAGCATTGTAGATAGCAGTTCGTTCGTACGCAGTCGTTCTACAGTGTGGAACTTGCAGCTGAGGCTGATGTAGATTTTTTAATCGATTGCTATGGAAATCGGGTCTATATGGGAATTTTTCCGGATATCGCCTGACAAGCTTACATAACTCCATTATATACAGGGCTGAGACTGTAAGAAGCTTCAGTTCAACGAAAGCCGACCTGCAGGAGTCTCTACTAGATTTCAGTCCCATGATAATGCGAACACAGCGCTTTTGAACAATGAATATTCTGTTTATATCCACTGATCCTCCCCAGATGGCTATACCATAGACAACTCTGGATTGAAAATAGGCGTGGTAAGCCTGAAGAGTTGCCGACCTGGTGGAGATTAGTCTTAGGTTTTTCAGAGCGAAACCAAAGCTACTAAGTCTTGTCTCCAATGACTCCACATGCGTCTTCCAGTTCATGTGTACATCAGTTTCCAACCCTAAGAACTTGGCATGTTGCACTAGTTCAATGTTATTCCCATTTATCTTAATATTATTTTCCAAAGTCTTAGTCATATAGTTCCTAAAGTGTAATATTTTGGTTTTATTTATGTTTGTATTTAGATTTAGTGATTTTAACCATCTTACAATTACATTTAGGGACTCCTCAACACGTCTGTCTAATTCAACACAATTGTTCCTTTTAAAGGGAAAGAATATTGAAACATCGTCGGCAAACATGACGATCTTATTTGAGAGTATACGTGGCAAATGATTTATATACAGTAAAAACAGCAAGGGGCCCAGAATACTTCCCTGCGGGACCCCATGACGGATAACAGATGAATCAGAAATAATATCCGTTTGTATAGAATATTCATTCAGGGTTGAAATTACTACGCTTTGATCTCTATTTTCTAAGTAGGATTTGAACCAATCACCTGCCACGCCCCGGATACCATAACGATCAAGAATGTTTATTAGGGTGCAGTGGTTTACATGATCGAATGCCTTGGTTAAATCAAGCAAGACGGTCAAGACATTTTCATCACCATCCACAACCCCAGTAATGTAGTCCGACATATCAAAGATGGCATCTGTGGTAGACATGCCTCTCCTAAAGCCGTACTGTTCGTCAGCGAGTATTTTATTTATAGTCAAAAAGCCACGGAGCTGATCAGACATAATTCTTTCATAGATCTTCGAAAGAACTGGTAGCAGTGATATTGGCCTATAATTATTTACATCTAGTGGATTACCTTTCTTGATTATAGGTTTGATAAGAGCCTTTTTTAATCTTGAAGGGAACACACCCTGTGTCAGAGATAAATTTATGGTATACAACAGAGGGTCCACAATTTCATCAATTATGAACTTTAATGCCACTACCGGAATGCTATCGTAACCGACAGATTTTTTATTTTTCAACTTCTGCACTACTTTAATTAGGTCAAATCTACAAAGAGGTCGTAAGTACATGGTGTTTGATTGAAATGGAGGTAATGTATCAGCAGACGTGCTATTTTGTTCAGAAGAGTCTGCGACGTTCATGAAAAAATCGCTGAACATGTTGAGTGCCTCATTGTTTGATTTAGCTATAGAAGTTCCGTTTGTTAAACCTGTGAAGTTGTTTGTATTTCCCATATTCCCTCCGCATATGTTGTCATTTAGTAATCTCCAGGTAGATCGTACCTTGTCAGATGATGTTCCAATGACTTGCTCATTGTGCTCTTTTTTTGCATTTATCACCTTGGTTTTCAATTCTGTACAACATGATTTGTAGTCACAGGCTAGATTACGAGTATTCTCTATTGATAACTTCATTTTAACAAACATATTTCGTTTCAGCTTGCAGAGATTTTTTATTTCTTCGTTAATCCATTTTTTATCTATGCGTACATCTCCTCTAACCTTTATCACGGGAATATGTTTATTGAATGCCCCAGTGAGTATATCATGGAAGGCATCAAACCCACCATTTACGTCTTGGCAGAAATAGACTTTATCCCAGTTAGTTTGTTCAAGTTCGTATCTACAGTTTTCCAGATTAATTTGGCTTACATCTCTAACCCACATATAGAACTTAGGACGTTCCATGATTTGCATAGGAAAAGATGCATATTGGAGCGTATGGTCAGAAACAGACAATTCTGCTACGTTCGCTTTCCTTAATTTAATATTACTGATGATGTTATCAATGCATGTACTGCTATGATTGGTAATTCTCGTAGGATTGTTTATGAATTTTTTTAAATTGTATAATTTTAGAAGATTTATAAAGTCTTTTGATTCGTGACTATTGGACAAGGTATCTACGTTAAAGTCACCACACAATACCAACTTCCGCTTGGTTGAAGTTAGTATTAAGTCCAGGAGACTTTCCATGTTGTTTATAAAATCATCATTTTGCTTAGTGTTTGGCCTGTAGACACATACAATAAACAGTGAGTCAATTTTTATCCCACAAATCTCAAACATATATTTTATCGAACTGCCTTTTACATTTATCAATTCTGTAAAGTTTACATTATTTCGAATAAATATACATGCTCCACCTTTTGCTCTTTTTGTGTCCCTACAGTTTTTATAGGTTTTTTAAAGGTCTAAACATAAAAATTTTGAAAAAAGAAAAAAAAACGGCCGCTTTTGTTTTTATTCGCAATTGTCTAAAAGTGGAATGTTTAGAACCTATAAAAGGATTGTATAACAATGGCTTGAAGGCTTTAGTAGTGTTCGTGTTGATTACTTTTTTAATTTAGGCTTTCTTTATTGAGAAATCTTTTTTAATGTGATGAGGGCGCCACTGGACTGCGATAGCCCTCTTAACAGACAATTAATTGGTAATCAGCGGGTCCAGCAGTTAGGTGAACTGTACTGTACCTTAGGCCGGAAAATAGTATTAGAAAATAAACCTAGATATAGAGCACATAAGACTCACCTTTCGATTAGAATCAATTTTGTCCAGTATAACGAATTTTCCCGGCAGCTCCTCGTCGAATGCCAGTTCGCTTGGATGGAAGTCCAGGTCTGATCTATGGATCTTCTGTACATTGTCACTCGTGTAGTAGATTTTTTTGTTTGTCGAATCCACAAATACGCACTGGGGATAAAAATAATATTTATAAATCAAATTACTACTTCATATTTATTTTTTTATCTTTTGTATGAATATGGATAAGGTGTCCATTCGGTTCAATCAACTCGGCCCACATCGACCCACTGCTGGGCATAGGCCTCCTTTTTATTGCACCACTCCTCACGGTCCTGTGCCAATCAGGGCCTCAATTACGCAATTTTATACGGTTTTGGTTTGGTTTTGGTTTGGTTTTGGTTTAGATTTGGTTTAGCTGAAGTAAAAAAGCTATCGCGATATTTTTTCTGAACGGTTAAATCCCACAGTACAGAAAATTCGATCGAACGGACATCAAACGTTACGCCAACGTATCTTCCGAAATAAAGCTAAATCGTTACCGTTAATATAATTTGCGCGATACGAATTGTGCATAACGTAACGTTTTTGGTTGTGGTTTTGTTTTGGTAGTATCGTTCAAACTTAGGGCGATTGAGGACCTGATCCATCTCTGACCTACAACCCTTATACTACGTACTACAAGGTTTATATTGGTGTTACTTTGACTATCGGCCACCGCCACACGTCTCTTCTGTATAAACAGCACCTTACAATATCGTCTGAGCAACGCATCGGTGGTCTGCCGACGGACATTCGCTTATTCTTTATTTACTTTCTTCCTACTATATTATAAATATGAAAGTTTATATGTTCGGATGGTGGCGAGTGGTCACGCATAAATGGCTGAACGGCTTTGGATGAGCAGACACACAGATAGAATATGTTCTGGATTGCAAAACTAAAGTGGCAATGGGCACTTTGCTCACAAGGTGGATCTACGATCTGGAGTGCGATTTTTGAATCTCATTTGCTGAGTTCAGCAGTTGAAAATGTCAAAATTACTGTGGAGATATGCATCTTTCTACTGCTGATTTGACTTTCAGAAATCATACTTCAGGAGTGCGATTTTTGAAAGTCAAATCAGCAGTAGAAAGATGCCTATCTCCATAGTAATTTTGACATTTTCAACTGCTGAACTCAGCGAATGAGATTCAAAAATCGCACTCCTGGTTAAGGCGGCGGGCACCAGTTGGATGAGGGCAGCGCAGGATCGATCGTTGTGTCGATTCTTCGGGGGAGGCCTATGTCCAGCAGTGTACGTCTATAGGCTGATATGATGATGATACTTTCAGATAAAGTCTCGGGTATCAGCAAGTTATTTATTAAATCCATCAATTATACTTTATTGCGCACCAAAACATTAAAACAAGTAAAATATAGTAAGCTACTAATAATGCGGTCTTATCGCTAAAAAGTTATTTCTTTCAGACAACCATAGGATAAAGAAAAATAAGGTGAACGGTGGTGTAACTATTGTAATATAGTGTGTAAACTTAAATGCGTTACATACTTTAGGGTGTGCTTCACACCATCAAACTGAACAACTTTCACTATTTTTGGAACCAACATTAAAATCACGAAAAGAAATCAACTGTTTCATAAATTCGGGTCGAGTCCTCATTGACGTTTTCTATTAATTATAATCTTGGTCCCATAGTGAATAGTTTTATGGTCTGAAGCAGGCCATAAGTAGTATGTAACTGGTTTAAGTCGTCCTGTATTATTCCACAGGTACATTTTTCCTTCCTTCCTTGTAAGAGAATAAAAACAAACTTAATTCTAACCGTAATTGAATTTATATTCTCGCAATAACCGACACCCAACTGGCAATTAACTGGTAATTCGTCCTTAGTCATTACTTTGCGGAAATGTAAATACCTATATTTTGTTCTAGTTTTTAGGAAAACAAAACACCTGTTTGCTTCAATGCTGAAACGAGGTTAACAACATTGAGTTCCTTAACCTTTGCTTTTCAATATCACCTTGAATAAAAACCTTGACTAATAGTTTTACAAATTGCATCAAATTTTTTAAGGAAATAACCGGCCAGGATGGTTCCATACAAATATAATAATATTACCAAAAAAAAAAAAATTCTCCGCAATCCTTAGCGCGAGCCCGACACACACATGCCAAGTTTTTATTATTTTTAGTTTTACTTTAGAGTATGCAGGAGCGATTTTATAATCACAGCAAATTTGACGCTTGTATGTGGAAATAACCGTTTTTACGATAGAGCAAAAACCAAAATTGTAGTTGTATACAAGGTCCTTCTTAATATGCTGACACTTATTTTAAGGGGATGATCAGACCGTTAAACTGAACCACTTTCACTCTGACACCAACATCGAAATCGCGAAAAAAAAATCATCTGTTTCATACAAAACTGCAAACCTACTTGAGCCAAATGTACGGGACAGCTGATTTTTTCGCGATTTCGATGATGGTCCCATAAAGAAAGTTGTTTAGTTTTGTGGTCTGATCGTCCCCTTAAACAGTATCAGCATATTAAGAAGGACCCTATATAGGAACCCAACCCCTAAGTTTTTTCTTTTTTTTTTTTAATTTATTTAACTTTTACAAAAAAAAAATCTAGAATAAACAATTTCTAAATTATAAGTATATTATATTAAATTATGTAATTATTATATTATTTTTATTTTTTTATTAAATTAGTTTACCGCCAATCCACAGTAATAACTAATAACGCATATTCTGTGAAAATTTCAATCATCTAGCTATTATGGTTAAAAAGATACAGCATTTCATAGGTAGGACAAACGGCCGGACGGAGATTGCAGGCTTAGTAATAGAACCGTAAATAAACTATAAATGTTATCTAGTACATTTATTTATTCAAACTGAATCGTTCATAGCCCTGTGATGATTCAAGTTGCAGCACAAAGGTCGAAAGTTCGATTCTCCGATATAAACACCGAACTACAATGGATGAATCACTTAGAGTAAACATGTATACCCACTTAGTAACGTACTGTTAACATGACAACTAATAATCGATTGATTTTGCTAGTAACTTCTGTATTGGTCATCAAGATGTTAGAATACACAGATGACTATAACATGATTTTTATGTACTATGCACATAGATATTAATGACTAGCGGCGCGTCCCAGCTTCGCACGGGTGGACGTCTAATCTTTTCTAGCAATAAATATAGCCTATGTTACTCAGGGTGAATGTAGCTTTCTAATAGTGAAGTAGTTCTTGAGTTTATATATTACAAACATACACACAAAAATACAAATCTTTCCTCTTTATAATATTAGTATCGATATAGACTATTGACTATGCATGAAACTATAGTTACTTAGTTACAGTTTGTAGGATCTCACTGCAGAGCGAAGGCCTCCTCTCACGTATAAGGGTGAGGTGAGAGGGAGTTGCCATATTCCACCACGCGGGCACAGTGCGGATTGGTGGAGTTAGTGGTCCACATGCTGTCAGAGAAGTTTCAAGCCGCCAATAGGCCTCTATGGTTTAACGATAGTTACACCGCCATTTGACAGAACTATCCGGAACCAACAGCTTAAAACTTGCCTTCCGAAGCACGAAGACGATCGAGATGAAAAATAATACCAGTAAACGGTCACCCATCCAAAGACTGACCGGCCCTGACGTTTGCAATACCGAAATTCTACTCCGCCAATGGCGATATACAGGGAGTTACAAAAATACAAATAAACATTTAAGGGGGTGATTTAGACCATCAAACTGAACAACTTTCACTATGGGACCAATATCGAAATCACGAAAAAAGAATCTGATGTTCCATACTAAACTATAAATCTATACGAGCTAAATGTATGGGATAGCTGATTCTTTTTTTCGCGATTTCGATGTAGGTCTCATAGTGAAAGTTGTTCAGTTTGATGATCTTAACAACCCCTTTAAAAGCTTTTAATTTTTATTTTTACTTCTGTAACACCCTGTATAATACCGGTATGCATGGAACTATAAACTTCGTACCTATAATAAAATCCATAAATATTGCTGTAAATAGTATTGATAGTGATAAGCTTATCTGTTCAAAAGTAATTAAACAAACAAGTTTATTTCGTGCCTCATTTCATTACAATTTATTTCATTACCTTGTTTCATGTTTATTTGGAGGAAATAAAGCCATACGCAAATAATAATTACCTAATTAGGCATGGTATAGTAAATGTTGATATGGTACATTTAATTTGTTTTATAGTTGTAGGAACAATTAAATCAGGAATGATTAACTTAAATTTAAGGCGGTTGCAGAGGGGTCAATTTTATACAAAACTTTGACGCACAATACGCGTAGACGGTATTAATATAAGTGACTTTGTATAATATATGGAAAAATAGGTTATAAAATCTAGATGTCGCGTATCAAATAACATTTGCAATTTATAATAAAATTACGAAGATTTAAAGCTTTAAAATTTTGTATGAAAAATTTCAAAGCTTTATATCTTCGTGATGATATTATAAATTGCAAATGTTACTTGATACGCGACATCTAGATTTTTTAAACTATTTTTCCATATATAAAATATTACTTTTATTAATTCCGTCTACGCGTATTGTGCGTCAAACGTATGTATGGACTGAAACCACCTTAAACAACTGTAACTTTGTCCATATAGGGAGGAAAAGGAAACCCTCTAAGGCAGCGCATCCCAAACATATTTTTTACTGTGACACCCTTAAGAACTTCAAATTTTTTTGCAACACCCCAAAAAAAGTAATCTACCAGTTGTAGTTCTAGCCTATGATTAACAAGTTATCAGAAAAACTCCAAATAACGCTTATAATTTTTATTAGTAAATAAGAACAAAAAATGATTTTAGAAAAATCCTTTCTTAAATGCACCACACTACATCATCCTCATTAGAATAAGTTCCAAATTTCATGTTTCTATCTTCAGTAGTTTAGACTATGCGTTGTCTTTCAGTCACTGAACTGTTTTATATCTACACTAATATTATAAAGAAAAAGATTTGTATTTTTGTGTGTGTATGTTGTAATGAATAAACTCAAAAACTACTGTGCCGATTTGAAAAATTCTTTCACCATAAGAATCCTACATTCACCCCGAGTAACATAGATTATATTTAATGCTAGACTAGATTAGATGTCCACCCGTGCGAAGCCGGGACGGGCCGCTATATACATAGAACAAGCACCAAACACCTAGCCTAGCCTTTCGCCCAGTAAAACACAACATAAGAAACCTTATCTATTAGTCATCTCATATACAACACCCACATGATCAAATGAGGTGGTTCTTACAATAGCATTGTAATAATTAAAGGTCCCAAGATCAATGACAATAACCAATGCTTGCTAAAAATAAACAGGGTTAATGTAGGCTTGGAGATCTCCCTAGATTAAATACAATATAAACATTCTATCTCACCATTAATAAAAATAATAACTGTATAATTTTGTACCTTGATTCTGATCACTAATTATCAGATTATCTAAGCTTGTATCCACGTCCCAGATGAATTCCTTTTTTTAAAACCTTTTTATTTATAAATTAATGGCTTTTTGATTGTGTTTATTTCTGTCAACTTCGAGTCTTAAGGATTTTATAATTCACAAAAACACATTTGAACTAATAGAATTGTCGAGCATCACAGCAAGCAAAAAAAAGACTTGCCAAGCAACTCTAGTCTCACTTAAGGACAAAGGCTCAATGACATTTCTTTTTCCTTATTTTAATTTTATCTGTCTATTCTTGGTGTGCAAATAAAGAATATTTATTGTTGTGTTATGATAATGTTGTTATGCTAATGACATAAAAATAATACTCACAAATTCAGGATACTTCGGATGGTTGAAGAACTTATCCAACTGAGCGTATCCACTATCCGGTTCATCTCCCAGTCTGAAGCTCTCAGTCTTATTTGTGAAATTCTTCCCATAATCATAGGAGATGAAGAGAGTGGACGGCAGAGTAAGACCCTTGTTCGTGTGACTGGAGTCTCTAGCCAGGCAAATTATGATGTTGGACCCTTCGCCGACCCAGTGGACCATCAGCTGCTGGTGACTGTCGTTCAGATGGGTTGTCTGGTTGGGAGATATCACCAGTTAATTAATTAACATATTTTCAAAGTACATGCATATACAAATTCAGTTCAGTGTTTTTAAAGTTTGTTAAAAAAGGTTGGATAAAAGGACATTAATAATAATTATCCTTTTACACAGAGTTTGGGTTGACAGTTTTACTCATGATACTGAACAACTTTCCAAAAAGAACATAACGAAAATTGCAAAAAACATTTAGTATTGAAAGTCTGTATTTTTTAAACTAATTTCCTTTAGGTTTCTTAGGGAAAGTTGTTCCGTATCATCCATCACCTCTTAAAGTAATGCAACTGTTTACCCTAACACCCTGTATTTATTTTTATTATTTTATAAAATAGCATGTTGTGAATTAATTAAGTAATAAATATAAAATTATTTTGAATATATGGGTAAGACTATTAGAGTTTTTTAATGGCTTCTGCTGTGAAACAAATAGCAACTAAGCCAATTTCAGGCAACTGGTGAATCAGCCGGTATGTTATGTAGTTAAAAAGTAATTTAATTAAATACTTTTTAGCCCCCCTAGTAAATGAAGTAGGTACAAAAAATAAATAGAAGTACCTACCTAAATAATAACGGGATAGGTAGCAGTAACAAGTAGATTATCTGTTTTGATGAAATCAGCAGTTGTGTTTTCTATTTAAAAATAAATTAATATAAAATAAGATAAGGAGAGATGGGGAAAGGAGACTACTATGCAAGTAAGGAGTTAGTTGCGAAGAAAAACGACTGTAGTAACACAATTCTGCCAGCCATTATAGTTGTTAGTATTAATTTTTTTTATTAATTTTTTTTCTTAATATACCTACTCAATACCTAATATTTTATAACTTACGAAAAGGTAGGTACAGCAAGTTTTACACAGTAGAAGTCAACTTATAATTATTTCATATTTATGTTCTGTAATTAAAAGATAAAACATAAAGAAGTGATCTATAACTAACACTTCCTATCGTGTTTTTTATCAAGGTAGATAAAAAGATACAATAATAAATATTTAAAATTAAAGTGTTAACTTTTTAGCCTAAATTAAATTAAATAAACTGTATGAATTGTAAAATTTTAATTGTATTATTGTAATTGTATTGTAATTTATTATTATGAATTGTGTAATTTTTATTGTAAATGTAATTTTAATTGCTATTTTTAATCTATAAAAATGTAAAATGCCAAACGTAAAATGTAATATGGATCAAGTAATCCGAAATAAAAATTATTTTATTTATTTTTTATTTAGCAACAACCAAAGTGTTTTATATTAATATAAATGACTATAATAAGGGTGAAGCCAAACGAGCGTAATTTTGTGAGTTTGGAGTCACGTATTTTAAGTCCATTTCATATAAAGGCTGAGGTCATAGACAATGCTATCCGGATTTTATATGAACGGACTCAAAATACACAACTGACAACTCACAAAATTACGCTCGTTTGGCTTCACCAAAATCTCAAAAGAAGCATCAATACGCCGAACACCAACGTTTCGTGGCTTAAAATTCATCTTCATCTATTGTCCATCATCAAAATTAAGAATATGAAGAAGAAAAACTCTACTCATGAAAAGGCGGTATGGTTTATCAACCTTAGCCTGCTCCGAAGGGAGCGAAAAAAAAATGAAGAAGAAAAAAAGAAATGGCTTTAAAGGTTATCCTAGTATCCAAAGCCATTAAACACATTAAATCTTTCATTGAACTGTGCTGCAAGAAATTTTAGGATTTCCCAATCTTGAAGGTGTCTGTCCAAGTAAAGTCACTACTGCAAATAACTACTATGTGCGTCCAAGATAGCATGGTGATTTTGACAGGCGATTTTAGATATTTTGTACTTTTTAAAGCTGTTTGAGCCAAAGCTTTATAATACACTACAAATATTCAAGAATAAATTAACATTTAACATAATTATCTAATCAATTACCTATACTTTATATAGAAAAAAAAGGTTTTACGGCTAAAACATTTTCAAAAAGTAAAATAATCGCTCTAAGGCCGAGATTCAGATGCTATTTTTAAGTCATAATTCGAACTAAGTAGGGTCAAAAATGTATGGATTTTGATATACGGAAGTCCGAACTCAGACTTAAATAACACACACTAAAGTGTGTCAAATATAACATCTGGTAGGTAGTTACCTTAGTTCAACAGAGAGTACAATTTTGTTTATTCAAAACAAAAACAATTCAGAAATACCCCTAAGATGACAGTCTGACCAATAAATGAAATACAAAAGAGCAAAAAATGCTTTGTCATCCAATCTCCACTCATTTCTTTACTTTGTATAAAATGATTGGCAACATAAACACTGAGGTAAACATGAAAATGTCCTTCGAGAAAAGTGAAGGTTTTCTCGTGTCTTGAAAAATACGACGTCATTCTAAAAATAGTAGAAAGTGCCGCGACAAACATTATTGACCGCATCATACATACGGGCGAAACTACGACGATAAAAATCAAAATAACAATGGGGGAGTGATTGAATGTAATAAGGAAATGGACAGTTACCCATGTACTTATGTTTTTATGGAGTGCGGCCGGCGCTGACGTAGCCGCATCGCGTTTTCTCCTCTCCAGATGCGAACTGCCTTCGAAATCTTCAACCCTATCTATAATAAAACTTCCAGGATTATGTTTGGAATCGCCTGCCACGTACAATGTCTTTCCATTTTCACCATCGTAACGAACGCTCACTACGCATGTAAATAAATATACTAGCGCGAATAAAGTGGTAGTACGTCCAAATACCACAATCATTTTGTTATCACTGCATATCCAGACCCATCCGATTATACACGAAAATTGAATACAACTGAATACAACTGCGCTGTGCCACCAGTGTTGCCACCTAACCTCCGGACCAAGTAGCTAAACCGTACCCAAAAAGTGGCTAGATACTGGAAATTTCACTGTCGCTAAAGTGGCCAAAAGTGGCTAACACAGAAAAGTTTAAAAAAATACATAAATATGCTAAGACGCTGTTTAATTGGATCAATAGTGCAGATTTACAATCATTTATTCTACAAAACTATGCTTTTTTATAATTTTTTTGAATAGAAATATGGAATTTTGAGTGAGTCATTGTAACCCATTCTATTACTATGTTGATGTTTTACAATTCTCATCGTAGAAGTCGCCTTTTGACTTCTACGTTTAGGGAAACGGAACTCAGAAACAGTAAAAAATGCTGTAGTGTACTTATCTATGGTCTTTTGTCAATTTGTCATGCTTGTTACGTAAAATGTCTACCTATAATTCTTTGCTGAATAAAGCCAAGTTTTAGTTGGTATTTCTGTCTTTTATCAATTTATTCAGCAAAAGAAAAATAAACAAAATGCAAGACGATACAAAAATAAATTCAAATACGATGTCTCGATATCTTCGCCCCGAGCGTTTCGACGTGGAACCAGGAACAATGGCGGCTGATTTGAAATGGTCGCATTGGCAATCTACATTTACAAATTTTATCACCGAAGAAGGTACTGGTATCGCCGATACAATAAAATTAAAAATCTTAATAAACCACCTGGCACCCTGCGTTTATTCTTTCATTAAATCATGCACGACATATGAAGAGTCGATGAAATGTCTTAACACTATATACGTAAAGCCCAAAAATGAAATCTACGCGCGCCATGCCCTAGCCACAAGGAAGCAACGAACAGAGGAAACTGTATCGGACTACGTTCGCGCTCTTAAACAATTAGCACTTGACTGTAATTTCAAAGACGTCAACGCTGAAATTTACAAGCAGGAGTTTATCCGTGATGCATTCATTTCTGGGATTTTCTCGCAAAAAATTCGTCAACGGCTTTTAGAAAACCATTCCTTAAATCTAGATGAAGCGCTGAATCAAGCTCTTACCTTGGAATCAGCAGAAAATAATGCCAAAGCCTATGGGGATCCCTTACCTAGTACCTCTTACTTGAACGCTCTTTCACCTGACGAAAATACTACAAATATGGAACCACGTGAAACATCAGAATCAAGCCTTGCAGCTGCTACTCCTCCACGCAGTAGATGGCGTTGCTACTTTTGCGGCGGCAATTCACATCACCAAAGAACAAAATGCCCCGCTTTTAACACTAACTGCCAGATTTGTACGAAGAAAGGACACTTTGCAAATGTCTGTCGGTCTAGTAGACCAGCGATTAATTCTATTTCCTCTGATGACGGCCCAGTGGACGTAGCCTGCATCTCCGCTGCTTCACCTTCGAGTCTTCGAAAAGCTACTGTCCCTGTCCTTATAAACGATATTCGTGCTGATGCCCTGATAGATACGGGCAGCTCAGTCAGTTTCATTGATCAAAAACTAGCACAAACTATGAACCTAAAGAAGAAGATTGTAAAACAAACTGTTACTCTGGCCTCTCTGAGTCACATATCTTTCGTAAACGGTCTATGCCACGCAACAATCAAACTCGACAAGCATACTTACAAACAACACCCTTTACTAGTCGTGAATAACTTATGTGCGGATATTATCATCGGTCACGATCTACTTAAAAGTCATCATTCGATTGAATTGCGTTTCGGTGGAGACAGAGAGCCTCTGCGCATATGTAACGTGATGCAAGCATCTATTCCTCCAGCTTCTATCCTCTCGAACTTATCACCAGACATAAAACCTGTTGCAACAAAGTCTAAAACCTTCTCTGAAATGGACGAAAAGTTCATCAAGGATGAGATCACAAAGTTATTAGAAGATGGCGTGATTGAACCCAGTAATTCTCCGTGGCGTGCTCAAGTCCTCGTCACAGGAGGGACTTCTCATCGAAAACGCTTAGTTATTGACTATTCCCGTACTATCAACCGTTATACAGAACTTGACGCATATCCTTTACCGAAGATTGACACTATTATTTCGAAAGTATCCAAGTATAATCTTTTTAGTCAAATAGATTTGAAATCAGCGTACCATCAAGTACCTATTCTATCAAAAGAAAAACCAATGACAGCTTTCGAAGCTTGCGGAAACTTATACCAATTTACTCGCATACCTTTCGGTGTGACGAATGGCGTAGCTGCCTTTCAAAGGGCTTTGCAATACATCATCGAAACTGAGAAACTAGATGGAACTTTCGCTTATTTAGATGACGTTACGGTCTGCGGGAAGACAAAAGATGAGCATGACCAGAACTTGAAGAAATTCATGAACGCTGTGGAAAAGTATAAACTAACCTTAAATGAACAAAAGTGTGTCTTTGCGAGCGAAAAGATTAGCTTATTGGGCTACACAATTCAAAACAATTCAATCAAACCTGATGAAGATCGTTTGAAGCCCTTGATGGAATTACCAATTCCAGATAACGCACCGTCTCTTAAACGAGCTCTTGGAATGTTCGCCCATTACTCCAAGTGGATTCCAAATTTTTCAGAAAAGATACATATTCTAATTCAGTCTAAATTACCTCTCGATCGCGATTCAGTTGAATGCTTTAACAAACTAAAATCCGAAATAGCCGAATCAGCTTTATTCGCTATAAACAACGACGATCTCTTATCGGTAGAAACAGATGCATCTGAGCATTCTATTGCAGCGACTCTTTCGCAAAATGAACGCCCTATTGCTTTCTTCTCTAGATCATTAAATGAATCAGAAAAAAGACATTCTTCAATTGAGAAAGAGGCCTGCGCGATTGTAGAATCTTTAAGGAAGTGGCGGCACTATTTGGTTGGACGTCATTTCTTATTAATTACTGATCAACAATCAGTATCATTCATGTTGGATCAAAAACACTCGAGTAAAATAAAAAAATGAGAAGATTGAAAGGTGGCGCACAGAACTTTCATGTTATAAATATGATATTATGTACCGACCCGGGAAGGAAAACGCTGCTGCTGACGCACTATCGAGGGTTTCTGCTTGTCTGCATCCCAATAAATTGTATGACTTGCATAATTTATTATGTCATCCCGGTATTGTTCGCATGATGCATTGGATAAGATCAAAGAATCTTCCGTATTCCCTTGAGAACGTCAAATCGATGACTGCCGCTTGTCCAGTTTGTGCAGAAATCAAACCAAGATTCGCCAAGATTGGAGGTAAATTAATAAAAGCAACAGAACCGCTTCAGAGATTAAACATAGACTTCAAAGGGCCAATACCATCTAAATCCTCAAACAGATACATATTGACAATAATTGATGAATATTCTAGATTTCCTTTTGCGTACGCATGTAAGGATCTTTCGGCGCAAACTGTTATAAATTCATTGAAAGACCTGTTTATGATGTTTGGCACTCCAGCATATATACATTCCGACAGGGGTACTGCATTCATGTCATGTGAATTAAAACAATTCCTCGACAGTTATGGAGTCGCTACCAGCAGGACAACGCCCTACAATCCTGAAGGAAACGGACAAATCGAACGCCTAAATGGAACACTCTGGCGGACGATACAACTTTGCCTTCGCTCCAAGGAAATGGATGTGATGGACTGGGAGAAAGTTTTGCCCGTAGCACTGCACTCCATACGATCGTTATTGTGCACGGCGACTAACGAAACCCCTCATGAACGTATGTTCCGCCACCCCCGACGCTCGCCCACTGGAAACTCAACTCCCAGTTGGTTACTGACCCCGGGCCCGGTGCTTTTAAAAAGAAATGTACGGAAATCTAAATATGATCCTTTAGTGGATGAAGTGGAATTACTTCAAGGCAATCCCAATTATTCTTATGTTTGTTTGCCAGATGGACGGGAGACAACTGTATCCAATAGACAATTAGCACCATGCCGATTCGCCATTCGACTCGAGAAAAGAGAACCCCGGCTCATCTTCGGGATTATGTTTTAGAGTGAGTGTGATGGAAAATGGCCAGGGGAGAATGTAGTGTACTTATCTATGGTCTTTTGTCAATTTGTCATGCTTGTTACGTAAAATGTCTACCTATAATTCTTTGCTGAATAAAGCCAAGTTTTAGTTGGTATTTCTGTCTTTTATCAATTGCTCTAAGAACCCTTTAAAATGATTGACTTTAGCTTAATAAATTGGTATTTATTAATAAATAAATAACCGAAAAAAGTGGCTAGAATAAGTGGCTAAAACATTTAGCCACCGAATATTTTTTTAGTAGCTGACAAGTTCAAAAATGTTGCTAGATCTAGCTAAGAAGTGGCTAAAGTGGCAACACTGTGTGCCACTGGAATCTCGCAAGGCAATGAAATTGACAGCAAACAAACTGCAAAACGTAGCAGTGACAGTGACAGTTGGCGGTTTGGGCTGCCATATAATATTTTCGTTTACCCATTATATGCAGTCACGTTAATTACTCAACTCTTCTTTTTTAAATGATAATTAATGGACTCTTGCTTGTGCGTTAACACTGCATTTCCGCCAGTGTCAGTAGTTTATATGGGAGAATCTATCCCAATCTCAGCGATTGTTTTTGGTCAAGAACAAGAAGAGATTGAGGATTGCGGAGCCTAGTGGCAGGCAAAAACGCGACGCGCGAAAACCACGCGAGACAAGTGCTCGGGTCAGAACCTATGTACTTTGACGCGAACGGTTGTATGATTCCGTCATTCGAGAAGTTCGCGTTTGAGTTTGCCACGAGGCACTGCCATCTCTTCTCAAATTGTTTCGGGATAGCTACTCTCACAAACTACTCGACACTGGCATCTGGCAGCTTGGAGCTTGGTGATTTTTACAGATCGTCTTAGGTCGAGATTAAGGCTGAGATTCAGAGACGATTTTTTAAAGTCATAGCTCAAACTAAGTAGGGTCAAAATGTATGGATTTTGTCATACGGGAGTTCGAACTAAGATTTAAAAAACGTCTCTGAATATCAGCAGAGACGTTTTTTATTTAAGTCTGAGTTCGGACTTCCGTATATCAAAATCCATACATTTTTGACCCTACTTAGTACGAATTATGACTTAAAAATAGCATCTGAATCTGCGATTATTTTACTTTTTGAAAATGTTTTAGCCGTAAAACCTTTTTTTTTCTATATGAAGTATAGGTAATTGATTAGATAATTATGTTAAATGTTAATTTATTCTTGAATATTTTTAGTGTATTATAAAGCTTTGGCTCAAACAGCTTTAAAAAGTACAAAATATCTAAAATCGCCTGTCAAAATCACCATGCTATCTTGGACGCACATAGTAGGTATTTGCAGTAGTGACTTTACTTGGACAGACACCTTCAAGATTGGGAAATCCTAAAATTTCTTGCAGCACAGTTCAATGAAAGATTTAATGTGTTTAATGGCTTCGGATACTAGGATAACCTTTAAAGCGTCTTTAAAGCCATTTCTTTTTTTCTTCTTCATTTTTTTTTTCGCTCCCTTCGGAGCAGGCTAAGGTTGATAAACCATACCGCCTTTTCATGAGTAGAGTTTTTCTTCTTCATATTCTTAATTTTGATGATGGACAATAGATGAAGATGAATTTTAAGCCACGAAACGTTGGTGTTCGGCGTATTGACGCTTCTTTTGAGATTTTGGAGACAATCGAAAGTAGCAGGAAGCGTAGAAGTCCACAGGAAAGAGGTGAATCGACCGCTTTGCCGCGCTAAAAATGACGGAACACTTTTCCTGTTTACGGGTAGTAATTCAGAGACGATTTTTAAGTCTTTGTGCCACTGCCACCTAAGTATCCTAATCAATACCTTTTCCAGCTTCCTGAGTAGGTACCTATCCTCATTTAACCATAGCCTCTACGTCCCTCTAAGCTAAGTTAGGCGCACACCTAGCGGAGAACTGCTCGAGCACTTCGAGCAGTTTTCATTATTCAATTGACAATGAACTCAATATACATTGAAATAGAGTTGAAAATAGCGTGCAAGAGAGCCCTGTCCACGTGACGTGTTCGCATTATACGCTACTTTCACGCTATAAGGCTGCCTGTCCACTGATGCGAGCTGGCTGGGCGAGCTGTGTAGCTGTGTAAATATAGCATCAGTGGACAGAGGCAGCCTTACGCTATTATTAACCGACTTCAAAAAAGGAGGAGGTTTCTCAGTTCGACCGTATATATATATATTTTTTTTTTTTATGTGTGTTCACGGATAACTTCGTCGTTTAAATGAACCGATTTTGATGATTCTTTTTTTGTTGGAAAGGAGATGTCCCGAGGGTGGTACCATGATAAGGAAACCAGGATCTGATGATGGCATCCCAGAGAAATCGAGGAGAACCTTCGAAAATCGTACTGCCGACTAGTGCGTTTTTTAATTTAAAGCACTCCTATTAAATCGAACTAATGAATTCACCACTGAAAATTGGCTACTTGACAACTAGTCAAATCAGCTACTCTTTATCGGACGTCAAAACATGCGCTTTGTATGAAGATTTGTACTAAATATTGAGTTGTGACGTCATCAACATTTTCATTACTTTTTATAGTTTAACTTGTTATTAAAAATAGTATTCAAGCTAAAAACTGAATGAAAATGGGAGTTTAGCGTTATTTTCTAACCCTTTTTTTATTGAGTAGATAAAAATAAAATATATTGAATGTAGTCAAATACCCAATTGTGAAATAAACAAAATTTTAACAAAAAAATTAAAACCGCCTTCAAAAAAACTAAAAAGTGAAAAAATAATATTGCAGCCTGACTTTTTCGTTCGCATCATAAGAACATTAATTTGTTTTATAGAAGTCGGTGTCAAGCCAAGCCAAAAAATGCAAGCCATGTCGCGAATCGTACCGGCTTGACAGCGACTTCAATAAAACAAATTAATGTTCTTATGATGCGAACGAAAAAGTCATAGGCTGCAATATTATTTTTTCACTTTTTAGTTTTTTTGAAGGCGGTTTTAATTTTTTTGTTATTTTCAAATCTATTTCAATAGTAATTTCCGATAGGTGTGCGCTGACACCACAAGTGCCCAATTCGGATTGGCGGTTTCCAAGTACTTTCCATTGATCTCTTATCTCTAAACCTTAAAAATGAAACAGCAAATGTTTTTAATGTTTTTTATTAGCCATTAAATTACAGAACGATGACCTGCTGCTTGGCTGCTTGTTTAGCCTTTAGGCGGACTTGGGCGGCGATTCTGTCGAGATCACGCCTGCCCTGAGTGGTGAGGATGCGGCCACCGTCGGGTACCTTCTCCACCAGCTTCAGGGCCTCCAGGGCCTGGAGGGCCTTGCGGGCAATGCTGCCTGATGACCTGGAATTAACATCGAAATCAGTTAAAAAATAATAATTGATGGGGCCCCAACTCTGTAGGGCACATCCGAGATGAGAACATAATAGTAAGCCTTTGGCCGACATCAAAAGCGACGTTTCGTAATGGAAGAGAAGATCAAGGGTGTGATAGGGCTAAGCTTAGTTAGAATGCACTTTGATGGTTCAGTTAAATTATGATGTTCCTAAGAAATGTAGGAACATCATATTAGAATCTACATTACATAGGAAGATCATAATTTGCTACATTATTTATACCGAAATTGATATCATTAGCATCCTTTTAAACTAAGAGTCTACCCATCAAAACTGAACAACTTTTAATATGGGAGCAAACCGTACGGAGCAACAAAAAAATCAGCTGTTCCATACTAAACTGCAATGCCTACTCAAATGTATGCTGTAGATATATGGGCTCTTTTTGTTAGAATTTATAGCAAAACTGAAAATAGAAGGAAATTGAGGATAGTTATTTACATGGGGTTGGTTAACACAGGCAATCATGTGGTTCTGTTAAATGTCTTGTTTTTATTATAGCAATGGAACAATCCAGATTGCTTCTAGGCGGTAATAGAATTTAATAGACATAGATAACATTTAAAAGAAATAGATAAAATTATCTAGGTTTGATTTAATTAAAACGCTGTTCAGCATTTCACTGTGCTATGTAAATCGAAGTAATTATATATCTGAATAAATAAATTATACAGATTTCAATAGCAGTATGGTAGGGTTCCGGAAAGCGCAGCGTGGGTCTGTCCCTCACACGGTGGACCGATGACCTGGTGAAGGCGGCGGGAACCCGTTGGATGAGGGCAGCGCAGGACCGGTTGTTATGGCGATCCTTGGGGGAGGCCTATGTCCAGCAGTGGATATCCATTGGCTGAGATGATGATGATGATGGTAGGGTTTCCCCACCCATCTTGATGGGACACTCTTCCCTTGGGAAGGGAGTAAAATTCCAAAAAGATAAAAATAATCAAATTGTTAAAAACGAATACAGTAGTTTTTCAGTGAACAGTGTTTGAAAATCACTACATTCTATAACAGCTAAATAAAATTAGTTACCTGCAGAAATGTGAGGGGGTGACACCGTTGCGTTTGCGACCACCAAAGATTTTGGTGACGGTCTTGACTCCAACTGGGGAACGGATGTAGGTGTGACGGAGGATGGCAGCGCAGCGTACGTAGAACCAGTCAGGGTCGTAGGGAGCCAGCTCCTTGAAGCGAGCGGTCTTCACCAGGTCCATGTGCTCTGGTACCTTGACTTTGCCGGTCCTGGAAGGAGAATTAAGGTTTTTAAGTAAGTATAGAAGAGTTTATTGGTATTTTGGGTTATCTTTTTTTTTGGGGACAACTATTACAAGTCGTAGTTTGTAACACTGCAGTAATGGTCTATTCTGCTCGCCCATTATTATTTTTAGGCACATAATTATGTACCTAAACTTATGATAGATATTTTCTGTTCATTCTTGAGTTTGCAGGTTTCTCTATGATGTTTTTCCTTCTCTGCCAAGGAATTGATAATGAATGACAAATACAAATATATACCTAAATTCCATAGAACTTAGTGGAATTTGAGTTATTTATTCTATTCTAAACATAAAATTGTTGGTCTACTTAATGTTGATAATTTTGTATAGCATGCTTGACGTTGTACGATAATATTTGGTGACTTCGAGAATTGTTTTAAGAACCACTTGAGCTTGGAGCTTTGTTGCAAGCCGGGAATTAGGTAACTGACACTCGTCCACCCCAATATCAGACGTACAACATGACTCCTCTTGAGTTATTTACAAAACTGAATGAACGTGAATATACAAATGTATATTATATTTTCTATTCTAGTGAAAACTAAAATATTGTTGTGGAGTCTGCAAATGAAGCACTTTAAAATTTTTCAGCAGTTTCTTTTTTTATTATGCACATGCCTACAGATTGAAAGGTAGGTAGTTTGATGACATCCTGCTCACCCCCTAAATTGTTATTTTGATTGTTTGGATCACATTTTCTCAAGGGTGCCATTCTGTGATATGATCATTCACGGATGAATAAAGTAACAGTGATTCAAGCAAGTGTGTTGATAAGTTTCTATTGAAACAATTTACTGGAAGTCTATGTACAGTTTACCAGTCTAGTTACAATAGAGATTTGTCCAGGTCACGGTAGCTATTGCTCATTGACAAAGCCCCTAACAACCAAAAAATTTACCACTTGTAGCCACCTTTGAGAGAGGCCCATGTCCAGTAGTGGACGTCTATCTGGCAGAGATGACAATGAAGTTCAGTTTATAGGTAATGCTAATTGAATAATATCTTCGTACTTTATTACAGAAATAAGAGAGAATAAGCACGAAAAACATTGATAGCCGATGTGCATCAATAAACCAGCCACCGTAGCATGTTACGGCGATATCACACCTTTTATCTCGTTTGTTCGCGCGCAAATAGAAAGAGACGAAGGCGCGACAGCGCTGTATCACGATGCCATACTATACTACAGCTGCAGTTATATTGAATGAAGTATGTTTTTACTTACTTTTTCAAGTGAGCGGCGACGGTCTTGACGACCTTGTCTTGTTCGACATCCAAAAGCGTGACGGAACGCATCTTCTGTAAAATAAATTGCACTGTGTTAGGTTTATGAGGTAGGTAGTACTAGTTAGGTAGGAACAAGGTTGTAACAAGGTAGGTACAAAATCTAGGACTAACATGAACATCGTGTCTTGAGTTTACAAAAGGGAAAGTGTTTCATAGAAACAAATCATTCTCTCAATCATCTTGAAACATGAAAAAGTGAGGTTATCTTAGAACATTGGCATTTTTGTTGTTTATCTGTTGAGTAATTAGCAAAATCCACTGCCAGGTTGGTGATTTAGGTATTTCCTCCTCTGCACATCATATTTACACAGAAATATTACATTCTTATGAATATTTACACACAACGAAGCTCATGACACCTCGACTTCGAATTTTGCCGTGGCAGGTTATGTGCTTCAGATGAGCAATCTACCTCATGAATATTATAAATTTTACCTTGCAGAACGTAAAGCACAAATATTTCACTTGATTTAACTATTACACTAGGATATAATCCACAAAAACCATGTGGTTCACACACGATACCCACCTTGCCTTTTGTTGGCAACCGGAAGAAAGAGAAAGAAAATCTTGTATTGCTAGGAGCATAAGATGATTTTCTACCATGTTTCTGTCCCAAAATAAAGCTATGAATACACTTATGTCATGGTAGGATTGATGGTAGATTTGTGAGTGGGTGGTTTTCCATGTAAAAACTAAATTATTGTCTATGAAAAAACAAAAATCCTTTTTGTCTATGGATGGCCATCGACAAAAGAATTTAATTCATTCTTTCTTGTCAAAAATTGGAAAAATGGCCGCGAAACAGAATTCTAGTGTGCAAGAAGGTAAAAATTGTGAAAAAAGAATCTAAAATCTACCACAATACAAATTAATAGTTACAAATCTGTTTGATCTGCTTACCCTTGTTTCTTCCAATACGTGTTTGTGAAATTCGTTAATGCAATTCGTGATAAAATGACAGTGTTATTGTTGTAGGGCAAGCGACGGCGGACGATATTCCGCTGACATCCTTGGAAGAAAGTCTGCTGAGCCTGGAGAAACTTGACCGCGCTTCACCAGAACTGTGGCCTGAGCAAAGTGAGTTCACGTACAAATAATCTATCCAATAAACTTGTGGATCTATTCAATAAAAGATATATTCAAAAAATGGCGCGATTTTAGTTTCGTTTCTAATGTCATCACGCCCTCCAATACGTACGCCTGTCTTCACGTTCATTTTGTTTTGTCGTTTCGGTTATAACCGTTCAGTTTTGAACTTTTAATTTGCGATGGGGGACAGGAGTGCTAATATCAGGCGGTCCGACGATGGATCGCGAAGTTCTAACGACTCGTTGACAGTTCCAGGGGTGTCGGAGTTTGCGCCACAACACAATCCCAACCAGTCCCCACCTCCGTGGAGCAGAGGGCTGACCAAAGAAGACTACAGTTACATGCAAAGTTAGTACCAAAACCTTAATTACTTCCATCAAAATTTTTCGAGACAAGTTGCTCATACAAGTAAAGTCTTTACAGGTTTTTATAAATTACTATTATGTTTATTTTCAAGGCTTAGGATACTGCTGGAGTAGGGATCCTAAACTAACAAACTATTTTTGACTGGATTACCCTAGGATTGCTATACACATAAGCAGGCCAGCAAAAAATCAACACAGCTGGGCAGTAAAATCGAATGTGTAGATGAATGTTCGGAAAAAAACATAACCCTCCTTCTGGCGCAGTCAGGTAAAAAGCTGCTCGTCTTTGCCTCAGGAATACAGTGATGGAATAATTGGCAAAACTAGGTGGTAAGATCCTCGAATGTTTGAATGATGTGTCTATTCGAACGAACTACCCGATCGGCACAAGCTAAATGAAGCCAAACGCTTTGTTGATCAATAAATACTGCCAAACTGACAGTGCCGACCCGCTTATGTGTATAGCAACCCTCAAGGATCAATATCAAGTACCTAATCATACCACATGCTGTCTCTATTAATTGATTCAAATCATCATCTATCTTCTATACTTCTGTTATTGACTAACAGACAATGCAAAGCCTAAATCGCTGAAGATCGTAACATGCAATTTTTATATTCTACAAAGGAGATAGGGGTGCACTAAGAATGGTTTTTTCGACACGCCGACTGTCACGGGTCAAAAGTTTGTCAGCCTATATACGTCCCATGGGCTCCCACCCCTAATACTGAATAACTTTTCCAAAGAAACCTATATATTAGCAAACAAAAATATTGACTTTACATGCTAAATGCAATCAGCTGATTGAACGTTTGCATAAAAAGTCAATGTTTTACGATCAACGAGTCAACAAATTTCCTATAGGTTTCTTTGGGGAATCACCCCAATATCACCCCTTAAAATAATGCAACTGTGTACCCTTACACCCTGTAGAAACTGAATAAAAATTTGGGTATTTGACTACATTCAATATATTTTATTTTTATCTACTCAATAAAAAAAGGGTTAGAAAATAACGCTAAAATCCCATTTTCATTGAGTTTTTAGCTTGAATACTATTTTTAATAACAAGATAAACTATAAAAAGTAATGAAAATGTTGATGACGTCACAACTCAATATTTAGTACAAATCTTCATACAAAGCGCATGTTTTGACGTCCGATAAAGAGTAGCTGATTTGACTAGTTGTCAAGTAGCCAAGAAAGCGGATGTTAAAAAAAAGGGTAGAACCTAATTTACCTATTCATTACTTTTTCTCTTTGTTTGAGCATTACATGAAAAATACTGAATTAATTTTTATTCAGTTTTTAGTTTGTTTTGATTTCATGTTTTGAAGCCTATGTTCCAACTTTTAATAAATGTTCCTCATATCCAGGATAGATCTCATAGCATAGATCTTGACATTACAAAAATAGTCTTGTTCGTTTAGGTAGGAAGATTGTGATGTTAGCACATAGGCTTCGATCAGGACACATGCCACTGAATAAGTTTGGGTACCTAATGTAAAGGACAAACTCACCAAATTGTGAGACTTGCGGAGTTGTAGAAGATGTTAGTGGAATGTGTCCGGTACGAGCAGGCTCGGGAGGCACTGATGGGAAAACTAGGGTTGAACAGGCTCAATGTTGGAATTTTCCACTCAATTTTGGCATCACCGGAGTCGGAGGCTGCAAGGAGTCTGTTCACCTTTGTGAACTCATCAGTGTCTCAGTAAATAAGTGTTAGTTGCATATATTTAGAAATATAAGGGTAAATAGGGTACGATGGGACCAACATGTACACACGGCGACACATCAGGTTACGCACCCTATATACCCATAACTACACTACGTACAAAACACAAAAAAATGCGGTAGAGAGCCTGCATAGACGCGGCTGCCGGCGCGGGCGCAGCGTGCTGTGAGACGAAACAACAACAACATACCGCACCCTCTCGCACGATTCACAGCGTTCAACTTCTAATAGTTCAAAGTCCAAACAGGGTAACCTGACCTGTCGCCGTGTGTACAATAGGTACAAAGGTCCCTAAACAAAAGTAGAATAGAAAAATAAAAAAAAGTCATCTTCATCTCAGCCGATGGACGTCCACTGCTGGACATAGGCCTAGATGTTCAATTTACAAAATAAGCTCAAAACCCATTCTTAATAATAAATTCTAAAAACAGAATGACTTTAGAAGTTCATCTTTTTACCCGACTGCGCCAGAAAGAGGTTTATGTTTTTCGAGTGTATGTATGTCTATTTCTTTGGCACGGCCTACAGCCTAAACACCTTGATGGATTTTAACGTATGAGGTGTCATTCGATTTGTTAAAATCGTGAGAGTGACATAGGCTATATTATTTTAATATGGAGTCTTCGAATAAAAAAAGAGGAATATAATTTTTTTTTTTGTTTAAATTTACAATATGGGTATCAAATGAAAGCTTGTGAGCAGACGATTCCAAAAATATTATATTATAGTCCTTTTTTGCTACCATTTCGACACAAGACTAAAAAGTATGAAATAAACTAAATTATTAAGAAAAACAAAAACCCGACTGCATATGGGTGTACCACGGGTAAAAAGTTCTACCCGTGGTCCACCAGGTGAACCAAATTAGGTGGTGAACATCAAGATAGCGGGATCAAATCTCCGATTCAAAATTTAGCATATGGGGAATTTAGTACTCCATTTGTACTAAATGTACCCCGAGTTTCAACATTTGTACCTTTACCGCCAAGAAAGTACAATCAAAACTATCTGATCCCGCCACCTTGACGTCAAAGTGGCGGGACCATTGGGAAGCATTGCCCACACGTGGACGACAATAGCATGGGTAATTAGTACTACATTTGTACTAAAATATACTCGATTTTCAGCCCAGTACAAATTACCGTTTCAAAGATATATAATATAATAACTGGTCCGCCATTCTGACGAATCGTCCAATTGCTTTTTTTATACGAAAATCGTAGTTTATAGAAAATATAATAATGTGGAGAATTAGTACCAGGCAGGTACAAAAACATATATTAATATCAGCCTTCTATCTCATTTACGTAAATAGTTATAGGAAGATACATTTTCCAATCGAAAAATACAGGGTGTAAGAGACAGGCGGCCAAATACAGAAATTGCGTATAACAGACCATCAAACTGACCAACTATCTCGATGGAACCAACGAAACGTCGAAATCGCAAAGAATCTTCTGTTACAAAGATACATTTATCAAATAAAAATACAGGGTGTAAGGGACAGGCGGCCAAATACAGAAATTGCGTATAACAGACCATCAAACTGACCAACTATCTCGATGGAACCAACGAAACGTCGAAATCGCAAAGAATTTTCTGTTACAAAGATACATTTATCAAATAAAAATACAGGGTGTAAGGGACAGGCGGCCAAATACTGAAAATCAATCTGACCAACTGTTACTATCTTAATGGAACCAACGCAACGTCGGAATCGCAAAAAATCTGCTATTACCACAGAACATTATAAGAGGGTTTAGAAATGCAAAGTAGCGCTTTTGCTTCAGAGACTGCTGTCGCCACTTGTCTTTCCACTCACGCTGCTACAATTACTCTTGCCCTCTCGCTCGCACCACGCCGCGCGTCTTATGGTGTTATGCAAATCATTGCATAACCTGTGGCGATACGTTACACGCCTACTTTGCACTTCTAACCCCTCTTATAATGTTCTGTGGCTATTTAATTTTCAGTATTTGGCCGCTTGTCCCTTACACGCTGTATTTTTATTTGATAAATGTATCTTTGTTACAGAAGATTCTTTGCAATTTCGACGTTTCGTTGGTTCCATCGAGATAGTTGGTCAGTTTGATGGTCTGTTATACGCAATTTCTGTATTTGGCCGCCTGTCTCTTACACCCTGTATTTTTCGATTGGAAAATGTATCTTCCTATCAACCAGTTGGTCCGTTTAGTTGGTCGGAGTGGAAAGACAGCTATTTACGTAAATGAGATAGAAGGCTGATATTAATATATGTTTTTGTACCTGCCTGGTACTAATTCTCCACATTATTATATTTTCTATAAACTACGATTTTCGTATAAAAAAAGCAATTGGACGATTCGTCAGAATGGCGGACCAGTTATTATATTATATATCTTTGAAACGGTAATTTGTACTGGGCTGAAAATCGAGTATATTTTAGTACAAATGTAGTACTAATTACCCATGCTATTGTCGTCCACGTGTGGGCAATGCTTCCCAATGGTCCCGCCACTTTGACGTCAAGGTGGCGGGATCAGATAGTTTTGATTGTACTTTCTTGGCGGTAAAGGTACAAATGTTCAAACTCAGGGTACATTTAGTACAAATGGAGTACTAAATTCCCCATATGCTAAATTTTGAATCGGAGATTTGATCCCGCTATCTTGATGTTCACAATTAGGTGTACCACGGGAAATGCCTGAAAAAAAACTATTATATTAACTGAAAAGAGAAAAACAAGCTCTTATATTCACTAATCAGCTATAACAACTTGGTTCGAGTAAATATAATTTGAATGTTATTAGGTAGGTATTGCAGGCGGGGACAAACCAAGCAAGGTACGTAGGTATGTTTTATAATTCATCTTTGTCCCTGTTTGCGATACCTACCTAATAACATTCAAATTATATTTGCTCGAACCAAGTTGTTATAGCTGATTAGTGAATATAAGAGCTTGTTTTTCTCTTTTCAGTTAATATAATAGTTGTTTTATGCAGTCGGGTTTTTTGTTTTTCTTAATAATAACTTGACTGTATTTATTAGTTGTTTTTCGTAACATCCCATATATTTATTTCCAGAACTAGGATTGCTGTCAACAAGTGGACTCATTATGGAAGTCAAGAAGCTCCATGACCTTGCCTATCAGCTGGGTCTTGAAGAAGCAAAAGAAATGACCAGAGGGAAGTACTTAAATATTTTCTCAAGGAGGCAACGGTAGCTTTAGATCTGGCACCTACTTAATCTAAGCTTGAATTAGGATCATTTTATAGCGATCGGTGTTGTAAATGTTAAAATACAATTCCTCAGTTTGTGCTTTTGAAAACCTATTGCATTGTAAGACTAGTTTAGGGGATTCTTCAACTGTGTATAATTTAAACAAGTTTTATAAAATATCTCCATATTTTATTCGAAAATTTGACGAAATTAATACATTTTTATCGTAAAATACAATACATATACATGTAAATACATTAGAGCTAACAATATTTCAAATTAAAAGTAATTTTAGTACCTGAATGTTTATTATTTTAATAATTAGCATTAAATTAAAATGAAAAAATTAAAATCATGCTAGAAAATTAAATTCTATCAATAAATCTTATTTTCAAAGGCTTATTAGGTCTAGAAATGAAACTCCGAGTAGGCTTGATATCTCCGTAATGATACTCAAGTTTATATTTTCGCAGCAGCTATAACAAAGAAATTTTAAATTAATCATCTGCAATGTAGTGCGTCCAAGATAGGTTGGTGATGGATGACAGATTGTTTTTGAGCGATTTACTTTCTGAATGTTTGAGCCGTAAAACCTAAAATGTTATGTAAAATTTTTATTAATCTTGTATATTTTTAGTGTATTATAAATAGAGACCGGATATTCGGATGTATATTTACCTAAACTTCATTTTTGGAATCAATGATCAATTTCAATTATGGAAGCGGCTTCTTAATTAAATTATATTTCTTTAAATATTTTTCGGTATGCCAGGAAATCCGAGAATGCATAACTAAATATTGTTTTCTGTAAAATAAATCCCAGGAGGTCAGGAAGTCCGGGAATGCATAACTAATCAGATGCATTGGTTGGATAGAAGCGACTTAAAATTATTAAATAAGACAAAAAACTTTTTTTTTTTTTTCAATATAAATGTGCACTCCATAATAGCCAACACCCCTATATATTATGTAAATATGCAACCGATTATCCGATCTCTAATTATAAAACAGCTTTAAAAATTTAAATGAAATCTCTAAAACCGCCTGTCAAAATCACCCAGCTATCTTGGACGCACTAAAGTATTGAATGCACCAGTTTAGTAATGCATGCAATGCGGGGCAATACACTGCCATTAATTTACATCACTGCAACTAAGTTTCCTAGTATGTGCCTTAACTTACCACCCCAAAGAAAATAATAAAAATCAAGGCGTGCATGTCGGTTTGCGTATGCAAAAACAAGGGCTTTGCTCGTTTGGTCACTTTAGCAAGCCCTACTGGACACTGCAAGCTAAACAAAAATCTGTACACAGAAGGGGCTTGAGGATACTCCCACTTGCAGATTGTGAAATATAGGAAACGCCCATATACGGAATAATGCGAAGTGCTCATAGGGGGATTCGTAGTTGTTGGATTGTTTATACAGAAGAGATGTGGCGGTGGCGGATAGTCAAAGTAACACCAATACAAACCTTATATAACGTAGCATAGCGTCGTTTTTGTCGTAAAGGAAAATCGCGCCCGCGCCACCAGGCGACGTCGCCTGGAGGCGCGGGCGTAATTCTCCAAACGACGCACGTACTTTAAGGTTAAGGGTTGAACCTCATCTGGCAGCACGGCATCGCTTTTTTCTGTCGCTCCATCCTTGTCTGTCACTCAGGAACGTCATTTGCTAGAGCAAATAAGATAGACGGAACGCGATAGCGCGCGGCGGTGCTTCGGCGTGGTGTCGCTTTCCGTCTATATTATTTGCTCCAGTAAATGACGTTCCTGAGTGACAAAAGGATTAGAGCGACGGAAAAAGGCGATGCCGTGCTACCAGATGAGGTTCGACCCTTATACTGCCGCACCAACTCCGCGCCAAGTCACTTCTGTTAAACAGCACCTAAAACAGATCTGTCCAGGTCGCAGTAGCTGGTCAATGAGCAACCCCTGTCAACCAAATAATACGAATGGTCCAATTCCTTACCCTGGTCGTCAACAATGTTATCATAGATTCAGCAATACTTTGCCCTAAGCATTTTCTTGCCCCGAAACCAAATGGTATGGACGCAAATGAATGATATTCTTTAGCGTCCGATTTGAGCCATCTTTCAGGGTGGAACTTAGTTGCGTCGTCAAAATTACTCTCTTTTAACGATGCATCTTGAGTAGACATTATGATCAGAGTTCCTTTGGGTATGCTGAAAGTAGAAAAAAGGTTTTTAAGATGGGCATTTAATTTTCAATATACTTGGGGCATCATAGTGATAGGGGGGGTCGTATGATTAACGTCGATTCACTTTTTGACTTGGTCATCATCAGACCCTGAAGATGTGGAATCCCTCCCTGCACAGTTACTAGACATTTGAACCCAACATTCTGTTTCTTGGTGTGATTTTGGCTGAGATCCTTTCAAAGCTCTGTTCGATAGCTACATCACTATAGCATGTTCATACCAAACAGCTCAAAATAGTGACTAGCTCGAACACAGTCACCAGTTTTGTGGGACAAGGTAGAACAACGATGAAAAATCAGAAAAACTAAAATGTTTAAAAATGCGATGACGTTATGAAGTAGGTAATACTATAATACTAACTTGTATTTATCCAGTGTAATATTTTTTGGAAGAATCCTTGTTAACAATGGAATCGGAGGTGCTAATCTGAAACGAAAACGAATCCTTCAATGGTAGAGTATTCACCGAATACATATAACAAAACACCCGAGTAATACATAATTAGTTAACATAATCTAAACTATTATAAAACTGTAACAGAAATTTGTCTGCACATTGAAGATATTTACAAAAAAAAAATTACGATACGGTTTTTAGATGTCCCTGATTCCAAATCACTAATTTTTGGATTTTTTGTCTGTCTGTTTGTTTGTTTGTTCGTTTGTTTGTTTGGGTGTTTGTTTGTTCGAGTATCACGCAAAAACTACTGAACCGATTTTGATGAAACTTTTTTTGTTTGATAGCTTATCATCTGACTTAAAATCTGGTATATAATTTATGCGGACGAAGTCGCGGGTAAAAGCTCGTACTTAATAATTTCAGACAATCAATCTGAACAACTTTCACTATGGAGTATGGAGCAAGCAATCACGAAAAAAAATCTGCTTTCCTATACATTTGAGTCGAATCGATAGTTCGGTACTGCAGTTTAGTATGAAACAGCTGAAATTGTTTTCGCGATTTTGAAGTTGGCTCCATAGAGCAAGTTGCTCAGTTTGATGGTCTGAAGCACCCCCTTAAGTATTACTATAGTGTTTTGTTACACCCTGTATCATCATCATCATCTCAGCCGACAGACGTCCACTGCTGGACATAGGCCTCCACCAAGCATCGCCATAACAACCGGTCCTGTGCTGCCCTCATCCAACGTTTTCCCGCCGCCTTCACCAGGTCGTTGGTCCACCGTGTGAGGGGCCTCCCCACGCTGCGCTTTCCGGTACGCGGTCGCCACTCGAGAACACCCTACACCCTGTATATCTAAAACTAAAGCTGCAACGTTATTCTTTTATCATTATAGCATTTTCCTTAATCCTTTGTTGGGTATACTAGCTAAGGCATGCTACACACATGCTCGGGTCGGAACATTCCGTTCTGCTTTGCTCTGTGTGTAGTGTAGTGCATGATGAATATAATACATAGGTATTTAAATATACTTTGTTTTCAAATGGATACATTATTTAGACTTTACCACTTTACCTCAATGTCTCCTTCAAGCAGGCTTGCAGATAGGGCGTATCTTCTTTTATTTTAGACAGGTCCATATCATCGTCACACAGGTCTGAATAAAATGTATTTATTTCCTGGTAAACGATTCTCTGAACCTTATGATGTCTGGCTAAATAGTATAATAAGAATGACGTGGTTGAAGTAATCTGGAAGAGTAACATTAAGATCATTTAAGGCGACGCATCGTTAAACAATAATTCTCATACAGTGCACGCGCGCCCCACAACCCGCACACACCCCGATAAAATGGTTTTTTATATTTTATTTAGTTAGAAACGATCATTTTGAGAAATTAGCTAAAATTTTAAAAGGTCAAGGACTCATCTACGGAAAAAGTTAAGACGCTTAAATCGGTCCCGTTTGCCCATAAGATGTGAATCTCTTCTTTAAAAGAGGTACCTATGTTTGATATTTTTTTATCTGTTACAAAAGCTACCTAATCATGTATTGAAAACTAACAAAATAAGGTTTTTATCATGAACTATCAGCCTAGTTAGTACGCCAACCCGCGATAGCCGTGATACGGCTATATCACGTCTTTTATCTCGTTTGTTCGCGCGCAAACGAGCGAGATAAAAAATGTGATATAGCCGTATCACGGCTATCGCGGGTTGGCGTATTAGCTAGGCTGGTTACCATCTTATATTTTCATTCGTTTTGTAATTACTGACAAAAATTGAGATCATTGACGTCAAAATTTCCAATGCGTCCTTATAATCACAAAATGTCGCAAATAACGTAAGTAGCTAGGAAATCGATAAATATTTTATTATTAGTTTTCTACTATACTATTGGCAAGTTAGCACAGACTTTGTATAAAATAATCTAAACCCCATCTTGTGATGTAAAGAATGTAATGAAGACAAGCTGATGTTCACAAAAATTATATGTATTTCCATACCATATCTAAAATAGCCTGTACTAACTTGCCACTGGCCCACATGACGATAAAAGAGAAAAGTTAAAATAAAATTATTGAATATCGTTATCTCAAGTAGCTGACACATTTGTCTTCCCTGACTACTGAGTGAAAGACTGCTAGAGTAGGAAGGAAACATACCGTGTTCACGCCGATTAGAAGAATATCCATTAGTAACGTGGTTATATCTTCTGGCCCCATCCTGTCTTCAGCGAGTAACATAGAACTGATCAGAGATCGGTTTCCCAATGGACCTATAAGTTTAAGTAATAGTAAGTAATAGGTATTACTTAAATGCACACAACAATTCAATACTTACTTGGTGTATTAATCCGTTTTGATTCTAATTGTACCTTTTGTTCTGCCTCAAGAACATATTTTCCGATCAAACTGAAAATACAAATAATAATATTAGGTAGGCATATTTAGGTACCTACAGACATTTTAAGCTTTTTATAGAGTGTATGGTTGGCGCGCTGATATCTACTATGCAGACACAGTCTGACGTACGTATAGAATATTTAAAACGTTAGGTTTCTCCTTAGTTTGTGTTTATTACCGGAGGCCCTGAAGTGTTTTATTTTTTATTTTATTGTTGTTTAGGGACTTTTATACGGCTCATGTACACGGCGACACATATGAAGCTATACAAAACTAACATAAGCTGGCCGCGCGATGCTATACGTTACTCGCCCTACGCGCGGTCAGCTTATGTTGGTTTTGTATAGCTCGATGTGTCGCCGTGTGTACATGTCAGTCCTATCGTACCCTAGACTTTATTACATCAACCAATCTGAAAATAATTCACTGACGAAGTCACAAAGGTACCTAAACAACTTTTTAGCTTCATCTAAACTAGTTAGTGCTGAAACTTTGTGAAAAGCACCTACATCTAATTTGTTGAACCTCAGTTGAATTCATCAGTGAATCTCGAGCTCATCAGTGAATCTCGAGCTTGATTGAAGTTGACACATTCTATTAAAAGATGATAGGTACACATAAGTCTATACTTATGTGTACCTATCATCTTTTAGTACCTACTTAAATATTAGTAGTTTGTTTTCCTCTATGTAAATTCTTATCGTGTTATTTACATGTAGGTAATACGCAAAAATGAGTGTCATTATTACTATTGTATGTGGAGATGAAAAGACTAAAGAAAAGATGGATGAATGGATTGTATGAAACTAAAATGACAGATAATTAGAGATGAGCGAAGAACACATTGCGCCAACCCCAAATAATGAGATGAGGAATTGAGGATGATGACATACTTATCCAAACTGTCACAATGTTTGACGAAAGAACGCCATGACGGTGTGGGGAACAACTTCCATAAATGTAACCCTGATTCAAGCTTCATTATGGCTTCAGTGGATTTCTCCAAGTTATGGTAAAGCCAAGACATGTCACATTGACTGTAGATAAGATCTGTGTCCACCATTGTGAATTTCTTTGAAAATGTTATCAATCCTGAAATAGTATGAAAATATTTTTATGTATTCTACATTATCTGTAGGTACTTCACTGATACGTGGCTTAACGTACTATCAGTTTAAAATAACAATGTGCATGACCTCGCCTACAAATGTGACGCCACTCAATCGCACGAACTTCACTCGAGTCATTCAAATGATTATTTCCTTACATAGAGTCTATATTCCTTTACAACAGAGTGAAGTTATCGAACGGCCCTTCAAGGTCATGCACATTGTTATTTTAAACCGATAGTATATCGCCATCTAACAAAGGAAAGCGGGACCACTGCTAGCATTTCAAAGCAAGGAGGTGCTCTCGGTGTAATATCACGTGAATTTCTTTGAAAATGTTATCAATCCTGAAATAGTATGAAAATATTTTTATGTATTCTACATTATCTGTAGGTACTTCACTGATACGTGGCTTAACGTACTATCAGTTTAAAATAACAATGTGCATGACCTCGCCTACAAATGTGACGCCACTCAATCGCACGAACTTCACTCGAGTCATTCAAATGATTATTTCCTTACATAGAGTCTATATTCCTTTACAACAGAGTGAAGTTATCGAACGGCCCTTCAAGGTCATGCACATTGTTATTTTAAACCGATAGTATATCGCCATCTAACAAAGGAAAGCGGGACCACTGCTAGCATTTCAAAGCAAGGAGGTGCTCTCGGTGTAATATCACCATCGATCGAAATACTTGCAGGAAGCGACTGTTTCAAATTCATCAACAGAAATAGGACTAAGTCATACCCATGCAATCGAAGGCCCATTTATGAATCTCCTTATACAAATCCTTAGTGGTTTCGCTCTGGTAATTCCGGATGTTGTCAATCTTCTGCACAAAAGCCTCGCAAATGTCGTTGATGCCATGCATGTGCTGACAAACGGATTCGTTTAGTGGTTCATTTATTATTCCTCTTTGACGGCTCCATGATTGACCTTCGCTATTTGGAACGTCATTGAAATGTTTAGCATTCGTCGTTACTAGTTTTGTGACAAAATAACTCTAATTACGTGATTTAGTCCCACCCTAGTTAAACGAATAAAGGCATGAGCTTGATGCTAGAACGATTTTTCCTTTCTAGGCGTACTAAGGGTCCTATCTAGTCAACTGGGCTATTGGACTTGCCATGCATGATGCAGGGCTACATAACGCGACGAGCATCAGCGGCGTAACGGTGCAAGGCCCCTCAAAGTTATAAAGTACAGTGGGGCCCTAAATGTGTGTAAAAAAGCTCGCCTTTGTAATAGTAAAGGATTAGGTTCTCGTGGCCCCGCCAGGCCAGGGGGATCTGGCATTTTGCCAGTCCTGCCAGCGGCCGTTGACGGTGACAAGCAACTAGACTGTAGTGCCCCAATCATATCCTGCAAGCACCAATCCATTCTTTTGTTTCGGGGGATGACAATGACATTCATGATAACAAATGATAATGTGTCGTGTCTCCCAAAGCTCGAAGACGCTGGAGAAGAATGTTACGTAGGTGCCTACTTTAGTAAGCTCACCAATCCAAGGCCATACTGGGAATTATCATCATCATCCTGTAAGTATTATACGCCTTACGCTGTGGGACCTCACGAATAACATTAAAAGTATTTAATTTAGAAGTTTTCTACCATTGAAGTTCCATTACCTACAAGACTGCATTTTTTTCTTTATATAAACTCTAGGCTAGTAAGAAGTTGCTTAAAAAAACTTACACATTGTACAGTCCTCCATAGAAATTAGACCTGTGCTCCGTCCTGTACTTCTCTAAGGAATCCAGACTGGACCTGATGGGGTGGTCACCTTCCATGGTGTAAACCTTTTCAATGAATTCAGGGTGATTTGTCAGCACTATGTCAGCCCCTATGGGACTCACGAATCGGACCACGGGACCATACTCGTCAAATAGTACTGACAGATTCTTGATTGGCTTAGTCGTATTAAAGTACGCTCCTTAAAAAAAAATGATGATTTATCAACAATATCTACACAAAGGCTCAACCAGCGGCCGTAGCATGGTATAAAGCGCGCGATAAGGCTATATCGCGCCTTTTAGAAAGAGCTAAGGCGCAATAGCACTATATCATGCTGCCATACTACGACCGCTCTAGACACTTCGCTGTCACTTCATACAAATGGGAAAAACTAGCAAGTAGATGTTCAAGAATGTGCATGTGTTCCTACTGAGAGGTAAGTCAAAGAAAAATACAACGTGTTAATGAATTAACGCAAAACTAGAAAGTAGTTTGTTTAGAATCGATAGCAGAATCGAATTATCATGGTTTCAACATAGATAATTTTTTTCAAAATTAAATTTTTTTTTTCGTAAAATTTTTAATTTTCTAAACCCGATATCAACCCACCCCACGGGCACACTCACCCTACTTACTACCAAAACAAGATTATAAAAATGTATCCATGAGTACGTTAGCGCTTTCTTTCAGTGCTGAAATGATAACAAATCATTTTTGCCTCTGAACTTAAAATGCGAATAACTTTAAATTTTAACTATCAAAATAATGAAATTATTGTTTCAATCTAATTCTTTTGTTATAAATCAGTTGGGGTGTATGAGGTTTTGCGCTAATTTATTAACACGTTGTATAAGTACTCTATCGCCTATACTGTCATTTTCTAGTCTTCCGAGGGGGAGAGGCAGATGGGGAGCAGGGTATGCCCGCGTACCTCCTGACCAGGAAAATAAAAAAACCTCACCATGTTGCGTAAAATCATAGGAACAAATTTTTGTACTTAAATCATTGTCATTAAAGGTTATAATCGATCGTAGCGCGCCCGGTTGGCTTTAGGTACCTACCATACTCTTTCTTGCTGTTCTTCTTATCATGTGGGCAGAGCCCTCACTGGGGCGTCAGAATTTTTCACCAACGGTTTAACGTGCCATTCGAAGCACGGAATCATTTTTCTTTTCAGACAATCAGGTGATTCAACCTGCAATGTCCTAACCAACTGGGGAAAAACGCACAAAGTGACATCACTAGGTGTCCCCCGTGGGGATCGAACCCTCGACCTCTAGCTGTGTCGAGAGCCCAATGCTCTTAACCATTAGACCACGGAGGCAGACCGCAGCTAGACCTCTTGCAGTGACAAGGCGACACGTGTATATTTTGTAAGCACCAAAGTTATAAGCTGAAGAGTTAAAACTCACCAAAATTGAGTCCAACAGTCAGACAACTGGCCGTAATTTGGGTCCCAACTGCAGATAAATATTGCCGGCAGTGCGCCAAGTACTTCAAGCTCCTCGGGCCAGGCACTTCGTCGAATGACAGAACTACAGATTCCTTGTTAGTCAACACCATAGGAATTACGCGCGGCGTTGGCGGTGCGTATATTTCGCCAGTTAAACTTTCTGCCGTTGGAGATATTCCAACAGACGTCGACGTAGCTGCAGATGTGGACGTATGCTCCGACTCCATTGGCAACGGCTTTGTGGTCTGATGCATCGCTCTTTTTAAGCCGTAAAATTTTCCATAATTGCGTGCGCAACCAATTTTCACGCGACGTGATAAGCGTTGGATTATATTTAGGAACATTTTAAATTAGTTTCAAGTCTTGAAATTGTTTTTTGACTTTCAAAAAAATGTTATACGATTTTTTGTCGCTTTTGACAGAGAATCCAAACAGAAGAATGTGAAAATATTCAAATTTTGGCGCTAGCGCCATTTGGTTTTTTTTAATTTATACTGGCGGAAAAACCATGGAAAAACAAAGGGAACAAAGCCCATACAGCCATTCCTGTAGGCCTACATAAATTCGGTCGCCTTTTACATCAAAGCCGGCAAACTGGCAAACATCGTAACCTGCACAAAAGTCATTACCCGTGTTCCTAGCCGTGTTCCCAGCGCTCATAAACTATTGCGCTCTTTAGTCAGTGAAGCACCTATTTTGATTACTCTTTGACTGAGACTTTGGCTTAATGAGGGATTTTCCAAAAGCAAAAAAAAACAAATAAGTTAGTTCCAAATTTCTCGATAGATGGCGTTGACAAGATAAGGGTCGATTAGTTATATATAAGCTGACCGCGCGCAGGGTGAATAACATATAACGTCGCGCGACCACCTTATTTTGGTTTTGCTTAGCTTTATGTGTCGCCGTGTGTACAAACAAACCCTTTCTTAACTGTTGTTGGTTTAATTAACTATCTGCGGGGCTAGTATGCCAACCCACAATAGCGTGATATATCGCTATTACTCTTCCGCTCTCTTTCTACTTTCGCGCGAATGAACAAGATAAAAGATTTGAAAGATGGATGTGTTAAATGACGCAATCGCGGGTTGGCGTGCGTATTAGCCTCGCTGTTGATGAAGTAGCGATTACAAGTTTCCCGGTTTATTTTTTTTTAAGTCTCAGTTTCTGTTAAGCCGGGTCCGCTGTATTGGATAACATCACCCGCGTACGCCTGCGGGGGAGGGGAAAGTTAGAAAACGATGTTAGCAAACACGAAAACATGGCGCAGCGGACCCGCTTTAGGTTTTTATAGTTTGTTATTGTTTCGCTTTTATTGTTCGTATATTCAAAATGGATACAAAGCCCATACAGCCACGTCCGATACTTGATTCGTTGTTGACAGACCATAACACCGAGATTGTTAATAATAAACCGACAATAATATCAAAGGCTTTGTACTGCGTCTTTTTAAAAAATATTCATAAATATATTTGCTCATACCTAATCGACCCCTCTCTGTTCAACGCCATCTATCGAGAAATTGTGAATTAGTTTTTTTTTTCTCTGGAAAATCCCTCATTCACACAATTTTATAAAACATGTCTCTGATGCCTTTTTTAATCCGGCATAACTCGCCAAAAAAGCGGAGTCCATCTTTGTTGTTCGTTTTAAAATCTAATATGAAAACGAGTCAATGTATAGATGCCCTTATTTTCTAATGGAAAAGTCCATAGAGACCTAAACTTTAGTCAAGGGTGAGAAAAAAAAAAACTGTCAAAAGCGAACAAGCGAGCGAACGAGAACGAGATAAAATGGTAGATGGCGGGAGTGATCTTGAGTGATATAACTGTGTTAGATTTAGTTTATAAATTTTTAGTGTTTTTAATAGAATAGTTAATAAAATGACTAGGTAAGACATGTAATTCCTTCCCTACTAATGATCGATGCATTAGCACAATGGCTTTCTCAACCCCGCAGCCTCGAAACAAGCGTTTCAATGTCCATTCAGTATCTCACAAACTTTGTCCTAAAGATCACATTTACCCTTCCAGAGCTAAAATAGAACTCGGCGACGTGACTCCGCATAATATAAAGCAACTGAAGAAGTTGAATACAGTTGTATTTCCTGTTTCCTACAACGACAAATTTTACAAAGATGTGTTGGATGCAGGGGAATTGGCTAAGCTAGCTTACTACAATGATATCGTGGTTGGTGCCGTGTGCTGTAGGATAGACACGTCTGAAAACTCGCGGAGACTGTACATAATGACCCTGGGCTGCTTATACCCTTACAGAAGATTGAGCATAGGCACAATGATGGTTCAACATGTGCTCAAATATGTGGAACAGGATGGCAATTTCGACAGCATTTTCTTGTAAGTACACTCCCTATGTTACATTATAGTTAAATATCTCGTTATTTGTCGGTACAAGTCTGTGAGAGTCCTTGAATGATGGGAACTTTGTTTGTTCAGTTTGTAGGTTATGTACCACTGTCATGGAGCTAGAAGGAAACTGGAGCAACTATTGTGAATGTTGTCAAAGAAAAATATACTATATTTCTTTACAATATAATCTAAAGTTATGTGTCAGAAAAAACTACTGCGATTCCTGAATGCAGCGAGGATTAATAAAAAGGGGAATTCAAGACCAGTGATGGTCACAGTGGCACAGGCTTGTGCCAATTCTAATAACATTCAATCAGTAGGATGGTCGGTGTCAGAATATACTAAGTATTTGAAAATCCCCCTCTGAAATTGAACCAAAAGTCTGGATTCATGCTTTGGAAAATACTAGAAATCTAGTGGGCTTTAAATACCAGAGAATTGTGTCTCATTAACACAGTATTACATTAGTAAGAAAGAGATAAAATTCTCTGGTTCGTGTTTCCGCTATGAAAGCATTTGAAACACACATGCTTGTTCTGGTTTTTCAATTCAATTCAATTCAATTATACTTTATTGCACACCAAAACAGAATATACATTTGAATAAAGATAAAGAATTACAATTACGTACAAATAAGGCGGTCTTATCGCTAAAAAGCGATAACAGCGTTGCGTAGCATTTTTCTAACAAGTTTATGCTCATTGTAGCACAGTACAAGAAAGAGTATCTAGTAATACATACAGTACAGACACAACCTCCCACCACAATTTTTCGTCACCCCTTCGTGGTAGATGGAGGCAAATACATTAGCACTGTAGGCAATCATTTAAGTATATTGTTCTTGGGCAGTATAATAGTCCTCTCTCATTCGCACTTACTCAGTATCACACATTCTCATTCTTGCTTATTCATGTCAGTTTTTCCAATTTCTATGTAATGACACCCTTATTTGCGAGAGGCCTTTGTTGCCCTGCAGAGGGATTCTACAGGTAATAATAACATATTTCAGGAATGACAGCTAAGGATTGAGACATATTAACCGACAGCACAGTATAAGAAAGAGTATCTATTACTACATACAGTACGAACACACCCTTCCTCCCACCAACTTTTTACCTCACCCCCTCTATCGCCCTCTGGTTACCTCGGCAGTTACCAATGTTAAGCGAATGTGTATTCATTTCTCGTTTGCACTCACTCAGCCTCGCACATGCTTACCTCCTCATTAAAATTTTTCCATTTGTATGAAATGACAGCTAAGTGTCCAAGGTTTGCCGACGGTGAACAATGGTGGATCCATACAAAAAGCAGGTTTAGTATAGGGCACTGTCCGCATCCTCAGCCATCGGCGCCAAATGCATTCCCATACTAATCATGGTTTTTCTGTATGGGCCCGCCATCGGTCAATTTGTCCTGATCCTTAGTGTCCAAGGTGTGACTAGTATTCATGACATATCCTTTGTAGTAACTATCACTAAGATGAGTAGTAATTAGTCTCGAGTAACATAATTAATATGTTGTTTTTGTTACGAAGGAAATAAATTACCTAATGCCTACAAGCCATGCCCTTGGTGGTTATAATTACATACATAATTGCATTCAATGTGTTTATTGTTGCTCTAGTCTAGTGTGGAATGATTAGTCTCTTATTTAATGCAGCCTTTAATATTTCGATAAAACTACTCCATGCAAAATAGGTAGGTATGAGAAATGTAGATGTGTGTGCTATGCTATAGGTAGAATGTTGGTTGTCTATAGACAGGTCGCGCCATCTAGTGATAATCGTGAAGGACTACTATATTATGTAGTTGGTAGTGGTGGAATGACGAAAATGAGAAGATGTGCAGTCTAAAAAAAATATAGATAGTGGTGGAGTTTTTGAAGCTTCCGACTTTTTATTTAAGCTTCTGACCAAAGGTCCACCACTTACAGAAATTCAGTCTGTGTATATTATTGTAAAGTCAAAATATACAGGAATAATCATTAAGATTGTAATTCACATGGTAGTTAAAGATGCATGCCATATAGTATAGTGATTATTAGAAAGATTTATTAATATAATATGCAAATAAGTGCATCACCTCTTTGTGTAGGGATTGATGATTAGCCTGCGTTATATCATTATATGACAGAGGTGAGAGCGACACAGGTCACTTCTAAACGTTAAATTTGAGTGAGATACTATGGAGATAACTGCTAATTTGACATTAAGAAGTGACCTGTGTCCGTAGAAAGAGAAGGTACTAGAAGGAAGCATGTGTCTTGTCATATTCACTCAATAAGAGATGCACATAGCAAATTCGCTTTAGTTAAAAAAGGAGATCGCTACCTTATTGCTGTCCTTATCGGCATAACCACTTTTTTGTACTCGCTCTACCTGACTCCGATATGTCACTTCATATAAATTGTATAGGATTTTATGACTATCGCTATCTTATACCCTGTTACACTGATAACACATCTACCAGTGTAAGCGAAAAATTCTTCGTCTATGCCTGTGTCGCTCTCACCTCTGTCATGTTATGCAAACAGTACAGAATAGGGTATGCTTCAGGGATGGCATGGAAGTTATTGACAAACATTTTTCTTCTGTGTGAATGATTAGCTTTTTGGGTCAGCCCTGCCTTGTTACTCTGTTACTTTGCAATGTGAAAGTTTTTGTAAAAAACTAAAGTCTTTCTTACATTGTCTTATAGGTTTTAGTAATTTTAATTTAGTCAGATTTTAATAAGAATATTTGATGAATTTAGGCAGATACAGAAAAAAAATTTGACATGCGCAAGTTCGAATTAAGAAGTAAAAATGCTTTCTGAATTTCAGCTATGTAGATACTCTTTCTTATACTGTGACTCAGCCTTAGTGTTAAGTTAACTTATGTCATTTCCTCACTAATGATAATGAGGTACATAATTATTGTTTGTCAAACACAATAGAATGTTAAAGTTTTGTGAAGCAACCCTGCTCCTGACGCCTTTATTTAGTTTGTTGATGTTAGTACTTTAGATTTTATATCGTTAGTGTATTATCAGCACATGTGTCATTGTGGTGATTATGTGAATCGTTTATTGTCATTAACTACATGATAATATGTCTCTATTTAATCTGTTTTAAAAGCAGTGTCATGGTATTATTTGAGTTTATAACTCATAATCACTGAACACCCACTTCTGACATTGGCATAGTTTTTAAGAGAATGATCAGACCATCAAACTAAAAAACTTGCTCTAGGGAACAATGTCGAAATCGTGAAAAAAAAATTAATTGCCCCATACAAGGTTTGCAGTTTTGTATGGAACAGTTTATTTTTTTGTTTCATAAAGAAAATTGTTCAATTTGATGGTTTGATCATCCTCCATCCATATTAAGAAGGACCCTGTACTAGTTAAATCATTTATTTATTCATTTCCATTTACCTTTCAGACATGTCCAAGTAAACAATGAGGGCGCAATAGATTTTTATAAGAAGTTTGGCTTTGAGATCGTAGAGACAAAAGAACATTACTACAAGAGGATAGAGCCCGCGGACGCGCACGTTTTACAGAAGACGATCAGGGAACCCTCAGCCGCGCCTTTAGTCAACGGGACAGTGCCCCACGCAAAAACAAACGGCCACGATTGAGCTCACCTCTTTATACCCCCCTTTATGTACTTGTATGAAGCCTCAACGGTTGTTAACATGAAACAAGCAAGTGATACAAAAATAATGTGTAAGGATCATAATAAAGCCAGTCAGTGTTACAGCCATTGTACATTAAGATATATTGTAACGGATGGGAAGTCAGTAAGTTGCGATGGTCGAGCATGACGTCGAATTTGTTATACATGCCTAAAGATATGACCGTTGCTGTTCAACATTCTAGTAAAATTGAATGCTATGCATTCATTTAATAAGGTACACAATGAAATTACCCCTCTGCAGTTATGTATTTTTCTGTGGGCAGGCATATCTTTTGGCATGACATCTTTTAATAATCAGACTACTCTATGGACTATAATAGAAATGACTGAAACATTTCCAATACAAATATTGTCTCATGTTTTGTACAGTTTAATAATGTGCTTGAATGTTGTAAAATAAAAATGTTTTCTTAACATTTCTATTGCGTGTATTGAATAATGAAAATGTCTTAAGCGTCTAATTTTTAACTGAAATTCTTCTTCATAATTTTAATTAACAAGTATACAGGCTCTAGGCGTTCTTTTAACTATATTGGATTACAAAATTCGTTTTACTATAATTATAAGTAATAATAATATGAGATAGGTGTAAAAAGTTTTCGATTTGCGATACAATTAATAATTATCTACATAACTGAACTGTTTTATGAAACTAATTTATTTTGAATTTACCTTCGTATGATATTGGAACTTTTAAAACAAGGAAAATTAAATTCTTTTGTCTCAAAATTTAATACCTATTCTTTGCACTCTGTATAAAACTTATTGAGTTTTAATTTTTATTTAAAAGCATTGTTGATTTATAAATATGAAATTATTGTTCTGTTGATTTTAACCTAGCAAAATTTATTTCTAAAAGACCTCTCTGTAAGTAGTTGTATGTATAAGAAGTTTGTTACCAAAAAGTCAATTGCTCCCTCTAAAACGGTATTCCTTCTATAACCAAGAATTTGTTATACATCATGTTCATTGCAACTTTAGTATTAGTATAATAAACATGATTTAACATAATTATGAAGTTTTCTTTTAAAATAACCTTTAGTCAAATGCGTATTTCAGGTAGTAGGGGAGTGGAAAACTAGTCAAATTAGCACTCTTAAGGTTGAGCCTCATCTGGCAGCACGGAATCGGATTTTTTCACGCTCTATCCTTTTCTGTCGCTCAGGAACGTCATTGGCTAGAGCGAGAAAGGTCGCAGCATTGCCGGTGCTTTCGCATTACCGCTATCTTTCTCGCTCTAGCAAATGACGTTCCTGAGCGACAGAAAAGGATGGAGCGTCAAAAAAAAGAAATGCGATATCGTGCTGCTAGATGAGCGATCCGTCCTGATGTCCGTGATGCTCAAACCTTAATCAAACATCAAAACACACGCTTTGTATGAAAAATTAACAAGTGATGTCATCAACATTTCATTACTTTTTATATTATATTATAAGTAGTTCATCATCATCTCGGCCGATGGACGTCCACTGCTGGACATAGGCCTCCCCCAAGGATCGCCACTGCCCTCATCCAACGGGTTTCCGCCGCCTTCACCAGGTCGTCGGTCCACCGTGTGAGGGGCCTACCAGTCGCGCATTCCGGTACGCGGTCGCCACTCGAGAACTTTTCGGCCCTATCGGCCATCGGTTCTGCGAGCAATGTGCCCCGCCCACTATAAGTAACTAGTTATTAAAAATTGCTTAAGAATAATTGAAAATCCGAGTTTAGCATTATTTTCTTATTTTCAAACGTTTTTTGAACTAAGAAGATAAAACTTAAATATACCTAGCTTATGCACTCAGAGTCCACTACCTACCCTATTATCTACCCATAATGATACTGAAACACTTTTCCAAAGAAACATACCTACATATAGGAAATTCGCAAGAAATAATTCCATTTTAAATTTAAAAAATTCCACACAACGCAATCAGCTGACCGAACGTTTATATTGTTTATATTATGAAGTCGAAAAAAAATTGCGAATTTCCTGTAGGAATCTTAGGGAAAGTTGTTCAGTATCATGGGTACAATGGTACAATCACCCCTTGAAGTAATGCAACTGTTTACCCTAACACCCTGTATATCTTACTAATTATTATGAAATATCATAATCATCATATTTAAACAGTTGCATTAGGGTCAGCGCACACCCAGCGTAAATCTGCTCGCGCATGCTCGAGCATGTTCTTTGCAGTCGCGCACACCTAGCGGCAAAATCCGCCGGCGGCAGAGGCGAAATCCGCCGGCGGCAGCGGCGGATGCTCGAGCATGCTCGCGCGTGTTCGAACAGTCTCGCGGATGCTCCCGTGTTGCTACAGTTGACAGTGAATTTTGCAGTTGTGTTTACAATATTTTAAAGTAAAGACGTGCGAAGAGTAATTATAAAGTATGGTGGACTGGGATTTGGTAATTATTGGGTTACTAGCAGAGGAAGAGGAGCAAGAAGAGCACATCAATAAAATGAAAAGAGGACGACACAAAATTGAAAGAAGAATATGGGCTGAAGCAACCTGGCAAGAAAGATGTACATTTGGGGAATACCACACCCTGTGCTACGGTTTAAAGTTCAAGGGACAGTTATTTTATGACTACTATAAAATGGAATATGAACAATTTGAAAACCTACTAAATCTGCTTCGACCTTTGAGATTTTCATTGTATTTTCAAAAAGAGTTAGATTATTATATATTTTCTGTACTAAATTGCCCTTTTCGGGCTAAAGTAGTTAAAAAATATGCTTGATTTAGTCCGAAACCGGCAGAGGTGGCAACACTTACGACGGATCGCAAGCATCGACACGGGCGTATGCTCGAACATGCTCGAGCATGCGCGAGCATGCGCGAGCATGCTCGCGACTCCTCGCGTCGCCGCGAGGAGCATACGCGAGCATACTCGAACAGACGCTGAAGGGATTTAATCACTTGCAAGCTATTTTCGACTTTATATCAATGGGAATAGAGTTCATTATCAATTGAATCAATGAAATCTGCTCGCGCATGCTCGAACAGTTTTACGCTAGGTGTGCGCTGACCCTTACTTTAATAGGCGATTGTTATCTTAAACTCCTCTCGAATATCTCTGACTACTCCCTCGGGGAATATAGTAGTGAGCATATGCTTGTGCTTGTTATCTTAAAACTGTATAAGGGTCAGCGCACACCCAGCGTAAAACTGTTCGAGCATGCGCGAGCAGGTTTCATTGATTCAATTGATAATGAACTCTATTTCCATTGAAATAAAGTTGAAAATAGCTTGCAAGTGATTAAATCCCTTCAGCGTCTGTTCGAGTATGCTCGCGTATGCTCCTCGCGGCGACGGGAGCAGTCGCGAGCATGCGCGCGGATGCTCGAGCATGTTCGAGCATACGCCCGTGTCGATGCTTGCGATCCGTCGTAAGTGTTGCCGCCTCGGCCGGTTTCGGACTAAATCTAGCATAATTTTTAACTACTTTAGCCCGAAAAGGGCAATTTACTACAGATAATATTATATAATAATCGAACTCTTTTTGAAAATACAAAGAAAATCTGAAAGGTCGAAGCAGATTTAGTAGGTTTTCAAATTGTTCATATTCCATTTTATAGTTCCTAGCCATAAAATAACTGTCCCTAGAACTTTAAACCGTAACACAGCACAGGGTGTAGTATTTACCAAATATAAGTACATCTTTCTTGCCTCTTTTCATCTTATTGATGTGCTCTTCTTGCTCCTCTTCCTTTGCTAGTAACCCAATAATTACCAAATCCCAGTCTACCATACTTTAAAATTGTTGTTATCGCACGTCTTTACTATAAAATATTGTAAACACAACGCAAAATTCACTACGTCAACTGTAGCAACACAGGAGCATCCGCGAGACTGTTCGAACACGCGCGAGCATGCTCCGCCGCTGCCGCCGGCGGATTTTGTCGCTAGGTGTGCGCGACTGCAAAGAACATGCTCGAGCATGCGCGAGCAGTTCTACGCTGGGTGTGCGCTGACCCTAACTTTCCCAAAGGAAAAAAGGGAAATTCGCAAGAAAATAAAAATCATCTCATACCACTCTCATTGGATCAGCTGATTGCATTTAGTATGGAATATCAATTTTTTGCTAATTTAAATCCGCTCGGCCTGCGGCTCACTTGGCGGCAGACTGACCCCGGAGACCAGGTCCCTGGTCCATCAGGTTCCAGGGGGGACGCTTCGGAGCTTCGCTCCTACGCGTAGCTCGGCCTTCGGCCTCGCGCTCGATTTAAATATCCCATAATATTCCAAGAGATGAGTGTACTTTTTGCAACCATCAGCAGCAAGGCTGATTCAGTGTTTATGGGGTGTAGAGCTTTTCTGTGATGGGGATGGACCAGGTCTGCCTGCATAACTCCAGTCGGTTTAGGAGTTACTGATGATTAAAGGTCTGTAAAAAAAAAAAGATCAGCTGCAAGGCTGATCGTATGTTATTGTTGTACTATGCACTGTAGCTATGTGAACAGTAAAAAAACTTTCAAGTTCTGTCAGTCGGTTTAGGAGATACAGTCAGTCAAAGTTCCGGCCTTTGAACGGCTGTATCTCCTAAACCGACTGATGAACCATGTCAGTTTTTGTAATGTTCACATAGCTACAGTGCATACTACAACAATATCATACGATCAGCCTTGCAGCAAATTTTTTACAGACCTTTAATCATCAGTAACTCCTAAACCGACTGGAGTTATACAGGCAGACTTGGTCCATCCCCATCAAAGAGATGCTCTACACCCCATAAACACTGAATCAGCCTTGCTGCTGATGGTTGCAAAAATTGCACTTATCTCTTATACTATAAATAACTATGTTCCTTATAGAAAGTTGGTCAGTATCATATCTAAGGTATCATAGCATAGGACCTGCAACTGTTTATCCTAACCTGTGCATGAAATACAAATTACCTAAGTACTCCGCGAGTTTCCAACTAGTCAAATTAACAACTCTTTATCAAACGTCAAGACGCGTGCTTTGTATGAAATATTGTACTAAAATTTGCATAGTGACGTCATTTTTCGTCGTCGATTTGATACTTTTTATAGTTTATCTAGTTATTAAAAATAGTATTCAAGCAACAGAATTACTGAAAATGTGAGTTTAGCGTTATTTTCAAACGGTTTATTTACTGAGCAGTTAAAACTAAAATATATTTTATGTAGTTCACACCCCTATTACCTACCGTTTCCACGATTCGCAGTGCAAGTAGTTTAAGTATACGGATAATTAAAACCATGTTTCATATAAGTAGGTATTGATCATTAAATAAATAAACAACACTACAATTTTATCATTAATTTATTTAAAATGTACTCGTTCATTCTTCAGTTTAAAATAAAACATTGTACATTTTCATTGTTTTAGCTTCTCTACAATGGACTTTTATCTTTGTTCTATATTATTTCGATTGTGATAATTGATTTAATTAATACTCCAACAGTTTATACAATACTTTGAAAAGCCGAAAATGTTTGTGATGATAATCTTTTTATATTTAAACAATGATTTATACAAATAATTTACAATTTCACATACTGTTTGTTACAATATTACGTACGTAGCTTTACAATTTTGTTACGTAACTTAGAACTCTATAAAAATATATAAGTAGATACAATTTACATTATTACACAAACAATAAATAACGTACAAGTATTTATACATGCAGTTTATAATATTAGCTTTTTAGAATACTGTTCAGCTTTTACAAAGCTTTATTCACTATCACAGACATTATAATATAGCAAAATTCAACTAACTTCAACAAACTGATTTGACGATATAATGGGAAAATAAGAATGGAAAATAGTAGGTACAAATAGGGTTACCTAATAATTGGACAAAATTCGGATGAAACTGGGTGACTATTTCTAACTTATGTTGTAATGGAATGACTCAAGAATTGAAATGAGATTCAAAATTCAAAACACTTTATCAACGCCCTAACACAATGAGTTAGAACGTATATTTTTATTTTAAACCATTATTTAAAAAAAATATGTTTCTCGCAAGCCAAAATGGTCACCAAGTCAACTTCCCGATGTTCCAATTATTAACAAAACATTTACAAAATAAGAGTAGATATCTACACGACTTGTGTTCTAATAGATTTTTGAAAATTACTACCGAAAGAACATTTTTTTTTTACAATTAGACACAAAAAATCTAGGTACAATCCTGTGCCATTTAATTACGTTTCTTGAATTATCTAAGCCTCTAAGGCAGCTACTAACAACGCGAGCATTAGGTACTGTAATTTGGTAGTCTATAATGGAATTTAGGTAGACAACATGGTTTAAACTAGCAATCTAATAGAACAACAAGGAGATTAACGTAAAGGGGGTTGGTTCGCTTTAATACTAAATGGTCCAAAATTTTATGGTCATAAAAAAGACACGCAGCTCCGATTTGTATAAAGCGCACTCCCTGGACTAAACCTCCCTGAACATAACAGACAACATAGATAAAAACAATTATATTTTACAATGTAGCACTATAAAATTGTAAAAGAATTATAGATAAAAGGGTTGTGTAACTACCCGATTCTATCGGTATCAAATCTTTGTTTTTGGCAGTTCAAAGCGATTCTCCTTCATAATATTAAGTAAATTAATTACAGACAATGGATATGATGATCACAGAAACAAAATATTACTTAAGAACTGCCTAGTAGTATAATACGTTAGCGATATTGTGAACGATATTATAATCGGAAACATACACAATTGATTTGTAACCAGCAGAAGTTAATTCCGCACCTGCCAGCGTAACATGACAGAGGTGAGAGCGACACAGGTCACTTCTAAACGTCAAATTTGAGTGAGATACTATTAAGATAACCGACAATTTGACGTTTAGAAGTGACCTGCGTCGCTCTCACTCATAGACGAAGAATTTTTCGCTTACCTTCTCTTTCTACGCTCTCACCTGTGTCATGTTACGCAGGCTGGAGTGCGATTTTTGAAAGTCACACATTCAAATTAATAGAAAATATCAAAATTACTGTAGAGATTATGCATCATTCGAACACGATTTTGAATCTCACGATTCAAAAATAGCACTTCCTGGCTCGGATGATTTCATATCGAAATTTTCAGGTCAGGTATATGTATTTACTTTTATTTGGAAGACAAGAAAGATAGTTTTCCCTACATATTTACGTTTTCGATATGTTTAAATACAAAATAATCGTACAATATGTACACACGGCGACGGATTAACCTACGCATAATTGAACTCTATTTATATGGACATAGAGTTCAACTATGTGTAGGTTGAATTGTCGCCGTATGTACAAAGGCGCAATTGCACTCAGGTGTTACGTTAACTTCGGCGGGTTATATGAAGCAACCAATGAACTATTATGCACTACATACTAAATACTACAAACAAACGTCATGAGCCACAGGGTACGACGGGTACGGGTGAAAGAGATAGCTATTTGCTAAGAAAGTGCGATATCGCAACAAAGAATGGGACGCGTTGTGTCGTGCACAAGGTGTTACAAAAGTAAAAATTAACATTTAAAACTTTTAAGGGGGCTGTTTAGACCATTAAACTAAACAACGATCACTATGGGACCAAAATCGAAATAGCGAAAAAAAAAAAATCAGCTGTCCCATAAATTTAGCTCGAGTAGATTTGTAGTTTAGTATGGAACATCAGATTTTTGTTTCGCGATTTCGATATTGATCCCACAGTGAAAGTCGTTCAGTTTGATGGTCTAAACCACCCCTTAAATGTGTATTTGTATTTTTGTAACACTTTGTATAGTAAAATACAATACTCTTTACTTTCTCTCTCTAGTACGTAGTGCATTTCAACGGAAGCAACCAGAGCTTTGGTTCACAGAATCAATTCCTTAGTTATTTGAAATTCCGGGTTTTACAAAATTATTTTATCAAAAATATAACAACATTAGACAACAAAGATTGAGCATTTCAATACTTTTGGATAACGAGGATTTAATATTATAATACGTTACAAGATAGGAAAGATAGGTAGTTTTTATTTCAATTCGACACATTTTAAGTCGGAGTTTTTGTATTGCCATACTTAAGGAAAGCAATACGTTTTGATATGTTTATTATGGATAAGTATAATAACAAATTAAGATAACAATCACACGAATTATAAAAAAAATATTAAAATGCAAAAACACATTTTGTTAATTTAATAAAAACACGATTTTCACAATCCGCAAACAATAATTTAATTAAAACTTTCGAACATAGTTCTTGCATATTATGACTTCAAGCAGAAGCTAAACAGGGTCCTTCTTAATAATGATATGCTGACACTTTTTTAAGGGGATGATCAAACCATCAAACTGAACAACTTTCTCTATGGGACCAACATCGAAATCGCGAAAAAAAATCTGCTCTCTGTCTGTCCCATACATTAAGCTTGAGTAGGTTTGCAGTTTTGTATGGAAGAGCGGATTTTTTTTCGCGATTTCGATTTTGGTGCCATAGAGAAAGTTGTTCAGTTTGACGGTCTGATCATCCCATGTCTGACCTGTCTGACCCCATATGCGTGATACAATACATACAACAGCCCGGTACCACAAGGAGCACAGTTGGTCTCATAATAATTAATCAGCCTATTTTACGTCCCACTGCTGGGCACAGCCCTACCCACAGGGAAGGGTATGGGCATTAGTCCACCACGCTTGCCCTATGTGGATTGGTAGACTTCGCATACGCATCAGAACTTCCTCTTCAACGTATGCAGGTTTCCTCACGAAGTTTTACTTCACCGATTGAGAGCAGTCGGAATTACGTACATAAGGTATAAAAAACTCATTGGTAAATGGCATGCTGTCCGTGCGGATTCGAACCAAGACCTTTGCCACCTCCGACGCTCTCCTATCCTTATGTATATGCAAATAGAAAAGAAAAAACAGCATGGAAGCCGGGACGCAGACAGACTCTCTTCTTTGCAGCTTTTCTTGGTTCAAAGGATACTGTTTTCTGTTGTAATGTAAAAATAAAGATGTTTTTTGAATCAACACTGCTTTGTTATGCAATGTTGATAAACTCAACACTGTAACTAAGTACCTAACGATAAATAATACCTACGCAACGCACGTTGGCTTCTATAGGCCCACTTTTGCATCGAGTACGAAAAAATTCGTAACTACATAAATTACTTATTCCACTTCACAACATGCAAGAACTATAAACAAGCAATAGTATGTCGAGTTAATTTTCATGATTAAAATACCTTGATCAAAACGTTAATAAAATATATTCAAATAATGTTTTCCTGTGCCCTTTGTAACTAAAGTTATTATTTCAGAATAAGGCAACAAGGGGAAAACTAATAGTTATAAAAATCGCTCACCATGTCCTTTTAAAATCACTTGTCTTATTACTATGTTATAGACTTTGATATATTGACACCAAACATTTTGTAATTTGAATAGGTATGTACATTTATAGCTTTGTTCGACCAGTACTTACCAATGGAAACTTTGTACACAATTAGGTTTTGTTTGGATATATTTTATCCTATATTTAAACATGTTCACTGTCCATGACCTATATGTAGGTCATTCGCCTTTTATAATCACCGAATTGATTTGACTCTTATGTCCATTCGAATTTTCTCGCCTTTTATAATCAAGTAGTCTCCGAATTGATTTAAGACTCTTCACTCTTTACGTCCATTAGGTTTCTATACATTCCCAAAAGTAATAATAAAAGTTTGGTCGTATGGCGATATAGGCGCAGTTTATGCTCGGACAAGGAACGTGTTAATAGGAAATATTTGACGTTTAAAGTTAGCAAGCGAATTAATACTCTATATGTAGAGTACGATTACGTAGATGACGTTTTGAATGAAAATTTTAGACTCCTGCCCGAAATTTTAATATATTTTTGTCCTTTTTAGAGAACAATGGGCAGGAACACTACAATAAACATTCCTGTTACTCTGTTTGTAATCAGTTTAAAATAGAGCCTTATGTTACAAACTGGAAGAATTAAAATTGCCTGCGAATATTAAACGTCAAAGGTGTCCTTTTAAAATGCAAAGGCAATGTTTTAGGGTCATTTGTACAACACCAACACATACTTAGCATATCTCTGTTCATAGTTATATTTGGTTTGATCAGGCACAGCATTAAAGCCTAACATTTATACAACAAAAGTTACCGTAAGTAATATAATATTACAGGAAATAAAAGTATATTTTGGCGACTACACGGCGCATTAACAACGTAAACATAACAGATTTATAGTAAATAAAACAGAATTACTTGTTAGCATTCTTATAGATGCTATGTCGACCATATTCGGTCCGACCACCACCAAGCATAATGAAAAAGATATCCTGTCCCAATTAATCAAAAATTACGTTAAGTTTACAAAAGGCATTATGGCCGAAGAGACGTTTCTCAAGATCTATAGACAGACACTTTAGGTCGCGCAGCGGTTTATGAGCGCTAAAATCAAATTTTGTGCCTATTTGGCAGGGGAAAGTGGGAGGCGATCATCTCACAAGCGCCCCTGGTCGATCCATTGCTTTTTACGTCATCAACATACGCAAAAATCCCTACCAATTTCGCCGAGCGCTAAAAAACCGTTGCGCGACCTGTAACAAACCTAGAATACTTTGGGTTAAAAACAAAGCCCGAAATCCTTTCAATGCAGAGAGCGTTTCTTACCGTATTCTGCACATATCATGTTAAGAATATTGTAACAAAATCATGCCATTATTAGACACTTTAGGTACCTTACTTAGTGACAACAAAGTCCGCACATTCATAACTGGTTCTCTTCGTTTGTTGGCGTGCTGCCTAAGTCCAGGAGCTGCTTGATTCTCTCCACGCATAGTTTGGAACCTTCGTTAGCTTCTTTGGCCATCTTAAATAAAATATTTGAGAGGGTAATTTAATATTTTTTATTGTGAAAGTTTTACACCCGTATTTTAGTGGCTTCCTTGAGATTTCCTCCGTCGTGTCGAGGATGTTTTTAAATAAAATATGTCCTCGATTCTAAGAAGAAAATGTCTAGGGTGTGAGTAGGTATCTATCTACTTTTTTGAATAAACAAACACGAATTTTTCAAACTAAAGTTCATATTTAAAGACGTAAAATTCAGATAAACGGATAAAAGATGCTTTGGAGGAGAAAAGTACTGGTTAGTGAAAGTCATTAAGTAAAGAACATTTTATTATAATACTAGTTTTAACCCGCGACTTCGTCCGCACAAATATAAATACCAGATTTTAAGTCAGATCATAAGCTATCAAATAAAAAAAGTTTCATCAAAATCGGTTCAGTAGTTTTTGCGTGATGCTCGTTTAAACAAACAAACACACAAACAAACAGACAGACAAAAAATCCAAAAATTGGTGATTTGGAATCAGGGAGACCTAAAAACCACATCGTAACTTTTTTTTTGTTAATATCTTCAATGTACAGACACACTTCTGTTACAGTTTTATAATAGTTTAGATCAATCATCAGCTTCGTATACACAGACTCGAAGCTAATGTGGATTAGATGAACGCGGGAGTTGTTGTTTCGGGCAACTTGAATACTTATTTTGAGGTTAAAAAACTATATTAATAAGGTATTTTACTTCTCTTCGTTCGGTCTGCACTAGTGTGTATAATTTACCTTGATACCTGTGACAGCAGGACGGAACGATGCATACGAAGTAAGAGTAACAAAGACTTACCTTAAAACGTACGTTTCAAGTGACAGATGTCACAGGCATCAAGCTATATTTTACGAACTATAATAGTGATCAATGTACTTACAAGTGAGAAGTTGAGGAACCCGTGGGGGAGACCTTCGAGGACGTCGATGCCGACCACGTTGCCGAGCCGCTTCAGTTTCTTGGCGAACATTACACAGTCATCCAGGCAGGGGTCCAGGTGAACCGTCTGAAATACAATTAAGGCGGTTGCAGAGGGGTCAATTTTATACAAAACTTTGACGCACAATACGCGTAGACGGTATTAATATAAGTAATATTTTATATATGGAAAAATAGTTTAGAAAATATAGATGTCGCGTATTAAATAACATTTGCAATTTATAATATAATTACCATAGATATATTATAATATATCTATGATAATTACGAAGATATAAAGCTTTGACATTTTTTATACAAAATTTTCAAAGCTTTATATCTTCGTAATTATATTATAAATATAAAATTGCAAATGTTATTTGATACGCGACATCTAGATTTTCTAAACTATTTTTCCATATAAGTATAAAATATTACTTTTATTAGTACCGTCTACGCGTATTGTGCGTCAAACGTTTGTATGGACTGAAACCACCTTAATTCTCTTTGATTAACGTCGACGAAAGCAAGATCTCGAAATGATCAAAGAACTTATTGATCAAAATTATTATTTCCGGTTCTGGAGTGCGATTTTTGCAAGTCACACGTTCAAATCAGCAGTTGAAAATGTCAAAACTACTATGGAGATTATGCATCATTCGATCAAGATTTTGAATCTCTCGACTGGATTTACTTCTGGCCATTATAAAACTATCATAATGTCGGGGAAAGTTATTTAGTATCATGAGTACAATCAGCCTATAAAGTAATGCAATTATCTATAATTCTATCATATCAAATACGGAAATTCTGAATTACAGAAACAGAGATTTGAATCACTCTCCCTTATTCTTAAAACAGCTTTAATAACGTCCGAGATACGTAGGATAGTATATCTTTCTGATAAATAAATTATGTGCATGAGGCAAAAGAGGTATGTAAGGATCGTAGTAAGTGGCGCGCCCTGGTCTCTGCCTACCCCACTGGGAAAGAGGCGTGACGTTATAGATAGATAAATTATATTTGCTAATCATAATTGGCCAGAAAGCAAAATAGGAATCTGAAAATCTTTTCGTCCGTTGTACAACACGATATTTTCAGTAATGGTTGAAACCAGGTGAACCTAGTACTAGTAATAAGCATTATGTACTCACGAGTATCCTGACAGGCGGAAACCTGCTGAGCAGCTGGTCGTCCGCCCAGTAGGGGGAGAGGAAGGGGTCGCGGGGCACTGAGAATATGAACTCGTCCGACGGACTGCGGGCTATGAGCGCGTCCAGGTTCGATCTAACTGACAATCTGCAAAATATATACACGATCTGTTGGTTGGAGTTTCTAGTCGCATCTTCGTAACATTACTTCCATAACACTGTCCGGAATGATCGCAAATTTATAAATTGAAACAGGATGGTGTGTGTCACTTTATTTAGGTATTAGCATTAAGCAACTATGTACATCGCAATTTTACAGGCTTGTTATTTGCATTCTTAATGATAATGATACAGTACAGTCATAGTGTAAATAAAATAAGTGATGAAGCTCAGCGGGCTATGCCCGCGCGGCGTGCGGGGTACGGCGGGTGACGGGCATAGCGGCTTGAGTTAGGGTATACCCTAACTCAAGCCGCTGTTAGGGTACGCGCGAAGGCAGCGTGGGCCGGGACGCACTCCTCCCGGCCCCCGCACGCCCCGCACGATTGGCCTGCCGCGACCGCTGAGCTTCACCACTATTAGTTCGTTACACTATGGTACAGTTTAGCGACCTAAAGCCTAATGAGGCAAATAATGCCTGACTTATGAAGAATACAAATGCAAAGATCATGCCCGTTAGTTAGATAACTAGTTTTAATAAATCATTCTGGCTGCTTCAGAAGGCACGTATTGCTTCACGACTGGTACCGTTTGATGCAGGTTTTAGAATACTCTGACAGTAAGTTGACCACTTAAAACTCACATATCGATACTAGGAACACCATGTAGGTACCATTGCAAATAGGACGCATAATAAACTGAAATTCATGACCGACGTATGGAAGCTACATTGAGATTCGACGCTTTAGCATTAAGAATAAAAGGACATGGTAACTCACTCTTCCTGTGTAGGCCTTATCGAGTTAGATCCAGTGATGTAAGCCAACCGCGACGACATCGCTCCCATTATTCCAGTCGCCGCTTCGCTTATCCTAAAGCACAAAGAAATTGTCAACGTCGAAAACGTCATTATAAAGTTAAGGTGTAAAAGACATTACCCACGTGACGAAGTCTATTCGTTTCGGGTCGTTTCGCAGCTGGCGAATGTTTATGATCAAAGAACACATACAAATCGTATGATAGCTAAAATTATACACAGGATAAGAAGAATATCGTGTTTCCCAAGGAAATGGAAATTATCCTTTTCTATCGTGGCATTTCTTATAAAATACAAATTCAAATTTACCAGTTTTGTAGGCGAAACGGGATTGGGCGTTCTCCTTTACTCACCGAGATTTCATCCTCTTTTTTTCCTTGCCATCTTGATCTTCTTCAATTAAAGGCGGTTCGCCAACTAAAGTACTCGAATTTTCTGATTCTACCTCTCTGTAATTTGTAAAGATTACATTTGTCGAAAGAAATACAAAACTTTTAATAACGTACTAGGACTATTAAAGAGAGTTAAAAAGTAAAACATACAGTTGTTTACATCAAAAATAATAGGTGACCGAATTATTTTTCACTGTTTTAATGTTTGTTTTTGTTAGTGCATATTTGGCTCTTTTATACAGGGTGTAACAAAACACCCTAGTAATACTTAAGGGGGTGCTTCAGACCATCAAACTGAACAACTTTCATTATGGAGCCAACATCGAAATCGCGAAAAAAAAATCCGCTCTTACATACAAAACTGCAGTATCGTCTTGACTCGAATGTATGGGACGGCAGATTTTTTTAATTTTTTATCGACGTTGGCTCCATAGTGAAAGTTGTTCAGATTGATGGTCCGAAGCACCCTCTTAAGTATTGCTAGGGTGTTTTGTTACACCCTGTATAGCATTATTTGCATGCATATTTTGGCATCCAGTTAGTGCATATTATCCGATATCTACTGATAATGATAGCGAGACAGAAAGAAAGGAAAGAAATATTAACCTGTGACTATGAGATTCATCGCATGCATTCTTGTCCTTAATGACGGGCATCCGACGCCCTTCGGAATCCGTGTCGCTGTCCAGAACATACCGCTCTAAGAAGTCTGACACGAATTGTTGCGATTTGTCTTCCGGTGGCGTTATACCTATTAACATATAAAGTTATAGAAGTGACGAGAAATTATAACTTTCAGTAAAGTACAGAATTTTTATTGCCTGCGTCTGACATACAGCCAATCAACTAGCTCAGCTACTATTGACAATGTTACTAGGATTATTATGATTATACTGATTGTGGCTAGTGAAATTATAATATTACTAAAACTAGTAATTCGAATACTACGACATTGACAATAATTCACATCGGGATGAACCATTACTTTGAATTTTGCCCTGCAAGGGTGTACATCTGAATTCTGAGTAAATGTCAAAATAAGGCGATTAAGGGTTGAGACACATCCACTGACGGCCGGGCCGGCCCATACAAAAATATCATTCAGAAAGGGAATGCGTCCGCCGTCACCATCGCGTCGACGGCAGTGACAACATAACTAACTACCTAACTCAACCCGCCTATTACCCGCACAATTTGTTCCCAAAAAAATCCAAGTCATTTGACAGCAGCGTACAATTGAAATTGAAGTATCTACAGAACATCCCAAAAAAGGAAGAATGTATATTCTAGTACATATTCCTACCGTATTTCTTTTGGGTAGCCACGAACTTAGCTACAACAGTAAATTTCACCCTAAAGTAAACAATCCTGTGACATCTCACCACTTCGTCTCATAACACCCATGTAGCAACCACATCTGCAACCGTTGACGATACAAAGTCTTGAAACCAAATTCGGGTTAGTCATACTTCTACAAAACTCTTGAAATCCGTCGGAAACTAAATAGAAAAAAGAATGAGTAGGAGTAGGATCAAAGTACCTACTGCTCATGGCTAGATCCATACATTACACCTACCACAGAGTACAATAATTACTACCGTATAGGTCGACCAGAATCTCATGAAAAATTAGGAAATCAAATTTTAGAGTAAGCAACACTGGGGTAATTGGATTAGGGCCCATTAAACAGTGCGATTTTTTGCAGCACTTCTGAAACGCCATACTGCCACGAAGAAAAACTTTCGTAATCAAATTCAGCTATAAAATTATTTATGCCTTTTCTTATAAACAAGATGAAAATGTTCGGCCAGATGATTTGGGCGTTCAAATGATCTTAAATATGCACCCATTACAAACGCGCGTTTTTATCGCCGCAGAAAGTTGCAGTTTGTAAAGGGCCTACTTGATGACAGTTTGACATTACCATGTGAAAATCTATTTTTTTTTTTAACTTTTTTTCATTTCATGAGATTCTGGTCGACCTATACACATGCTAATAAAGTGCTTATAATTAAAGGTACATTTATAAAAATTAGGCGTTTACTTCTAGCGGAATATCTGTGCGCGATAACAAGCATATGCTCACGACTATATTCTCCGAGGGAGTAGGACAGTCAGAGATATTTTGAAACCTCAAAACATCCACGTTTCACCAGTAGTACCGAAACTCCGTCCAGTGTGACAGGGAAATAGCCCGTTGCCACTTATAATGTACAGTAGGTACAATACATGCCCGAAATTGAAGCACGCAGGTTTCCTCACGGTGTTTTCCTTCTCCGAAAAGTCAGTGGTGTAACAAATCGTACATTAATTCCGAAAAACTCATTGGTACGAGTCAGCCTGGACGGGGATCGAAACATCGCCTCCGTACGTCTAAAGGCACCCAGTGTATTGTTTTGTTTATTTACCTGTAGCAGTATGTTCACTCTGCAACGAAGCGGCACTGATGGTAGTGTCAGATGATTTCCTTCGCTCGCTGCCAGACTTGTGGGCTTGTAATTCCGCTAGGTCTGAAGGGGACACCTCTTCGAATGATGACGGACCTTCGCTTATACCTTCTGTAGAGAAGAGGAGAAATGAAGATTATTTATATGTACAGTAATACCATGTTTATAAGCCTGAACAGTTGACAAATTTTAACAGCGTACGAAATGATATTGACCAATCAGGATGTGCCAAAAATCCTTTGTCGCTATTTGCTGCTTTGTTATTTATTTTATTGTATTAGGTTTGGGAAACATACAGCATCAAGTACAATCATCATCTTAGCTTATACACCACTAGTTTTTAATTACTAACGGAACTTTAAGGGTGTTTTGTGGGTGGGCTTCTCATGGAAAATCGATTCGCCGATCCGCACTTTTGTATGGAAGGTTCAAAAAAATTTTTCATTTTTCGACCCATGTTCCTCAGGGAAAGTTGTTTAAAGTTACGTTAAAATTAAAAACTAGTGGTGTATATGTCCTACTGCAGGGCACCGGCCTACCCTCAGGGGTGGTATGGCCACCACGCGTGCCCATTGCGGATTCTTCTTCGGGTTCCTCTATTGTAGAGCTGACTGCCAACCACCAGTAATGGAGAGGAATCCTCTCCATTACTGGTGGTTGGCAGTCAGCTCTACAATTCTCTTTCTATCTCTCGCCAACCGACACAGCTCTTCGGCGCTGACGATGGGTGTCCACTCGTTCAGGTTCGCGAGCCATGACATGCGGAATACGGATTGGTAGAATAAAAAGTAACTAAATAGTAATAAAGAAAAATAATCTATCTTCATACAATGGTGCCAAACGAGGCGGACGCCTCGTAGCACGCACACACTGACAATATCTCCGCGTAGCCCCATCTGGCGCATTCTTATCAGTCTGACATATTTTCAGTGTGTGCGTGCTACGAGGCGTACGTACTGGCGAGCACACATACAAGCCGCGTTTGGAACCATTTTAACAGCGTACGAAACCATTGGAACCATTTTATGAAGATAGATTATATTGTCTTATACTGTGCTAAAGCTCCAGACTTCTTTTTGTTCCTTTTAATATCAGCAAAATTAGTAATATTTCGACGTCTAACTTTATTTTCACTGAATTCCGCCGACAATTTTCTTCTAATACCAACAAAAACAAAACCCGAACGGTTCCGAAGCTTCGACTTCAATACACAGTACTGTATTGGTAGTTTTTATTATTAACCTTGTGATGGACTAATTTTGAGAAATCCATTGCTCTCGAGAGGAGTGGTCGCCATTGACACCCCTGTTTCTTTCGGAGGCTGCTTCTCTTCCCTACCTATCGTGTTTGGACTGGCGTACGCTGAAAATAAGAGAAATATTTTAGCTACGATTTTATAGAATTCATATACAAAACGGCGTGGAAGAAATACAATGGTTTTGATTATTAACATGTTACAGCAATGTTATTCTATTTTAAATTTAAACTAAAGATTGAAAATTTAGTCTCGGACGGATGCTGAGCTAGGGCTGTACATCCGTCAAATTAAGCTACAGAGCCATTACGTCATCATCATCATCATCTCAGCCGATGGACGTCCACTGCTGGACATAGGCCTCCCCCAAGGATCGCCATAACGACCGGTCCTGCGCTGCCCTCATCCAACGTTTTCCCGCCGCCTTCACCAGGTCGTCGGTCCACCGTGTGGGCCCTTCCCACGCTGCGCTTTCCGGTACGCGGTTGCCACTCGAGAACTTTTCGGCCCCACCAGCCATCGGTTCTGCGAGCAATGTGCCCCGCCCACTGCCACTTAAGTTTAGCAATTACGTCAGTAGGTCTAAAATCTCCAATAAGGTACATGGCGCCATCATCTGGCGAGTTCTTTTCAGGAATACTATGGTTGACGAATGATTTGTTAGAAAATAGTAGAGGAAGTCTCTTGGGTTGATATACAATACACCCAAAGTAAAATAAAACTTTTATTTTTAGGTACGACACGACATCAGCCTTTTTCTTCCCTTGGGCTAGATAACTCTGTCTAGGTCTTCCTCTGCCTCTCTTCCCCTCTATCTTCCCTTCCCCCAAGGAAAAGGCTGATGTCGTGTCGTATCAGGAACTCAAGACACTAGCTGAAAATAGACAGGATTGGCAAATACTCCACCGACAAGAGCGTAGCTCTTAAATAAGATGATGATGATTTTTAGGTAGTTACGATATTCCTTGGTAGGTCAGGTCAATGTTTATAAATTATCTTAACTATTATAAAACTGTGACAGAAGTGTGTCTGTACATAGAAGATATTAACAAAAAAAAGTTACGATATGGTTTTTAGGTGTCCCTGATTCCTAATCACCAATTTTTGAATTTTTTGTCCGTCTGTTTGTTTGATCGAGCATCACGCTAAAAGTACTGAACCGATTTTGATGAAATTTTTGTTTGATAGCTTATGATCAGGAGTGCGATTTTTGTATCTCATTCGCTGAGTTCAGCAGTTGAAAATGTCAAAATTACTGTGGACATATGCATCTTTCTACTGCTGATTGCTGCTTGTTGGCTTTCAAAAATCATACTCCACGAGTGCAATTTTTAAAAGTCAAATCAGCAGTAGTAAGATGCGTATCTCCATACTTTTTCAACTGCTGAGTTCAACGTATGAGATTAAAAAATCGCACTCCTGACTTAAAATCTGGTACCTATAATTTGTGCGGCCGAAGTCGCGGGTTTACTCTAGTGTATTTATATAATTCAACGCTCACTGCGGTAACTATACCTTTTAAACACCTCATCATAAAACCAAAAGGCAGCAATGGATCCATAAGGCAGAGCAGTCTTGCCGGGCTCGGTATGAAGCTGACTAACAGGGGCGCGTACGCCATGAACAGACCCTCGGGCGGGCGGAGGCCGTGCGAGAGGATCTTGAGGGTGCAGCCAGCTATGAGGTTCGCGCCTGCAGAGTCGCCCGCGAATACTATCCTTTTACCTGCGGAAACATAAACGTACATAGGAAAATACTTTATTACCAATTAAAAAAATATCTAAATAATAATATAATGCATGCATGCATGCATATGCTCACGACTATATTCCCCGAGGGGGTAGTCAGAGATATTCTGAAACCTCAGAACATCCACGTTTCACTAGTAGTACTGAAACTCTGTCCAGTGTCACGGGGATTGAGCCCGTCGCCACTTGTAATGGATAGTAGGTACAATACATGCCTCGAAATTGAAGCATGCAGGTTTCCTCACGATGTTTTCCTTCACCGAAAAGCCAGTGGTGTTACAAATCGTACATAAATTTCGAAAAACTCATTGGTACGAGTTGGTCTGGACGGGGATCGAACCATCGCCTCCCGCACGGCAGGCAAGGTTACTCGCCACTGGACCACCACGGCTTCGCTTTAGGAAAATACTTTATTGCCAATTAAAATAATATTTTAAATAAGACACAAATAGAAAAGAGTTGGTACCCAACACGGCATCATTAATAAAAAAAAAAATTACGGATTGTAGAAGAAACTAATTTCATTTTTATTGCATTTTAAAATATTTTTTACCCCTCCGGGCGGAAAGCGTCAACTTTCTTCCCTCGGCTTCACCTCGGTCAACAATTACATGAGATCTGAGACCTTTCTTACTTTCCTGCATCGGTGTGTAATCTGTGATAATCTGTGTGTAATCTGTCTACTATTGATCTGTGATCTCAAAATGCAAAAATGATCGCAAGAAAATCATTCCAACTCCATGGAGAAATCCTTTGCTTAATTTGAAAAATAAAAATCACTTGCCTTCTCCTTCTAACTCAATGCCGGAAACAGAAACTGCAACATCAAATGTAAAATTCTGACATTGTGATTTTTTTTCTTTTTGGCCAGTTATTTTAAGTTTATCAAGGAATTTACCGGTCCACGAGTAACGTTTGAACGAGAAATTATATAATTTTAATAAAAACATCTGTAATCCTTTAATTTCATAATCCCTAACATAGAAAATATTATTATTGAGACAATTATCGCGAAATGGTTGTCGATTTAGCCCTCTAAAAATATGTACGTACCGAATTGCCTTTTGGTCCTCCCAATAGGGGATCGGACAGTCCGGGACAATTAGTCAAATTAGCAACTTTTAATCTAACGTCAAAACGCGCGTGATGTAAAATTGTACTAAATACCCACAAGTGACGTCATAAACATTTCATTACTTTTTATAGTTCATCATGTTATTAAAAATAGTATTCTAGCTTTAAAAAAAGCTTAAAATGTGAGTACAGCGTTATTTTCAAATGTTTTTGTTTATTAAGAAGATAAAACTAAAATATACACCGTGTAAAAAGACATCTCCCGAAAACTTTAAGAACATATCACTGAACCTTTATAAAAATAAATGGCGCTAACCTTTTAATTTTAAAAAAATTATTCGTGATTTTTGCATTTTCTTGCCACGCAATGTAAAGCGTACAACACGCTGCTGTCGTAACACTACGTCACACGACCGTTTGCGGTTATGTAGGTAGACTCGGTAGTCACGGTCGCGCGCCACTCAGCTGTTAGGTCACTGCCCGCTCGCTCGGGTGAGCGGGCAGTGACCTTACAGCTGTGTGGCGCGCGACCGTAGCTTGGCGACGAGTTTGATGAGTGCGTTTTACATTGCGGATTTTTGCTATTTTCGAAATGCTTGTGTTTAACAATTAAAATTGTATTGCATTATGTCACTGGTAGGCTTTAATGTTCATAATTGTAGAAATAAAGGCCCGAAAAAAAATTAAATTTGTGAAAATAAAAAAAATAAATTTCAGTGCCAAAGTGTTAGGTATCATGGTCTGAATCCATAGTTTCAGTTTTCGGGAGTAGTCTTTTTACACCCTGTATTTTATGAGTCCGCTCCCCTATTACAAAATACTTTAAAATCCTCACCAGTAGTTCCAATCTCCTTAAAATTATTCATCATCCAGCAGTAAGCGTAGAAAACCTCCTCCAACGCTCTAGGAAAAGGCGCTTGTGGGGCTAAACTGTAGTCCACAGATAAAATAGGCACGTTCAACTTGGCGGCCCATTCGCGCAGATACGTCTCGTGCGATTTTGAACTCTGTGCCACGAACCCACCGCCGTGGCAGTGGAATAATACGCCGTCGCAGGGAGGCAGGTTTGATACGCCTTCGCCAGCCTGGAGAGAAGGTAATATCATGTCTGGTCAGTTCCATACATTTTAGATTTAGTATAGTCTTAGCGCAAACAGATGTCGCTAGAAGTATCATCTGACCTGAACGAGAGATAAATCTTAATTAAACGTTATTAGACCACTATTATTTGAGTTTTGTTCCACGGAAATAAATTATATAGATTAATTTTCTTAATTTTTTTAGAACACGTGTTTAACACGTATTTTAAACGTAATTAAACATTGCTGTAGTACCGTTACTCACCACCGTCGCTGTACTTGCGCGAGTTGGCAACTAAGAAGGTGGCAACTTTTTTAGTATGGGCATTGACCCTCTGTTGTGTATAATTTATGTACTCTATGGTAATATGTAACAATTTTTGCTTAATATGTGAGACATAATCATCATCAGCTTCTGTAATGACCATAGATGGGGCACACGCCAACCCTGATGGTGAGGGCTTACGGGCGTAAGTCTGCTACGCGTGCCCAATAGAAATTAGTGGACTTCACAAACGCATCTTAATTTCGGATACGGATTCGAATCCAGACCCTCACAATGAGGCGTTTTTATTTGAAATTAAAAAATTTTAAAGACTGGCTGACTGACTATACCTATAAATAATAATAAAAAAAAATGACTGACAGAAGGATGGCGTTATAATCGTAAAAAACTTAGCTGTCAGATCGAAAGTGTTCAGTGTTTTTCTCGATTCCCTAATTTTAGGGTTGAACCTCATCTGGCAGCACCGCGTCGCCCTTTTCTGTCGCTCTATCCTTTTCTGTCACTCTGGAACGTCATTTGCTAGAGCAAATAAGGTAGACGGATGCGGTGCTGCCAGACGAGGTTCAACCCTTAGCGAGACATTTGTTAAGATTATATGATGGTTTTAATATGAAAGACTGTGTTCGCCTCTACAAGAGCTAATGAAGCACTTAGAAGACAATAGGATTCCTCTGTCCTTATACCGGGTGAAATTCATATCATTTGCATCCTTTTAAACTAAGAGTCTACCCATCAAACTGAAAAAAATTTACTATGGGAACAAAAAAAAGAGCTGTTGCATACATTTGAGTCGAGTAGGCATTGCAGTTTAGTATGGAACAGCAGACTTTTTTTTTGTTCCGATCGATTTGCTCCCATAGTAAAAGTTGTTCAGTTTGATGGGTAGACTCTAGTTTAAGAGGATGCTAATGATATCAATTTCACCCTGTAGATGCGAATGTAAAAGACATTGGTGTATATGTATTTTAACTATTGACGCCGGCTTTGATTGGTAAAAATAATTTTCCAGACGATACATAATGTTATGTAGTTATAAATTTACAATATAAGTAATAATTAAACAGAAACTTACCATCCCAGCTCTCTTATTAACACTAATAAGCCGAACATTCAACCCTTGCAATCCTACATGCACAGAGGGTGGTAAGACGGTGATCTCCTTGCCTTCCAGAGTATGCACCGTTATTGGTTCAGGTGGTATTGTTATTAATTTGTTTACGGCTACCGTTGAAGACATTAGACTGGGAACCCGTTTCATTATTTCTGTAAAGTGTGAAAGACGAACAGTTTTTTATTGATGAAATTTATTTGTTAACTTTTACACACAATTTCAAAATGGTTGAACCGCATCGTGTCCAATCCCGGGTAAAAACCAGGTTTAAGAGGGCTATCGGATTCCAGTGGCGCCCTCATCACATTAATAAAGATTTCTCAATAAAGAAAGCCTAAATTAAAAAAGTGCTCAATTGACAAACTATAAAAGCCTTCAAGCCATTGTTATATTACTTCTATAGGTTCTAAACATTACACTTTTAGACAGTTTCGAGTTAAAAAAAGTAGCAGTTTTTTTTTTCAAAATTTTTATGTTTCGACCTTTAAAAAACCTATAAAAGTATTCTATGAAAATTGCTTGAAGGCTTTTGTAGTTTGTCAATTGAGCACTTTTTTAATTTAGGCTTTCTTTATTGAGAAATCTTTATTTATGTGATGAGGGTGACTGGACTCCGATAGCCCTCTTAAAATGTATCATAGTTTTAAAAATGGGCAGAACAGCGAAATCCGCATCAGAATCGGTTCCATAGTGTAAGTGATATTTTGGGTTAGGTGACTTGACACAGCTTTTACAGCATTGCTAATCTACTAAATATTTAATCAGATTTGACTCTTGATTTAGTAAAAAATGTACTACATACCACTTTCAGCCAAAAACCAGAACGCCTTGCAGAACTCGACGCTGGCCGACTGCGATATATTGACGATCCTTCTCGCCCGCATCTCCGGGTCTATGAGGTACTGCCCCCCGGTCCACACTGAGCTGATCAGGTTGCCGTGGCTGTAGTAGGCTTCTGAGAACCCCGCCATGCAGATTGATATGCCTTTCAGTATGCCACGCATTGAGGGTAGGAACTGGAAGGGAAATTGAGTTTTATGGTTACGTCAGGTTATGTCAGTAGCCGGGCCCTGTACTATGATAATTGAGTGTAGTAACATTTATCGCTAATTCCACTACATTTTGAAAGAATAGTTTTCAATAAAAGGATATCATAATACTCGCTGTCAATGACCCGCTTTGCCTCGTCTTACTATAGGATCTTGTATCAAAATAAACCACAGAAAGGCCTTAAAAAACTCCACCATACATACAGCGTCCAACTTAATATGCTGACGGTTTTTTAAGAGGATAATCAGACCACCAAACTGAACAACTTTGTCTATGGGACCAAGGAAGAAATCGCGAAAAAAAATTCTGCTGTTCCCAACTTTCTCTATGGAACCAAGGAAGAAATCACCAAAAAAAAATCTGCGGTTCCATATAAAACTGGAATCCGACTGTACCAAAATGTTGATCATCCCCATCAAAAACCGTTAACATACCTAAGTAGCTTTTAGGAATTTACTCTATTTACGATATTATATTTTGCTAAATACTAGACGTATAGTATTGTTTACTAGGCCAGTCATTTTACGGAGTTTTGTTAGGCGGGGTAGGGACTAATTATTAATTGGACTTTTAAACTGCAACCGGCACCATTTAGTGACAAAAATACTATCCTAAACCAAATTAAAAAAAAATTTGCTACGCAACATAGAAATCAAAATTGTGTGTCCCAGAAGGATTTTAAATTAATAATATTAATACCAATGCAATCATTTGAATTAGATTTAACAATATACATTATTTTTGATCAATAAAATAGGCATTAAAATTTAAAAAAATAGGTATTTATTAGAAAATACGAATGTATTTTTCAAAAACATCTAAGTAGACAAAAATATTTACACCATGTTTGAAGTATGTATGCTGGTAAATCCTTAAATATGTGCAGAAAAAAATTTATCATCAGGTTTTTTAGAACGAGATATTATCTATATCTTAAAATTGGAACTGTGGCTGACGTAATTTTTTTTTTATTTTGGTACATTCTTAGGGTCAGCGCACACCCAGCGTAGAACTGCTCGCGCATGCTCGAGCATGTTCTTTGCAGTCGCGCACACCTAGCGGCAAAATCTGCCGGCGGCAGCGGCGGAGCATGCTCGCGCGTGTTCGAACAGTTTCGCGGATGCTCCCGTGTTGCTACAGTTGACGTAGTGAATTTTGCGTTGTGTTTACATTATTTTATAGTAAAGACGTGCGATAACAACAATTTTAAAGTATGGTAGACTGGGATTTGGTAATTATTGGGTTACTAGCAAAGGAAGAGGAGCAAGAAGAGCACATCAATAAGATGAAAAGAGGCAAGAAAGATGTACTTATATTTGGGAAATACTACGCCCTGTGCTGTGCTACGGTTTAAAGTTCTAGGGACAGTTATTTTATGGCTAGGAACTATAAAATAGAATATGAACAATTTGAAAACCTACTAAATCTGCTTCGACCTTTCAGATTTTCGTTGTATTTTCAAAAAGAGTTCGATTATTATATAATATTATCTGTAGTAAATTGCCCTTTTCGGGCTAAAGTAGTTAAAAAATATGCTAGATTTAGTCCGAAACCGGCCGAGGCGGCAACACTTACGACGGATCGCAAGCATCGACACGGGCGTATGCTCGAACATGCTCGAGCATGCGCGAGCATCCGCGCGCATGCTCGCGACTGCTCGCGACTGCTCCCGTCGCCGCGAGGAGCATACGCGAGCATACTCGAACAGACGCTGAAGGGATTTAATCACTTGCAAGCTATTTTCAACTTTATTTCAATGGAAATAGAGTTCATTATCAATTGAATCAATGAAATCTGCTCGCGCATGCTCGAACAGTTTTACGCTGGGTGTGCGCTGACCCTTAAGCTCAAATTGGCTCTTCAATATTATAGCGAAAAAAAAATGCAATTAGTAATTAGTCCCGGCTCAAACCGTAAAATGACTGGGCTATACGTTAGAAAATAGATTTACGCATCTGCAAATGAAAACTAATCATAACAAACAGAGTTCTATCTTAACAACATATTGCGTATATCTATTCCTACTACTAACTACACCAAAGAAGATCAACTCACTTGAAACCCAAGACATCTTCCATAGAAACAATACTGATTAATAGTATCTGCCTGAGAGAAGAGTTCCTCCGGAGAATGGGGTTCGGTCGGGAACAGGTCTCCCGGTGGAGCCCACGAGAGCAACGTGTGGAGATGGTGCAGGCAGGTACCGAGAGACGCGAGGAGTTGGCCGCATGATTCTACTTCCCTGGAGAAAACGGTCATATTAGTTTGTCTCTGAATTTCATTGTAGGGTGTAAGAGCATCTTTAGAAATAAAATATTGCACAGTTCTATACGAATGTGAGTTTCAGCCCCCAGAGCAGGCCGGGTTTGGAAAAGGCTACAGTACCATAGACCACATCCACACGGTAAGGCAGATTATAGAGAAAACTGAAGAGTATAATCAGCCTCTGTGTCTAGCCTTTGTGGACTATGATAAAGCCTTCGACTCGATCGAGACCTGGGCTGTTCTGGAATCCTTGCAGCGATGCCAGATCGATTGGCGATACATAGAGGTGCTCAGATGTCTGTATGACGCCGCCACTATGTCCGTTCAAGTACATGATCAGCAGACGAAGCCGATCCAACTGCTAAGAGGAGTGAGACAGGGGGATGTTATTTCCCCGAAACTGTTCACCAATGCGCTGGAAGACGTGTTCAAGACGCTCAATTGGAAAGGACGAGGCATATGTGTGAACGGCGAGTACATCTCACATCTGCACTTTGCCGATGACATTGTCGTCATGGCGGAATCGCTGCAGGACCTCAGTGGCATGCTTAGCGACCTTAACGCCGCTTCCCGACGGGTCGGTCTCGGCATGAACTTAGACAAGACGAAAGTCATGCTTAATTCTCATGTCGAGCATAGGGACCAGGTTTCTTTATGGGTGTACAGCCGTATCTTATCTGCCCTTTTCCACGAGCTCCTCTAATTGCGTGATCGATACTAAGACGTCAGGTCCCTCTTGATGCAATCTTTAAATTGAAATATGGCTCTCATATGAGCTAATGTGCGATTTTTTCTAGAAGAAATTTCGATGCTCGATTCTATAATCGACAATCTCGTTTGACCTGGTCATCGGTCATCGGTCATCAGGTCAAGATGCATCTGAGAATCTATATAGGAATAAATAGGAGAATCTATCGAGGAAGTTAATTTAGAAATGGGCAACTTTGGGCGATTCTAACAAGCATTTCTCGCTTCCACAAGATTTATACATCTTGTCATATATTTTCGCCGGTTTTGGCTATTTCATATGAGTACTTCATATTCATACTTATAACACTTCATCTATTCTTGATTAAATTAAAACTAATTCCAGTTCAGAACCATTTATGTACCCATTTCCATGAATAAACTTTCTGATTTCTGAACCCATCGGCAAGTTGGTTTATTGATCAAACATGGTAAAGAAAATCTAACAATAGGAGTAATGATTGTTTTGTTTTGATGTTAAGTCTTTTTTGATCACATTAAACCACAAAACCACATGAAACAATGAGATTATACATAATAAACAAAACATTTTCCCCTCGCCTATGCTATGTATTTAAGCACGCCATGTATCCTTGGACGAGCATGTATCACATCATCATGATTAGTTGGAGTAAACATGACACAAAATTGAGCCTTTTGCTGTGTATACTTTGAATGCTAATTGCTTTAATGTCCTTTCATTTTCTAATGTGCAAATGATGGCAGGAATTTTAAGTACCTAATCAATGGCAGGTCATACGAGACTGCGGTACTAATAAGTTGAAAAAATTAATTGTTCTAAACAGTTATACAAGATATTAATATTTTAAACACTTTTTTGCAGTTGCTACTAAAAACCTTATGTGAAAATTAATTGTATTGTTCAAGACCCTTTTTTGCAGTTGGAAACCTTTACCAAAACCCTAATCAACGAGGATGACGCACGCTTCGTAATTGGTATTAGTTAAAATAAGTGAATTAAGCAAAATTGTTGAGAATTCATAACTTGCGAGGTTCATTTATTTATTCATAGATAGAGTACCAAGACAATCGGGATGTAAGGAGAGTAAATATGGAGATTTCGGTATAATTATTTCAGCGAAATTACATCCACTGTTGGGATATAGGCCCCCCAAAGTTTTGGGGGGTATATAGTTATTTCCAGTGATAACTGCTCCAATTTCTGATACAAGGTATCAAGTCAGTACTAGGATAGTCAATTGTCCCGCTAAGGCGATTTATGTCTGCCATATGCACCAACATATCACGATCGTGGACCACGCTAATTACTGAACACATATATTTCCTGACTTCACACGGATGTGCCAGAGAAGATCAGTTTCGATAGCATACGGCTGCTATCTGTAGTTGGTCGGCTTACGATCGGTGGGAAAATTATGATTCACATCATTTTAAAAAGGGACAATTTTATTGAGCAGGCAGTGCAGTTTATATTGTTTTAACTACATCAGACAATTGAGTGCGTCATTGTGCGACGTGCGAGACGTGACTATTAACTTTCTTAAAATGTTCCTGCATATACTATTCAAAAATGATTATCATCACATCATATCACTATCACAGAATTTTTTTGCCATCGAAAATAAATGAAAAAGAAATATGAAGAGAATTATGGACATAGAAGAGACGAGAGACATGTGCCAGAATCGTAGCATGTGGCGATCTATTGTCTCTGCCTACCCCAGTGAGGCATAGGGGCGCAAGCATTTGTATGCATGTAGGTACTTACTTAACAAAATATCCTTTACGAAACAGCAGCGCGTCTCTGCCGGTGCACACTTGACGGCTAAGCTTCAATCCGTGCAAAATACACGAGTCCACTACCGAGACGAAGCTCCTGTAACCGTTACCAGGGGACTTGGCGTCGAAGTCATAGATTGGTGCCACCTGGAAATTAATATTTTATGATAATTATACTTAAGTAGGTAAATGTATTATAGGACTCAGGGTAATTCGATTAGGGATTAGACACTTATCAAAAATCCATTCCAGCTAAAATAAAATGTTTGAGCCTAGTGGCCATCCAGAAAGCTCGCACTCTACACCTTTGTATACGAACACACTAGCCACACGACACCAAGGGGCCTAGCAAGCATGCCGCCTTCGAGGAAACAAAAAAAAAATCGAGATGTTCCTCTCTGTCTCTGTTACTTTGAGTATGAGAAAGCGAGCGCGCATGACGATTTTCTAGTTTTGTCGCTTGTCGTGCATGGCATGCTATTGCTAGCCCTACGTATAGTTACTGCGACACCAAGAGGCTTAGCATGCCACCCTTGAGAAAACGACAACAATCGAGACGTGCCTATCTTTGTTACTTTGCGTAGGTATGCGAAAGCGAGTTTTCTTGTTTTGTGGCTTGTCGTGCGTGACATGCTATTGCTGCCCTACATTATAATTACTTATCCTTTCTATTTCACTGGTAGAGGACTGTTAACTTGTTATTCATTGATTTAATTATAATTCCGACCCAAAGTGGGCCTTGGCGTCCGAAACAAGAGAATGCTACATTCCCCAATCCTGTGCGACCTCTCGCCATCGCCAGTAACAGGCGATTTCATTCTGTCGAGTTGTTTTTAAAATTTAAGACATGGCCTTGTGTAATGTCTAATGTGGGAACTATTTTTAGAAGTCACGGTTTAAGTCTTTTTGTATAATTAAAATAATGGCACAAATAACAAAACTGGCTACTTAATTTTCATAAATTGTTAAACCTATGTTCTTGATGTACAAAATGTTCTAAAAATTGTTTTACACATTTCACAAAGGTTTTTTTAGACATACATCATTTGATTAGGCAACCAAATAAATCTTTATTGCATGGTGTTCGGGATAGAAACCCTAAATAACCATACCACATTCAACTGCATACTTGATAGTTGTAGGTGTATGTATGACCACTCTGACAAGTATTATGGTCGTGAGTTTATGTACCTACGTATATGATGATAATTTAATATAAATGTGGACATAAAAATATTATCATAATTTTATTTTGTAAATTTTTTACGGCAAAATATGCATATTAAATTGTTTACCTTTGCAATAAAACCATTGTATACAATATCAATACAGGGTGTAAAACAAACCTGTTGGAGCCATAAAGGGTTGCTTTCCATGAGACCATCAAACTGAACAACTTTCACTATGGAGCCAACATTGAAAAAGCGAAAAAAAAAGTCTGCTGTTCCATACAAAACTGCAAACATAACTCGACTGAAATGTATGAGGTAATGTATGTGTGTGTGTGCGCGCAGATTTTTTTTTTGCGATTTCGATATTGAT